>OZ038529.1:25127069-25861574 GCA_964036665.1 Gordius sp. MW1 | reverse complement strand
CCTAACCCTAACCCTAACCCTAACCCTAACCCTAACCCTAACCCTAACCCTAACCCTAACCCACCTAACCCTAACCCTAACCCTAACCCTAACCCTAACCCTAACCCTAACCCTAACCCTAACCCTAACCCTAACCCCTAACCCTAACCCTAACCCTAACCCTAACCCCTAACCCTAACCCTAACCCTAACCCTAACCCTAACCCTAACCCTAACCCTAACCCTAACCCTAACCCTAACCCTAACCCTAACCCTAACCCTAACCCTAACCCTAACCCTAACCCTAACCCTAACCCTAACCCTAACCCTAACCCTAACCCTAACCCTAACCCTAACCCTAACCCTAACCCTAACCCTAACCCTAACCCTAACCCTAACCCTAACCCTAACCCTAACCCTAACCCTAACCCTAACCCTAACCCTAACCCTAACCCTAACCCTAACCCTAACCCTAACCCTAACCCTAACCCTAACCCTAACCCTAACCCTAACCCTAACCCTAACCCTAACCCTAACCCTAACCCTAACCCTAACCCTAACCCTAACCCTAACCCTAACCCTAACCCTAACCCTAACCCTAACCCTAACCCTAACCCTAACCCTAACCCTAACCCTAACCCTAACCCTAACCCTAACCCTAACCCTAACCCTAACCCTAACCCTAACCCTAACCCTAACCCTAACCCTAACCCTAACCCTAACCCTAACCCTAACCCTAACCCTAACCCTAACCCTAACCCTAACCCTAACCCTAACCCTAACCCTAACCCTAACCCTAACCCTAACCCTAACCCTAACCCTAACCCTAACCCTAACCCTAACCCTAACCCTAACCCTAACCCTAACCCTAACCCTAACCCTAACCCTAACCCTAACCCTAACCCTAACCCTAACCCTAACCCTAACCCTAACCCTAACCCTAACCCTAACCCTAACCCTAACCCTAACCCTAACCCTAACCCTAACCCTAACCCTAACCCTAACCCTAACCCTAACCCTAACCCTAACCCTAACCCTAACCCTAACCCTAACCCTAACCCTAACCCTAACCCTAACCCTAACCCTAACCCTAACCCTAACCCTAACCCTAACCCTAACCCTAACCCTAACCCTAACCCTAACCCTAACCCTAACCCTAACCCTAACCCTAACCCTAACCCTAACCCTAACCCTAACCCTAACCCTAACCCTAACCCTAACCCTAACCCTAACCCTAACCCTAACCCTAACCCTAACCCTAACCCTAACCCTAACCCTAACCCTAACCCTAACCCTAACCCTAACCCTAACCCTAACCCTAACCCTAACCCTAACCCTAACCCTAACCCTAACCCTAACCCTAACCCTAACCCTAACCCTAACCCTAACCCTAACCCTAACCCTAACCCTAACCCTAACCCTAACCCTAACCCTAACCCTAACCCTAACCCTAACCCTAACCCTAACCCTAACCCTAACCCTAACCCTAACCCTAACCCTAACCCTAACCCTAACCCTAACCCTAACCCTAACCCTAACCCTAACCCTAACCCTAACCCTAACCCTAACCCTAACCCTAACCCTAACCCTAACCCTAACCCTAACCCTAACCCTAACCCTAACCCTAACCCTAACCCTAACCCTAACCCTAACCCTAACCCTAACCCTAACCCTAACCCTAACCCTAACCCTAACCCTAACCCTAACCCTAACCCTAACCCTAACCCTAACCCTAACCCTAACCCTAACCCTAACCCTAACCCTAACCCTAACCCTAACCCTAACCCTAACCCTAACCCTAACCCTAACCCTAACCCTAACCCTAACCCTAACCCTAACCCTAACCCTAACCCTAACCCTAACCCTAACCCTAACCCTAACCCTAACCCTAACCCTAACCCTAACCCTAACCCTAACCCTAACCCTAACCCTAACCCTAACCCTAACCCTAACCCTAACCCTAACCCTAACCCTAACCCTAACCCTAACCCTAACCCTAACCCTAACCCTAACCCTAACCCTAACCCTAACCCTAACCCTAACCCTAACCCTAACCCTAACCCTAACCCTAACCCTAACCCTAACCCTAACCCTAACCCTAACCCTAACCCTAACCCTAACCCTAACCCTAACCCTAACCCTAACCCTAACCCTAACCCTAACCCTAACCCTAACCCTAACCCTAACCCTAACCCTAACCCTAACCCTAACCCTAACCCTAACCCTAACCCTAACCCTAACCCTAACCCTAACCCTAACCCTAACCCTAACCCTAACCCTAACCCTAACCCTAACCCTAACCCTAACCCTAACCCTAACCCTAACCCTAACCCTAACCCTAACCCTAACCCTAACCCTAACCCTAACCCTAACCCTAACCCTAACCCTAACCCTAACCCTAACCCTAACCCTAACCCTAACCCTAACCCTAACCCTAACCCTAACCCTAACCCTAACCCTAACCCTAACCCTAACCCTAACCCTAACCCTAACCCTAACCCTAACCCTAACCCTAACCCTAACCCTAACCCTAACCCTAACCCTAACCCTAACCCTAACCCTAACCCTAACCCTAACCCTAACCCTAACCCTAACCCTAACCCTAACCCTAACCCTAACCCTAACCCTAACCCTAACCCTAACCCTAACCCTAACCCTAACCCTAACCCTAACCCTAACCCTAACCCTAACCCTAACCCTAACCCTAACCCTAACCCTAACCCTAACCCTAACCCTAACCCTAACCCTAACCCTAACCCTAACCCTAACCCTAACCCTAACCCTAACCCTAACCCTAACCCTAACCCTAACCCTAACCCTAACCCTAACCCTAACCCTAACCCTAACCCTAACCCTAACCCTAACCCTAACCCTAACCCTAACCCTAACCCTAACCCTAACCCTAACCCTAACCCTAACCCTAACCCTAACCCTAACCCTAACCCTAACCCTAACCCTAACCCTAACCCTAACCCTAACCCTAACCCTAACCCTAACCCTAACCCTAACCCTAACCCTAACCCTAACCCTAACCCTAACCCTAACCCTAACCCTAACCCTAACCCTAACCCTAACCCTAACCCTAACCCTAACCCTAACCCTAACCCTAACCCTAACCCTAACCCTAACCCTAACCCTAACCCTAACCCTAACCCTAACCCTAACCCTAACCCTAACCCTAACCCTAACCCTAACCCTAACCCTAACCCTAACCCTAACCCTAACCCTAACCCTAACCCTAACCCTAACCCTAACCCTAACCCTAACCCTAACCCTAACCCTAACCCTAACCCTAACCCTAACCCTAACCCTAACCCTAACCCTAACCCTAACCCTAACCCTAACCCTAACCCTAACCCTAACCCTAACCCTAACCCTAACCCTAACCCTAACCCTAACCCTAACCCTAACCCTAACCCTAACCCTAACCCTAACCCTAACCCTAACCCTAACCCTAACCCTAACCCTAACCCTAACCCTAACCCTAACCCTAACCCTAACCCTAACCCTAACCCTAACCCTAACCCTAACCCTAACCCTAACCCTAACCCTAACCCTAACCCTAACCCTAACCCTAACCCTAACCCTAACCCTAACCCTAACCCTAACCCTAACCCTAACCCTAACCCTAACCCTAACCCTAACCCTAACCCTAACCCTAACCCTAACCCTAACCCTAACCCTAACCCTAACCCTAACCCTAACCCTAACCCTAACCCTAACCCTAACCCTAACCCTAACCCTAACCCTAACCCTAACCCTAACCCTAACCCTAACCCTAACCCTAACCCTAACCCTAACCCTAACCCTAACCCTAACCCTAACCCTAACCCTAACCCTAACCCTAACCCTAACCCTAACCCTAACCCTAACCCTAACCCTAACCCTAACCCTAACCCTAACCCTAACCCTAACCCTAACCCTAACCCTAACCCTAACCCTAACCCTAACCCTAACCCTAACCCTAACCCTAACCCTAACCCTAACCCTAACCCTAACCCTAACCCTAACCCTAACCCTAACCCTAACCCTAACCCTAACCCTAACCCTAACCCTAACCCTAACCCTAACCCTAACCCTAACCCTAACCCTAACCCTAACCCTAACCCTAACCCTAACCCTAACCCTAACCCTAACCCTAACCCTAACCCTAACCCTAACCCTAACCCTAACCCTAACCCTAACCCTAACCCTAACCCTAACCCTAACCCTAACCCTAACCCTAACCCTAACCCTAACCCTAACCCTAACCCTAACCCTAACCCTAACCCTAACCCTAACCCTAACCCTAACCCTAACCCTAACCCTAACCCTAACCCTAACCCTAACCCTAACCCTAACCCTAACCCTAACCCTAACCCTAACCCTAACCCTAACCCTAACCCTAACCCTAACCCTAACCCTAACCCTAACCCTAACCCTAACCCTAACCCTAACCCTAACCCTAACCCTAACCCTAACCCTAACCCTAACCCTAACCCTAACCCTAACCCTAACCCTAACCCTAACCCTAACCCTAACCCTAACCCTAACCCTAACCCTAACCCTAACCCTAACCCTAACCCTAACCCTAACCCTAACCCTAACCCTAACCCTAACCCTAACCCTAACCCTAACCCTAACCCTAACCCTAACCCTAACCCTAACCCTAACCCTAACCCTAACCCTAACCCTAACCCTAACCCTAACCCTAACCCTAACCCTAACCCTAACCCTAACCCTAACCCTAACCCTAACCCTAACCCTAACCCTAACCCTAACCCTAACCCTAACCCTAACCCTAACCCTAACCCTAACCCTAACCCTAACCCTAACCCTAACCCTAACCCTAACCCTAACCCTAACCCTAACCCTAACCCTAACCCTAACCCTAACCCTAACCCTAACCCTAACCCTAACCCTAACCCTAACCCTAACCCTAACCCTAACCCTAACCCTAACCCTAACCCTAACCCTAACCCTAACCCTAACCCTAACCCTAACCCTAACCCTAACCCTAACCCTAACCCTAACCCTAACCCTAACCCTAACCCTAACCCTAACCCTAACCCTAACCCTAACCCTAACCCTAACCCTAACCCTAACCCTAACCCTAACCCTAACCCTAACCCTAACCCTAACCCTAACCCTAACCCTAACCCTAACCCTAACCCTAACCCTAACCCTAACCCTAACCCTAACCCTAACCCTAACCCTAACCCTAACCCTAACCCTAACCCTAACCCTAACCCTAACCCTAACCCTAACCCTAACCCTAACCCTAACCCTAACCCTAACCCTAACCCTAACCCTAACCCTAACCCTAACCCTAACCCTAACCCTAACCCTAACCCTAACCCTAACCCTAACCCTAACCCTAACCCTAACCCTAACCCTAACCCTAACCCTAACCCTAACCCTAACCCTAACCCTAACCCTAACCCTAACCCTAACCCTAACCCTAACCCTAACCCTAACCCTAACCCTAACCCTAACCCTAACCCTAACCCTAACCCTAACCCTAACCCTAACCCTAACCCTAACCCTAACCCTAACCCTAACCCTAACCCTAACCCTAACCCTAACCCTAACCCTAACCCTAACCCTAACCCTAACCCTAACCCTAACCCTAACCCTAACCCTAACCCTAACCCTAACCCTAACCCTAACCCTAACCCTAACCCTAACCCTAACCCTAACCCTAACCCTAACCCTAACCCTAACCCTAACCCTAACCCTAACCCTAACCCTAACCCTAACCCTAACCCTAACCCTAACCCTAACCCTAACCCTAACCCTAACCCTAACCCTAACCCTAACCCTAACCCTAACCCTAACCCTAACCCTAACCCTAACCCTAACCCTAACCCTAACCCTAACCCTAACCCTAACCCTAACCCTAACCCTAACCCTAACCCTAACCCTAACCCTAACCCTAACCCTAACCCTAACCCTAACCCTAACCCTAACCCTAACCCTAACCCTAACCCTAACCCTAACCCTAACCCTAACCCTAACCCTAACCCTAACCCTAACCCTAACCCTAACCCTAACCCTAACCCTAACCCTAACCCTAACCCTAACCCTAACCCTAACCCTAACCCTAACCCTAACCCTAACCCTAACCCTAACCCTAACCCTAACCCTAACCCTAACCCTAACCCTAACCCTAACCCTAACCCTAACCCTAACCCTAACCCTAACCCTAACCCTAACCCTAACCCTAACCCTAACCCTAACCCTAACCCTAACCCTAACCCTAACCCTAACCCTAACCCTAACCCTAACCCTAACCCTAACCCTAACCCTAACCCTAACCCTAACCCTAACCCTAACCCTAACCCTAACCCTAACCCTAACCCTAACCCTAACCCTAACCCTAACCCTAACCCTAACCCTAACCCTAACCCTAACCCTAACCCTAACCCTAACCCTAACCCTAACCCTAACCCTAACCCTAACCCTAACCCTAACCCTAACCCTAACCCTAACCCTAACCCTAACCCTAACCCTAACCCTAACCCTAACCCTAACCCTAACCCTAACCCTAACCCTAACCCTAACCCTAACCCTAACCCTAACCCTAACCCTAACCCTAACCCTAACCCTAACCCTAACCCTAACCCTAACCCTAACCCTAACCCTAACCCTAACCCTAACCCTAACCCTAACCCTAACCCTAACCCTAACCCTAACCCTAACCCTAACCCTAACCCTAACCCTAACCCTAACCCTAACCCTAACCCTAACCCTAACCCTAACCCTAACCCTAACCCTAACCCTAACCCTAACCCTAACCCTAACCCTAACCCTAACCCTAACCCTAACCCTAACCCTAACCCTAACCCTAACCCTAACCCTAACCCTAACCCTAACCCTAACCCTAACCCTAACCCTAACCCTAACCCTAACCCTAACCCTAACCCTAACCCTAACCCTAACCCTAACCCTAACCCTAACCCTAACCCTAACCCTAACCCTAACCCTAACCCTAACCCTAACCCTAACCCTAACCCTAACCCTAACCCTAACCCTAACCCTAACCCTAACCCTAACCCTAACCCTAACCCTAACCCTAACCCTAACCCTAACCCTAACCCTAACCCTAACCCTAACCCTAACCCTAACCCTAACCCTAACCCTAACCCTAACCCTAACCCTAACCCTAACCCTAACCCTAACCCTAACCCTAACCCTAACCCTAACCCTAACCCTAACCCTAACCCTAACCCTAACCCTAACCCTAACCCTAACCCTAACCCTAACCCTAACCCTAACCCTAACCCTAACCCTAACCCTAACCCTAACCCTAACCCTAACCCTAACCCTAACCCTAACCCTAACCCTAACCCTAACCCTAACCCTAACCCTAACCCTAACCCTAACCCTAACCCTAACCCTAACCCTAACCCTAACCCTAACCCTAACCCTAACCCTAACCCTAACCCTAACCCTAACCCTAACCCTAACCCTAACCCTAACCCTAACCCTAACCCTAACCCTAACCCTAACCCTAACCCTAACCCTAACCCTAACCCTAACCCTAACCCTAACCCTAACCCTAACCCTAACCCTAACCCTAACCCTAACCCTAACCCTAACCCTAACCCTAACCCTAACCCTAACCCTAACCCTAACCCTAACCCTAACCCTAACCCTAACCCTAACCCTAACCCTAACCCTAACCCTAACCCTAACCCTAACCCTAACCCTAACCCTAACCCTAACCCTAACCCTAACCCTAACCCTAACCCTAACCCTAACCCTAACCCTAACCCTAACCCTAACCCTAACCCTAACCCTAACCCTAACCCTAACCCTAACCCTAACCCTAACCCTAACCCTAACCCTAACCCTAACCCTAACCCTAACCCTAACCCTAACCCTAACCCTAACCCTAACCCTAACCCTAACCCTAACCCTAACCCTAACCCTAACCCTAACCCTAACCCTAACCCTAACCCTAACCCTAACCCTAACCCTAACCCTAACCCTAACCCTAACCCTAACCCTAACCCTAACCCTAACCCTAACCCTAACCCTAACCCTAACCCTAACCCTAACCCTAACCCTAACCCTAACCCTAACCCTAACCCTAACCCTAACCCTAACCCTAACCCTAACCCTAACCCTAACCCTAACCCTAACCCTAACCCTAACCCTAACCCTAACCCTAACCCTAACCCTAACCCTAACCCTAACCCTAACCCTAACCCTAACCCTAACCCTAACCCTAACCCTAACCCTAACCCTAACCCTAACCCTAACCCTAACCCTAACCCTAACCCTAACCCTAACCCTAACCCTAACCCTAACCCTAACCCTAACCCTAACCCTAACCCTAACCCTAACCCTAACCCTAACCCTAACCCTAACCCTAACCCTAACCCTAACCCTAACCCTAACCCTAACCCTAACCCTAACCCTAACCCTAACCCTAACCCTAACCCTAACCCTAACCCTAACCCTAACCCTAACCCTAACCCTAACCCTAACCCTAACCCTAACCCTAACCCTAACCCTAACCCTAACCCTAACCCTAACCCTAACCCTAACCCTAACCCTAACCCTAACCCTAACCCTAACCCTAACCCTAACCCTAACCCTAACCCTAACCCTAACCCTAACCCTAACCCTAACCCTAACCCTAACCCTAACCCTAACCCTAACCCTAACCCTAACCCTAACCCTAACCCTAACCCTAACCCTAACCCTAACCCTAACCCTAACCCTAACCCTAACCCTAACCCTAACCCTAACCCTAACCCTAACCCTAACCCTAACCCTAACCCTAACCCTAACCCTAACCCTAACCCTAACCCTAACCCTAACCCTAACCCTAACCCTAACCCTAACCCTAACCCTAACCCTAACCCTAACCCTAACCCTAACCCTAACCCTAACCCTAACCCTAACCCTAACCCTAACCCTAACCCTAACCCTAACCCTAACCCTAACCCTAACCCTAACCCTAACCCTAACCCTAACCCTAACCCTAACCCTAACCCTAACCCTAACCCTAACCCTAACCCTAACCCTAACCCTAACCCTAACCCTAACCCTAACCCTAACCCTAACCCTAACCCTAACCCTAACCCTAACCCTAACCCTAACCCTAACCCTAACCCTAACCCTAACCCTAACCCTAACCCTAACCCTAACCCTAACCCTAACCCTAACCCTAACCCTAACCCTAACCCTAACCCTAACCCTAACCCTAACCCTAACCCTAACCCTAACCCTAACCCTAACCCTAACCCTAACCCTAACCCTAACCCTAACCCTAACCCTAACCCTAACCCTAACCCTAACCCTAACCCTAACCCTAACCCTAACCCTAACCCTAACCCTAACCCTAACCCTAACCCTAACCCTAACCCTAACCCTAACCCTAACCCTAACCCTAACCCTAACCCTAACCCTAACCCTAACCCTAACCCTAACCCTAACCCTAACCCTAACCCTAACCCTAACCCTAACCCTAACCCTAACCCTAACCCTAACCCTAACCCTAACCCTAACCCTAACCCTAACCCTAACCCTAACCCTAACCCTAACCCTAACCCTAACCCTAACCCTAACCCTAACCCTAACCCTAACCCTAACCCTAACCCTAACCCTAACCCTAACCCTAACCCTAACCCTAACCCTAACCCTAACCCTAACCCTAACCCTAACCCTAACCCTAACCCTAACCCTAACCCTAACCCTAACCCTAACCCTAACCCTAACCCTAACCCTAACCCTAACCCTAACCCTAACCCTAACCCTAACCCTAACCCTAACCCTAACCCTAACCCTAACCCTAACCCTAACCCTAACCCTAACCCTAACCCTAACCCTAACCCTAACCCTAACCCTAACCCTAACCCTAACCCTAACCCTAACCCTAACCCTAACCCTAACCCTAACCCTAACCCTAACCCTAACCCTAACCCTAACCCTAACCCTAACCCTAACCCTAACCCTAACCCTAACCCTAACCCTAACCCTAACCCTAACCCTAACCCTAACCCTAACCCTAACCCTAACCCTAACCCTAACCCTAACCCTAACCCTAACCCTAACCCTAACCCTAACCCTAACCCTAACCCTAACCCTAACCCTAACCCTAACCCTAACCCTAACCCTAACCCTAACCCTAACCCTAACCCTAACCCTAACCCTAACCCTAACCCTAACCCTAACCCTAACCCTAACCCTAACCCTAACCCTAACCCTAACCCTAACCCTAACCCTAACCCTAACCCTAACCCTAACCCTAACCCTAACCCTAACCCTAACCCTAACCCTAACCCTAACCCTAACCCTAACCCTAACGCCCGGCTTGCAGACCTTCGGAACCGAGCCTCCACGTCGAGAGCAGCTAAAACTGGCGAAAAGCGCAACGCCCGGCTTGCCGACCTTCGGAACCGAGCCTCCACGTCGAAAGCAGCTGAAGCTGGCGAAAAGCGCAACGCCCGGCTATCCGCCTTTCGGAACCGAGCCTCCACGTCGAAAGCAGCTGAAACTGACGAAAGGCGCAACGTCCGGCTTGCCGACCTTCGGAACCGAGCCTCCACGTCGAGAGCAGCTGAAACTGGCGAAAAACGCAACGCCCGCTTTACCGCCCTTCGGAACCGAGCCTCCACGTCTAAAGCAGCTGAAACTGACGGAAAACGCAACGCCCGCCTTGCCGACCTTCGGAACCGAGCCAGGCTTACACAAAATAGGTCGGGAGCCAATTTAACCTTAGCCGCTTTTGCGTATGATTCGGCTTATGATTACAGCCTCCATCCCTCCGTCACAATTGGCAGAATGGAAACACTGTGTGTACATTGTCAGGCTCTACGTTTCCGAACAGAACAGGGTGGAATGTGTTGTTTGAATGGGAAGGTCAATTTACCACCTCTGGAAGAGCCACCGGAACCGCTTTTAAGTTACGTTTCTGGGGCTACTCCTATCTCCAAACACTTTCTCAAATACATTCGCCAATACAACGCTTGCTTTCAAATGACATCGTTTGGAGCAACGCGCATTATTAATGATGGTGGTTTCATGCCCACGTTTAGAGTACAAGGGCAAATTTACCACCTAATCGGGTCCCTTCTCCCGGTACCTGATGCTGCCCACGGCTTTCTCCAAATATATTCCATGCGCGACGCTGAAACTGATCAACGGTGCGGGATGCATCCCGTTATCAGCCGTGATATAGTCACCGCGTTGCAGCACTTATTCCACACTAAGAATCATCTGGTTACCCTGTTCAAACTCGCTTTAGAGCGAATGCCCACTGACGATTATAAGGTTGTTATCAAGGCTGATAGAACGCCACCTGGTGAACATGAAAGACGCTTTAACGCGCCTACGATAGACTAAGTAGCGATCGTCATGGTTGGAAGCGAATTCGAGCGTCGCGATATTATTATAAGCCGAAGAGATGAAACACTCAAAAATATCGATGCCACGCACAGATCATACGATGCCCTGCAATACCCTATATTGTTTTGCCAAGGAGAGGATGGCTACCACCTAAATCTAATGCGTCTAGATTCCGCTACGCGAGCTCCTACACAAAAAAAGGTAAGCTTATCATTCTTTGTGCCCCTATATGCTCCGTGTATTTGTCTACTAGGTATCGGCGATGAATTTTTACGCGTATCGGCTAATAATACTCGCTAACCAACCTAACCACATCTTGCGGTGCCGACAACTATTTCATCAATATGTCGTCGACATGTATGCCAAAATCGAGAGCGAACGCCTCCTTTACATCCGCCTAAATCAGGGATTACTTCGGGCCGACCAATATATTAACTTGCGCGATGCCATTGCGAAGGATGGTAACGTCCGATATTGGTCGAATGGTCATCCTTCCGGCTACGTATACGGGAAGTCCCCGTCACATGCATGAATATACGCAGGATGCGATGTCATATGTACGTAAATTCGGCTGCCCTACTCTGTTTATAACTTTCACCTGCAATCCTGCCTGGCCCGAAATTACGGATTTACTTTTGGCAGGACAGAAACCAGCGCATCGTCACGATCTGACCGCCCGTGTTTTCCGCCTAAAACTTCGTTGCCTTATTGATCTTATAGCTAAATCTCATATATTCGGGCAAACTACCTGTTGGATGTACTCGATCGAATGGCAGAAAAGAGAGCTACCCCATGCTCATATTCTAATTTGGCTCCGAGACACCATTCATCCGTCGCAAATAGATAGCATTATTTGTGCAGAACTACCCGATCCGCAAACCGATCCCGTTTTGTTTACCACTGTTACTCGCCATATGATTCACGGACGTTGCGGCGGTATAAATAACGCGTCCCCGTGCATGAAAGAAGGTAAATGCTCTAAACGTTATCCTAAACGCCTGACTCAAGAAACGAAAACTGGCGTCGACGGCTACCCACTATATAGACGCCGTGCACCCGGCGAGGGAGGTCACACCTGCACAATACAGGTAAAAAATTCCCCAGTCGAAATTGACAACAGCTGGATAGTCCCTTACTCTCCCCTACTCGCAAAAATGTTCACGGCTCACATAAACGTAGAGTACTGCAACTCCGTAAAGTCCATCAAGTACATATGCAAATATGTCAACAAAGGCAGCGATATGGCAGTTTTTGACCTAGCGCGTTCTAACCCGGATGAAATTACCCAATTTCAAACGGGTCGGTATATCAGCAGCAATGAGGCTGTTTGGCGAATCCTCGCGTTCCCAATTCACGAACGTTACCCACCCGTTTTACATCTTGCAGTTCATTTAGATAATGGCCAGCGCGTCTACTTCACTGAGGCGACCGCCGTTCACAAAGTGGCACACCCCCCCCCCCCAATACCACATTGACAGCCTTTTTCCAGCTGTGTCAAACGGACTCTTTTGCCCAAACCCTGCTATACCATGACATTCCGAAGTATTACACTTGGAACGCAGCACGGAAGGTGTTTGAACGAAGAAAACAGGGACCTGTGGTTGCAGGTTATCCGGACATCCATGTGGCTGATGCTTTGGGACGTATGTATACAATCCATCCCAATCAGTCCGAATGTTTTTATTTGCGCATGCTGCTTCACAATGTCCGAGCCCGACATCATTTCAGGCTCTGAAAACGATCTCCGGCACCGTGTGCGCCACATATAGACAAGCCTGTCTTGAACTTCAGCTGCTGGAAAATGACCAGCATTGGGATACGACCTTAGAGGAAGCGTCGCTCATATGTCTCCCCTACCAACTCCGTAATTTATTTGCGCTCATTGTGACCACCTGCGCCCCATCAAATCCAACAGACCTGTGGCACAGGCACAAGGAAAGCCTCAGCGAGGACGTTCTTTTGCGCATTCGGAGAGCAAATCCGGCATTAGATATTTCCTATTCCGATGACATCTTTAACCGTGCTCTTATATTATTGGAGGACCAATGTATGTCCATAAGCAATAAAATGCTATGCCAATTTGGTTTACCTGCACCCCTCCGCACCAGCCACGATGTACAACCGAAAGACGTATGGCTCGAACTGCAATACGATGTTACCCATCAGCGCAGAATAATACAGTAACGCGAACTAATTTTGACCGTCGACCAGAAAACTGCGTATGACACCGTACTCCAGTACGCCGCAACCGGTAATGGCGGTCTGCTTTTCCTTGATGCTCCCGGCGGCACCGGTAAAACTTTTCTACTTAATCTTTTATTGGCAAAATTTCGCGCCAATAACGAGCTAGCCCTAGCAGTCGCATCATTGGGTATAGCGGCGACGTTACTCGATGGAGGCCGCACGGCGCATTCTACTTTCCAGCTCCCCCTAAATCTGCATCAGATTGAGAAACCTATCTGTAATATCAGTCGGAACTCTGGAATTGGGACAGTCCTAAAGACATGTTCAATCATAATTTGGGATGAATGTACGATGGCGCATAAAAAAGCGCTCGAGGCACTAGATCGTGCTCTCAGAGACTTGCGGAATTTGACTTCCCTATGGGGGGTGCCTTATTGTTGCTAGCCGGAGATTTTCGACAGACATTTCCTGTTATCCCAAGAGCAACAGCGGCTGATGAGCTAGATGCCTGCCTGAAGGCTTCACATCTTTGGTGGAAGTTTACTATCCTCACTCTTACTACGAACATGCGCGTCCATTTACTCCCGGATACGTCTCTATTTGCACAACAACTCCTAGATTTGGGGAACGGTACCTTTCCATTTACCCCGTATCCAAGTGAAAGCATCTTTCCAACAACCTTTTGTCACCTACTACCATCGCCTGAGGCAGTTGAAACTATGGTGTTCCCCGACATTGCAACGCTCTACACCAATCACACATGGCTCTGTGAACGTGCAATATTAGCGCCAACAAATGCAGCCGTCACCCGTATGAATGATCGTATTCAAGTGCACATTCCAGGTGATCCTTTTACTTACAGCTCTATTGATAAGGTTATAGAAACCGATCAAATTGTAAATTATCCTGTTGAATTTTTGAATTCTTTAACACCTTCTGGTCTCCCACCACATAAATTAACCTTGAAACCTGGTTGCCCTATAATACTCCTGCGTAATTTACATCCCCCGAGGTTGTGTAATGGCACCAGACTTGCCGTAAAACAACTGCGTCCAAACGTCATTGCGGCTACTATAATCAGCGGCACGTATAAAGGCGAGGACGTGATGATCCCACGCATCCCCATGATCCTTACCTATGTACCCTTTGAATTCAAGCGCGTACAGTTTCCTGTACGCCTAGCATTCGCAATGACAATTAATAAAGCCCAGGGTCAATCATTAACAGTTGTTGGCTTAAATCTAGAAAATGTAGCTTGCTCCCGTGTAGGCACACCTAGTAACCTATTTATTTTTGCGCCGGAGGGTAAAACCAAAAATGTTGTATATCCTATGGCCTTGCAATGATCCTGCGATGGCATTTTATGCCATATTTCCACTTAAACCAAGGAAACGCTCCTTCGCTTCACACCCGGGAGCACCAGGTACCTTTCTGTAATAACCAGGGGAACTACCAATTGTGATAATCAAATGATGGGACTTCCTTTTATTGACAACAACAATGGTTTAAATAAAATAGGACGACTGTCAGATATAATTCCGAGAAATAAATAAGGCACAAGTAATAATTAAATATAAATTGGGCGATGGCCGTGAGTTTAATCCTTGAGTTTAATCGTCTACGTATAGGGGAGGTAGGGGATCGTATGACTTTTGTAGTTGGATCGCTAATCACGTTACTGCACCGAGAGAAGAGAAATATATATGATTAACATGCAATGTAAAATTCAGCCTTATAACACAGTCGGGGCTCCTCTCAATTTGAATGAGGGATGCCGACCGTTCGACGTCTGCATCTACTTAGTGCACGTCTATTTACATAACGAAATACATTAGCGTACCGTTCGACGTCTGCATCTACTTAGTGCACGTCTATTTACATAACGAAATACACTATACCCTTATTAATTTATCTCTAACCGCTATAATAATACTCATTTGAATAAGCATAAAAAAAAGTAACCCCAACTACCACACCTTCCCTTTTTACCTCCTCTGGCACCTCTCTATGCTGGCCCAGGGACAGTTGTCGTAGTGCCTCCTCTGCACTCAGCGATGATCCCACACTACTCGTTGGCACGGCCTCACTCGCCCTTGGTATTACCTCAGGAGTAGCCTGAGGCCCGTCACTTAATTGTGCCGCGCCTGTGCTTCTACCTGTACACAAAGGCAATACGTGCCAACGACGGCACCCATTACACCTTCTACGGGGTCTGCCCATAGGTCCCCCATGTTGCGGACCCCTATTCGAACCAGGTACGCCCGGCATACTCGTCGGTGGTGGTTCGAACACCGCCACTATCCTAGGGAGCCCATCCACCCCGATTATCACTGTCAAGTGGATAGGGCCTGGCGGGCGAATGACCGCCGTTCTTCTTACCACCACCTCAACCGAGCACCAGGATAGCTGTAATCGCATCTAAATATAAAAGTATTAATTAGACATCGTGCATCAATAATTGCTCCAAATGTCTTACTTCCTCTTTCTGACTTTCTAAAAGTCTTACTTTATAAATCTTATGCCCAATATGATTAATAACCCGTGCCAAAACCCACATTGGTTCACCTGCATAGTTACGTGACCACACTAGCTGATTTATTTTAAAGCGAGGGGTAGCCGTTAAAGTATTGTTATCATTATCCGATTCTAACAAAAATTCAGGCGGATATCTTAATTTACGTTTAAGAAACTCTTTGCCTACTGGTAAACGATCTGGATACCTGGGAGACATGTTATGATACAATCTATAGAGCCAGGCACCGTCCTTACCAGACTGAGACAACCTAATCCATTTTTTAACTATACCTACATATCTCTCAACCTGTCCATTAGAACTTGGATGATATGGTGGTGTAAATATATGTCTTATTTTCCACTGTTCACAAAATTTATTAAAATCGGCGCTAGTAAATGCTCTGCCATTATCGGTTACTACGCACCTTGGAAAACCATAAGAACTAATTAAATCCTTTAAAAAGTTAATTGTTACCAGGGTGGATATATTAAAAACCTTTCTAAACTCAGTCCAACCCGAACATCTACAATTAAAATATAGCGTTTTTTATCAAGTTCGAAAAAATCAATGTGTATGCGATCCCAAGGTTCACTAGGACGTGTCCATCTCGCCGCTTTGTCTTTGCGAGGCATGGCCGTCTTTGCCTTGCACCATTCACATTGTCGAACCAGTCTTTTAATGCCTTTCGTCATTTTTGGCCACCAGACATACCTTCTAGCTATGTCTTTCATCTTTGTAATACCTGCATGCCCTTCATGAAGTACCTTTAAAACATCCTCACGTAGCGCGGTAGATATGACAATTTTTTCATTTCGTTTAATTACGTTATCCTCCAAATAAAGCTCGTTAAGTACATGTTTGAAAGCTAAAGGAACCGAAAGACTATCCTCGATACCCAATAAAATATCTTTTATCTTAATAAAATCGGGGTCGGTCTCTGAGCACTTAACTATGGAGTTAAACTCAACAATCTTTAACACATTAATGTAATGGTCACTAGTTTGCGTGGTCCCTATATCGTTGTCAGCTTTCTCGTTATTACCACTCATACGCGACAAAACGTCTGCTAGACAATTATTTTTACCTTTACGATATTTTAATGTTAATGAAAAATTACCTAGTATTATTAACCACCTTTGCAAACGCGGGGACATCAAGTATTCAGTATTAATTTTTTGAAATAAATTGATTAAAGGCTTGTGATCGGTAAAAACTGTAAAGGACTTGCCAATTAAATATTCCCTACATCGTTTTAAACCGTTATGGCAAGCGCTTCTTTCTCAATCACCGAGTAGTTGCATTCCGCCTTAATAAGTTTACGCGAAAAGTAAATTACAGGATGTTCAATTCCATCCTCGACCTGACATAAAGCTCCTCCTATACCCGTGTTGGATGCATCAACATTTAAGATGTGCTCTCTAACCGGATCAAAACATCTTAAGACGGAATCTTTTAACAAAATATCTTTTAAATAATTAAAACATTGATCTTCTTTATATTCCCATTTAAACAAAACATTATCTTTAGTTAACTCGTAAAGGGGACCCGAAAACTTCGTGTAATTATCAATAAATCTGCTATAATAATTCATAAGTCCTAAAAATGAGGATAACTCCTTTTTATTATTAGGCCTCTGCATATTTTTTATAGCTTCAATTTTAATTAAATTAGGTCTTACCCAGCCATCGGCTATTATATGACCCAAATAAGTTATTTCAGTTGCGCAAAAAGTGCATTTATTCGCTGAAACGCATAAATTTTTACTTTTTATTAAAGATAAAACATTAATTAGTCGTGAGTCATGCTCAGCTTGCGTTGAACCCGTAACCAAAATGTCATCTAAATAGAAAAATACACCATCTAAATTATTAGAAATAGAAGACATTGCTCGTTGAAAAATTGGCGCTGACACACTTAAACCAAACGGTAATCGTTTAAAAGCAAACAAACCTCTATCGGTGTTTATTGTTAAAATTTTAGACGTCTTATCATCTACACGTAACTGAAGATATGCATTCCTAAGGTCTATCTTTGAAAAAAGTCTAGAACCTTTCAAATTAGCTAAGACCATCTCTATTCTGGGCAAGGGGTATTTAACCTCTATAACATGTTTATTAATAGTTATTCTGTAGTCGGCGCAAACCCTTATGTTACCGTCATTCTTCTTAACGGGCACCAAAGGGGTAGCCCACTCCGAATACTCTATTGGTTCAACAACATTATCCTTTAACCAACTATCAATAACTTTATTGACCTTATCAATCCACATGAACGGTATTCGACGGGCAGGACAAAAACGAGGAACAGCATCTGAGTGAACCTTAATTGAAAACACGTTATCGTTTAAACATCCTAATTCATCTCGAAAAATTTCCAAAAATTCCGCTTTAATCTCATCAGTGTTAAAATGCCACAGTCTCCCGACGTACTGACCATCACAATCAACCCACCCAGAGGTCGTAGGCTTATCATCGAAAACCCTTGCCTCTGACACCGAGGTTGGATCATCCATTGCCTCATTAATAACAACCAAGGATTTATGCATAGATGCTACCTTGAAACAGGGTGTTGCATGGTCATCAGCATTATTGATTAAACAATTGATCTTTCTATTATACGTGGAATCTTTACAAATGCCCCACTCAATTTAATCCAATTCCACCCCATAATATTATCTATTTTCTCATCGATAACGAATAACTCTAATTTCAAAACTTCCTCGCCTGCACATACTCGAACTTTAGTACTCCCCAAAATTTTGAGATTCGACCCGTCTAACTGTTTTACTAAAACATGACTTTTATTGATAGTTTTAAAAGGCAAAAATCTTAAAAAATTACATCTACTTATAACTGAGATAGAGGCTCCAGAATCTACTAAAAAATTTATTTGCATACCTTCAATATTTAAATTAACCACCGGAGTTTGTAAAGAATTAAAAAATTAATATAAACAATCTTAGTGTTGTCCGCGCCAATCGAGCATCAATTAAAGTTACGCGGCCCAGGATTAACAGAATTATCCTGCGTGGCTCTATTTTCAAAATTACCCGGAATAACCTGGTTATCATTATAAAACTGTCTATTCCCATAAAATCTATTATAAGGTTCACGCGACTGAGATCTATATCTAAAATGCGCCCTGTTATTTTCAAAGTTACGGCCTACATTACAGTTGCGCCTTATGTGCCCTAATCTGTGAAGCAACGCGGGATCGAGGATTTAACTCTGTAGACCTGTTCTACGCGCTGTAGTTTAATTATCAAAAAAATTACAATTATAATTAGTACAACAATTATAAAAAACATCTTTTCATTTACTACAAAATTGATAAAATTAAATGAAGCTTTCGGCCCAAACATGATAATTAAAATAAGATCAGTAAAAGAAATTATATTTATATCGTTGACCTCAACAATTCAATTTACTTACTGTCCAACCAAACGAAGGACTTTATCAAACAAGGTGATAAAAATAAGATAATTGATCGATCAAAAATAAAGAAAATCAATTTATAGTGTTGACATTAATAGTTTAATTAAAGTCCATCTAAATGATGTACTATAAAGGCTAATCACGAATATTAATATTATAATAACTAATAAAGATTTCTCCATTATTACCAAATAAAAAAAGAACTTACGTTGTCCTTTTTTCTCTTGTTTTGTATGAACAATCGACGTTTAGAGCCTCGAGTCTTGAAAGTCGAGATTTTTAAAAGCAATTCGGCAATTCGTTTGTCCTTCGCGGTTCCTCGTGCTACCAATTGTAATAACCAGGGGAACTACCAATTGTGATAATCAAATGATGGGACTTCCTTTTATTGACAACAACAATGGTTTAAATAAAATAGGACGACTGTCAGATATAATTCCGAGAAATAAATAAGGCACAAGTAATAATTAAATATAAATTGGGCGATGGCCGTGAGTTTAATCCTTGAGTTTAATCGTCTACGTATAGGGGAGGTAGGGGATCGTATGTCTTTTGTAGTTGGATCGCTAATCACGTTACTGCACCGAGAGAAGAGAAATATATATGATTAACATGCAATGTAAAATTCAGCCTTATAACACAGTCGAGGCTCCTCTCAATTTGAATGAGGGATGCCGACCGTTCGACGTCTGCATCTACTTAGTGCACGTCTATTTACATAACGAAATACATTAGCGTACCGTTCGACGTCTGCATCTACTTAGTGCACGTCTATTTACATAACGAAATACACTATACCCTTATTAATTTATCTCTAACCGCTATAATAATACTCATTTGAATAAGCATAAAAAAAGTAACCCCAATTACCACAGTCTTATATTTTTTGCTACATCAAAATGCATATTCCCATAATCCCATATTGGGAACTACCGGCAGTATTTATCTCTCCAATCCACTATAATATTTTTGCCCAGCTTCCACTCAAACGGTCCTCCAGGAAAAACTGTCCCTAGACTATGCCAACTTTTACCTCCTCGCCTTCCCCGCTAACGTGCCGGTAAATTATTTAATATATGACCCCATTTTAGATAAGTCTTATAAATAGGTTATCCTTATTTAACCACGGGAAAAACTGTCCCAAACGGTCCTCCAAGCAAAAACTGTCCCTAGACTAGACCAACTTTTACCTCCTCGCCTTCCCCGCTAACGTGCCGGTAAATTATTTCATATATGACCCCATTTTAGATAAGTATTATAAATAGGTTATCCTTATTTAACCACCGGAAAAACTGTCCCAAACGGTCCTCCAAGCAAAAACTGTCCCTAGACTATGCCAACTTTTACCTCCTCGCCTTCCCCGCTAACGTGCCGGTAAATTATTTCATATATGACCCCATTTTAGATAAATCTTATAAATAGGTTATCCTTATTTAACCACGGGAAAAACTGTCCCAAACGGTCCTCCAAAAAAACTGTCCCTAGACTATGCCAAATTTTACCTCCTCGCCTTCCCCGCTAACGTGCCGGTAAATTATTTCATATATGACCCCATTTTAGATAAGTCTTATAAATAGGTTATCCTTATTTAACCACGGGAAAAACTGTCCCAAACGGTCCTCCAAGAAAAACTGTCCCTAGACTATGCCAACTTTTACCTCCTGGCCTTTCCCGCTAACGTGCCGGTAAATTATTTCATATATGACCCCATTTTAGATAAGTCTTATTAATGGGTTATACTTATTTAACCACTTAAGGCTTGAGCCAAAGCAACGCTTGGCCGGGCACAGCTAGTTATCTATATATATAAAGTAAAGTGTATGTATATATGTATGATATAAGGGCTAAATTCTGAAACTACCGGCCCGACGAAATTTTACCCGTAGGTTCCCAGGGCGGCCAGGAGTAAAATAGCTTTTTCAGATTTCTAAAATTCCTTTTAATTTTCGAGATATTGGGTTTTATACGTTTTGACCTTTAATAAAATGTCAATCAAACGCACCTCCTCGCGTTCGTTGAAAATTTGAATATACAGACAGTTCTGTAGTAAAAGTGTAGCACTTATAGTATTTTGTAAAACGTAATCTTTTCTTAACGGTGACTACAACATAAAATTTGAATATACAGACAGTTCTGTAGTAAAAGTGTCGCACTTATAGTATTTTGTAAAACGTAATCTTTTCTTAACGGTGACGACAACATAAAATTTATGAATTAAATTTCTTAAACGTCATCTTTTCTTAACGGTGACAATATAAAATTTATGAATTAAATTTTTTAAACGTCATCTTTTCTTAACGGTGACAAGACAACATAAAATATGAATTAAATTTCTTAAACGTCATCTTTTCTTAACGGTGACAACATAAAATTTATGAATTAAACCTGAAATAAATAAAATTATAGATTATTTGAGAAAATATATAGGTGAAGAAGATGAATTTTTCTCATTATCATTAAATGAGATATTTTAAATGAGATATTTTAAATGATAAAGATGAAAGTATATATAATTTAAATGTAATGAAAAATAATCCAACGTTGATTATTCTGAGTAAATGCTATTTATATATAAATGTCATTATTTATCTATTATTAATTTTTTACTACAGATTAGTTGCAAATTTTATTACTTATACTTTGGCATGAAATTATAATTGTCTTATGCAAATGTTATTTTTTAGAAGGATAAAAAAAATTTTATAAAAGTTTTACATTTAAAATTAATTTAATTATTTTTTTATATTTTAACAAATTTGATTTATTATTGCGTTATGTTGTATTCGTACGCGTTGCACTGTAACGGAAATAGAACAATAGATGTAGAACATATAAAATTTTTCTCATTATCATTAAATGAGATATTTTTAATGAGAAAGATGAAAGTATATATATAATTTAAATGTAATGAAAAATAATCCAACGTTGATTATTCTGAGTAAATGCTATTTATATATAAATGTCATTATTTATCTATTATTAATTTTTTACTACAGATTAGTTGCAAATTTTATCACTTATACTCTGGCATGAAATTATAATTGTCTTATGCAAATGTCATTCTTTAAAAGGAAAAAAAAATTTCATAAAAGTTTTACATTTAAAATTAATTTAATTATTTTTTTATAATTTAACAAATTTGATTTATTATTGCGTTATGTTGTATTCGTACGCGTTGCACTGTATACGGAAATAGAACAATAGAAGTAGACAATTAATAAAGACGTCATATGACGTCATACGGGACAAATGCGGCAATCACTTAATAAAATTGGCACTTAATAGAGAAGTCATATGACGCCATACAGGATAAAGGATACTGTAAAATGCGGCAATCACTTAATAAAATGTCAATCATACGCAACTTCATGACATCATACAGTGATACTGCCAAATGCAAAAATATAAATAATCTTTCATATATAAAAAGGGCCCTGCCCCTCCTGGCCAGTAGACGGATTTGGAATTTCTGCATAAATTAAACTATCGATGTCTTCAGGACGTATTTTGTCGATGAACTAAATCAAACTGCCCCCTCCTAAATGGCGAAAAAAAAAAATTTCAATACAAAAACCAAATTTAACGTTTTGCCCTTCCCCCCTAATTGAACTTTTGAACGTTTTGCCCCCGTCCCTAATTCAAAACCTTAATACGCCAATTGCCATGTATATAACATTAAATACAGACTTTATTTGTATTCCATTCTTATTTTGACCCATACACTTATAGTATTTTCTAGAAATAAGCTGACCCAAATTCTTTCATATATTTCTTATTGATTTTGATATGTTACAGTTATTTAGCCAAATAAGAAATAAGCCAAAGCAACGCTTGCGCCAATAAATGTTGATATATCTCAGTTCTTCAGACATTGTTAAGTTCAGAATTAAAAGTTTTATTCAGAAACAAATAATTATAATTATTATATTGTTTCTTAATTACAAAAAAATATAAAAAATTGCTTGAAGGGCCAGGGTACCAAAGATTTTTCCCTTGGGGGGGGGCATGGGGTCAGGTTTTCTCTCTTGGGTGGGCCTGGGCCTTGGACCCTCTTTAACTATTTGTTTAAAAATCATTGCATAATAAACACTTACCAATTATATTTAATATATTTTTAATCTATTGAAATTATCTATAAGATGATATATATTCTGCTAATACACCCGGGTAAATGGCAAAACAACGTTTGCCGGGTTCATCTAGTCTAATATAAAAAAATATACACGTTTAATTTGCGAAGTAAATTTGAGTTTAATAGAATAGATAATGTAAAAATCATTTCAAATTATATACTTTAAACATTAAAACGATATAAAAAAATAACGTTCCCGACTAATTTTATTAATTCTCGTACATATTTTCATTCTACTTTCTGTAACGCAACTTGCTTTTTTTTCATTTTTTTCTCTAGAAACCTCTAATTCTTAAAATAAGTGTTCGATTTGCCTTTTATTCACTAGCCGAACATATTGTTCTAATACCCTTTTATGAGATTTAAATGAAAATTTTCGTCTTTATATTGATTTTGGTTTTTATTCCTATCATAAAAATGAAGTAAATATCGATTTACATTATATCTATGATATATATAAATTAAGAATGCCCACTACACCTGTTTACATGTCCACTTGGACAGATCTACACAGTAAGATTAATATACACTAATAATCTGTTGTTATATATTCTGTTTATATACATATTGACTAATATTGCTATGGTATTATATTCTCAAATTTCTCGATATTGTTAAATAGAAGATATTTTAAGCACCAATTAAAACGGCGGCCGGCACAAACCCTAAAATCTACTATGCCAGCCAGATCGACCGCGTCGGCGGCCTGCCCTCCCATTTAAAATATTTAAAGGCACATCCTGGCCCATCTTATTAAATAATTCGAACTTTGGCATACTTTATATCGCAATCTATCACATGTTTTTTAAGCCTCTTTTATGCGGCTGCGATTAAAATGTTTGTCTGCTAACAACACTTGCAGCCGTGATACACATTATCAATTAATTAATTAATAAATATAGTTGTTTAGGATCCTCAAAAAAGAAACAAAGTTAATGTTTTTAAATATCTACAAATATATATACAAATATTTCAATACTATAGATAATTGTATATTACTTCTATAACCCTGCACGGGCCGTCCGAAGCCCGACCCTGCCCTGGCTTAAGATTAAATTTAGTGGGGCCTTAGGTCGGGTCGAGCCGGATTAGTCGGCCCGACCCGAGGCCGGAGCCTCGCCCTAAACAAAATGTAGCTAAAAGAGTTTGGCAAATGTTTAATATACAGCAAACCCATACTTGGACGTGTGAAGAGTCGTAATTTTTTATAAAGAACTTAATAGCTGGCATCCTTCAAACAATTTTTAACAGTGCTCTTAGACAATTGCTATGTCTAAAATAAAGAAATCAGCCGCCGCTGCCCGGCCTTTAAATTTACCCCCAACTTGTTACTTCAAAAAAGTCGGTATTTTAGTGGCAAAGTATAATTTTATAATCCTTGGCCGACCGTTGGCCGCTTTTAAAGGATGATACATGCGACGCTTAAAAAAAATTATGATTTGTGTATTTTTATTTCTTACCCGCTTTTATATTGTCTAAATTTCAATTAATCTTTATAATGTTTCTACATCGTGTAAAAAGAAAATTTTAATATTTTTTTTTTCAATGGAGGTTTCTTATATTTATTAAAGCATCTTTAAATATAAATATCCTTTTGAATTAGTAAATATAATTTTTAAAGTACTATAATTTTTAAACTACCACTTAAATAATTTATTACAAAAACTTAAAGAGGCTTAAAACTATGTTTAAATATAATTTGTACGGGTTCCTTTGTTTGTGTTAAATCATCATTTTAAGAATGGGGTTCGCTATACCCCACAACCAAAACTCTGCCCAGGATTGAGATTTCCATAAGTATTCTTATATATCCCTCTAGTTATAATATAGATAGACTAGTAATTTTAGTAAAAAAATTTTATAATTTTGATGATTCACTCTCATCAAGTGCAGTAAAATATATTTGTGTGATTGATTAGGTTAGGAGAAACCAATATAGACATAAATACAGATACGGGGGGGGGGGGGAGCTCAGGACTTGACGATGAAAACATTGTATAAATTCCCAAATTATATTGCAAAACTATTCATATATTTATGAGGTAAGTAAATTTTTTATCTATTTTCATATTTCTAGAAGTAAATTTATATACGTACAGCGTACAGTGCATCCTTTTGTATTGTTTTACAATTTTCATTTGTATAATATTTAATAATATTAAATTTCAACTTTTATTTTTGTTAAAATTAAAAAGGTATATGCCAAAAATTGAGTTATTACAAATTAATGCCTAATGTAATGTTCACAGGACTATGTAGAGAAAAATTTAATTTTTGTTATCGATTTGAAGTCACATCTAAATTATGACTTTAAAGTGTCAGCCCATTCCTATGCATCCTTTTCATAATGCTAATTTACCAGAGAGTTTATAAGTTTAATTTATATAAACTTTTTATTAATTCTTTTGTTGATTAGGCTACATAGGGGAGACGAAATATTTTGATGTTAGATAAAAGGTGCGGGTGGGTACCTGAATCGTTTTTTTTAAATTTACATTTCAAACTAGTCGGGCCGGGCTCAGGTCGGGCCCGGGCCTGTGTAAAAAAAAATCGAAAATAAAAGTGTCGGGCTCGGGCCGGACTCGTGCTGAGGAAATTTAATTTCGCAGGGCTCTAATTACGTTTCCTGTGCAATGAAATTAGCTATTAAATTAGCAAAATTGTAAAAACATACCTTGTTTGAATGGAATTTTTTCCCAAAAATTAGTTTACGCTATTATACACTTTTCCCGCTGTACCTAGTTTATAATTTAATAAAAATTAATTCGAAATAATTCTTCTATAATTCATAGCTTTTTGGACATAAGCAAGGTATTCAAAATTTTCAGACTGTTATAAATTCTTTCACCAAACCATAGCAGTCTATATTTACAAATTATGATTATCTTCCATTTCCCCTACCTACTTTATCAATCCAAACCCACCAATTTTATACAAATAAATACACAATACGGACGCAGGCGCGGTTTGGGGGCTACCCTCCCAAGACCCGCTCTCCACCAGGGGAGAAGGGCCTCTATTCATCCATTTCAATATCCAAAACTATATTATAATTTATAGGCTGTCAGGAAAAAAGAGAATGTGAAAACATAAATCCGATTTATAGATGCCTCTGTTTCGCGAACAGATGTCGCTGCTACTTTAAGGAAGAATCTTTTGACGAGGACTTCGAATTTAGTAAGAAAATTATTTATATCAGAATGTTGTAGATTTTTTCAATGCTTTCGAAAAAACCATCATAAATATATTACATTTGTACAGATAAATTAGTTTTTAATACAAATTATTCTCAAGATCTTTCACGTAAATACCCTGGAGAAAGTTGTACTCAGGACGAAGATTGCGTATTTAAAGTATGTCACCGAAGAAAAATGTGTTTATGTGAATACAGCTTTGGTCTTTTCGGTAGAAAATGTGTTTCAGGTATTTTAAAATTATTTTAACCATGCTAGGCTTTTGTAACTTAATTTGATAGCTTTCAATCTTAAAACCCGTGTATAAAAATGACTTTTGTAGAAAAATTCAATTAGCTGATTTTGACTAAATACCTGTCTAAAATTATGAGTCTATGTAAATTTATTATACATTAATATATTATAGTTATTTTTTATTTAATGAAAATATTAATACTTTAGGAACATCCATTCATTTTGTCCATATATTTGTAAAACAGCATAATACTTTGTAAATCAAATTTCGTATATTAGTTTTTAAATTCTTTTTATAATGGTAGAGCTTTGGTGTTTTTCGCAAATATTAAGTAAAATTTAGACCATTGCCCCGTGAAAATTTCGACCATTTTTATCGTGGTAAAACTAACAAGACTTTGCTAAATTAATGTTACTTTAATCGCCATATAAACTGTATTGTCAATACGTTTTGTAAAGTTTAAGTTGATCTGATTTATGTAAATCTATTTTGTAAGGATAAAACTCTTAATTATTATTAGTTAAAAGGATTAGGACCGCATAGATCACACTAAATTAAAGTAATAGAGAAATGATTAGCAATTTGTTTTTGATAATTTAATATTATATATAAAATATGAATATTTATTTTTACCAATTACATAATAACATATCTACTAAATTTTAAAACAGCCTACTTTTTATTTAGAGCGCTTATACTTTGCGCCTCCTCCCACCTTACTTTGTTCCTAACCATGTTTTGATGCGGCATTAGAATATTTTAGCCAGCTTATTTTATGATGCTTATTCAAATAATCGTTAAAGAGTTTCATTGATTTTAATATCAAATTGCTCAAAATTAATCACTGATTCCCTTTTACATAAATAACTAAATTAAAATTTTAGAATTAAATGATAAGCATCCTTTACTTAGTATTTAAAAATCAATTAAAATAATGGATCTCAAGTAAATAAAACTTTCATTAATTGGAAAAAATTTTCATTCCTTTAACTAACTTTAATCATATTTTACTTATTAATCAGATTTTTTTGCTTTGTAAATGATAATGCTATCTTGCACCTTTAGCGCAATACTCTTGATTATTTTATTGAAGGGAAGACTTCAAAATCTGTTTTGTGATGCCTGAGGAAGTGTCTGACATGAGAATAGCTATGGGTTTTAAGTTTTAGGTTATGAATGTTCATCTGGGTTGTCTGACCCTTTGCATGTTGCTTATAGAGACCCATGAAAGTCAATAAGAACTGATTAATCAAGGGTCATACCTCTGATTTATATAAAAGGTTGTTATAAAAGTTTATGACTGAGTACTATTCAGGATTTACAGGTTATTGTTAAAAATATGTTGAGGTCGATATTACCTTCATGAAAAGTAGGGGATGTTTGAGGATATTGGCTGCGAGATATTATAGGCATTCAGGCGCGTAGCCAGGATTTTCTCAAGGGGGAAGAAAAATTCAAAAAAAATTTCGACCCTTTTATTTGTAATGTAACAAAAGTAAACTTCGCTTACAATATATGCAAAACTTCAAGGCGCTATATAACCAGCTTTGGAAAAATCTCTTCTCTTCATTAATCAGAGCATTTGCTATCGCATTTATACCTTAAAGAAGGATATGGACCTTCAAAAAAATTTTAAATTTTGATCAAAGGGGTAGAAAATTCCCGCTTTCTGCCCCCTTGGCTACGCGCCTGTAGGCATTGTTTTGACTTACTCATTTCCCAAATAAATTTGTAGAGTTAATATACAATACTTGGTGCTTTAAAAGCTAGATGGTTAAATGACTTTATCTGATGTTAGGATGATTGGCTGTTAAATTATTTTACTTAATTTATATAGAAATTGTTTTGAATAAGTGATTTGATTTTAAGGTAAATTTACAATTCTTTATACCTAAATAACTTGATGGTTTTACAACCTTCATCACAGTAGGAGATGTTTGAGGATATTGGAGAAAGAATATAAAAAATCTGTAAGAGTTCGTCAATGAATCGATGTTGAAAAAAAATTGCTTACAGCTCATCGTCCATACCATATCACAAAAAGTAAAAATTAAGAATTTTCCTTCACTTTAATGATTTTTCACTATGTAAATCAAAGTCAACCCCATTTAATAAGGGCTGTTACTTAAATGCACACTGAAAAATTCCATAAAGCTCAGTTATTGATTAGTTTTGAATTCAATTTATTCAGATTTTTAATAAAAAATGTACATTTTTTAAGCTCAGATTTTAATAAAAAAGTTCTCCGTTCTTTTAAGAAGTTCATTTTTTTCACATAGGCTCAGTTTTTTTTAATTTCATTTTTTTTACATAGGCTCAGTTTTTTTTAATTTTTTTGTTTGAATTAATAAGTTTTTAAAAAAAATATTCAGTATTTTGTGACAAGTCAAAACTTTCAATGTTTAAAAGGCCTGAAAGGCTTGTTTTAAAAACGATTTTTGGGTTGTGTAAACCTTTAATAGATCTATAAAACATTCACCTAATCATTGTATATTATTAGTCTAAATTTGTATAATTTATGTTTATATTACGCAGCTAATTTTAATCTAACTATATTGAAAACAAACAAAATGGTGTTAAATTTTAGATAGAGTTAGTTTTTTCAATTATCTTTTTTAAAATACAAAAAAATGTAACCGGGAGATATAAAACAATTAAGCATTTGTTGTGTTGAAAATGAATTGTACTCAACTCAATGAAAACTCAGCTCACTTAAGGCACCAATCTTAAAGTATGAATGAATGTTCAGATTCAGTAACTGCTAATATTATTTCATTATATATATCTTTATATAACATATATACATATATTAAGTTATATAACATATATAGATAGGATAATAACCTTGTTAGGAGTTAGGGGCGGAGCGTCCGAAGAACTGAGATATATCAAGATTTATTGGCACTTTGTTAAAAGTATTTTTATTTTTCTCCTTATTGAACGCGCAAAAAATGACAAAATTAGATTTTTTAATTTATTTAGCCACGCAGGAAGGGACACGACCGTCCTATAATAATAATTGACGTGAAAAATAAGCAAAAATTGACTTTGATTTAATGTTTTAAATGGTAAAAAGTTTCCATTTTCCGCAGCACATGCCTACATTTATCACACTACACTACCTACACGCATGACGGTCTAGAAAATACTATAAGTGATACCATGGGCGTAGCCAGGCGGCCCCCCCCTAATTTAAAAAAAAATAAATTTTTTCAATACAAAAACCCTTAAAAATTATGTTTTGCCCCCCCCCCCCCCCTAATTAGCCAGAGGGGGGCAGCCGGACCCCCTGCCCCGAAATTTACATAGAACACGATGGATAGGCAGTACGTCATGCTCATGAGGTTGCGTTTGATTGACATTTTATTAAACGTCAAAACGCATAAAACTAAATAACTTGACCGTCTTATCACTTAGAGATTTGGAATATAGTTTAAAACTTAGGCTCAGACCTACCAAATATTCGCAGAAATTTCCATCTAAATCGGTCCAGCCGTTTTGGAGGAGTCTAATAACAAACAAAACACCGTTTCACGAAATTTTTTCCGCGATAATCCGATTTGCGATTAAGAAGTTTCGACTGTATAAACCATCTAGGATGATAAGGTAGTGATTTGGCGAAATTTGGTGGCTATAGGTCGAGAACCTTAGCAGTTATTAGAGGACAAAGAAAAAGGAAAAATTGCATAATTTAAATTTTATTTATTTAATTTAAATAGTTTGTTATTTGAAAATAACTTAGTTTCTACTTATAAAAATCAATATAAACATGACATTTTGCTATGTATAACAAATATTTTGCAAATAATTTTATCTGTTATTGTTCAACAAATAAGTGATAGTCCTCCTCTGAGTATAAATACAGAAAGTAAATCATGGGCTTGTAAATAAATACATATAATCCTAAAAATCTATAAAAACATGACATTTTACTTACACTGTACGCATTTTGGGAAATTTGAAAATAACTTAGTTTCTAATCATAAAAATCAATATAAACATGACATTTCGCTATGTATAATATAACAAATATTCTGCAAATACTGCGTGCGGAAGAATACATTCACAACACGATAGATACGCAGTATACGTCATGAGGTGGCGTTTGAGTGACATTTTATTAAACGTCAAAGCGTAAATAACTTGACCGTCTTATGACTTAGAAATTTGGAATATAGTTTAAAACCTAGGCTCAGACCTACCAATCATTCACAGAAATTTCCATCTAAATCGGTCCAGTCGTTTCGGAGGGGTTTAATAACAAACACCGTTTCACGAGAATTTTATATATATAGATTTAAGCTTTGAGAATATAAAATGAAAATATAGCATGTAAATAATTCACGCAATTTACCTTTTTACTTAGTTCAAGATGGCGGATTTTTGGCTTCAAATTTTTCATATGTAAGCATGCTCAATGAGCAGTCTATTTAGTCTGTGCATTTAACACTCCATAGATTAGGTGGGGTTATGGTGACCCTAACAGTTTAAAAATGCTGTAGCGGAGACCGGGGCTAGTCCTAGCCCGGGATTATTTTCTGAAATAATAATGATATACAATTAAAATTTAACGATATGTGTAATTTTTCATACGGTTTAAGTAAAAAAACTTTGTTTAGAAAAAATAAAATTTAAAACTTTTATATAAGAGAAACGATTTTTTCGCGGCTATTTATAGAGCCATGCAAAGTCACCTTTTTATCCCAAACCCCCCGACCCAAAAGCTTTCAACATTTTTCAACCTGAATCCGACCCGACCCGAATGCGTTTTGAACAGGACCTGACCTGACCCCAAAGTGTTTAAATTTTTCAACCAGAACCCAATCCAACCTGAAGGAATTTAAAAAATTTCAATCTGAACGACCCGGCCCGAGGTCTTGTCGGCTTTGGGCTCACCCGTGCAGGGCTCTAGGTCGGGGTTAGTCGGAGAGGGGCTATTACTAGCGATTTCATTGTGTCACAAATGATAAAATTTAAAAAACAAAAAGTTTATTTATTAATCTGAATTGGTGTAATTTGGAATATAAATAGACAATGATTATACATTAAGATACTACTAAAAGTTTTTTTCCATTGCAGAATCTGTCTTTTAAGTGTAGGAGAGACCGGGGACTCAATAGCCATAAAAAATTTAATCGCGTTTGAAAAAAAACTAAAAAATATTTTTTTTAGATTTTTGTTAGAACAAATTTTTAAGTACGACATGGGCGTAGCCAGCATTGGGATTAGAAGGGGGGCAATAATGATTTAGGTAGGGGCAAAATGATCATTTTTTGAAATTTTAGCCCTATTTTAATAAATTTCAACAATTTTTTAAATGGGCATCCGCCCCTCCCTGCCCCCCCCCCCCCTTGGCTACGCCAATGAAATACAATATTTATTTTTAGGGAAAAAGTAATAGTCTCATAATGTGTAAAAAAAGCAAAAATCCTAAAAAAAAATTTAAATGGAGGGGGCTAGTCATAGCCCCTTTTGAGGGATAGATTAACCCTTATGTTTTCACTTCTTATTAGAGTATGCTAACTTAAATCAATAAAAAAATTATTTTATTATAAAATATACAGAATGCATATGTAATGTTTATATTTTACATTATGCAAATAGAAAAAGGGTCAAGATGAAGATCAAACTTAAATACCCATTAAAGACAGATTCTGCAATGGAAAACATCTTTTAATAGTTTATTAATTTATAAACATAGTCCTTTTCTATTTCAATTTACACCAAGTTAAATTATTTAATGAAATTTTTGTTTTTTAAATCTTATCATTTGTCTTCATAAGGTGACACAATGAAAATGGCTCGCACTAGTCCCTCTCCGACTAGCCCCGACCTCTTTTTAAACAATAAATAACACTGGTCAACAAATAATAGACTTGTGAAATCAACCGGTAAACTGTTTGCAGATTCTGGTAGAGTTTTTTACGGTGAACACAAATATGTCTTTAATTTTTTCCCTATACGTCAAGTTTTTTGGATATTCGCTGTCAAAGTTGCCAAAAACGCGATTTTAGCGTTTTTCAAACGTCAATAACTTGCAAATTAGCTGTAAAAATTTTGTTTAATAGATTTAATTCGTAGATTTATGGGAGAGAAATGTATTCACAATTTTTTTTTATCCTAGCACTTTTACTTTTTAAATATTTTATAAAGTGGTCCCAAATAAATAGACAATAAGAATTAGTCTGAGGAGTTTATACTTTATAGTTCGTATCATTGATGCTTAACAATTTTATAGACTATTATAATCCTATACTAATGAGAGGGTGCTCGAGAAAAGAATCCGGGAACAAACGAACATCGACGCTATCCAGTTCGGATTTAAACCAGGGAAAGGGACCACCGATGCCATCTTTATAGTACGACAGATGCAAGAAAAACACCAAGCAAAAGTGAAAAGACTATACTACGCCTTCGTAGACCTAGAGAAAGCGTTCGATCGGGTGCCGCGGGAAGTTGTAAAATGGGCTCTTAGGAAAACAGGTGTGGAAGAATGGTTGGTTACGGCTGTGATGGTTATGTATGACGAATCTCAAACAGCAGTGAGGACCCACGATGGCGATAGCGAAAGCTTTGAAGTGAAGGTTGGGCTACACCAAGGTTCCGTTTTAAGCCCCCTACTTTTCATACTCGTAATGGAGGTGGTGACAAAAGAACTGCGAGATGGACTCCCATGGGAACTTTTATACGCCGATGATCTCTTGATAATGGCTGAGAGTGAGGCTGATCTCTTTACAAAGATACAAAAATGGAAAATCGGAATGGAGAAAAAGGGCTTAAAAGTTAACATGGGAAAAACAAAGGTGATGTTTGGCGGGAAAAGTACGAAGAGCGCCGAGACAACTTGCGCCTGGCCCTGTAGCGTATGTCACAAAGGAGTGGCTAGCAACTCTATACAATGTACAAAATGCCTAGGATGGGTTCACAAAAAATGTAGCGGTGTGAAAGGAAGTCTTTTATTGGCAAGCCGTACATTTAGCTGCAAGCCCTGCGTGACAGGACCTCTACCGGATAATGCCATAACCGACTTTAACATCGGTAATGGGGAGACGCTAGGAAAAGTTAACACCTTTACCTATCTCGGGGACTCTTTAAGTGCAGATGGGAATGTTGACTCGGCAGTTACAGCAAGGATACGACAAGCCTGGAAGAAGTTTAGAGAGATGGCCCCTCTTTTGACCGGAAAAGGTGTTTCACTCACTTTAAAGGGCAAAGTCTACGCGGCATGTATTAGAAGTTGTCTTGTATATGGAAGCGAAACGTGGCCATTAATGTCGATACATAAAGCCAAATTGGAAAGCACAGAAATGCGTATGATAAGATGGATGTCAAACGTGTCGCTACGGGAAAGAATAACAAGCAATAGACTCAGAGAAAGAATCGGGATCGAGCCAATCAACGAGGTCATCCGGAAAAACAGGCTAAGATGGTTTGGACATGTGGAGCGGAAGAATGACGACGACTGGGTGAAGAGATGTACTTCCCTGGAGGTATCTGGAAAGAAACCGCGTGGGAGGCCGAAATCAACATGGGCCTCTGTTCTAGCTACCGACATGGAAGCAATGGGTCTGACAAAACAGGATTCGCATGATCGGATAAAATGGAGGAAATGCATTAGGGGGAAACAGGCTAACCCAGGAGATCCTGGAAAACGGCCTTAAAACGATGAAGAAGAAGAAGAAGAAGAATGAGCTCATATTATCATTGTCTGTTTATAAAATAAATTAATTAAAACTTTATTTTTCATTAACAACAAATCAAATTTGATACGTAATATATTATGTTAAAAATGTCAATTTTTTATTTAAAAATTACCATATTTATAGCCCTATATAATGTTTATTTTAAGATATTACATGTAGGTTTTTTTCATAATTTTATATCTAACCTTCTATGATGTATTTCTTTTATAAAAATTTACAATGAAGATAAAAAATTATTTAAAGAATGGATTAATAACACTATAAACTTTTCTGTCTCAAAAAATAAAGGGTCAAAACTTCTTTAAGTTTGGACAACTCTATTTTTTTGTTTTAGGGTTTTTTTCTGCCAAATTTCCGCTGATTTTTCTTATTATTTAAACAATAAAATTAAAAATTTTATCTTTGTTGTGAACCAAATTTTCAAATATAGGAAAATTTGAGGGGTCGAATGAAATGTGGATATAAAGTTTTAACCACTTGATCAAATAACCTTATATTAATTTACTGATAAAAGTTAAAATATTATGCTTTTAAAATTTGAAAAGTTTACATTATAATACAACCTAGTTAAAGCTATTCAAAGCGTAGGGTTATCATGACACCTTTTACCATCTGTGTTAGCGTTTTGACCTGACCAACTTTACACTTGAAGTAAAAACTATGCAAAATAATTTGTTGCCTATAATTAGGTCCCATTATTTAATATATGCGAAAAATGAATAATTTTTTTTTATTTTTGGACTTAATATTATTGACGTTTGATAAAAAAATTAAATTCGTGTAGTCACTAAATTATTTATCCATTAGATATCTGCTGGCCTAGCATAACCTTTCAATTTGTTTAAAAAATTTTTTTTTGTTATTTAAATATTCAAAATTAAAATTTTTAAAGTTATTATTATGTTTGGCTGTGCGATACATGTTTATAGATAAATAAAGTTTTTTGACTCCGTGCTGAAATTTTTTGTAATTAACTTTTTAAAGGTTTGTTATAATAGGCGATTTAAAGGCCATGCAAATAAAAGGGAATCCTTGTTAAAAATAGCTGCGTTCTAAACAATAATTCATTTATCATTTTAATTATATAGTGCATAACGTGAACAAACATCTATGTCTAGCTAGTCTTTATGATAATGGATCAATTTCATTGGAAAGTATAATTAATAAAAAAAATATTACTAAGAAATATAGTTCATTTTTAGGAGGAAGAAAAAAAGAAGGTTAATCTCAATCCAAATAAAACTTTTGTGGATTCATTATTGCCAGAATATAAGTCTCGTCTCTAAGAGAGGCTAATAAAGCTTTCTTAATGTTTTAAAGTTTTATAGAGTTTATAGTGCTTTTGCAATTTAATCTATATTAATGTCAAATCAAAAATTCCAAGTCCAGAGGTGTATAATCTTATATCATAATAAGAACTATTAATATTAGAGAAATGTACTAACCCTAATATAAACACTAATAAATATTAATTAACTTGATTGAAATTATAACAATGGTTTAATAAGATTATTTGTGTTATAGGTACTAATAAAATTTATTAAATCACAATTACTAAATTAAGACCATATAATTACAAACAGCAATTTATTAAAACGCAATATTTATATTACAATCGAATCAAGTTAAGGAAGGTTGTTAGGTGCACTAACTCTCTAATATATTGAGCACGTTGAGATGAACGGTTTGTTTTCAGATAATAATTCTCTAGTCTGAGTCAGGTCAGTTCCCTTTCTTTCCAAAATTATGCAATATACAAACAGCCTGGACTTCTATTTCTGCCTTTTTATGCCTAGTTATACTAAGGCTATCAAGGATGCCAAAGTTTTTCACAATATCCCAAAAGAACGCTTAATATAAATTTTGGCCCTAGCCAATCTTTTGTTAGATATGATTTTTCATTTAGACAAGGGATGGAATGATTAAGGTTTTCAAACATAGTCTGTCAACTGAAAAGCTTCATCAACTATAAACAAATAAGATTTACTTTATGGATATTAGAAATGTAATTATCAGGAGTATAAGATATCCAGTTTATTGGAAGAAACAGAACACAACAAAAAAGTGATTCTTTGTAAATTACAAATACGTTTAAATAGACATTTAATTTACAACCAATTAACAATCAATTAACATTGCATTTCAATTCGAACGCTCAAGGTCATGCCAATTAGGTAGATAGTATTTGCATACATTACATTACTCCCCCTTTTAAAGTTGCCCTCCATCGTATCGATCAGGTGGTTTGGATACCCTTTTGTGTTCTAGAATGTTTCGCTCGGACAACGCACCTTGGTCAATCGTTGTTCTTTCCCGTAACTGATCTCCGTGTTTCCTTCTGTTATTTCCGTCTATATTAACGTCATACGTAGTCGAACTTGTTCGTGCTTCTACAAGTCCTTACCTCCATCCCGGACTTGTGTCATTATGTACCCACACCTGCTGCTCGGGTTCGACGAATCTTTCTTGGGTCCATCGGTTTTTATAGTACTTTTGTTTCCAGATCGATTCTTCAACCTTGTCGCGAGTCGTTCTTCTGAGCTGGTCTAGCGTCGTACGAATCCTGCGATTGAACATCGCCTCAGCCGGGCTAATACCTGTAGTCACGTTTTGACTACTACGCATGCTCATTAATACTTGTTAAGTTTAACGAGTCATTAACCCCCGACTTTTGATTTGCATAGAAATTACTTTTAATTGTTCTAATATATCTCTCGGCTAAACAATTAGTTTTGGGGTGGTAGGGCGGTCCCGTAAATTGAACTATGCCATTGTTTACAAAAAAATTTAAATTCCGTAGATTTAAATTGCGGCCCATTGTCACCGACAATATATCTAGGTAACCCAAAACGCGCAAAAATTGTCCTTAAATTTTGAATAATTTTTGTTGAGTTTATCTCGCCCAGCACCATTACTTCGGGCCATTTTGTAAAAGCATCAATGCAAACTAACCAATACTTCTTATTGATGGGTCCCGCTAAGTCTATGTGGACCCGTTCCCAAGGCTTGTTAGGAACGTTCCAAACGTATAAGGGAACCTCTTTAATGTTTGGTCGTTCTTCTTGGCAATATTTACATGTATTAACGTATTTTTCTATGTCTAAGTCAATATTATTCCAGTACACATAATATCTCCCTAATGACTTCATAGCCACGATTCCCGGATGACCATCATGTAAAATTTTAAGAATATCTGGCCTTAATTTTTCCGGAATTATAAGTCGATCTTTATAATATAAAAGATTATTTTCGAAAGAAATGTAATTTCTTAATTGCAGGTATTTTCGTACGTTATCGTTATTTGAAGAGCCTTGCCATCTATTTTTAAATTGCTCTATAACTTCTTTTAGTACATTATCTTTTATTGTTTCCTCTACAATATTTTTTGTATTCAAAGTCAAGTCATCGATTAATTGTAATTTAATTCTTCGTATATCATTATCTATGTTTAAATTATGAGGTATATCCTTTAGGCATAACCGAGAAAGTACATCAGCACACTGATTAGATTTCCCTGGGATGTATTTTATATCATAATCATATTGAAGTAATTTAATTGCCCATCTTAGTAACCTATTATTGGTTATTTTACTAAGATCTCGGGTTGTTCCAAAAATATTTATAAGAGGGTGGTGATCTGTCTGAATTGTGAACTTACGACCATAAATCTACTGATGGAATTTGTTTATCGCATAAATTGCTGCCGATGCCTCTCTGTCTATGACGGAGTAATTTTTCTCAGCGGGATTTAGGGAACGAGAGGCGTAGGCAATCGGTTTTTCTTGGCCTGAGGAAAATTTATGCGCTATAACTGCTCCTAAACCTAAATCCGACGCGTCGATTGAAATTATGATAGGCAATTCTTTTTGATAAGGCACTATAGTTTTTCTGTTAGAAATTATAGTTTTACATTTTCAAAAGTTAATTTTTCTAAGTCGCCCCATACCCATTTTGTATTTATGGAAGTTAATTTGTATAAAAGAGCGCAATTTATCTGAAGTTTGGGGATAAAAGTTTCTAAATAGTTTACCAACCCAAGGAAAGAACGAAGTACCTTTTTGTTTTCGGGTGTTTTAAAACTTTTAATCTTTAGAACCTTATCCTCACTCGCTGTTATACCTTTACTATTAATTATATGTCCTAAGTATTTGACAGACTTTTTAAATAGTTGCATTTTTGTTTGAGATGTTGTTAAACCAACAGTTTGGAAGAGATTTAATACCGTTAATAATTTGTTTAAGTGATCCTTTTCGTTTTTACCGCTAATTATAACATCGTCCATAAAGACGCTCACCCCGGGTATATTATTAACCAATTGTCTCATAAACCTATGAAAGATAATCGGCGCTGTTGTGAGCCCAAACGGTAATCTCATATAACGAAAATATCCTATATGCGTTGATATGTTTAAATATTTCCGTGATTTCTCATCAAGTGCAAAAAGGCATCTTTGAAGTCAATGATAGAAAAAATTTTACCTCCGGCTATTCTTTCAGCCACGTCGCTGAAAGTCGGTAAAATATCCTGATCTTTAGCCAAGTGTTGATTTATGGTTAAACGAAAATCACCCCATATACACGCACCTGCCCTGTTTTCTTCTTAACATTTACAGTTGGCGTAGCCCATTTAATTGGCGTTAAAGTAGGATTAATTTTTTCAATGATGTCTTTGTTAAGTAGCCGTTGTAGTTCATCTTCTACAGCTTGTCGTAGTGGAAACGGTACTCTTCTTGCTGCAAACATTTTTGGCATCGCGTTATCATTGATTTCGAGCGTCACTTTGAAATCTTTGACTTTTCCTAATTTTTCGCAAAAGACGTGGGGAAATTGTTTAAGAATTGCATGTACATTAAAAGGTATTTCAATAATAGAATTTAGGCAAACCGACTTTGGTAAACTTAAGTTAAATTTGGAAATAAATGGCATACCAAATATTGCTGAACCTTTACCTTGGATGACATAAATATCTAAGTACTTTGTCACACCACCAACGTCCACCTTCACTTTGGTTTTACCAAGTGTTGAAATAGCCGTTCTACCATAGCCGTATATCTTCGGAGCTTGGTAAAGTTTAGGCTTGCCGATTCGAGACCACGTTATTTCATCAATGACGCTACATGCCGCACCCGTATCGAAGATCATTTCATAGGGCACATTGTTAATTCGTACGTTGATGTGAGCTTTGGTGTGTTGATCGGAGTCGTGGTCGATGGCTGATAACGTATTCATCACCGTTCTACAATTTTTAGCTATATGGCCTGGTTTCCCACACCGATAACATTTAGGGGGTGGCTTGTTCCTAAAGGTGCTAAATTTAGGAAAATGTACATCTCGATTGTTGAAGTTATTAAACGACTGCTTAACCTTGTTTACTTCAACAGCCCTCGATGTTTCGTGTTCTACCGAATCTAACGCCAATGCTAGATTAACTGTTTCTTCGAAATTTATGTTACCTCACGGATACTTAGCTCTTAACTCAATGTTAAGCCTTGGTAAGTTACATCCTATGACAAATATGTCCTTTAATACCTCGTCTAGATTATTTTCAAATTTACAGTTTTTCAAAAGAAATTTCAACCGAATACTAAGGTCAATAATACTTTTGTTATTTCTAATTGCCTTATAAAATTGTTCTCTATGATGATAAATAGAAAACTTATTTGCGAATATACTCCTAAGAGCTTTAATTATCTCATCGTAAGTTTGTCTACTAATTTTGGATATAAAAAGTCTCTTATTTTAGTTAAATTGTTAAGACCTACGTAAGTAAGTAACAAAGTTTTTCGCCTTTCTCCCGTGATGTCTCTCAACTTATTAAATAAATAGTCTCAATCGAATTACTTGGATCATACAGAATTGAATCCTTCAATTCCTTTAAGTAATCGCAAGAAAAATTCGTCTCCGGTTGATGTCCATCTGAAAATAATATGGATAGTAAATTATTTAAGTTTAACGAGGTAGGGAGCGTCTTCTAAACGAGGTTGAGTTCAAGGTCCAAGTGTTCTAAGGCCTCGTCGCCATTATAAGATATCCAGTTTATTGGAAGAAACAGACCACAACAAAAAAGTGATTTTTTGTAAATTACAAATACGTTTAAATAGACATTCAATTTACAACCAATTAACAATCAATTAACATTGCATTTCAATTCGAACGCTCAAGGTCATGCCAATTAGGTAGATAGTATTTGCATACATTACAAGGAGCATAGACTAAATCGACTGCTCACCATACGTACACACGTACCGTAAAAGTGATGCCGGTTTTACCGCCATATGCATGTACTACATACATACATATGTATACCTTAAAATTTTATGAAAATTATATAGAAGTTGTGTATTATTTCTTCCCGAATTTAAATAAAGGTAATACATTAATAGTCTATATTTAACAACTTAAAATTAATTTTATTATTTTTAATAAATAATGGTTTAAGCTTATTAAAATTTGATCTCTAACAAACAATTAATAATATCAAATGATGTTTTAATAAGTTTGATTATAATATTAAACTAGATGAACCCGGCAAACGTTGTTTTGCCATTTACCCGGGTGTATTAGGAATATATATTATCTTATAGATAAATTTCAATAGATTAAGAATATATCAAATTTAATTGGTAAGTGTTTATTATGCAAAAATTTTAAAACAAATAGTTAACCCGACAAGGACCAATGTAACTTTTAAGTTACACCCATTTGATTGATGATTACTCAAAAGTATTTATTCAAAATTAATTTTTTAAATTGAATTTAACAAAAGAAATGTTGCCAAATAAGCTCACACAACGTCTTTTCCTTCCGGATCCATTGTTTAAAAATTATACCATTCCAAAGTTCGCAAATTTATTATTTTTTAAACTCTTCCAAATTATTCAATTTAATGGAAAATCGAACGTGAGTGCAAAATATATTTTTGCATGTTCCTAAATAATGATTCTTGCTTAATATTTTCGTATAAATATATTTTATTAATTATAAATATATCATATTTATTTTTAAGTTTTAAATATAACGTCACCTAAAAGTGACATTGGGAAGGGAATTTTTGAACTATAAGATATTTACGTAGTTTTGGGGGTTTTTAACGTTGTTTGTTAGCACCTAAGCTATATTTTACTCAATTAAACTTTTGTAAGCCTTCTTTTATTAAGTCTTAGTCCTCATTCCTTTATTTTATTAACAGCAAAAACAAAAAAAAAAGTCAAAAAAGACGTTTGATTTTGTGTCTGTAATATAATTTAATATTATTATAAATTTTTAAAAATATTTGATTTAGAACATTAAATGACCTTTTAGAAGAAGTAAAATATTCTAATTTAAATGTGGAACAAGTTACCATATTTCCTCCAACCAACGATGGTGACACTGACCAAGAAAGTGGCGATGAAATTGAGTCCAATTTGGATCATCTACCAAGATCAATGCTTACGTCTTCTATTCAGGTCATCCCTTCCTCAGACCTAGAGGAGATAATTTAAATTGGCAAGATGATGAATAGGTTTTGTCCCCGTGTGGTCGCAAAGAAGATGATAGGACTGACGTCGATGTCATGAATTTACCAACCACAGAAGATTATTTCGAACAATTTTTACTGATGAAATTGTGACATTCATTGTAGAAATGACAAATCTATACGCTAAACAGCACAATATAAATTTGAACTTTACAAAGGAGGAGCTTAAAATTTATATTGCCATATTACTTCTTACTGGATATTTGACTCCGAAAAATATTAAAATGTTTTGGGAATTAAAATTCGATTCTTACAATCAAATGGTTTCATATGGAATGCGCCGCAACAGATTCAACGAAATAACAAATATTTACATCTATGCGACAATTCAAATTTAGACTCGGTAGACAAATTCGCCAAAGTATGACAGTTTTTTGATCTTTTAGATAAACGATTAAGGAATAATTTTAAATATGTAAAAACTTCAAATATTTCAATGGATGAAACCATCGTTCCCTACTATGGGCGCCATACTACGAAACAATTTGTAAAAGGAAAGCCAATGCGCTTTGGGTATAAACTCTGGACGGCCGCAACAAGGTCGAGATACCTTATTAATTTTGACCTTTATTAGGGTTCATCATGTATTTTACCACAGCAAAAAACTTTCGGTTTAGGGGGAGCTGTCATAATGAATCTTCTGGATAAATTACCAAATGAATATTCTCCTTATAATATTTATTTCAAAAATTACTTCACAAGCACAAAATTATTCAATGCTCTTTCAAAAAAAACATCGGCGCTACGGGAACCGTCAGGGTCAATCGAATTAAATGTCCTCTGGCAGATCCGAAGTGCTTAAAAAAAGGCTGAGGCTATTTCGTTAAAAAAGTAACTTCAAATATAGTTGCGATTCAATGGAATGACAATTGCATTGTCAACATGCTATCAAATTGTCATGGTAGCAATCCAATAAGTAAAGTATCCAGAATAGGTTCAACAAATAAAATAAAATCAAAAATTCAAGTCGATTGCCCATTTATGGTACAAATGTACAATAAATATATGGGTGGGGTTGATCGATTTGATCAGAACGTACAATCTACAAGAATTTCTTGCAGAGGTAAAAAATGGTATTTTCCTTTGTTAGCATTTGGAATAGATGCGGCCTGCTAAAATGCATGGCAAATTTACAACTTAATGATTATCAGTCATTATGCAACTTCCGAAGATCGATTGTGATGTCATATTTCAGGAAATATGGTATTCAGCCCAAAAGAAATGTGTATTCGAGTTTAACAAAATATAAATCTAACATAACAAAGCATCAAAAAGAACCTTGTTCTCAGAGGCGTTGTAAAGTTTGTAAGAAGGTCACTCGCCTAAAATGTTCATATTGTAACGTCGGATTGCATTTAAAATGTTGGGCGACCTATCATGAATTATAATTAATTATATTGTAGCTGATTTTAATAAAAAATTTAATGTTCCATTTTTGGCCTTCCCAATGTCACTTTTAGGTGACACCCCTCTATCTAGCCGGGGTCATTATTTTTCAAAAAAATTTCAGTTGATTTGTTGTTACTATACCCTAGTGACCTTAGAAACTTATTTTTTTATAAAATTTAACCGTGCAAAAATTAGTGGTCCATGTCGGGTTAAAGAGGGTCCAAGGCCCAGGCCTATCCAAGAGAGAAAACTTGGCCCCATGGCCCCCCCCCAAGGGAAAATCTTCAATTTTATTTATTTATTTGTAATTAAGAAACAGTATCATAATTATAATTATTTGTTTCAGAATAAAACTTTTAATTCTGAACTTAATAATGTCCAAAGAACTGAGATATATCAACATTTATTGGAACTTTGTTAAAAGTATTTTTATTTTTCTCTGAAATGGGGCACGAATTTTATCACGTCATGGATTTTATGAACCCACTATTTTTAGTAGGGGAGACCGGGGCTATACGTAGCTCGGGGCTATACTTATCTTCTCAAATATTTCCATGTTATTAATTTGTACCCAGTCAAATTTATATACAAAATGGACTTTATAAAGGCGCATTTCAGACTTAAAAATTTTTGGAAAAAATTATATAGGGAAAAAGTTAGAGAGAAAATAAGGTTTTTCGGGACTAAAAGCTCCTTTTTCTAATTTTTCTATTTTGCTAATAACTTTAAAACTATTTAATCTCTAAGCTCAAAACTAATTTTAGGTAAAAACGTATAAAATTTTCTATAAAAATCTACTCGGAATTAATCATTTAGTTGAAGATGACTATTTTAAAACAACTCGCAAAAAAATATTTTAGTCGTGGGGCTATTGAGAGCGGGGCTATAATTATCTCTAATTCATTCATACATTAAAAATAGTGCAAACTTACAAATGTAAAACAAATTTGTACGAGATAATGAAATGAAAATTAACAAGTATTTTATCAATATATGGTCAAATTTGTTAAGGTTAGGTATTTGGCTTATCAAATGGTAGTACAATTTAATTTATCAATGCCTAATTCATGGGTCGAATATGAATAAGCAGGTGCTGATTGGTTTTCATCTTTTATTCAAAGACCTGATTTTATTAAGGACTCTAGAACCAACATGATATTATATTTATATGCAATAATTTTAATTCCATTTCATGATTGTCAAGTTTATGTGACACTTTTATAAAGCATTTAAATCAATGATTTCAACATAACAATCTCTGTAAAAACACATAAAGCTTTATAAGCTATAAAAGACAAACTTAATATTTAACAATATTATAAATTATCATATGAAACTTTATAAGCTATAAAAGACAAACTTTTAATATCTAGCAATATTATAAATAGCAATATTATAATTTATTATATGAAACTTTATAGCTTTAAAAAACAAACTTATAATATTATAGCAATTATAAATTATTGTATGAAATTATATATGTTATGAGAGATAAACTTTTACTATTTTAGCAATTATAAATTATTATATGATACTTGATATACTATTCAAAACAAATCAATTACAAAAGTTATAAAGGGAATTAATTTGTCTAAAGATAGTTGCATAATTTGTGCCAAAGACTATAAGAAAAATCATCACAAAGATTGGTTTTCATGTAGACTGTTGTAGTTCTACAACATTTATTAGAACACAATTTACTTTTACAAGGAACGCGAGAGACATGCGAATATATGTATGCGAGAAAATATGGATAACAACGAGAATAATCGCGATCACGCGATAAGGAAAAAGAATAATATATGATCACGCGATAAGGAAGATAATGATATCCCTTTCAAGTCAACTCAGAAACGGTCAACTGGGAAAAAAGCATCTAGGTTAAGGGTGAGATTAGATGAGATTAGATGCTTTTCCCAGTTGACCGTTTCTGAGTTGACTCGGATTCAATGCACTTCGGGTCAAAATATTTTGTGGCCAAAATATTCCAAAATATTTAAACTAATCATAACCTTTGAGTTTAATATAAGACAGTATATATAGGCAAAGATATGTTAATTTTAATATCTATCCATGATTTTACATTGCTAATTAATTTATAATCTTGATTATTTAACGTTGAATTGATAGTTATTTAAAAATATAGCCGGTTAACGTGTATTTATACACCGTTTCAAATAGTTCCCAAAATAATTAATATTTGTACCAATATATTAAAAATATGATTATTAAATCCTTAAATTCGTATTTTTGCAATGTAATATAGGCAAAATGTAATATAGGCAAGGGTTAGGGTTAGATTTAGTGTTTGCATCTAGTTGCGTAATACATGTTAAATTATGTCTATGATATATTATGGGTCCAAATCATTCAATGATATCTGCTGCGTTGTCTTTTACTCCACCAGTATGATAGAACTTAAGCGTAAATTACATTTCGTCAATTATCCTCTACATAGACGTTGCTCCATGTGGGCACATGGATCTTGTTGCAATAATGATGTTTTTTTATATGTCACAATTGTAAACAATAAAAAAGAATTTTAAGCAATATGTGTTGGTTATATTTTTGTTATTTTAGTAGTTGTATTTGTATAAATCAAAGGTTTAAAGATTTTAAATACAAAATAACACAAAGGATAATATAGCCCCGCTTATGGATATGAATAACCCCGGACATTTTTTTAATTTCTAGAAATTGCGTTTTTTTAAAAACTCTCTGGCAGAGCTGTTAAGTAACTAGTTACATGTAACTAGTTCCTGGAACTAGTTTCTTTTCTTCAGTAAAGTAACTGGTTAGGGTAACTGTAACTGTAGTTAGTTACATTATTTCAGTAACTGTGTAACTAAAGTTACAGTTACTTTTTATAAATTAAAATTTTTTAATTAAATATTCAAATTACACGTCTAGTTTGTGTACTTCACTTTAATTTAAATTTCCTTCGTCGATCAAATTTGAAAATTTGAATTTCGAATAGATAATCTATTTTATCAGTAAATTACCAATATTATATAAAACCATGAATTGCATAGCAATTAATATTATTTTAGTACAAATTTGTATTCCAAAAATTTAAAGAAGTGACACAGCAGGTAAAAAAACGTAATGAACATATTTTAATTGGCTCTTATCAATTGTTCAGTTCTTTTTATATATATGCAAAACAAATTTTTATCAACTTAAAATATCATATGATTTTGGCCCAACTTCTAAATTTAAATTTTGAAAGCCATTGGATAAATTACTTTAGTACTATATTAATGAATGTTATTGAAATAATAATATATTTTAATGGATGTTATTTAAATGCTCAGTAAATAAACTTAATAATGATCAGTTATAAATATAAAATGCTCAGTAATTTCAAAATATGTATCAAGTACACTCCTACCATTTCTCAAGTTTTATTAAATTTACAACAAATTGGAAACCTTAAGTGGTGTAAGTAAAATATTATAGATCGATCTATATAGTTTGGATAATTTGGTTGCAACGATCCTCCATCCAATTTTTAAAACAAGTTGGCCGTGGATCCGTCTTGAAAAAAATAAGAGAATTAAATAAGGCACCTTAAATTACATTCATTCATTGATCTCTAACCAGGAGGAAAGACAGGACCTAGAGGAACCAAATACGTTGGATTTTTTTAATCTTCTAAAGTCGAAAAGTATTCAAGAGTGCATTCACACATTTATAAATTCGAATAATAGTAATTTGTTAATATATAATACTTTCCCTAAATTGAATAAACTTTTCATTAAATTCAATGTACCCCTACCATCTAGCACCCCCGTCGAGCGTCTTTTTAGTCTTGGTAAATTAATTTTCAGTTAAAAGCGAACTAGCTTTTAGATGACAATATAGAAAATAAAGTATTATTGAAATCGAATCATCATTTATTACCTTCTGATTTTTATATAAATGTTTAAATAAATAATATCAAAAAATATTGTTTTTTGTATCTTTAGGTGTAACTAGTTCCATCAGGTAAGTAACTGGAACTGTAATCAGTTACATTTAACAATTTGTAACTGTAACTGTAATTAGTTACATTTTTTGTGAAAGTAACTGTAACTTAACTAGTTACTGTGGTAAAGTAACTTTAACAGCTCTGCTCTCTGGCATAAAAAGTATTGATCGTTATGGTATAAAAAAAATTTTCAACATAGAATTATTGAATAAGAACATATTTATGAAATTTTTTTTAAAAAAGCTTAAACTTAGTTACCTAGGGGCAATTGATTTTTTATGGCTACGATAGCCCCGGTCTCCCCTATATATAATAAGACAAACCAAATGCAAATTCTGTTTTAGTCATCAAATCCGACTAAAATTAAATGTTTTTGAAATAATTGCTGATTAATGCTGATACTTATTATATATTAATACCATTATTTTATTTTTCTAGTTAGCTGATTTATTTGAAATACAATTTTCTTTATAATAAAATAATTCATTGAAGGATGGATAATTATTAAAAATATGCTTCTAAGATCGACCACGTGATAATAATAGCAAAAATTGCATAATTTAAATTTTATTTATTTAATTTAAATAGTTTGTTAAACCCCAATAATTTTGACCGTATACTGTAACATTTTTATTATACTTTAAAATATCTAATTCGAGAAAACTTCAACTTTGTATGTATTACGTCATTATTGTATATGATGCTATAAATGAAACTGGCCGGGAAATGACCGATATTTTTAAAACTAAAAGGTATTTTAGGAATCTGAAAAAGCTATTTTACCCCTGGCCTCCCTGGGCATCTACGGCTAAATTTTCGCGCGTATCGGGCCGGTAGTTTCAGAATTTAGCCCTTTTTTAAAACTAAAAGGCCCATATTTTTAAAACTAAAAGGAATTTTAGGATTCTGAAAAAGCTATTTTACCCCTGGCCGCCCTGAGAACTTACGGGTAAAGTTTCGCGCGAATCGGGCCGGTAGTTTCAGAATTTAGCCCTTACATACATACATACATACATATATACATACTTTACTTTATATATAGATATAAATAAATAAATAAATCTCTGGCTACGCCCATGGTAATAATAATTTACTTTACGTTAGGAATACAGGTTTAACATACTGGAAAATGCTACGTTGCCTTTGGAAATTAATAGATTTGAAGTTCGCGATGCCAAATAAATAAATAAATAAAAAAATTTAAAAAAGGTGTGGGACGGGAAATGCCCATTTCTTTAATACTTGCCCTTTAAATTATCACACAAAATTTCACAGTATGAATAGGAAATAAATAAGTATGAAACATCATTCTTACCATAATTTGAAGCTGGATAAGTAAATATAGGCAATGAAGATAGGCAATTTTTACATTATTCTAGAAAAAGAACATCAATAATAAAACTGGCCGGGAAATGTCCGATATTTTTAAAACGAAAAGGTATTCAAATTTTCAATGCCATCCGTTTAGTTATAGCGCGTTTTTATATTTTTTTAGTCGTGCATGTAATTTTTTGTATACCATTCAATAAAGATATTACAGTAAAAAAAAAGAAAGAACACGATGAGGCGCGTTTGATTGACAATTTATTGAACGTCAAAACGTATAAAACCCAATATCTCGAAAATTAAAAGGAATTTTAGGATTATACAAAAGCTATTTTACCCCTGGCCGCCCTGGAAACCTACTGGTAAAGTTTCGCGCGAATCGGGCCGGTAGTTTCAGAATTTAGCTTTTACATATATACATACATACACTTTACTTTATATATATAGATAGGTATAAATTTTAGGATGTTATTTAAATGCCCAGTAATAAATTAAGAAATGTTCAGTAAAATGTGCTCAGTATTTTATTAAAGTGCCCAGTTAAAAATTCAAAATTCCTGAGTAATATAAATTCAAAATTTGTGATATTAATTTATTTTTCCCTTATATTTTATAAATAATATTTTAATTGGTATACAATTTTTTTTTAAATAAATTAAGAACTTTGCCCCCCCCCCCCTCCCTTTTTTTGTACAGTTGGTTTCCCCCCCCCCCTATTTTACCCTCTTTCTCACCAGAGGGGAGGGGGGTAATTTGCCCCCCCCCTTTCTTTATACCCTCTTTAACACCTGGGGGGAGGGAGTGATTTAAACCCCCCCCCCTTCACCCCCCCCCCTATTATTTGCCCTCTTTCTCACCCGGAGGGGGGGGGGCAAATCACCCTCCCACCCGGGTTAGAAAAAAGGTAAAAAATAAGGAGGGGTCAAATCACTCCCCTCCCTCTCCATAGGATAGAGGGTAAAAAATAAGGGGGCGCGCCCCCGAGTGAGAAAGGGGGTAAAAAAATAAGGGGGGGGGGGTCAAATCACCCCCTGTCCCTCCCTGGTGAGGAAGAGGGTAAAAAATAGGGGGGCAAATCACCCCCACCCTCCCCCCTGGTGAGAAAGAGGGTGAAAAATAAGGAGGGGGGGGCAAATCACCCCCATAAGGGGTTTATTTATAATATTATTATCTAATAATTTTTAATCGCCTATACAATGCTTCTTTTTAAATATAGCATAAATTTAAATTTAAAATTTTATAAAAATTATTGTAAGATATTTAAATAAATGGAGGGTATCATATAGAATGTATATAGATTACCCTTATAACGTTAGATTAGACTCTCACGTTGTAGTACTTACAAATGGCGGTCAAAATTGGCATCATTTTTTTAAAGCGAATGAGCAGTCTATTTAGTCTATGATCACGAGCTAAAATGTTGTTATTTTTTGTATTATCTTATATAGGAAGCACTTTATCCAGACCCCTTCACGCACCCAAATCAATATAAAAACAGTTAAACGGTATCCTTAATCCTTCAATATTTTTAATATTTGCTTGTTGAATAATTCTTATATGCTTCTCTTCATTGCCTCTAAGCAATTAGAAAGTTCTATACATCATCTTTTGCTATCTTATGAATTACTAATTTCATAATGAATTCATACTTTTGTCGAATTATCATATATATTTTATAATTACTGGCACTTATGTATATTCTTAATAAAAAGACCAATTACCTAAAATTGTTAATTAATAATTATAATAAACCTTAAAATGAACATCAACCTTTCTTCAATAGATATCCATTCACCTACAGAATTTAAATAATTTAGATCCAATTAAATGTGCTAGGTCGCATTAAGGTGTAATAAAAAATAGCTTTTCATTTTTTTGAATTTTCTTGGTTATATAAAATTTTCCTAAATCATGTCTTTGTTTTTAAAAGACATTAATATGCTTTTAGTATTTTTCTAAAGCATACTCACATAGTAAAAGGATTAATATTTTAGTTATATCCTCAAAATCTAAATCTCAAATTTTGGACACAAAACTGGCTCGATTGAGGTTGAACCACGTATTAGGGCGGTATTGAAGGATTTAAGCGTTTAGTTTATTTCACATGTATTTATGAGCGTAATATTTAAACTTAATCTATTTATTAGGCAACCTTGGAAATCTCTGTAAAACAAAGATGGAATGTCCTATGAATTCATTTTGTTCATCAGATCTCGGGTATCGATGCCTCTGTGATGGTGGATTTTTTCAGAAACCAAATGATACTAGAAAATGCCATTTTAGTATGTGATTTTTATTCGTTCAAAAATTGTTCACAGTTACTATTTTAAAAAATAAGTATTAACAATCTAATAATCCCTATGACAGTGGTGTAAATGAGGTTGGGGGGACACGGAAAATTCCTCCTCCACCCCCCCTCCCCGGCAAAAATTCGAAAAGTTTTTTGCTTAATAACTTAACTAAAGGGGTTAAAATATTATATTTTCGTTACATCAAAGACTTTAAGATACTTTTAAAAACCTGGAAACATTTTAATTTTTTTGATTTAATTTTTGACAAAATTCATTGTAAAATTTCCGAATATGATTGTGAAAATTGGTATGAAAAAAAAATACTAGTTTGAACATTTATTTCCCGTGAAAACACCAGACAGTCCCAGGAAGTAGATATCTAAGCGTTTTTTATAATGTTCCTCATTCTACATAATATCAATACTTTTATCATTTATTATATTTGTCTAAAAAATTTTGCTAGAACCCATCACGGTTTAACTACATGCCTGCCAAGGCCAGCCAAAACCCTTTAATTGCCCAATTCACTAATGTTGTCCCAACAGCCGGGCCTAAAATTACGATTTTAAATCTCAAGAATTAATTTTGTCCTATTTTTAAATATTTTTGATCTAATTCTAGAATTTTTATAAATATAAGGGGGGCAAAAAAATAGTAAACTATTTAAAAATCTCATTATGGTGCCCGCCCAGGCCTAGTACTTAAAAATCTCAATTTAAAACGTTAACCTGCTCGACCTCTCAGTCGAGTGGGCCCAGTAGCGAGCTCGACTTTTTGGTTGTTTAATTTTTATTTTAAATTACAAATAAAATATTTAAAAAAAATTTGCCAGCTTTCCCGCCCCCCTTTGAGAAAATCCTGGCTACGCGCCTGCCCTATGAATTGCATTATTGGCTTAAGATAGGTTGACATTAGTGTTTAGCCATTACTGTTAAAGCCAGATATAAATTTTTAATAGATTATAATAGTGTAAACATATATTGCAAAGTTTAGGTTATACATCTAAAACAACCTATTCCAGCTTCATCAAAAATTTTATAGTTAAGTGTAGAGATGGATTTTTAACGGGAAGAGGGAATCTTCTCAGGAACTTTGGGGGAATCGGGGAATGTGGACATTTTATTCAATAAAAAAATGTAATAGGTGGATTCTTAAAAGCTAAATGCTTATATAGCAATAATTAAAGTATAATGGTTGTGCTTGTGTAAAAATATACATTTACTAAAGGTTTTAAAAATTGTTATCAACATAAATGTTTTCTTAGTATATCAAAGATAGGCTAGATAATTTTAAATAGTAGTTTTTAATAAAGTATTATCTTATGTAAATATATTCACAAAATTAAACATTTGTTAGATTATTTAACTAACAGAACAGTGTCAATTAATATGTTTATTTTTTAATTTTTAATTAAATATTTTAAATTACATCAATTTTAAAAAAATAATTAATTATTGTGTTTTTCTTGGCGACAAACAGAGTTAATAAAAATTATTTTATGATTTTATATCATTCACAAAAAATGGATTAATGCGCAGGTGTCTCTGCCAGTGGCGTAGCTAGCCTTTTTGCCATGGGAAGCCTAGCTTTGATTTTACACAATTGGGAAGGGGTTAAACGCAATTGAAAATTCTCTCCCCCATATACATTCGTCAAACTTAAAATTCCGCTACTGCTTAGTGTATTTTTTACCATCACACTAGCTTAAAGTTTAATCTAATTTAGTCCTTGTCTCAGATCCCTCATATGTTTATAGGGCATAAAATAAAATTAAATAAATAAAAAAAAGTAATGTAGTTAAAACGATTATATGAAGAAAATATAAAAAATTTCACAAGGTTGAGTAAGTTTGTGTAAATGAATTGTAGGAGCACAAAGGAAACGGGATATTGACAAGAAACCTTGATCTTTTTAAAAATAATACAAATAGTAAAATACTATACAACAAAGTTTTTATAAAATTCTTGTATTACCACAAACCCCAAAAAATCTTGGTCATATATATAACAAATCTTAATTTTACATATACTATACTATATAGGCAGAATTTTAAGGCAGCATTTATACAGGGAAACAATGAAAACATTTAAATGCCTTTAGATCGAAAGGCAAAATTGTAACATAAAATATAAAAAAAAACTTAATTGTGAAATTAAACAAATGCGAGAATGAGTATTTAAAAGTTATGGTCCCTGATAATATTATAGATATACCACCACTAATAAATGTAACGGCTAAAATGATCCTTAAATATATTCTGTCAAAATTAAATGAATCAAAATTTTATTTATTAATTTTAGGTAAAATTAGAGATATAAGTTGCACATAGTGATGGGAAAACGCTTAGCAATAGCGCGCTGAGCATCTGCTCGCTGATGGGAATAGCCTATTATATATGCTAAGTCTACTAGCACATAGTCACTTTAAGTGCTATAAGCTATAGGAAATGGGAGGTTTGAGGCGCTAAAGCTATGGGAGATAGAAAGTTTGAGGTGCTATAAGCTGTAGGAGGTGGGAGGTTTGAGGCACTAAAGCTATAGCCGATAGCACTTAAATGCGCTAGAGCTATAGCACGGCGCTAAATGCTAACATTGATAATAATTTTTTCAATTGTTTATTAGATATTAAAATACATCTGTTGTGCGCCATCACCCTTTCTTTTATTTCTAGGACACAAACAACTAAGTGTTTGTGTTCAATTTGCTGTGAAAGTTTTGATGCATTAACAATTGTCAATAACTTCAGGAATTTTTTATTAAAATTAATTTAAAAGTAATATGTGCTGCTCAAACTTACGATGGGGTACTACTAACGAAGGGGAAGACTGGTGTGCAAACCATTTTTCAAAAATCATTGGTATTAAATGTGCTACATAAAAATATGCAAGAGATGTTTGTTAAACAATAAGCATGTGAGATGGACAAATATCCAGGATAGGATTTTCATGAATTTAATAATATTTTATTATATTTTGAAAGTGATGAAAGTGATGAAAAGTTCAAAACGAGTTACATCTTCATTAAATATTAAAATTAGTCTTTAGATTATAGCAGTTCATTAAACGCCTTTTACTCGAAGTTGCAAATGAATTTATAATATCATCCGGGGGAATAACATCTATAAAGTCATGTTCTAAGCTCAATAAAGCTAATGACCATGGGCGTAGCCAAGGGAGGGGGGGGGGGGGCAGGGAGGGGCGGCTGCCCCCTTTAAATCCAAAAAATTGTTGAAATTTATGAAAATTATGGCTAAATTTTCAAAACATAATTATTTTGCCCCACCCCAAATCATTATTGCCCCCCTCTAATTCCAATGCTACAAGGCCTATGCACAGTCGGATAATAATATTTATAAAAATTGGTTTGCTAAGCCAGATATGTAATATCCACTATGGTATACTATTAACATCATATTCATTAAAAGCTAATTAAAAAGCATGCGTTTTGTTTTGAGAAAAATAAGTAGATACTTCAGCCGTTCTCTAAAATACAATTTTCAGCTCTAAGTTTCTAATGTTGAACGATTTAAGCTCAAATTTTTGTAAATCATTCTTTTAAAAGCTCCGCGCCGGATTAAAGTACACACACACTGTCTATCGGAACAATGGATTTCAAAGATCCAATTAAACAAGAAGTGTTTGTTAAATATTTAATCAGTTTGATCTATCGTATCATAGCTGCAGCAACTTTAATTTAACTTATATTCAAGTTTTCCTAATACCTGATGAATTGCCCATTTTATTTGTCAAAACCCCTCACTCCAAATCATTGTTCCCAAACAAGTTTCATTCACTGTTGCATATACCAACCTTTAATATAATCTAAATTCTTATAAAAAATATTTTAATAGAAAATAAATTGTTAAACCAAGATTAATTAATAGTTCAAAGTCATTATACAAATTTTAGTTATTTTTGATAGGGATCTCATGTACCATAGTATTTAATTTAGTTACGACTATATTAACAGATGATTTACTTGCATGCTAAATAAATCATGCCATAAAGTAATTGCAAAACTAATAGTTAAGTTTAATCGTCTTCTAATAAAATGTTATATATTTTATTAATTTTTGATATTTTTAATGTTATCTAAATAGTATTAAATTGCGCAAATTTTAGGTAATATCAATTTGTTAAGAGTTCTGTTTATAACATTATATGAATTTGTATTATATATAAAGCTCGCGTAAAAAGTTGAGCGTATAATTTGTACAGCTGTTGACGCATCTGAAAAAGTAGCCCAGTGTTTAAACCGCAAGTTTAAAATTATAGCGCTATAATTAAATCTAGTGTTATATAAAATTGAGTAGCGTACTACTTAACAGTTTTGGTTTTCAAATTTTAGGAACATTCAGTGGCGTAAATAAGGGGGTAGAAAACGGGAAATTCCCCCCCACAGAATTTTTATGAAAAAAATATTTTAGATCAAAAGTTTATATTTTACAGTTGTGCAACGTAACTGACCAAGTAAGACACTTATTAATTGCCATGCAATGCAATTTATTAAATATATACCGATATATACTTTTTTTATTTTTGAATCAAATTTCGACAAAAAGACTATTAACCATTATTGTCGTTATCCTTTTGCGTTATGAAAAGAAATCTTATTTACGATTTTTTCCCCATCAAATCATCCGACCCTTGCCCTTCCACATCTAGTGATTTGTTATAATATTAAATTATTCATGCACATCTAGTAATTTGTTATAATATTAAATTATTCATGTATTTTATAGAGGATAGCCTAAATTTATCAAAAAATTTCGGGAATTTTTTTTAGTAGCCGAAGCTAAGGCTAAGTTGTATGATTTTGACCTTAAGAAACCTTGATATGCAAAGAAGCAAACTTGTCGAAGTAATATTTTAACTGAATCCATTGAGGATTATTACAGAATCACTATTTTTATACCTTTGCTCGATATGTTCATTCTACAACTCAATGAACGGTTCGTGGACAAGAAACAAGTTTTGGCAAATTTCCAAATATTATTTCCTTCAAATTCTTTGATTGTTTCGCCAGAAACGCGGATGAAAATAGACTTTCTATGGGACTTTTATTCCAAAGATCTTAAGGGGACAAACGAAGACCTTAAATCTGAATTTGATATATGGTATATGGCGTTGTCTCAGACGTCAGAAGAATTTCGTCCAAAGAATCCTTTGGACGCCCTATCAGGTTATAAAATATTGGAATCTTTACCCAAGATCACAACTCTTCTTTACCTATTAGCTTGTCTTCCTATCACTACATGCACCAATGAAAGAAGTTTCTCGACGTTGAGGAGGCTTAAAACGTATATAAGAAATACTATGTCGAAAAATAGATTAAATGGATTGGCCCTTTTAGCGATTCATCGGGAATTAGCTCCCACTCCAGATGAAGTTCTTGAGATATTTTCGCTGGGAAAAATAAAATATAAAATTATTTTATAATGTCTTTCTTTATTTAATTTTAATGTTAAAAGAAAATGCTATAAAAGGGCCAATCCATTTAATCTATTTTTTGACATAGTATGCTAATAGGTAACAAGAGTTGGACGAAATCCTTCTATAATTTATTTTCATTCGCGTTTCTGGCAAAACAGTCAAAGATTCAGAGGTAATATTATTTAAAAATTTGCCAAAACTTTCTTAAGTTCAAAATCATACAACTTAGCCGTAGGTTCGACTACTAATACTAAAGTTTCTGCTAACTGTCTAACTTGCTGAAGATCTAGAGGTGCTTTAAAGGGATACCCGTCAAAGGATCACAGAAATAGCATCCAAACTCGTCATGATTGCTCAGGATGAATTTAACATATTGTCTTGGCACAAAATATTTTATATTAACATGTCCTAGTAAAATCATAACAAGTAAATATATGGGTTAGGGTTAGGGTTTAGGGCTCTAATTACAAAGTGTGCTCCTTTCCTGATGAGCTCTGATGAGCTCCTTTGACCGGTATCCTTTTAAAGTTGCAGCTTCTGTTGCAACATCGTAATCATACCAGCTTGCTTCAATTTCTCCTTATTTGGTTTATCTTCCATTTCTGACAACATTTCAACTCATATTTCTGGCTCCATCATATCCCTGGCCTCTTAACAAATTTATATTTAAATTGAGATCTTTTATGCTCTTTATAATTAAGTCGCCTAGCCGTCTTTTATTGTTAATGTAGAAGAGTCAATATATCGAGCACACCAATTAGGTCATTATTACAAATTGATATAACCTCATTTTGAAAGTGAGGACTTAAGTAGCAGCACGGTACCTCAAAAGAGCTCTAAAATTGCCATCACCATATGACGCTGGAAAAAAGAAAATATAAAATTATTTATAATGACTTTCTTTATGTTTTATACCAGATTTTATAATTTTGATGTTGAAATAAAAATGTTATAAAAAAATTTTAAATTTTGGAAATTTTTCCCCCCCCCCCCGCAGAGAAAATCCTGGCTACGCGCCTGGGAACATTTATGCTGAATCTTTCATAAGTGCATATTTTGCATTATTAAGGGAATACCTTAGGTCAGGAGTGTGAAGTGGACGACGGTTGCGCAGGAGACTCATGGTGTGTAAACAGAATATGCCAATGTAATTGGGCGTTAGATTACCAAGATGGTTATTGGTGCAAAAAAAGTAATAAATAACATTCCTAGAACCTATTAGCTAACAAATTGTTTAAACGCTATTTAAAAAATTGATACTGTTTCAGATTATTATATACAAAATATTGATGACTAATTATTAGAAAAAAAGCTAAATGAAAATTGCCAAGAAAATACCCACTGCCAAACTAACGTCTGCTCGGATCAAAAATGCGTTTGTCCCTATGGGTATGTGGATGATAGTGTTAAGTGTCTAAAAAGTAAGCAATTCAGGACAAAATATAATTAAAGATATTAACTTCACAGGTACAATGGTAAATGTAGGATTAGAAGTTTATTTAGTGAGTCGACCGTATTCTAGAAAATAATTTTGAAAAACTTGTTTTTAAAAACTACAGAGTTTAATGATTTTCTTCACAGGACAATAGAGCTGGAAGGGATTTTATAAGCGACATTTAATCCAACTTATGGGAAGTATCATTTTCTACCCCGAAAAATATTCTTTTAAAATCAAAAATTTAATTATAGAGATCTACGTCGTCTATAAATTCATTTTATTGACGTACTGCCATTATGTTAATATTATTTTTCGAAGTAAATCATATTGATTTTTCATAGATGTTATATCGATTAAGGGGCATGTGGAATATTTAAGCGCACTGTACCATTAGCTTTAATATTCACTTCTGAACAACAATTTATTAATTTCGGGCTTGTAAAGATATGATCAAAATGTGAATTATAAGTGGCACTAAGGGAATCTTTTAAGTAAACTAAATATGAGAGCTATCTAATATTGCTTTACGAGCGAGAACGCGGGCGTTGGGCAAGGTAAGTAACCAGATAACCGGCTTTAGTGGCCGCACACCACATCAGAATATAAAAAATTGGCTCTTTTTTAATTGTTTTAAAGTATGTATGGTGTCAATAATAAAGGCCATGGATTCATTTATCAAAATTGTTATTTAACTACAAAATAACCCCAAAACCCTCAAACCTTGAAATATGTTTATTTGGACCATTTTAGAGTTGTCTGATTGATCTAGATATAGCTATCGCTTTAAACAGATTTTTAGGCATGTTATGGGATACGATAAGGTTAAAGCATTGCACCATTTTTGGGAGACAGATAACAAATAAAAATAAGATTTTAAATATAAATTTGAACTTCGTAAATTCAAAAATGTTTGTCTTGTTTAGCACCTAAAATCGAGCAAAATAAAAAATAAACAAGGGGTTTAAGGATTGTATTTTTGACCACTTGTAACAATAGAAGGCGGACTTTGCTACATATTGAAAATAAGCTTAAGAGTTTGCCATTTAGCACCAAGTTTAGAGTGTGTACCCATTGTATTTCTATAAAAATCTAACTAAATCATATTCAGTGGAGTAGCGCGCATTCTTCGCGGGCCGGACTTAAATTTTTACACGAGTGGGGAGAGGTAAATGGCTTTATAGCCATTTATAAGACTCAATAATCAGGTAATCCTTTGTATATTTATAATTTACTTACACTCGTATCCTTTTATATTATGTTCCCATATTTTAGATTTCTCTTACGTTACCCTCGACTTACACATGAGCCTGCAAAAATTAACGACCTAAACGGGCCTCTTTAAGTCAATTAGTCCGACTGTTACAAATATAACTCGGGCCTTTGGCCCTCGTGGAAAGGGGAAGGGGAAAGAGTGGAAGGGAAGGGGGAACGAAACTCATCTATACTCCGTATAAAAGTAGCATATTTGCTATGCAATTTATGGGCGAGAAAGGTGGGAAGGGGCGTGAATGCCTATAGGTGGGTATTAAATGCAAAATGATTAGTTAATTATATATACAAATTTTCCATCACTTTGGCCAGTGGTGATTTTTTTTAATGGTTAGCAGACAGCCAAATAACTAGCCTATAATTATAATCAAGAAAAAAATTGTTTTTAATCTCACTTTGGCCAATGGTCATTTTTTCATTGGTCAGTAGCCAGCGGACGGCCAAAAAGTCATATTATCAATGGTATTAACAAGAACAATATATTAATTAAATAATAAAAAAAAAAAAAAATTGCCCTCGCCGGGATTCGAACCCACATCAGTAGAGGCATAAGCCTTTGTAAGGGCACAGGGACCCATATCAGTAGAGGCATAGGCCCTTGTATGGGGGGGGGGCCATAGGATATCTATCAATGTTAACCTAATAAACCAATTAAAAAACGAAAAGAAAAAATTTCGATTCACATTTTGGCCAATGGTCATTTTTTCATTGGTCAGTAGCCAGGACACAGTCAAAAAGTCATATTATTAATGGTATTAACAAGAACAATATATTAATTTAATTTAAAAAAAAATTGTCCTCTCAGGGTATCGAACCAGCAAGTCAGATACATTGCAAATCCTAAAATAAAACTTGACTAAATTAAAAAATTGATAAATGGGTTAGATTAAAATATAGGTTAAGTTAAGATGCGTATTAACAAGTTACGTACGAGTTGAAATTTAGTAACAGCTTCCCCTCCCTCACAGTTAGGCTCCGTCTTAATACGCGCTACAACTTCAACCCCGCCATTTTTTTCTGTCCATATACGCGATTCACGTTTCATGGATACAATTTCTTTATTAATCCTTTTACTCTCTGAGTTGCTTTGGAAAAATCGATTAGAAGGAATAAGATCTAGCAAAGGAATGGGAAGAGTGTTGTTGATCTTTTTGATCAACTCCATGAAGTCTATCGAATAAATATGCCATCAAATTAGGAAAATGATTATAAAAGATTTTGTTTTTAAAATTATGAATATAGGGCGACTGGTGGGGGTGGGGGTGTTGATCCTAGAGAAAAAAAAAATTGATTTAGATTTCATTCATTTTAATATTTTAAATTATTACAAGAAGGTATTAGAATAATTTTAAGAGATTTATTGTCAACAGGAATATTAGAGGGAGTTAAAAAATAATTATAATTATTATAATAATATTTCGTCCTATTCAAGGACATCTTCGGATTATAGCAAAATTAAATTGTATGTATGTATGTATGTATGTATGTATGTATGTATGTATGTATGTATGTATGTATGTATGTATGTATGTATGTATGTATGTATGTATGTATGTATGTATGTATGTATGTATGTATGTATGTATGTATGTATGTATGTATGTATGTATGTATGTATGTATGTATGTATGTATGTATGTATGTATGTATGTATGTATGTATGTATGTATGTATGTATGTATGTATGTATGTATGTATGTATGTATGTATGTATGTATGTATGTATGTATGTATGTATGTATGTATGTATGTATGTATGTATGTATGTATGTATGTATGTATGTATGTATGTATGTATGTATGTATGTATGTATGTATGTATGTATGTATGTATGTATGTATGTATGTATGTATGTATGTATGTATGTATGTATGTATGTATGTATGTATGTATGTATGTATGTATGTATGTATGTATGTATGTATGTATGTATGTATGTATGTATGTATGTATGTATGTATGTATGTATGTATGTATGTAAGGGCTTACAGGCCCGATTCGCGCGAAACTTTAGCCGTAGATGCCCAGGGCGGCCAGGGGTAAAATAGCTTTTTCAGATTCCTAAAATACTTTTTCGTTTTATTGGACATTTCCCGGCCAGTTTCATTTATAGCATCATATACAATAATGACGTCATACATACAAGGCTGAAGTTTTCTCGAATTAAATATTTAAAAGTATAATAAAAATGTTACAGTGTACGGTCAAAATTATTGGGGTTTAACAAACTATTTAAATTAAATAAATAAAATTTAAATTATGCTATTTTTGCCATTATTATCACGTGGTCGATCATAGAAACATATTTTTAATAATTATCCATTCATCCTTGAATTAATTATTTTATTATATTAAAGAAAATTGTATTTCAAATAAATCAGCTGACTAGAAAAATAATATAATGCTATTATTGTATAATAATTAACAGCATTAATCAGCAATTTTTTCAAAAACATTTAATTTTAGTCGGATTTGATGACTAAAACAGAATTTGCATTTGGTTTGTCTTATTATATATATACTAAAAATAATGGGTTCATAAAATCCATGACGTTATAAAATTCGTGCCCCATTTCAATATATAAAATGTATAAGTCTAATATTTATTTATAAATTTAAAATAGATATGTCCCGTGTATTTTGTAATGTAAGTTTCATAACCTTTGATTCGACACTTTAAATTGAACCCAACCCGACATGAAAGCATTTTGAAATTTTCAACCCGAATGTATATGGCAAAACAACGTTTGCCGGGCTTAACTAGTGATATATACGACGCTCTCTAACTATAGTTAGAATTGTTTTTTCGAAAAAAAAATTGCAGATGTTATTTTGCTATAAAATTAATGAAAAATCTAAAATTTAAAGTTTTTTCATCGAGGGGTTTTATTTTCAGGTTTTAATGGGTTAATATTCGAACCAGCAATTAAGATACATGTTGGACGGACGGACAGCGTAAAGCGAGCCCATAAATTAATAGTATAAACAAGATATTCAAAAAACAAAAAAATTATCCAATCAGGCCTTGGCCATTGGCCATTTTTTCTATTGGTCAGACGGCTAAATAGCCTATAAATATAATCTAGAAACTTTAGCCAGTGATCATTTTTTCTAATAGTCAGCAGACAGCCAAATAACTAGCCTCTAATTATAATCTAGAAAAAAAATCGATTTTAATCCGACTTTGGCCAGTGGTCATTTTTCCTATTGGTCAGCAGCCAGCAGACTGCCAAATAGTCTATATTTAAATTATAGAAAAAAATTTGATATACTTTGGCCAATGGTCATTTTTTTCATTGGTCAGCAGCCAGGACACGGTCAAAAAGGATACAAATACATAAGAGACGAAAAAAAATGGAAAAAAAATTTCCATTTATACTTTAGCCAATGGTCATTTTTTTTCATTGGTCAGTGGCCAGGACACGGTCAAAAAGTCATATTATCAATGGTATTAACAAGAACAATATATTAATTTAAAAAAAAATTTGCCCTCTCCGGGATTCGAACCAGCAATTGAGAATTCCCTCGCTGGAATTCGAACCCACATCAGTAGAGGCATAAGCCTTTGTAGGGGCACAGGGACCCATATCAGTAGAGGCATAGGCCTTTCTAGGGGAGGGCATAGGGTCATTATCAATGTTGACCTAATATACCAATTCAAAAACGAAAAAAAAATTTCGAATCACAATTTGGCCAATGGTCATTTTTTTATTGGTCAGTCTACGATGGTCCCAAGTCCGTGTGCAAAAAGTGGAGGGTTGGCGTCAGGTCGGAAACCGGCTATAAAAACCAACTCCAAAATTATGATAGTTTCAAACAAGATTTTACAAGAAAAGGCTAGGGAAACGATGCGCACTGCATACCCCGCCCGTGCAATGTGAAAAATACACTAGGGTTACTGCCCAACTCACAACAAAGGCGGTTAAGGAAATTAGTTGTTGAAAGAATCCGAATAACGTGCGTGGGAACGTTGACAGGGAAGAGCATCGAGGTCGCACAAATGCTAAAAAGAAGAAAGGTACACATCGCCTGCTACAAGAGATAGAATGGAACGGAACCAAAGCCCGGGAGTTAGGAGAAGGATACAAGCTTTTCTACAGTGGGTCACCAAATCGTAGAAACGGGGTCGGTATCGTTCTAAGCGAATCGTTTAAGGACAAGGTGGTGGAAGTCAACCGTTGTTCCGACAGGCTAATGTGGGTAAAGATTTCAGATCAAGGGGGCCTCCTAACCGTTATGTGCGCGTATGCTCCCCAAATTGGGTGTATGGAATCAGATAAAGACATATTCTTCGATTTATTGGAAAAGGAAATACAAGGAATCCGACCGGAAGAAAGGCTAATTATTGGAAGCAATTTCAACGCTCACGTAGGAAAATACCGCCTCGGGTATGAACGCAATCATGGAGGCTATGGGCATGGTCTGAAGAACAAAGAAGGGGAAAAACTTCTCCAAGTATCCCAGGCATATGACATGGCGATCGTTAACACCTATTTTCAAAAGCGCGAAGATCATATTGTGACCTATAGAAGTGGGAAGCATTTTAGTCAAATTGACTATTTGCCTATACGGCGAAAGGACTTATGGAGTATCAAGGATTGCAAAGTAATACCGGTAGAAGAAATCGCCAGGCAACATCGTTTTCTTGTTATGGATCTTGACAGAAGAGTATTTCCCGATAGAAGAAAGGTAAATGAACCTCGAATTTGATACGAAAGGCTAAAGGATACGTCGGCGAAAGAAGAATACCATCAAAAGCGTCCTCACTCTTGGGTGCAAGGAAGTTGCCAAAGGACGTAGACGACGATTGGGGAACGCTATCTAAGGACCTTAAGGAAACAGCGATTCGTGTTCTAGGACATACCAAAGGAGGCAAAGCTATGAATACGGAACTATGGTGGTGGGATCAATCGGTTAAAGATTGCATCGAAAGAAAGAAAAGTCTATATAGACGGTGACATAAATCAAAAAGTCGGAGAATTATCAAGAGTATAGGGACGCAAAGAGGGCCACAAAAAAGCCCGTAGCAAAAGCGAAGAATGCCGCGTACACTCAGATGGCTTATAAACGGGATCATAAAGGGGCCGATAGGCTTATGTACAAATTGGCCAAGATAAGGGAGAAGAAAAGTCGCGATGTCGGAGTTCTTAAAATAGTCAAAAACGAGAAGGGTCAAACCTTATTCAAGCCGAAAGAAGTGATGGAAAGGTGGAAAGAATATTTTAAGAAACTTATTAATATTGCAAATGCCAAGGATTTAGTTCCCAAAATTGAGCCAAATATAAGTATGGTCGAACTCTTTCAGGAGGATGAAGTTAGGACACAAATGAACAATATGCAAGAAGGAAAAGCAAATGGCCGAGATGGATTACCCATAGAAGCATTGCTCGGATGTCGTAAAGAAGGAGTCACCTCCATGACGAACCTCCTTGACAAGTTATTGAAAGAGCGAATTCCTAATCAATGGAGAGCAAGCACGATCATACCCTTATTTAAAGGCAAAGGAGACCCTCAGGACTGTCGCAATTACAGAGGAATCAAGCTAACTTGCCACTCTTTGAAGCTTATGGAAACGATCTTAGTAACAAGGCTGAAAAACGGGTGGATATATCGGCTAATCAATTCGGATTTGTGGCCGGCAAATCTACAATCGACCTAATCTCCGCACTAAGACAAATGATGGATAAGTATGGTGAAAAGAGAAAAGACCTACATATGGTTTTTATCGACTTGGAGAAAGCTTAACGGTCTCCCGCGATTTAATATGGTGGTGCCTGAGGAAACAAAATATCCCTGACGCATATATACGGCTTATGAAAAATATTTATGAAGCCTCAAACTCTTGCGTTAGGACGATAGTTGGAGACTCTAAACCTTTTCGGGTTAATATAGGATTACATCAAGGCTCTGCTCTAAGTCCCTTTTTATTTAATATAATTATAGACACGATAACGAGGGACATTCAAAAGCCATCGCCATGGTGTATGCTATATGCCGATGATATAGTACTATGCGAGGAAACAAGGGAGAAATTATTCGAAGAAGCCGAAAAGTGGTCAAAGCGTTTAGCTGGATATGGTTTAAAGGTCAACGATCGGAAAACGGTATACATGGAAATGAACGGTACAAGCACACCATCGCTGGATGACCATCTAAAGTACCCAAAAGTAGGCAGGTTTACATACCTCGGCTCGATGCATCAAGAGGGAGGTTGCGCAACGGAAGTCAATGCCCGAATCCAAAAAAGATGGCTTAAATGACGAAGTATATCCGGTGTAATGTGCGACAAGAAAATGCCAATATGGTTGAAGAGCAAAGCTTACAAATCCATCGTAAGACCGGTGTAACTCTATGGAAGTGAAACATGGGCATTAAACACCACGGAAGGAAAGCTATTACAAGCCACAGAGATGAGAATGATACGGTGGAGCTTGGGGTATACGAAGCTCGACCATATGACGAATGACTTTCCCATGACAAAAATGGGTATTCAACCTATGGCGGACATGATTAACAAAAATCGGCTAAGGTGGTATGGGCATATACTAAGAAGGGACACGGATGACGTAAATAGAAAAGTACTAGACATGGAGGTACCGGGGAAGATAGGAAGAGGACGACTCCGTGTCACGTGGAAAGGGCAAGTCGATAAAGTTTGGTCAAGACATGGCACTCATCCGGTCAAGATAAAAAACTTATCAAAACAAACACCACGAATGTGGGACCAAAATAACTGATAAAGAAGAAGAAAGGTCAGTAGCCAGTTGGCGGCCAAAAATTCATATTATCAATGGTATTTGCATAAACAACATATTAATTTACTTTAAAAAAATAATTTTGCCTTCTCCGGGTATCAAACCAGCAATTAAGAATTTGCCCTCTTCGGTATTCGAACCCACATTAGTAGAAGCATAGGCATTTGTAGAAGGGGGGGCACAAGGACCCATTATCAGTAGAGGCATAGGCCCTTCTAGGGGAGGGCATAGGGTAATTATCAATGTTAACCTAATATACCAATTCAAAAACAAAAACGAAAAATTCGAATCACAATTTGGCCAATGGTCATTTTTTTCATTGGTCAGTAGCCAGCGGACGGCCAAAAAGTCATATTATCAATGGTATTTGTCAAGTTCGGGGGGTTAATTTGTGGGGACGGTTGGTTTCGGGGGCTAAGTTTTGAGAACTGAGGACCAAAATCACTGTACGTTTGAACGGACTAATTAACTGAGAATTCCTCAACAAATAATCCTGGGCGTAATATAGTAGTAGCCACCAGTATTCTATGACAGAATTTTATTGTAAAGAATTCCTCCAAATGACGACAATCAGCGTAATAATAAATGTGAGAAAGGGGATTTGGGGGACCACTTTCGACAATCTAATATTTGGTTATGCGTAAACTACCATACAATTTAATCCACAGGAAATAATATGTGCAATACAGACGGTTATTTCAGGCGGGGGAAAAATACAAGTAAGTTATGGGCGCATCGAACGTAAACATGGACAAGAACAGGCGTAAGTAATAGTACGAGAGCGACTAAAAAGTAAAAGTAAAAGTGTAAAAGTGTTTTTATGGTCGTTTGTAACTTGCTTATATATTGTATCGTGTCCATGAGGCGTATCCGTTCCGCTCGATCGACTTTATCTGCCTTTATCGTCTGGCATTGATTTTGGAGCCATCACTTCCGAGACTTGATTTTATTACCCTTCGTCTGGAATCGATTTCGGGCCATCACTGCCGAGACTCGATTTTATAACCCTTTCCTTTCTAGACATATCTTTGAGTTATCCTGCGCCGCCAAACATGCTTTTATTGTTTTCCCTTCTTCAGAACTTTCACAGTGCCTTTCTTATACGCCGATTGGTAAATTTCCACCACCTGGCATCGATAATACCCTTGTTTGAACCTTCGAACACCGGAAATTCCAGAAGTAGTAGTCATAAGTATATGACAGTATTAACAAGAACAATATATTAATTTAATTTAAAAAAAATTTTGCCCTCTTCGGGTATCGAACCAGCAAGTCAGGACGTTGGACGGACAACGGACGGACAACAAAAAGCGAGCCCATAAATTGCATAGCAATTAATAAACCCTGGGTAAGGCCCGAGCGCTTTAAAATAATAAATAATCCCGACTGTGGAATTACAGAACCTTTTATTTATCTTTTAATATTGATTTTTAATTGCTATGCAATTTATGGGATCGTTTTTGGTTGTCCGTCCGTCCGTTGTCCGTCCTCCCTATCTATTTGCATTGGGTATACTAGGTTATCGATTTTTTAAATTAATGCATGAAAAAGAGGTGCCCCACCCCTCATCTCTATCTCCCTCGCTTTCGGGCGGGGTCGGGTATTAATTGCTACGTTAAATTAATGCATAAGTATATCTATATTTAAATTTTGGTAATTGCTACGCAATTTAACTAGTTTTGGGGTTAGAATCCCGGAGTTTTTTTGACTCTTATGATTGTTCTTGTTACTATCATTGATAATAAGACTTTTTGGCTGTCCGCTGGCTGCTGACCAATGAAAAAAATGACCATTGGCCAAAATGTGAATCCGAGTTTATTTTTTCGTTTTTTTTTGACTATTATGATTGTTCCTGTTACTACCATTGCTATTATGACTTTTTGGCCGTCCGCTGGCTCCTGACCGATGGAAAAAATGACCATTGGCCAAAGTGTGAATCGAAATTATTTTTTTCGTTTTTTTTTGACTATTATGATTGTTCCTGTTACTACCATTGCTATTATGACTTTTTGGCCGTCTGCTGGCTGCTGACCAATGGAATAAAATGACCATTGGCTAAAATGTGATTCGAAAATTTTTTTTTCGTTTTTTTTTGACTATTATGAATTTATATCCACTTTTACCGTGTCCTGGCTGCTGACCAATGGAAAAAAATGACCATTGGTCAAAATGTGATTCGAAAATTTTTTTCTCATTTTTTTTGACTCTTATGTATTTACATCGACTTTTAACGTGTCCTGGCTGCTGACCTATGGAAAAAAATGACCATTGGCCAAAATGTGATACGAAAATTTTTTTCTCATTTTTTTTGACTCTTATGTATTTATATCCCCTTTTAACGTGTCCTGACTGCTGACCTATGGAAAAAAATGACCATTGGCCAAAATGTGATTCGAAAATTTTATTTCGTTTTTTTTGTATAATAATATAATAACCCTTAAGCACAATTTCTCATTCGCACGTTTTTTTCTCCCTTATAAATATCATTCTCCAAATGTCCGATATTTTTAAAATGAAAAGGTATTTTAGGAATCTGAAAAGGTTATTTTACCCCTGGCCGCCCTGGGCACCTACGGGTAAAGTTTCGAGCGAATCGGGCGGGTAGTTTAAGAATTTAGCCCTTTTTTAAAACTAAATTTTTTTTTTTACATTAAATTAATATTTTGTTCTTGTTAATACGATTGATAATATGCCTTTTGACCGTCCGCTGGCTACTGACCGACGAAATATATTGATTTTCTAAACATAAAACACAACTTTATTATTTCATTATCTATATAAATAACATAATAACTTCTGCTATTTTAAAGTCAGCATGGTATAGTGGTTATTAGTGATGGTAATTTGCTCCAGTGAGCATTGCTCACTGTGAGCTCTGTCCCCTCACAAGCACTGTGTATCCTACTCTACTCATGAGTAGGATACAGTATCAGATGAAAATGCTGGAGAGGCGAAGGGGTAGTAGCAAAAAGTAACTCATGTTTAGAGCTATGTGCCTGAGCAGCATTATAAGTTAACTAACAACTTTAATATCAGCAGATGCTATGAGCAAGCAGTTTCTCTAAACTGCTCATAGCATCTCATATCACATTATAATGTGTTGTTTTGTTTTAATACATTCTGTTGTTCAAGAATAATATGGCTATTTGCATGGGCGTAAGTAGGATTTCCTCAAAGGGGGGGGGGGTATCAAATTTGTAAGATGGCAATTTTAAAATGGTTTAAATTATATATTTTATCGTTTTTAAGAACAGGTGTCAATGTTATAATTTTATTAAATGTGCGAACTAATTTTTTTGCAATTTTCTTTATATATGACTAAAATATGTTTAATGATATTAAAATTTATTTTTTCACATGCCCAAAAATTTTATAAAAATTTATTTAATTATAAAATTTTGAATTTTCTGTCACACCCAGGTGTGACAATTTTAATATGGTTTAAATTTATATTTTATTGTTTTTAACAGGTGTCAATGTTATAATTTTATTAAATGTGCGAACTAATTTTTTTTGCGGTTTTCTTTATATATGACTAAAATATGTTTAATGATATTAAAATATATTTTTTATACATGCCCAAAAATTTTATAAAAATTTATTTAATTTGAATTTACTGTCACACCCAGGTGGTAATAATTTTTTTGACAATTTTAATATGGTTTAAATTTATATTTTATTGTTTTTAAGAACAGGTGTCAATGTTATGATTTTATTTAATGTGCGAACTAATCCTTTTTTTTCGATTTTCATCATATGTATCTAAAATGATTTTTAAAATTTATTTTTTATAAATGGCGAAATTATTTTTTATTATATAAATATTTTTTGTGACATTCTTAATATGACTTAATGTTTCTAAATTTATATTTACTAATATTTTTCGTCCAGGTCACAATGCAAAGTTTTATAAAAGGTGGGAAATTTTGCTCTATAGAACATTCTACATAGATAGCTAAAATCTGTTTGATGATTTAAAAATTTACGCCTTTATACATGCCAAAAATATGTTGATTGCTTTAAATATAAATTTTTGAATATTCTGTCTCACCCAAATGCTAAATTTTTTGACATTTTTAATATGGTTTTTAACCCAGGTTACAATGTTATAATTATATTAAAGGTGCGAACTTTTTTTTTCTCGGGTTTCATTATATGTATCTAACTAAAATGATTTTTAAGATTTATTTTTTATAAATGGCGAAATTATGTTTTATTGTATAAATATTTATTTTGACATTTTTAATATGTAATGTTTCTAAATTTATATTTAATAAGATTTTTAGTTCAGGTCACAATGCAAAGTTTTATAAAAGGTGGGAAATTTCGCTTTGTAGAATATTCTATATAGATTGCTAAAATCTGTTTAATGATTTCAAAATTTACGTTTATATATGCCAAAAATATGTTTTATTGCTTTAAATATAACTTTTTGAATATTCTGTCTTACCCGAATGCTAGTAAAGTTTTTGACATTTTTAATATGGTTTTTTAACCCAGGTTACAAGGTGATAGTTTTATTAAAGGTGTGAATTTATTTTTTTGGCAAACGATTTTGAAGTTTATTGTTTAAAACATGACAAAAATATTTTTATTTACATATATTTTATTTAGATGTCTTATATCTTTTTTTAGTTCAAATTAAAGTATTGACACCAAATCAGCATTATTATTTTATTAGATCTCACCAAATATACACATAAATTACAACTAATAAATGGGGAGAGAGGAGGACTTTTTAAAATAAGAATATGAATAACAACGTTTCATGCTATGCCTATTATGAGAGATAGGGAAGAGGGGATAGGCGATATGTCACATAAGACATAAGTAATTAACACATTTGCTGAGCAGATTAATTGCGATATGTCACATAATTAATTAACACATTCGTTGAGCAAAATGGATGAGCAACTTGCTATCAGCAATTGCTCCTACAAAACTACTTTTATTTAAAGTTGTAAACAAGCTAATATTCCTACTGCTTGAGCTTGTATTTGCTGTTACAACTTAACATCTTGAGCATTTTACCTCTCTTGATGACAAAGCTCCTGCGTCAGAGCACATATGCTAGATATGTGTTTACGTCCAAGTCGGAGCGTTCGAGCAACTTTACAACTATAGTGGTTATACCGCCGGCTTGTGAACTGGAGGTGCCCGGTTCAATTCGGAGAGGGGACAAATTTTTTTTTTAATTTTATTAAATTAAATTAATATTTGTTCATGTTAATACCAATGATAATATGAATTTTTGACCGTCCGCTGGCTACTGACCAATGAAAACAATGACCATTAGCCAAATAAATCGAAATTTTTTTTCGTTTTTGAATTGGTTAACATTGATAATTACCCTATGTCCTACCCTACAAGGGCCTATAACTAATTAACTAATTATTTTGCATCTAATACCCCCTATAGGCATTCTCGCCCCTTCCCACCTTTCTCGCCCATAAATTGCATAGCAAATATGCTACGTTTATACGGAGTATAGAAGAGTTCCCCCTTCCCTTCCCCTACTCCCCTTCCCTTCTCCCCCTTCCCACGAGGGCCGAAGGCCCGAGTATTTTATGGGAAGCGAAATAACGTATTTCCAAATGTTAACAATAATCGTGTAAAAAATTCTACTTAATTAAATATAAAATTTGTCTAATCTAAAGTTTTCTAAATGGGCTGATTGGAGCGGAACACGTCTATATTTACTCTCTAATTAACACTTTACACCTTGAAATGCGCATTAAGGTATTGATGAATGAATGAGTAACGAAAAAAAATAATTTAATTTTCATTATTGATTTAACATAAGTTAAATAACCATTAATTAATATAAAATATTATAGAAAACACCTCTGTTTATAATTTTTAAACACAGTCCCTGGCTCATTGTTTTCTTTAAAGCAAAGGCTTGATGGTAATTATGCTTAGAGATCTAGCGAAATTACCCGCGATAAATTTTATATTATTAAGTTATAATAGATATGCATATTAATTGCTAAGCAATTTATGGGCTCGCTTTTTATGTCCGTTGTCCTTCCGTCTGTCCGTCCGTTGTCCAACATGTATTTTAATTGCTAGTTCGATACCCGGAGAGGGCAAATTTTTTTTTAAATTAAATTAATATATTGTTCTTGTTAATACCATTGATAATATGACCGTCCGCTGGTTACTGACCAATGAAAAAAAGGACCACTGGCCAAAGTGATGGAAAAAATGACCAATGGTCAAGGTCTGATTGGAAATTTTTTTCTTTCTAATATCTTGTTTATACTATACATATGCGCATGATTTGAATAGAGTCTATAGTTATAATTCAAATTATGGGTGGCTTACACGAAATTGTTTAAATTTATACAGTATCAAAAAACTCTAAATTGAAAGTTCGTTTGGAAGACTATTGGCTTTTCCAAGGTCATACCCTCCATCTGCGTTCCTTTAGTCATTTTGATTAATTTAGAAGTTAATAAATAAGAATGAATGAAAGAAAACCCATTCCTCAATTAATAAAGTATTGATAAGTATTTTATAGCAGGTTATACAAATTTAACTTTTTATATATTTGTCTAAATAATTAACTAATCATTTTGCATTTTATATCCCGCATTCTCGCCCTTCCTTTCTCGCCCATAAATTGCATAGCAAATATGCTACGTTTATACGGAGTAAAGATAAGTTTTGTTTTCCCTTCCCTCCTGCACCTCCCTCCTTCCCTTCCCCCCTCCCCCTTCCCACCAGGGCCAAAGGCTTGTGTTGTTAATCTGCTCAAATGGGTTGTGCTGGTATAGTGCTAAACCTGGTAATAGGCACATATCTCCTACCATTACCATCATTATTAAGCAGCACATGCTGCTTAATAACCCGGTTACTAGCATGGCAGATTAAAGTTGCCATGGTTGCTTGGTTGGGAGAGATGTAAGTAACCGGGCATTTGGTAGATTGGATTGATATAATAACCGTGGTATTGAGCAGGCTTGTTTTAAACTAAACATGGTTTTTAGCTAATTTAATTTTAGCTTACGTAGCTGCCATATAATGCTAATCAATATTTTTTAATCATTTATTAATACAAAAATGGTGTTTAAAAAATTTAAATATACTATAAATTTGTCCTGTTATTTTGCCCCCCCCCCCTAATTTTTTATCGTCTTTCTGACCAGAGGGGAGAGGAGAGGGGGGGGGGGGTGTTTTGCCCCCCCCCCTTATTTTTAATCCTCTTTCTCACCAGGGGGGGGGGGGGTTTTGCCCCCCCCCCTTATTTTTTATCCTCTTTCTGACCAGAGGGGAGGGGGGGTGTTTTGCCCCCCCCCTTTTTATCCTCTTTTTGACCAGAGGGGAGGGGATGGGGGGTGTTTTGCCCCCCCCCCCTTTTTTTTATCCTCTTTTTGACCAGAGGGGAGGGGGGGGGGTGTTTTGCCCCCCTCCCTTATTTTTTATCCTCTTTCTAACCAGGGGGGAGGGGGGGGGGGTGTTTTGCCCCCCCCCCCTTGTTTTTTACGCTTTTTCTCACCAGAGGAAGGGGGGGGGGTGTTTTGCCCCCCCCCCTTATTTTTTATCCACTTTTTGACCAGAGGGGAGGGGGGTGTTTTGCCCCCCCCCCTTATTTTTTATCCTCTTTTTGACCAAAGGGGAGGGGGGAAGGTGTTTTGCCCCCCCCTTATTTTTTATCCTCTTTCTGACCAGAGGGGAGGGGGGTGTTTTGCCCCCCCCTTTTTTTATCCTCTTTTTGACCAGAGGGGAGGGGGGGGGGGGTGTTTTGCCCCCCCCCCTATTTTTTACGCTTTTTCTCACCAGGGGGGAGGGGAGGGGGGGTGTTTTGCCCCCCCCCCTATTTTTTATCCTCTTTTTGACTAGAGGGGAGGGGGGTGTTTTGCCCCCCCTTATTTTTTACGCTTTTTCTCACCAGGGGGGAGAGGGGGGGGGTGTTTTGCCCCCCCCCTTATTTTTTATCCTCTTTTTGACCAGAGGGGAAAGGGGGGGGGGGTGTTTTGCCCCCCCCCCCTTATTTTTTATCCTCTTTCTGACCAGAGGGGAGGGGAGGGGGGGGGGGTGTTTTGCCCCCCCCCCGCTTTTTTTATCCTCTTTTTGACCAGAGGGGAGGGGATGGGGGGGGGGGGGGGGTGTTTTGCCCCCCCCCCCTTTTTTTTACGCTTTTTCTCACCGGGGGGGGGGGGGGTGTTTTGCTCCCCCCCTTATTTTTTATCCTCTTTCTCACCAGGGGGGAGGGGGGGGGGGGGGTGTTTTGCCCCCCCCCCCCCTTATTTTTTTAACCTCTTTCTTACCAGGGGGCCTTCCCTGATTCTTAACCGGGGGTAGGAGAGGGGGGTCATTTGCCCCCCCCCCGATTTTTTACAACTTAGATGCGTGATAATTGCCCTAATAATTGTCAATTTTCTAGCTAATTAAATTTTTTAAACGTTAATCTAGTGGTAAAAAATTATCTTAAACACAAATTATATTTTGTTAACTTAGATGAGTGACAATTGTTATAATTGTCAATTTTCTCCCCTGGTGAGAAAGAGCGTAAAAAATAAGGGGCTGGTGAGAAAGAGGATAAAAAATAAGGGGGGGGGGCAAAACACCCCCCTCCCCTCTGGTCAAAAAGAGGATAAAAAATAAGGGAGGGGGCAAAACACCCTTCCCCCCTCGTGAGAAAAAGCGTAAAAATAAGGGGGGGGCAAAACACCCCCCCCCCCTCTCCCCTAGTGAGAAAAAGAATAAAAAATAAAGGGGGGGGGGCAAAACACCCCCGCCCCCCTTTCCCCTGGTGAGAAAGAGGATAAAAAATAAGGGGGGGGGCAAAACACCCCCCCCCCTCCCCCCTGGTGAGAAAGAGGATAAAAAATAAGGGAGGGGGGGGGGGGGTAAAACACCCCCCCCCCCTCCCCTCCCCTCTGGTCAGAAAGAGTATAAAAAATTAGGGGGGGGGGGCAAAATAACGGGACAAATTTATAATATATTTAAATTTTTTAATCACCATTTTTGTATTAATAAATGATTAAAAAATATTGATTAGCATTATATGGCAGCTACCAACTCTAATAGTAAGCTAAAATTAAATTAGCTATTTAGTTTAAAACAAGCCTGCTCAATACCACTGTTATATCAATCCAATCTACCAAATTCCCGGTTACTTACATCTCTCCCAACCAAGCAACCATGGTTGCCAGTGATAGCAACCGGGTTATTAAGCAGCATGATGCTGGTTATGATGATGGTAATGGGCGAGATGTATGCTACTACCATTAGAGCCCTGCAAAATGAAATTTCTTCGGCCCGAGCCCGGCCCGAGCCCGACTTATCAATTTTTATTTTGCCCGAGCCCGGCCCGAGCCCGAAAGACTTTTTTATTTTTGGCCCGACACGAGCCCGAGCCCGACCCGATTTTCCAAATAAAATTTTTGAAAAAATATATTATTGAAACTTTTTTTTCACCATCTAGATATAAAATGCATTACATTGTTATTACTCCTAATTTACAACTAGAATGAATTTGAAATAAAAAATCCGTTTTCACTCGTTAGAGTTTATTCAGCTAATCATTTAAAGCTAAAAATTTAACTTTATAAAATAAATTTTTAACAGTTTCAAATAAAAAACCTTTTGAAATAGTTTCTTTTCTTATTTCTAAAGTAACAGCTACTATGATTCTATAAAATATAATCAGATTTGCAATTCAGGTCAGTTATATTATATTAGGCAAGGGAAATAAGCTGAAGTTTAGAAGCTATATAATGTAGGCTGCGCGAAGATAATTATTAATATTGAGTTGATTTAAATCCTATGTTATAAAAGATTAATTTGCTTTAGTTCAATTCGGGCCGGGCTCGGGCCTCGGGTCGGGCCGCCGCATCAGGCCCGACCCGAGCCCGAGGCCCAATTGTTTTATAAATTCTGCCCGAGCCCGGCCCGAAACCCGATCGGGCCGGGCCAGGCTCGGGCCGGGTCGGGCTTCGGGCGGCCCGTGCAGGGCTCTAACTACCATAGGTTATGGTAGTAGCATTTTGGCATTTTACCAACAGTACCAAAGGCCCTGCTTTATTTAATTAACAACAAAACTATTTGAAAAAATATAATAAGGCTACATAAAATTATATGGCGTATAGTGAGTAGGTTAGTACAAATCAATTAAAATCCAAAAAACGGGTATATTGACAAGAATTTTTTTTATTTTTAATAAGTTATAAACAAATACAGATAATAATTATTAAATAATGTAAAATAAAATTATTGCTTGTGTGGCCAAAGGAGACAGGATTTTTTTGTTTAGAGGGAGGCCAGGGCGCCCGGATTTTATTCTTGGAGGAAGGAGGCCTTGGCCCCCTACTTTAGCTACGTCACTGATCAGTATTAATTAAAAAAATGTGGTCCTCTATCATAAGCCGCATTAAAATCATTAAGACAACGCGCCCTTTTCAATCTTACACACATTGGGGATGTAGGAGGAAGAATATAATCTATAAATATAATGTTTCTGCAATATTTCATAACAAAATATCCAAGAAAATCAAAAATAGGGTTTAATAAGACTTATTATTATTGCTGAAGGGCACAAAAGTTATCCTGTTTTTGATTTCTAGCCCCACCCTTATATACTATTAACTTTTAAAAGAAGAGAAAATTTGTTTAAAAAGGGAGGGGGAAAATGATAGTTTTTTGAAATTTTAGCCATAATTATATTAAATTTAAAAGAATTTATGGATCTACTTACGACTCCCTGGCTACGCCCATGTTTTAGGCTAACATTAAATTCTAATTATATCTTACTCTTTCGCAAATTTAAATTTTAGATTATAACAGATAACTTCTTCTTCTTTATCAATTATTTGATCCCACATTCGTGGGGTTCGTTTTGATAAGTTTCTTCCATCTTGACCAGGTTAGTGCCATGTTGACTAATCTTTTTAGTTTTCATAACGACTTGCCCTTTCCACGTGACACGAGGTCGTCCTCTTCCTCCCTTTCCCGGTACTTCCATTTCCAGAACTTTTCGATTTACGTCATTCGTGTCCCTTTTTAGTATATGACCATACCACCTTAGCCGATTTTTGTTAATCATGTCCGCCATAGGTTGAATACCTAATTCCAGAGTTGTTAAGGTGCGCGCACGTCAAGAGCGCGCACCGGGTGCGCGCACGCACCGGATTTGCGGTGCGACGTGCTGGTGCGCGCACTTTTTTATAACGAAGAGCGAGTGCGGGTGCGCGCACCTGATTAAGGCGGTGCGGGTGCGCAATTGCGCTCCTGTTTTGCGCACATTAAGAGTTTTACAATTTATTAATTTCGAAATTGTATTATATCGCATATTTCACAAATTAAATTTCTACTGATTTACTATATATAACATACATCTATGTTCCTGGTGGAGAAGATAACAAGGCGGGAAATTGGTTACTATCGATAGACAATAAAAATAATCTAACCGCGATATTTCACATTATTCACGTATTTACTTTATCAATCAACGATTAATCTTTACACTTTTGAACTCGTCGCTTAATAAATAAACTATAGAAAAACACTAAAAGTTTAATAAGATTAGAAGATTAAAAATACAGACAGGTAATTTGATTAAATAATTACAATAAAATATTTAAATAATGATAATATATTTAATTAAGCGTTTTTGGAATATTGTCATCTCCCGTTACTATCTTAATATTCCAAACACTTTTAAACCTATCTTTGCTATCGTAAGATTAATCACATATAATGATCTAATTATAATTAATTTTCATTAAAATAAAATATATAAAATTAGCTAATTAATGCGCACCTTTAATACTGGTGCGAGTGCGCGCACCTTTGTTAAAACTGGTGCGAGTGCGAGTGCGCGCACCGGGTTTTCCTCAATGTGCGATTGCGAGTGCGGCACCGGTTTTTGAAGTGCGTTTAACAACTCTGCCTAATTCTATCATGAGAAAGTCATTCGTCATATGGTTGAGCTTAATATACCCCATGCTTCACCGTATCCTTCTCATCTAGGTGGCTTGTAATAGCTTTCTTTCCGTGGTGTTCAATGCCCATGTCTCACTTCCATAGAGTAAGACCGGTCTTACGATGGATTTGTAACCTTTGCTCTTCAACCATATTGGCATTTTCTTTTGTCACATTACACCGGATATACTTCGCCATTTAAGCCATCCTTATGGATCCGGGCATTGACTTCTGTTCAACCTCCCTCTTGATGTAGCATCAAGCCGAGGTATCTAAACCTTTCTACTTTTGAGTACTTGAGATGGTCATCCATCGATGAGCTGCCTGTACTGTTAATTTCTATGTATACGGTTTTTCGATCGTTGACCTTTAAACCATATCCAGCTAAGCGCTTTGACCACTTTTCGGCTTCTCGAATACTTTCTCCTTTGTTTCCTCTCATAGTACTATTTTATCGGTGTAATAAATAATTATACAATGTTATTACCTAAACATATTTATATAAAACAACATGGCATTAACATGCGACAATGTAATCAATTGCATCTTATGTAACTTACTTACTTCCTTGAATAAACTAATTATTGGAGATTCCTACTTTGTATTATTGGCGACGAAGTAAAACTATTAGAAATATATATGCCAAGAATGGATGAGCAACTGAAGAGAATATCCATGGCGGAATTTAATCCAGAAATTCATTCTAGATTATCTGTACAATTTAGATGCCATCCTAGACATAAAAAGAATTAAATCTAGTCCAATAGTTAAAAAGAAGATAGTTTTGGCTTACATAGGATTACCAATAATCAAGGAACTGAAGGAAATTTTATATCCCATGACTTTAAATGATGCTAAATGGGAAAATCTTGAAAAGGCCTTATATCAAAGATATCAACCAATGAAAACTATTTTTGCTCATAGGTTAGATTTGATACACTTAAGCAGATTGCCTAATGAAAGTATTTTAGAATTGTCAAAAAGAATTAGAATATGCTTAAGTAAATGTGCATACATGCATGACTTTGATGAAAGAGCCCGAGATCATTTTATTTTTGCCCTTAAATTTAAACCACTAGAGATGGAACTTAAGACAAAATATCCTGATACTCTAGATGAGAAAGGCAAGCCCCTTACGTTTGAAAGAATAATAAATATGGCTTTATGTATGGAGAGAGCTGAAGTTGAGACAAATGGTGATTCTGAGGAAAGACTTTTTAAACTAAAATATGACACTAAGAAACAGTTGAATGATCACAACAAGAATGATAACAAAACATTATTTAAATGTTCAAGGTGTCTAAAACAACATGCAAAATTTTGTTGTCCAGCCTTTACAGCAACATGCTTCAGATGTCAAAAGAAAGGTCATTTTGCTATAGCTTGTCGTAGTGCATTAAATCAAATGACTCTCGAAAATGATAATGATGATTCTGGTGATTCTATCAAGCGTGTATGTCAATTATCTAAACGAGCCACAATAGAGGTTAAATTAAATGGTCAAAATTTCATAATGGAATATGACACGGGGGCTCAGATTAGTCTTATCAATCTTAAAATGTGGAAACAAATTGGCAGACCCAGATTGACCGAATGTATGTCTCCCAAAGCTTATGGTAACCAGCCAGTAGAAACACTGGGCAAAACATTATTAAATGTCCAGATGGGTAAAATTAATCATAATCTGACAGCTGTGGTTACAAAGACAGATGATGTCCCCTTGTTTGGATTACCATGGGTTATAAAATTCGGATTAAATATTCCACAAGAAGTAAAAATTCAGAAAGTTAAATATGATAGTAATTCATTAATATCTTTTGACAAAGAATTTCCGTTATTATTTGAGAAAAGTCCAGCATCAGTTAAGAATATATCGGTTAAAATTCAATTAAGAGATGATGCTAGACCCATTGCCTTACCGGCTAGAAGGGTCCCGTTTCCACTAAGAAAACCAATTGAATTTGAAATAAATAGGTTACTACAAATGGGTGTAATTGAAAAAGTGGATCCACGTGAAACACAAGTTACATGGAGTACCCAACCGTCAATGTCCGCAAAAGTAATGGAGATATCAGGATATGTGCAGACCTTAAAGTTACCTTAAACAAATTCATTCTTAATGATTTTCAAATAATTCCAACTTTTGAGGACATCATGGGAAAGATTGAAGGAGGTTCAATATACACAAAAATCGATATGCGAGATGCTTATTTACAGCTCCCTGTACACATTGATTCCCAAAAATTACTAGTCATTGCGACACACGTGGGGCTATTTAAATATAAAACAATGCCATTTGGGTTGTCATGCGCCCCACTAATTTTTCAAAGGTTTATGGAAGAGGTTCTAAAAGACTGTGAAAACACTGGGGTTTACATGGATGACATCATAATAAGTGGAAAAGGCTATGATGACTGAGTAAGTTCTAAACAAACTGCAATCTGCAGGGATGAAAGCTCGTCTTTCTAAAGTTGAGTTTTGTAAAACCACTATATCGTTTTTGGGGCACATAATTGATAAAAATGGAATTCGTCCATCGGGAGATAAAGTACTTGCAATCAAACAGTGTCCAACACCTCGAAACATCCATGAACTGAGATCATTTTAGGACTTGTTAACTACCATGAAAAATTTATTCCCCACTTACATAGTCTCTTAGCGCCATTACATCAATTGACTGGTACGAGAACCAAGTGGGAATGGACAGTAGAGCACACAAAAACTTTTGAGAAAGTAAAATCATTGCTCTCCGATCAATCGACATTAATTCCGTATTCAAAATCTCTTCCAATAATTTTAGAATGTGATGCGTTCGAAAATGGTTTTGGAGCTGTTTGATATCACACAGTGAACTCGGGTAAAAGGCCAATAGCATACGCTTCAAGAACTTTAATCGATGGTGAAAAGCATTATGCCCCAATTGATAGAGAAGCAAGAGCCCTACTGTATGGTGTTGAAAAGTTCCATATGTATTTGTATGGGAGAAAATTTGTGTTAAGAACTGACCATAAGCCACTTGAAAGATTGTTTGGCGAGGCAAGAGACTTGCCAAAAATAAGCAATAATCGACTTATTAGATGGGCCTGGAAGATGTCGGCATATGATTACACCATTGAGTATATTCCGGGTAAAGAAAACAAAATTGCTGATGCACTTTCACGACTTCCAGTTACTGCCAATGAGTTAGAAATCAAAGAGTGTAGAAGTAATTCCATTAGTCACATTCGTATACTGAATCTCAATGACATGCAATTAGACAGGGACATTTTAATAAAAGAATCTCAAAAAGACAAAGTTTTAAAGAAAGTAAAAACATTTGTAAATAAAGGTTGGCCGTTGAACAAAAATATGATACCTAAAGAACTAAGTTTTTATTATAACAAAAGAAATGAGATAGAAGAAGATAAAGGCATCATTTACGCCAACGGATTACTTGTCATTCCAACTTATTTAAGACTTTCTATTTTAAAACTCATCCATAAGGGCCACCCAGGAATTAGTTCAATGAAATCGATTGCACGACTTTATGTTACCTGGCCTCAGTTAGATAAGGATATTGAAACCTACGTACAGAAGTGCATCGGATGTCAAAAAAATAGATGCAACAAGCCCGAAGTTTCACTGTATTCGTGGAATGTAACAAAACAGCCTTGGGAACGTATACATATGGACTACGCGGGTCCCATAGATGGATATTTTTGGTGCATAGCTGTTGATTCATATTCAAAATGGGTCGAAGTGCAGCTACAAAATAGCTCCACCACTACAACGACCATTAAAACCATGCGCCAATGGTTTGCAAGATGGGGAGTTCCAAAACAGATCGTTACAGACAACGGTCCTTAGTTTCGAAATTATGAAATGGAACAATTTTGCAAATCTTTAAACATAAAACACATCAGATCTACGCCATATCATCCAAAAACAAATGGATTGGTGGAAAGAGCTATTAGAACTATAAAGAGCAGATATCAAGCATGCAGGGAATATACCAAAGATCCCGAGTCATGTATGCTTGACGTGTTGATGGGGTATAGAATCAGTGAACACTCATCAACTGGGAGAACGCCGTCGAAAGTGATGATGGGGAGAAACCTAAAAACTTCACTCGATTGGATACAACCAACAGTCGGCAATTACATAGAACAAAAGACAGAGAAAGTGAAAACAGGCAAAGGGACAAAGCTGTTACCAGAGAGCTTATTCCAGGTCAAGCTGTATGAGTAAAAAATGAGATCAAAAAAGGATGGCGGCTGGGGAAAGTCCTTAAGCGAAATGGACCTTATTCCTACGTGGTCGATACGATGAATAGAACCGTGAAAAAGCATAGTGACCAGCTAAGGGAACGATACCAGCCAACCAAGAATGTTAGAGAAGAGAGCGATGAAGAAATAAATTGCAATGACGAAGGCGTTGAAGATATCGTTACAGAAAGCACAGGGGCTAGAAGGTCAAATCGAGAAATACATCCTCCTAAGCGGCTTATTCAAGAAATTTAGTTCTAACTTAAATTAGCGAAGGGAAATGTAATAAATGATTATACAATGTTATTACCTAAACATATTTACATAAAACAACATGGCATTAACATGCGACAATATAATCAATTGCATCTTATGTAACTTACTTACTTCCTTGAATAAACTAATTATTGGAGATTCCTACTTTGTATTAATCGGCATATAGCAAACACCATGGCGATGGCTTTTAAATGTCTCTCGTTATCGTGTCAATAATTATATTAAATAAAAAGGAACTTAATATTAACCCTAAAAGGTTTAGAGTCTCAACTGTCGTCCTAACGCAAGAGTTTGAAGCTTCATAAATGCTTTTTATAAACTGTATATATGTATGGTACCCCTATATCCTTTATTTTACTATTTTGAATATACAATTTATCGTCTGCTTATATTCACCTTCTATGTAATTTATCGTCTGCTTATATTCACCTTCGGCGTAATTAATCTTTTGCGTTCGATATATTAATCTTCTGCGTTAAAAAATATTTATCTCCTGCGCATTTCATGGTTTGCTAACTTTTACTCGCAAATAATTAATAAATTAATTCGGTTTTTATTCGCTTCCAAATTCACTAAACCTTCGATTCTTTTAAGGATAATAAAGTAGAAGTCAAAACTTCTACATATGCGTCAGGGATATTTTGTTTTCTCAGGCACCACCATATTGAATCGCGAGGAACCGTGTCAAAAACTTTCTCCAAGATACATATGTAAGTCTCTTCTCTTTTCACCATATTTTTATCATTTGTCTTAGTGCGAAGATTGGATCGATTGTGGATTTACCGGCCACAAATACAAATTGGTTAGCCGATATTTCCACCTCGTTTTTCAGCCTTGTTACTAAGATCCTTTATAAGCTTCAAGGAGTGGCAAGTTATCTTGATACCTCTATAGGTGCCACAGTCCCGAGGCGAGGGTCTCCTTTGCCTTTAAATAAGGATATAATCGTGCCTGCTTTTCATTGATTAGAATTTTGCTCTTCTACCAATATCTTGTTAAGGAGGTTCGTCATGAAGAGACTCCTTCTTCACGACATCCGAGCAATGCTTCCATAGTGGGCCATTAGCTTTTTCTTTTTGCATCTTGTTCATTTGTGTCTTAACTTGATTCTCCTGAAAGAGTTTGACTTCTATATCGAGAAGGGAATCTTTGTCATTTGCACTATTCATAACCCCTCTCGTATGATGATTATTAATAAAATGTAGCTAATTATATACAATATATTATCAATTTTGATAAATTAAATAATGTAAAGAGCTATATATTTGTAATATAAATGTTGTAAATACATTAATATACAAAATCCCATTTTACGAGTTTCAAGTGCGTAGGGAAGGGGGGGGGGGGGGGGGGGGGGTTTCGGGTTACGACTCCCCCCCCCCCCTCATTCACAAAAAAAAATGCATTTTTTTTCAAATTATACGGAAAAAATATTAATAGAGTCTTGTGTGTGTTGCGCATATAGAAATAATATATTATCTTAATTAATTTGATATTTAATTTTAGATAAAATCTACTAATTATAACATTATTTCTACAAAATACTTATGTCCCGAGTGCGTGTTTTCTAATAAGAAGAAATTTAATTTTTAATTATTTCTCTAAAAAACTATCTCAACCTCTAAATTAAACGAGTAAGATGCTGATACAAGCCAAATTTTAGCAGCGGGGCGAAATTGGGCTAATAATTTAATTTAAACGGTCCCGGGCAGGACAATTATTGGTTCTGGTGGGAGATTTAAGCCTAAAAGGCTAATGCAAGTGTTTAGTTTAAACAATGGCCCTAATTAGCGCAAACAGAAAAATTGGAAGGAGCTATTTGCAATTTGCGTCGCTTAAGATATTATTAATGCATTTTTTACCAAAAACCAATCATATATACTGAAAAAATGCTGGGGGCTTCGCCCCCAGACCCCCGTTGGGAGCTCCGGCCCCAGACCCCCATCTCCTCGGGGGGCCCGTTAAATTTTTTTAATAGTATTACTAAATAAGTTTTTTTGAAACCCCCCCCCTTGAGGCAATCCTGGCTACGCCCTTGACGAGTTTGATAGTATTTATAAACGTAAACCATTCATAAATTAACAAAAATGATCTACATGGAAAATAAGGAATATCTTTGACTCTAATATAATATTATTTAATCACATCAAAGGGCCTCCAAGGATGCAAATTTATATTCTCAGCATGGTGTATTTCGCCTAAGGCATTTCAACCAATAGGCCGAAATAGGTTTTAAGTTGTTATATTTATTTAAGTGAAAATGTTAAGTTATTAAAAAATATATATAATTTTTCTAAAGTAAACAATTAACATTTAACAATGCAATTAATAAGATAAGCTGCAATCTAGGTTAATTAGATAAGAGCTAGTGTTTAATTTTTATAGTTTTCTGCAATACTATATGAGAAAATCCACGATATGTTATTAAGTTACACAATCGCATTCGATTGGAAGCATAAGTTTAATTTAGCCTGTTTCGAACCTAATTTATTACTCCCTATTATCCCAAAATATTTTTGCATGTATTATGCCTTCTAGATATATTCAATTCTACCTGTGAATCAAATAGCGATTGTGCATCAAGAAATTTTACAGTGTGCGATATTAAAAGAAAATTATGTGCATGTAACTCTAACACCTACCGAATAGATGAGTTCTGTGTTCCAAGTAAACATCTATTTATATTGGGGATAAGGGGAGAACAGACCGATATTTTGTTTTTATTAAAAAGCAAATTAAGATTTTTTAATGAAATTGCATAAATGTTAAACATATGCCTACGAACAAATGCTAGTTGTACCTAGAAGTGTTATAAAAACAATTAGGTTTTGTGTTTGATCAACGTTTGGTTTGAGTTAACAGATTACAGGTTTTTTGGTCAAATTTCCTGCTCGACCTCTAGGTTTAGTCAATATTTTAAAAACAGACTAGAGTCGGCCGTTAGTCTTAGTAAAACCAAAGGTCGACAAAAAAAACACAGGCATTTTTACAATATGAGTACTTTGAGACCTGTAGGGACGGCTCAAAGCCCATGACCTTAAATATCAGAGGCTATAGAATCCTGGCTGGGCCTACCTTTTAAATAAGAGGGCCCTATTAAAAATTATATATCACACTATAAAATTTATTAAATAGGGGGCGTGGTGGCCTAGTGGGTATATGTTTGGTCTTTGAAGCACAAGCTTGCAGGTTCAGTTTTGCTGGCACTTATTTCAAAGATTAAAATATCTCACAACGTCAGCACGGCTGTCAGGCCTGGATAGCCTGAGCGTTACCCCTGATCTAATTCCTCTATATAAAAGTTTACAATAAAAGCAATGAAAGCGATAGGGTGTCCTGCGTAAACGACGCGCATGGTGGGCGCCCGTATAATGTGCAAAGTCAACCAGGGTCACTACATGTTCCGCAAACGGATATAATTAAAGAAACTAATGTGCTAAAGACAAGATTGAGAGTGGGCCCGCTAAATGTAGGAAAGATGACTGAAAAATGCCAAGTTGCTAACACCCTCAGCACGCAACGGGTCGACATACCACGTATACAAGAAACAAGATGGAAAGGTGCAAAAGCAATGATAGATGAAGACTACAAACTTTAATTCAGTTAATCATATTAGCCTTGCATCTGCAAGATAAAGTCATTTAGGTACGAAGAAAAAATGGCTGACTCATGATGTTAAACTTTGCATAGAATTTCATATGATTAATATAGTGGTCGGTTATGCTGCGCAAATTAGATGCTCAGATAAAGAAAAGGATGACTTTCGGAAAGAATTAGACGAAACGCTGCGCATGATACCCAGAGCCGAGATAGTTATAATTGTATACGGATATGAAAGGTCACGTGAGCAAATCAGGAGAAGGATTTGAACGGTATCATGATGGTCATGGATACGGATCGAGAAACGATGAAGGCGACGCAATATTAAAAATAGCTGTGTCATTTGATTTGGCCATCACATATACTTTCTTCAAAAAGAATGAAAATCACCTAATAACATACAAATGTGGAGTCGGTTTTCGCAGATCAATTTCCTTTTAATATCAAGAAAGGAATCATAAAATGTGCATTGATTGTAAGCTTATATCCGTTGAGGCTATTTCAGCCCAACACAGACTCATTGTGAAGGACTAAGTCATCTCCGTGGCTAAAACACAAAAGTGAGTCTAGATGGGAAAATTGAATGGTTTAGGCTACCACACTTTAAAGTTTTTTATAACTATGAAATAAATAAACGTTTGCAGATATATGATCAGCAGAATGCTAATGATTTGTGGAATCAAATAGCTAACACGTTAAGATCAGTAGCGATATGTGTTCTAGGAGAAGGTAAACAAGTATAGAAAAGGATAAGGAGACATAGTGGTGGAACGAAGATGTGCAACGCCTAGTCAAGTTAAAAAGAAAGCTTTACAAATTATGGTCAGGCAACAGAAATGAAGAACCCATATTGGCTTATGTGAAAGCTAAAAATGAGGCAAAACATTTAACGACTTTATATGATTAACATAAATCATCTTATATAATAAAAGTTATTTGAATAAACACAGCGTTAAATCTTTCAATATATAACTATGTATTGGATAATAAAGAATGCTATAATTTTTATTAAATAATTTTTAGAAAAGAAGTTAGGTGCTAATTGCAATGAAAGTCATGAGTGCAAGTACGATTTTTGTGATGGAAATAGATGTCGATGCAGAATTGGTCACTACCTTGAAAATGATCGATGTTTAGTTGGTATTGTTTTGCTTATAAAACTATTTTAAAGTGATTGTTAAGGGAAAAAGCCTGGATCTGTATGTTCAAAAGATGATGAATGTCAAAGTTTTACAAAACATAGTTCCTGCGTTAATTTTCTCTGTCAGTGCAGTCCAATGTTCCACCTTGAGAAGAAAAGCTTTTGCGTTCCAGGTATCATTTTAAAATAACTGATTAACACTTTTCAATTACTAATACTTGCGTTAAAATTAATTCTACAAGATTTAATGCGCTTTAATATTATAATTCATAATATTTAAAAAATATAGGTGGGTAAGTATACATCTAGCGCAACTATAATCGAACGTGCGCAGTTCTTATACATTTCCTAATATGAGCACAACGCTCATAAAATCTTTAAAATTTATGTAGCTATATCTATATTAATTTATTAAAAATTATAAGAGCTTATTAAAGTTTTTAATTAGTAGATTTTTGTACATTTAGATAAAGTATAAAATAATTGAATATCCCTTGCAAGCATCAATGAAAGATATACCAATTATAGATTATATGTTTGAGGTTATAATGATTGATTATGCGCTGTGGAGGAAATGATATTGTATTAATATTTAGAATTTCTAGATAAGGGGTTCTTTTCCTAACGTAGTCAAAAAAAACAATGACCTAAATAAAAAAAATTTAAACATATTTTATTTAAAATTCATAGGATGGCCTCCTACGTAAATCCATAATCTTTTGATAATCATTGTTTGTTATGTTATATATTTATAACATCATTGTTATAAAAATATATGTAATTCGGATTTTTTTAAAGCAATGAATACCTTTTAAAAATGTTTTAACATACAAGATGAATCATTGTTTGGTCTAAAATTTAATATCTCTCCTCTCTATTACCAATACAAACTTACCTTTACATTAGAGAACTGCAAAGTCACTTTTTTTCAACCCGAGCCCGACCCGAATTTTTTTTTAATTTTAATTCACCCGACCCGAAAGAATTTTAAGATTTTCAACCCGAACCCGACCCGAAAGCATTTTAAAATTATCAACCCGAACCCTACCCGTCCCGAAAGCGTTTCAAATTTTGGTATCCCACGCGAGAGTAAGAAAAATTGCGGTGTGCATGGGCGTAGCCAGAAGGTGGCATGAACGGGCGGTTCCCCCCCTCTATATCCAAAAAATCTCAGACATTTTACCAAATGATGGCTAAAGTTTAAAAAAATTGAATTGCCCCCTCTAATATCAATCCTGGCTACGCCCATTAGGGTGATTAAAATTAAATCGCTAATTATAGTGAGATTTATGATACTAATCAAACCACAGATTTGATTACTACATTTATTTGAAGGATTTATTATAGAGATATATAAATATGATAGCATCTACAATATCAGGTCATATTTAATTTGAAATATATAGTTTTGCTAATGAATCAATTAATACATTTAAACTTACTTTCATTTTTTTATTAATGCATATTTATGTAGTTTAAATAGCTACCACTTCACACTTTTTAAATGTTGTACAATTTAAAATATTAATTTGTTGATATATTTTTACTTTCACGAGTCGAATTTAGATTTGCCTCCAAATTAAAACAATCAGATATTAAAAAACAAAAGGAATTCAATTAACTGAATAAATGATCTTCCATTATACATTTCGATATTAATTAAAAAATATGATACGTAATATCATTTTTAAAAGATATGTACCGTGTATTTTGCAATGTAAGATTCATAACCTTAAATCTGACACTTTAAATCCAACCCGACCCGAAAGCATTTTAAATTTTCAACCCGAACCCAAAGACATTTCAAAATTTTCAACCCGAACTCGACCCCACTCGATATAAAGTCGAATTTCGGGCACCCGAGGAACTCTCTACTCTACATACTAAAAATAATATTTGGACTTTTCAAATTTATGACGACACATAAAATTTTATCTTTTAATTTGAAGAAATAATGTTAAAATGGCTATTAAAAATATTAAATAAGAGTTATTTATAAACATCATGCTTATTAACAGTCGGAATTCATGTACTGCCAAATTTAACGTAACATTGGAAGTTTTTGTTATCCAACTATTACTTGGAATTCTTGAGTAACAAAATATATATTTAATTTTATATGACTATTTCGATTGGATACAGTAATACAGACAGCCCTCTTAGGGCATCTCTTGTAAATTAGTGCTATATTCTTATCGTTATATTCCTCCTGTGGTATAGGTTAATGTGTAGGTTTATGGTATCTACAGTCATTGGGTTTTCACCTTTGACGAAATTAAGAGGGGCTCCATAAGGTTGTAGAGTTTACTCACTCTTTTTAAGTTAAAGCATAGAAGAATTTTTATATACAACAATGCTATACTGCGGGAAAAATAACTTGGCCATACAGTAATACCATAAGCGTAGAGGTTAACTCAGAAATATTTAGATAAGATTTGACAGCGATTTTAGATGTTATAATTTGTCTGACAGTATTCACTAATAACTATGGGTTCTGCCAAAGAGGTTTTTGATTTTGATGAGTCGATGTTGGGTTTCAATCCAGCTAATTTTTTAAATCGCTTGGCATCATTCCATAATTTAGAGACTACCATATATTATAATATCGTCCAAGTAAACCTTGTAGTGTGTGGGTAGGTTCGACTTCTTATATCGGTTATAAAAACATCAAAGCTCTAATAGAACAAAGCAATATATGAAGGGTGGGGGGATGAGGGAAGTTGTTACAACACCTTCAATGCGTGATGGTGTAATTCAGCTGCATTACAGACACAAGCGTCGATCAGAGTCAAATACCCCAAAGTTTAACTTGGAAAGATTAGAGATACTATGTCCCTTCTCGGATAAGGCGTTGGAATCTAAGGTATAAAATATCCTCAAACGAATATGGGGGGGGGGGAGAATTAAGCGATACAATGTCCCAAATTGGATCGTCAAACCGCTTGTTAGTAGAGTCTTAATGAATAGCTCACCGTCCACCCAAACAACCATCAGTTTAGGTGGCATCCTATTTAAAAACACCTTACTAACGGGCGATCAACACGAATATCAAGCCGTATCATTGTGTAACAATCTATATAAACAAATAACATCCTTTTCCACTTTCATGTTTTTTAACCATCGTTTACGATCGCGACGCGTCATTCGGCTAATTCATTAATGCTGGGTGATTTAGAGGGGCCAAAACATTTAATAAATCCCACTTACTACAAAATGCCTAAATTCAGTAATCGTAGATGCCGTACCGGCGTCAGCTACCACGCATCTGGTATATCCATAAGCACCGATCATGTATTTTAGGGAAATTCGATAACAACTCTTGTAAATAAACTAGGAACTCGTTCGAATTCCAAACTTGACATAGCCTCCATCAACAACAGTTACTTTTTCGAATCGAAATCAAAAAAATCAAGGTGTACACGATTCCTGACGTTCCAAGCACTCGGCCATCTCGCTTTTTTATCATAATAGGACATATTCATATTGTTACACGCTACGAATTTGCGTCCATACATGCTTATGTCTAGGCTTCGGCCACCAAGCATAATTAAGCGCCAATGCTTTCATTTTGAACGTTTCACTGTGTCCCGCATGCAAAATTTTAATACTTACGACCGAAACGCTTGTATCAACGTAGGATGTGACATCATCAATATTGAGTAGGTTTACCACGTCGCGATAACAACAACCTTCTCAAGCGCCGCCTAACCGTCAAATATCTGGTAGCCTCAGGCAACTCGTTGTTTTTATCCCCATCTCCTTAAGTTTCATTGACGGACAGGCTTGGATTACAACCTTTTCCAGAAAGTTTTCTTCTGTTAATTACTCTTCAGGTTCTCCACTATCCTTATATAAGCGCAAATAAGTATTCGGTAAGCAAAATGGCGCCCCTTTTATACTTTAGTTGAGTTAAAATAACCTAAGAACAATAACAATTTCGTAACTCAGGGCCTAAAAATAAATTGCTGTTACATTTCGCAAACAATAGCACCAGTGTCTTATAATCGAACACTTAAGGCTCGGATGAGGTACTCTCGTAATTAACGCAAAATTAAGATTTAAGTTTATTTTTCTATAATTGAGTAGTTTAGCACCGCCGCTGTTAATTTACGTGAAAAGTATAAAATCGGCGGCTCTATCTCCTTAACTAACTGAAAAAATACGCCACCTATGCCCTGACTTGACACATTGACCGCCAATTCCACTGGCAGGTCACAGTCAATGCACACCAATATCGGGTCACAACATAACGAACTTTTTTTTCATTAGGAACTTTTTGATACGGAGGGGTGCAGCTGCCCATATTTGCCTCCTCATTTATACGCTCTAGCAATATTCAGTTAATTAATTTAATATTATTTTTTATTTGAATTGCTTACAATTTATGGGCTCTTTTGTTATTCGTCCTGTCTTGTCCAACTTGTAATTTTTCAATAATTGCCGTGGAAACTTATACGGGTTCCTCAAATTAAATTTTGAAAGCCATTTTATAAATTACTTTAGTACAATATTAATGAATGTTATTAAAATAAACATAGGAAATTAATTAATCAGTCATTCCGAATCCGAATTATTAATCATATGTTATTTAAATGCTAAAAGGTATCTTAGTGTCTTGAATTTTTTCCTCCCTTCTCACCCTTCAAATAAATGGCAAATTAGAAAAGCTATGAAAAGTAATGACCTATATTTCCCATTCTAAAATGCTCTGTCTCTCCCTTTTTAAATTTTACTATGCTTGTGTTTATAATGTATTTATTTGCAAATTTATTGAGAGTTATCAATCTTAAACTTTATAAAGGCAAAAAACAATCATTTGGAAATTCACATAGCCAAAGCCAAAACTTCTTTGACATTGCTAATGTTATTTTCACTATTCATAATACTTCTTGCTGGTATACAATACTCAGTAATATTAAGATGTTTTTTGGCAGGCTATTAATATTATTTCTTGCAAATTCATAACCTTCTGTCCATAGCTTCAAATTTTTCATCGGTTTTGACAATTTTTTGGAGTATTTATATTCAGAGGACTAAGTTTTAACCTTGTCCAAAGCCATGACCTTAAACCTACTAAGTGGTAGGCGTTCTCTCAGTGAAAATTCATCTTTATTAACCTATAGGCTGATTCTAAGGCATTATTTGCGCTGGGAATACACTATCTATACCCCTCATACCATGTATTATTTTTCTTGATCCACTCTTTATATAAATATGGCAAAATTTAAAGGCCCTAGATGTTCCATAAATAAAGATGCTTTTTCAAATACCTTGGCATTCTAAGACAATTAAATTGTATCAATATCATTTAAAAGGTACACTTTGTCTGCCAGTATAACCTATATCATAAACTAGTATTAAAGTATAAACTTATTTAAAATGGTAGAGCGTCTTTTTAGTCTTTGTAAATTAATTTTCAGTAAAAAGCGAACTAGCTTATTAGATGACAATATAGAAAATAACGTACTATTGAAATCGAATTATCGTTTATTACCTTCTGATTTTTATATAAATGTTTAAATAAATAATATCAAAAAATATTGTTTTTTGTAACTTTAGGTGTAACTAGTTCCATCAGGTAAGTAACTGGAACTGTAATCAGTTACATTTGAAAATTTGTAACTGTATAACTGTAATTAGTTACATTTTTTGTGAAAGTAACTGTAACTTAACGAGTTACTGTGGTAAAGAAACTTTAACAGCTCTGTATTTGAATAAATGAATGAAAGCACGAACAGTAAGTACAGACATTCAGGACTGCATCTTTCACCTAATATTATAAACCTAATTTAAAAAAAATTTTAATACCTATTTGATTTAACCTTTGGCTTGGAGCTAAAGGCTTTAAAAACATGTTACGCTTTAATTTCTTGCTACTATTTTTCATTGCAAATTAATTAATAAAAACAAAGCGAAAATTAATTATAAAAAACTCGGATTTTAATTAAAAAATTGATATTAAATTATGGATTTATGTCAACTCAAAAATTTTATACAATTTTGACTTTTTATTGTCTTATATAGCATCTTCATTTAAAATATTATAATTCAAAGTTTTATTCAAAAACAAATAATTAAAATCTTCATATTGTTTCTTAATTAGAATAAAATAAAAAAAGGCTTAAGGGGCCCAGGAGCCCTTTTCCTTTGGGGGGGGGGGGGGGGGGGGGGGGGGGGGGTGGCGTGGGGCCCGGTTTTTGCTCTTGTGGTAGGGGGCTTAGCTACGCCACTGGAAACTTTGACAAAAGATACAAAATACCTAGTTATTTCTTTCAAGTTTTTGCAAAATCTGTTTAACTTAAGCAGGTGTTACGTTTTTGAATGCATGTTTTTAATTTAAATGCTAATTAATTTTTTTACCCGCTAAATTTTTTTAGCCCACAACATGTTATAATTTCCGAGAATGTATTTGTGTCCTAATATGAAATTTTATATCTTAATATGGGATATAAAAGTTTTGTTTACTTGGCTACATATCAATTTTGCATCAATTAATACTTGATGTTTGTATTCTTCATATGCTAATTCTGCTTTATAACAAAAGTCCGCAATTAAGAAACTGCTGAATATTTTATAGTATAAAGTCTTGCCTAAGCCCTTCTAAACAGTTTTACGTCATCTAAATTGCATTTGTAATTGATATATGATTAAATACAATAAACTACTTACTTGATTATGAATAGATGGGGATAGAGCCCTACACGGGCTGCCCGAAGCCCGACCCGGCCCGAGCCCGGCCCGATAGTATTTCGGGACAAGCTCGGGCAGGATTCGATAATATAACCGGGCTCGGGTTGGGCCTGGAGAGGCGGCCCGACTAGAGGCGCCCTGCTCGAATTGAACTAAGGCAACTAATCTCTTATAAAATATGATTTAAATAAACTCAACGCGATATTATCTTCGCACAGCCAACATAATATAGCTTCCGAACTTTAATTTTTTCCCTGTCTATTATAATATAACCATAGACTAGATAGACTTAATTTTGCAGGGCTCAAGGAGGGGGAAGGGGGGGGGGGAATTTGGGTAGGAATGCTAGTACAGCAGCTATATATTTTTTGAAATTATATTGTTGCTATAAGTAATAAAGTATATATTTTGCTTACTTTACCAAAATCTCATCATCCCTCGAACCCATTCTTATTATAAAAGATAAAAAACATTTATTCAAATTTTGAATGGTTTGGCGATGTTCAACAATATACAGACTTTTTGGCCTTTAACAAATGACCAAACGATAAATATTTTAACTTTTGACATGGAGGCAGGTCATAACTATCATAACTTTGTCATTTAAATGTTAATATTTTATAAATTACATACAATTAAACTTTAAACTGATGTCGTAAAAAACTAAAGATGTCATATTTTTTCTCAAGCACGGATTATTAAAAAAATAAGAGAATTAATAATAAAATTAGTAGGGAGTCCAATGTAGGGTATATTAATAATAAAAACACTAAAAATAAAACAATCAACATCTAATTTTTACAGATTTGAGTTATCCACAATTTATTGTCTAATAATTTAATACAGGCACCAACATATTTAGTATGAGCTATGTGTGCCCTTTAAAACATATTATCAACGCCAACCGCCCTCTTTGTATTTTTCTGCATCTTCATCTATAAACTTTGAAAATGGCCTAGCATAACAATCGGAATGAATTATGCTGTTTTGATTTAAATTGTGTCTTATTTTCACAATTTTTTGATTTTGATAAGCCAGTTTGTTCCTAAGCTTATTAATATTACCGATTTTCAAAAGTAGCTCTAAAAGGCTGCAGTAAAAATATTCAATCTGCCAGTCCACTACTTTAAATTAAGCACATTTCTTCCCATATATGGTCTGTGTAATCAAACTAACCGTTTCAAAACAGTCACACAAATGTATTAAACCTTACAATAAATCAAGAAATGTTACACGTGTTGATATATACTTATAAGAGATCTTGAAATCAAGTTAGGATCTTGACTTTTTTGTGTCTTAAAACTTCTAACAGCAAGACGTATGTTTTCTGAATCTAATCACAAAAAAACATTAAATATTATACACGATAATCTAATTACATATTTAGTGATTTTTTAAATAAACAGGGGACCAGATGTCTATTAACCAATATCGTTAAAAATTAAATTAATCTTCTTCTTCTTTATCAGTTATTTGGTCCCACAATGGTGGGGTTTATTTTGATAAGTTTTTTCCATCTTGACCGGGTGAGTGCCGTGTCTTGACTAATCTCTTTAGTTTCCATAACTTTATCGACTTGCCCTTTCCACATGACACGGGGTCGTCCTCTTCCTCTCTTCCCCGGTACCTCCATGTCCATTACTTTTCGATTTAAGTCATCCGTGTCCCTTCTTAGTATATGCCCATACCACCTTAGCCGATTTTTGTTAATCATGTCCGCCATAGGTTGTATATCTCATGAGAAAGTCATTCGTCTTCGTCATATGGTCGAGCTTAGTATACCCCAAGCTATACCGTATCATTCTCATCTCTGTGGCTTGTAATAGCTTTCCTTCCGTGGTGTTTAATGCCCATGTTTCACTTCCATAGAGTTACACCGGTCTTACGATGGATTTGTAAGCTTTGCTCTTCAACCATATTGGCATCTTCTTGTCGCACATTACACCGGATATACTTCGCCATTTAAGCCATCATTTTTATCCGGGCATTGACTTCCGTTGCGCAACCTCCCTCTTGTTGTAGCATCGAGCCGAGGTATGTAAACCTGTCTACTTTTGGGTACTTTAGATGGTCATCCAGCGATGTGGCGCTTGTACCGTTCATTTCCATGTATACCGTTTTTCGATCGTTCTTTAAAGCATATCCAGCTAAACGCTTTGACCACTTTTCGGCTTCTTCGAATACTTTCTCTCTTGTTTCCTCGCATAGTACTATATTATCGGCATATAGCATACACCATGGCGATGGTTTTTGAATGTCCCTCGTTATCGTGTCTATAATTATATTAAATAGGGACTTAAAGCAGAGCCTTGATGTAATCCAATATTAACCCGAATAGGTTTACAGTCTCCAACTGTCGTCCTAACGCAAGAGTTTGAGGCTTCATAAGTATTTTTCATAAGCCGTTTATATGCGTCAGGGATATTTTGTTTCCTCAGGCACCACCATATTAAATCGCGGGGGACCGTGTCATACTTTCTCCAAGTCGATAAAAACCATATGTAGGTCTTTCCTCTTTTCACCATACTTATCCATCATTTGTCTTAGGGCGAAGATTTGGTCGATTGTGGATTTGCCGGCCACGAATTCGAATTGATTAGCCGATATTTCCACCTCGTTTTTCAACCTTGTTACTAAGATCCTTTCCATAAGCTTTAAGGAGTGGCAAGTTAGCTTGATACCTCTGTAATTGCCGCAGGCCTGAGGGTCTCCTTTGCCCTTAAATAAGGCTATAATCGTGCTTGCTCTCCATTTATTAGGGATTCGCTCTTCTACCAATATCTTGTTAAGGAGGTTCGTCATGGTGGTGACTCCTTCTTCACGACATCCGAGCAATGCTTCCATAGGTATTCCATCTGGGCCATTTGCTTTTCCTTTTTGAATCTAGTTCCTTTGTGTCCTAACTTCATCCTCCTGAAAGAGTTCGACCATACTTATATTTGGCTCAATTTCGGGAAGGGAATCCTTGTCATTTGCAATATCCTTTCCACCTTTCCATCACTTCTTTTGGCTCAAAAAGGGTTTGACCCTTCTCGCTTTTGACTATTTTAAGAACTCCGACATCGCGACTTTTCTTTTCCCTTATCTTGGCCAATTTGTACATAAGCCTATCGGCCCCTTTATGATCCAGTTTGTTTGCCATCTCGGTGTACGCGGCATTCTTCGCTTTTGCAACGGCCTTTTTTGCGGCCCTCTTTGCGTCCCTGTACTCTTGATAATCCTCCGACTTTTTTGATTTATGCCATCGTCTATATAGATTTTTTTCTTTCGATGAAATCTTTAACCGATTGATCCCACCACCATAGTTCCCTATTCATAGCTTTGCCTCCTTTGGTCTGTCCTAGAACACAAATCGCTGTTTCCTTAATGTCCTTAGATAGCGTCTCCCAATCGTCGTCTACGTCCTTTGGCAACTTCCTTGCACCCAAGAGTGAGGAGGCTTTTTGATAGTATTCTTTGTTCGTCGACCTATCCTTTAGCCTTTCGTATCGAATTCGAGGTTCATAGACCTTTCTTCTTTCAGGAAATACTCTTCTGTCAAGATTCATAACAAGGGGACGATGTTGCCTGGCGATTTCTTCTCCCGGTATTACTTTGCAATCCTTGAATAAGTCATTTCGCCGTATAAGCAAATAGTCAATTTGACTGAAATGCTTCCCACTTCTATAGGTCACAATTTGATCTTCGCGCTTTTGAAAATAGGTGTTAACGATCGCCATGTCATATGCTTGGGATACTTGGAGAAGTTTTTCCCCTTCTTTGTTCTTCAGACCATGCGCATAGCCTCCATGATTGCGTTCATACCCGAGGCAATCTTTTCCTACATGAGCGTTAAGATCGGCCCCAATAATTAGCCTTTCTTCCTGTCGGATTCTTTGTATTTCCTTTTCGAATGAATTGAAGAATTGTCTTTCTCTGATTCCATACACCCAATTTGAAGAGCATACGCGCACATAAGGTTAAGAGGCCCCCTTGATCTGCAATCTTCACCCACATTAGCCTGTCGGAACAACGCTTGACTTCGACCACCTTGTCCTTGAACGATTTGCTTAGAACAATACGACCCCGTTTCAACGGTTTGGTGACCCACTGTAGAAAAGCTTGTATCCTTCTTCTAACTCCCGGGCTTTGGTTCCGTTCCATCTTGTCTCTTGTAGGCAGGCGATGTGTACCTTTCTTCTTTTTAGCATCTGTGCGATCTCGATGCTCTTCTCCGTCAACGTTCCCACATTCTAGCACGTAATTCGCATTCTTTCCACAACTAGTTTCCTTAACCGCCTTCGTTGTGAGTTAGGCCGTAACCCTAGTGTATTTTTCACATTGCACGGGCGGGGTATGCAGTGCGCGTCGTTTGTGGAGGACGCCCTAGCCTTTTTTTGTAAAATCTTGTTCGAAACTATCATAATTTTGGAGTTGATTTTTATAGCCGGTTTCCGACCTGACGCCAACCCTCCACTTTTTGCACACGGACTTGGGACCGTCGTAGGTAATTAAATTAATATATATAAAAAATGACAGTATTTAGTTAGGGCAGAGAATTTAGACCCCCAAAAATCGTCAATCTTGAATAATGTATTTTTTGTGAAATTGTCATCCATTTTTAAAAGGATATAAAGCTTTAAATTTTATTTATATATGATTTGTTATATACCTATCTATATTTAACCATCCCTCACCTCAATCAACATAATTTTCAGCGTAGCTTTTGTTAAATTTTTAATATTAGTGACCGCGAAGTTGAAACTGTCCATTCTTTACTATTCATAAATTAACATTTTACAAGAGGCATTAATTTTTAAAATTAATTAATTGATTTTTCACAAATCATATTGAAATAGCCATCTCTAACATATAGGACCAAATTTAACGAGTTGCTTTAGAAGGTATTTAATAAGTTTGATGTACAAATTTAAATCTTTATACAAATATATTGGTTTTCAAAACCAACAAAGGACAGGATATTTTAGTAGTACTTAGGCCAAATAAGAATTAGTTTTAGTTCAAAGTTTCTCATTTTAAAAAGTATCTATTAAAGTTATTTTTACTTTTTAAAGTTTCGAGTTCCAGCGAGAATCTTTGAGCTACTTTAACAACTCTGCAAAAATTCATCGAATAAATAAAATGTGCATAAAGAAAACTTATAGTCTTTTGAAAATTACAATTTTGAATATTTAAAATATATATTTATGTTTTTGTGATCTATATTGAAGTTATGGGATACAATACGACTTGTGTTTTCAGTATTCAACTTTATTTGAATGAACTGATCTCGTATACGAAGCAAGAACTAATCACTTGGTACGACCTTTCAAAAAATGTTGAAAATCAAGTACGTAGATTTATTTAGTGCTCTAGTTAAATGTCATATATCTATATATATAAAGTAAAGTGTATGTGTTTCATTTATAACATCATATACAATAATGACGTCATACATACAAGGCTGAATTAGATATTTAAAAGTATAATAAAAATGTTATGTATGTAAGGGCTAAATTCTGAAACTACCGGCCCGATTCGCGCGAAAATTTAGGGGTAGATGCCCAGGGCGGCCAGGGGTAAAATAGTTTTTTCAGAATCCTAAAATTCCTTTTAGTTTTAAAAATATCGGACATTACGTTTTAAAAAAGGGCTAAACTCTGAAACTACCGGCCCGATTCGCGCGAAAATTTAGCCATAGATGCCCAGGGCTGCCAGGGGTAAAATAGCTTTTTAAGAATCGTAAAATTCCTTTTCGTTTTAAACATATCGGACATCGGCCAGTTTCATTTATAGCATTATATACAATAATTACGTCATACATACAAGGCTGAAGTTTTCTCGAATTTTATTATATTAAAGAAAATTGTATTTTTAGCAAAACAACGTTTGCTGGGTCAGCTAGTTACTAATAAATTAAGCTGCTTTGATATGATGATTTATTTGTTTTTGATTGTTATGAAATTTATGGGCTCGCTTTAGGTGAAAAATATACAGTCACGTCACGCCCCGTCCACTTTGTGTTCATTATAATGATAATTTATGCTTACTAGATAAGACTTTTTGCTCCCGCATACTGACTACCTATTGACCGCTGATTGGCTTTAATTTTTTTGACCTCGCCGAGCTTAAATTCTATTATTATTTTTGTGCTCCGTCTAATTACCATTATCATTTTTTTGCAACTGCTTTATGACGGATACTTGCGAAATTGGCTATATTGCCTAAAAACTAATGATGACCTTTGCTTACATTTAATTTTTCCGTGAGCTAATTTTTTTAAATTTATTTACACTGCTTACTGTTGTGAATCTCATGGCTCGCCCCAATTTGTCTGACCCCAGCCGGAGGTCAACCTACGCTTCTACCTCTATATTTTTTCTCAAATAACAATGACTTTTAAACTTAATTCATATGACCTCGGTCGATGCCAAAATCCGTTTTTATTTTAGGCTCGCAGCTTTTAAACCGTTTGGAACTTCTGTTGCAAAATAATTTCCCATCAAAAAATAAATTATTTGGCTAAAAATAAATGCTGACGGGTCCCCAGCTAATGACCAACCATGTTTCTTTGTGCCTTACTTGTATTAAATTAGTAACCGTCTCTAGGCCCAAAACCAACCTTTTATCGCATCACTTGATTTATAATTTTTTGTGATTTTTTTTGAATTTTTCCAATTTGTTGGTGTGGATAAGAGGCTAGTATAAAGGCTGACCAAGAGCTTAATAGAGGCTGGGGCGCTAGTGAGGTATTACAAACCGCCATAACTTGTTAGTTTGCAAGATTCACATTTGAAAAACGCTAAAATCGCTGTTTTTGGCGACCAGCGAATATTTAAAAAACTTGACGTATAGGTAAAAAACTAAAAACATATTTGTGTTTATTGTGAAAAAACACTAACCAGGATCTGCTAACAGTTTGCCGATTGATTTTTCTTGTTGAACCGTGAAAAAAACAAATTATTTCGATGAAAATGCCCGTTTTTAAATTAACATGAATTTCCTCTATAAAATTCTTTTTCAATTGTTTCCCCTTTTCAACCTGACACCATTTAATACCTATGATAGGTGTAGATTAACATTTAAGATTCTAAATATATTAATAACACCTGTTTAGGCGATTTAGAAATCAATTGTTTTTTTATTGGGCTGAGCTCAATCCAAGCTTGAAAAATAAAGTTATTAAGCCCTTGTAATTTTGTAAACAAATTGTAAATTCAGAATCTAAATTATCTCGTAGCATACAATAATTTAATTGCTATAAATTTTGATAAATGATTTGTTAAAAATTAAATTATTTTGCAACGATGGATATCATATGTTTCAATTCAACATTAAAATTATTTGCTTTACAGTTAAAAAAGCTTTAAAATATAATTTAAAAAGCTCAATCATTTTAGTAGCATCCAAGATGCAGAAATCCTCTCGAGCCCGATTGGGAAAACTCTTTTACATTTTTAACCCAAATTATTCTTGTTTCTTTTCCGATAAAATAATTGTAAGTGTTTGTCGTGTACCCATACACGAAGAATGAAATTAGCGTATCCAGAGATACGATGATGAAGATGTCTTCCCACACACCCCCCCCCCCCCCTCATCTCATCTTATTCAAAAATTAAAGTTAAGAGTTCAACACGCGGTACAATCTTTTGATCTTACACGTTGTACACTCATAGCGTAGACCATTATTCTTTTACATTTAATTTCTAGTACGCGTATACCCCCCCCCCCCCGACGCGCTGATACGTATTTGTTATTTTTCTTACGCGTGAGTGATTTTCGATATACGCATCTTATCGTATGCGATTTTGACATTGCGATCTTTTAATTATTATATATTTTCTTGGTTGTGATTATATTAATGCCATGTAATAAAGACAGTTGAGAAATATTTCTGCGTACGCGCGTGAGCCTGTTCGCGGCCCGGCCATCCCCCAATAATTTATCGTTTTACGGCCCAATTTTTCTTTAAGTTCCCCCAATTAATTCCTAATAACTCTTCCCTTCTGGACCTTCTTATTTAAATCGTATTCCTTTTCGCACGAATACGATATTTGGTGTCAGATATTCTACTCACGCCCGATGGAGGAAACCAGGAATTATTCTACAAAACGAAAAAGGAAATAATTTATACAGAAAAATTAATTTGGAATTCAAATTGCCGCCCCCCCCCCTTCTTCTGAATGGAATGGATAAAATTATTCGGATAAAATTATTCCAGGAACATCCCGTTTGCCATGAAAAATCGTCACAGTGCAGGGATATTGAATAAAATTATTCCAATCCCGTTTGCCATGAACAACCGTCACAGCGCAGGGATATCGGATAAGATTATTCTACTAAAACAATCGAACCAATCCATGATTCGGAAATATTGGGAGACGGAGGAAGAAAACAATTCCTTCGAACAATTGGCTACCAAATTTAAACCGCAAACATAATTCAGTGGAAATTCCAATATGTCTGAGAACATATGGCGGAATTCTTCGAACGAATGAAGATCCCGAAACTGATTTTATTCAAAATATCAATTATGCAGAATCATCCCTAACTAATTCTCAAGGCCTAAATTCTTAATCCGCTAAAATATTATTGTAAGACAGAATTATACACTTGATTTATTTACATATATTTATTATATGAAAATTATATTGTTAACCAATATTAAAATTCCCCCCCCCCCCGCAGTTTCTTTGACTAGTATTTGACAGTCTGCTCGTGGGCAAGAAAGGATAATTTTCAAGATAGCAGTTTACAATCTATATTAATTATAAGTTTTGTCAAGGCTGTTGCTAGGTGAGTCACAGAGCTGGAAGAAAAATCCGTTAGTCATGACGTTGCCTTTTTATCTCTGATTTTTACATATATCAGTCGTCGTGTGAGCAAAGGCCAGAGTTGGTATTCGATGCCAGATGTTTGAAATTTATAATGTTAATAACGCCGCCTTGATAGTTGCACTGAGCTCTTAGAACTCTATCGAAAATACATTAAGTCTTCGACTTTTAAAAGGAAAAGAATTGGGGGAACTTAAAGGAAAATTGGGCCGTAAAACGATAAATTATTGGGGGATGGCCGGGCCGCGAACAGGCTCACGCGCGTACGCAGAAATATTTCTCAACTGTCTTTATTACATGGCATTAATATAATCACAACCAAGAAAATATATAATAATTAAAAGATCGCAATGTCAAAATCGCATACGATAAGATGCGTATATCGAAAATCACTCACGCGTAAGAAAAATAACAAATACGTATCAGCGCGTCGGGGGGGGGGGTATACGCGTACTAGAAATTAAATGTAAAAGAATAATGGTCTACGCTATGAGTGTACAACGTGTAAGATCAAAAGATTGTACCGCGTGTTGAACTCTTAACTTTAATTTTTGAATAAGATGAGATGAGGGGGGGGGGGTGTGTGGGAAGACATCTTCATCATCGTATCTCTGGATACGCTAATTTCATTCTTCGTGTATGGGTACACGACAGTGTTATTAATCAGAATACATATTATTTTAAAATAACCAATAAGCTTTATATTTTTAATTTTCCTATCTCCTTAAAGTGCCTGCCAGCCCCTGTTTTTTATAAAAATGTGTTGTCTAATATTTTTTAACTTATATTTCATGGCTTAAACGTACACTTCAATTTTAATTTATTTTTTATAATAATTTTTTAAATGATTAAAAATTAAAATTAATCCCAGGTGCCCCAGTATCCCTATTTTAACTCAGAATTTAAATAAATTTATGAAATTATTATTGTAAAACTAACAACCGAACTGTATGCTAATCATAATGATGCCTACATTACAACTCGTAGCGAGGTATTCAAGCCATAGGTTAGGCAATATATAATAATAAAATCAAATAAACATTTCTTATCCATAGTGTTGCTATTTTATGTTAAAAGAAACAAATAGTACAAAAGGTTCTATAAATCAAGAGGCTCACCCCATAGTAAATTTCTCTAAAGTTTAGGATCATGGAAGAGGGAATTAGAAAAAATAGGGACCTTACACTAGAGAAACGTATCTCACGATGGACCATTATAACTGTGATAGTACTAAGTCGGTTTACTCATTTTATAGCGCTAGTCTAAAATGACGCGGTCCAACATAACACTATTATATTGGAAAAAGTTTGGTTTATAAGGTCCACTTCAATCCATTTTGAATTAGAATCCACCCCCACCAACCAGTAACGACCATCCATCGGGCCAGCCAAATCAATGTGTAATCTTTCCCAAGTAGTATCACTACCATTCCAAGAATATAAGGGTACTACAGCGATATTAATTCGATGACGTGTGCAGCTAACACATTGTTTAACGAAAGTGTCGATATCATGATCCATGTTAAGCCACCATACATATTATCTACTTATGGATTTCATTGAATTTATGCCCGGATGTCCTATGTGTATTAATTTCAGTATAGTCATGCGAAGACTATTGGGAAACGATGTGTCCGTTTCATTGTAAGATATCCTTGTCCATATTTTTTTTAATAGTACGGAATTAATTCACTTGTGAGAAGATTCCTGTTTAATCTCCAGCCTTGTTTGAATTGTACTAAATGTTTCTTAAGAGTTAAAACTTTACGAGTCTGAGTCTTATTAGCTGACGTTTTTTCCTTAATCTTTAAATTTTCAAAAGTTATGGATCTTACATCTTCGTTGTTGAATATTCCTGTCTCTTGTACTACTGATCTTGATAACCCATAGGCCAATTGATTATTTTTCTTTGGTTTCTATTCTAAATTATAATCTAAGGCTGACACTTTCCACGTCCTTTTAATTAATCGATTGTTACAGATGTGCGATAAGTTATGATTATCCCCGAACAATCTTTCTAATGGTTTGTGATGGTTACGTAAGATAAACTTACCCAAGGATAAATTTTTCGATTCCAAATATCAAAGCTTTAGCCTTACTGTCAATGGTCGCATAATTTTTCTCCGCACTCAAAAGTGTCCTTGGCGCATATGCAATGGGTTTTTCTTGGCCATTAGAAAGTTTGTGTAATAAGACCGCCCCTAACCCTTCATTGAAAGCATCACATTCTAGAATAATTGGTATTTTAGGTGAATAAGGTGTCAAAGTATCTTCTCGTGACGATACTCTTTTTATTTTATCAAATACTGCTTGTTTTAACAAAGTCTAGGTTCAGTGTCATTTTTAACTAATTAAGCAATGTAAAGGTCAACATAAACCATGAAGACTCAGTATGAATTTTTCATGATATTTTAGAAAATCCAAACGGCTCCTAATTCATGAATGGTTTTTGCTGTTGGTGCTCTCTAATTGCTTTCACTTTATCTGCCGTCGGGTGTATTCCATTTTTATCTATCTGATGTCCTAAGAACTGTATTGATTCTTTTAAATTTAACTTTGTCCAGCTTAGCTCTTAACTCGGCCGCCTTAAATTTTCTTAATACAGCAGTCGAATTTTGTAGTTCGTCATCATCATCATCCGTTATTATAACATCATCTAAACGATCTTTTTACAATCACTTAGCAAAAAATCCATTTATCTTTGGAATATTATGGCTGCCGAAGCCAACACAAAAGACATACCTTTATATTAAAAATTACTCACGTGTGTGCTTATGATAAGATATTTTTGGGAATTCATGAATCTTCATTAGAAGACATGCGTTTTTCAGATGATTTGTCGTAATTCCAATTAACCAATTTCGAAGCAATATCTTTGAAGGTAGGCAATTTATGGTAGTCCCTATTAAATATGGATCTAAAGTATTTTTGAATTTCCAAAAATTTTATTTTCTCATATTTACAGTTGGTGTAACCCATTTAATTCTTGTTTTTGTAAGGTTCACCTTCTCGATTATGTTAGCCGCAACCAAACTTTTCTCCATCTCAATCGGTTTTTTAAGGGAAAGGGAACACGATGGGCGGGCATTATTTTACCTGTTGCATCTATTTTTACATTTAGATGAACTGGATTTCTGTTAATTTATTCATGACTGTTATCAAAAATCTCTGCAAATTCTTTAATTAAATTATTTAACTTGCTATGAATTGTGTTAACCTCGTTGTAGATTTTTTCCTTACACATTTTGGAATCCCCAAACCGTATTCTAAAATGCAGGTAACTTAAATAACGGTAGGTTAATACATTTAGTGACAATTGCGGGTAAATTAACCTCTTCTCCAACTTCCACTTTAACCCTCACCTCTTCCATAGCATCTAGCGTCTTTAGAACCTATACGATTAAATTATTAGTTCGTCTTAACCAGGGTTTCTTTCAGGGGAAAATTTCAAATACCCCCCCCCGGAGAGTTTTGATTGAAGGAAGCATGAACTCAAGTTCCATCATGAAGTCATAAATTATATTAATAGGCTAAAATTGAAATTCAATAAATTATTTTAATTTGTCAATAAAAAAATATAAAATTTTGCGAAATTAATTTTTTTTTACAAATCAGGTGGAAATCATTCATAGACATCATTTTTTAACATCTGTGAACCCTAATTTATAATCTTAAAAGTTACAAATTATCTTAAATTAAAAAATATCAATAGGTAAATAAACATAAATATATGCTTTTAGAATTATTAAATCACTATCTTACTTATAAACTTAAAAAGAATTATTATTAATAATAGATTCTATTGTTTGTTTTTTATTGATATAATATGCTTATTTTGAATTGCAGATGTCTGTTAAATATAAAAGTACTCTTTTACACTACTTTAGTAAAAAGGAAAAGCCTAATAAAAAAGATGGTAAATATGATTTAATTTTGAATAATTTTAATTATGTATGGGTATTTGTGTTTATATAAAATAAGACATGAATATGTTTGTTTGTGCTAGGTAAAGTTGAGACTGAATTAAAAAAAACTCTTGTTTTATCTCTTACTATGGGAAATTATGGTTATTATTTTTAAGCATTAGATATTTTAAATATATATAAGTTAAAGGCAGATATTATTCTGCTTCCAGCAGTGAAATTTACATCAACTCTGAAAGAGGCAAGAAAGATTTTGGTTTTAATATAGAAGTATTATATATATTTTCATGTTTTAGGTCAAGATAAAAATTGTAATTCTGCTGGAGTGGGGAAAACTGTCTCTTCTTTTTCTTATGATAAAAATGCTGGTAATTAATGTATGTATCTATTTATATATCACTTATATCACCAATAAAAATCAGTAAATATTATACAAAATGGTTTAGCAATTAAAAAATTCTTTACCCCCCCCCCCGGAAGTTGAAAATACCCCCCGGAGCATTTTTTCTGAAAGAAACCCTGGTCTTAACTTTGGACTGCCGACCTGGTTCCATTTCTTGTTGTTAATGACTGAAACCTGCGCCCCCTTGTGATATTTAAGACAATATGAAATATCATTCAAACGTGCCATTATAGTTGCTCTATTTCCCTACTCTTTTAACTTGATTCATCTAATTGTCATCTAAACTTCCATATCCATCTCCACCCTGGATATTATAAATAGGTAATTTTATAAGCCCTTGCAAATGTCCTATTTCTTGCAATACATGTGGCTTTGATTGCTGGACAATTTGCATATAAATGTAACCTTCCGCGATAACAAAGAGTTGTTGTTGAGTCGTGTCTGATTTTTAACAAAAATCCTTGTATAGTTATTTTGTGCTTTGTTAATCGTGGTTTACCTCCTGTCCGGCTATTTACAATTCAATTACTAAGACTTGTTTTAAGGTTATACTTGTGCCATCTGAATTCATAGAGAGGGGTAATGCGTACCTAATTCAATATCCAACTTTGTTAACAGACAACCAACAATAAATTGGTCTCTGAGCCTTTCGTCCATAATACCTTTAAAATTGGATATTCTAACCAATTATTTTAATCTTTGAGCAAATACCATTATTGGTTCTCCTTCTAACCGTTTCATTTAAATGAATTTTGACCTGGATAAAATACTGTTTTCATTAGCTTAAATAATGTTATGCATGCATTATATATATCGTCTTATCTTAGTCGCCATTTGTGATAACAAAGTTTTTATTCAAATTAACATGTGTTTATTTATGTAATTCTATGTATGTAGTATATATACGTTACAATACATAACTATATAATTACTTAAGAACCCATAAATTTTATTCTTTTTCAAAATAGAGGTGGGCGCGGGCCTAATTTTTTATTCACGGCCCGCCCACTCACGGTGGTATTAAAAAAATTCACGCCCACTCACGCCTACCGCTAAAAAATTTTTGACCCGACCCGCCCGCTCACGAAAGGCAATATTTTGATTCACGCACGTCACGCCCGAAAATTCACGGTGTTTTTAAATTTTTCAAAATTGATAACCTATAAAATTATACACTTTTTTGAATTTATTTCTATAATTCCATAACAAAAAATAAATACAATTTATAAATCGAAATTTTTATTTAAAAAAAGAATAATATCCATGTTTTTTGATTTTAACTGAGTACGCCTTTCCTCCAGTAAGCGATTGGCTCAGAAAACAATCTTTCACTAGATGCCGAACTTGCAGGGGCGAAAATTTTACTCGCTAATTTGTTCAAAAAAGGAAACGAATTTTCATGCTTCCAAAACTTCAAAATACTATCATTATTATTTGTCTTTTGAGCGATGAATCTTTTAAGTTCATCCTCGCAGCTTTCTTTAATAGATGGTGAGGGTTCATCAGTATCATCTAGAAATTCTCTAAATGTTTCATTTAGAATATTAGGTTTTTTGTGAGTGTAGGACGAATTATGACAGCTAATAGTTGGTTTTGGCATTGACTTATTCATATTATATTTTATGACATTTAGCATTTTTATGGTAGTTTTATATATATCGTTTTTTTCTTCTTCTGATAAAAACTTAAGGCTTTTGAAATTGGGATCCAAAATTAAGCCTACTTTATGTAGGGGCTGCATGATGAATCTTTCTTTTAAAAGACATCCAGTCCTGATTTTTAAGGCTTCTATTATTGTTGTATACCCTTCAGAGGGTTGACAAAACTTTAATATAATTTTTGTCTCCACAGATAAACTTCATTTATTGTGGGATGAGAATCGGCACTCAGATTTTCCGAGCATTCTTTAAATATTGATAAAAAAAATTCTAACTGCCGTAAGATGGTAATATCAACAGTGGCTAGTCGATTTAATTCTTGCTTGCTAAGCAAGTACACCTGAATATCGGAATATAATTTTAAGAAACTCTGTATCATGATATATACAGAGTTCCATCTAGTTATCACATCTTGTTTAAGAGTATAGCCTAGTTTGCTGTTAGCTGTTGATTGCTTAAATACTGTACTATTTTTTTCACACCATTTATATTTACAGCTATTTCATGTAAACAATTATCAAAAATGTAAGCATAATGTTGTTTAATATATGGCATATGCAGGGTAGCCTTTCATCATCTTTAAATGCACATATTAGGTTTGCCCCGTTATCAGTTACCACCATACATTCACTTAAATAATTTTCTATGTCTGTGTATTCTTCCAAAATTGAATTTACTATAATTTTGATATTAACTCCTGTTTTTTTTCATCCATTACCCTTGTAGCCAAAAAAAATGATTTTAATTCAAAATCCTTATTGATAACTGCCCAGTAATAGTTAAAAAACTACGATTTTTATACTCATCTGTCCAAGAGTCGGTGGTTATGAACAAGTAATTGTTTTTGATCAAGCTTTTATCTTAATTTTAATTTCTTCATATATTTTTGGAGCTACTGTATTCATAAGAGTTTTTCTACTAACAAGTATATCTTTTATATTTTGTTGTCCATATGTAACACCAACACTCTTGGCCAAGCTTATAAAATCCTTCACTTTCTGTAGCATTTAAAGGTCGTAGATCTTTACATATAAAATATAACTGATTTTTTTGTAAAACTGCTTTTGATTTATCTGACATTTGTCTTTTAAATATATTATACATTGTCTGATCAGAATGTTTTTTTGTATTTTTTATGACACATTTATGTCTTAATAAGCTGGCAGTACCTGTTTTACATTTATATGACATCACGTTTTGGCAACTTGTACATTTTTCAAAATTTTGTAAGTTACCTTTATAAAAAATTGTTAAGAAAATATCCCATATCTTGCTTTTTCTGTTTTCTGGAGCTTTAATTTCAATATTCATGTCTTTCCTTCTTATTTTAGTTAACATCTCTGATTTTGAAATCATGTACATCTCAATTATTTCATTATTAATATTATTATTAACATTATTATCTCCTTCACCACTGCTTTGTATATGATTACTATAAATAATAAAGATAAATGAAAATAAAACATATTTAAATTTATGTATTACCATATTTCCATTGATTTATTTTTTTCATTGGTTGTTGTATTTTGTTGGGTCTATACTCTAGATCTTTGAGTTTAATTGTTAATAAAGAAATAATTATTATATATTAATATAATATTATAAATTCTACTCCTTCACTACTCATACATTACATTAAAGCATTTAGTAAAAACTTTCAATGACATTTGTAAATACTAAAATTTATAATTTAATGCGAAGAATTACATTTTCATTGTAAAATAATATATATAATAATAAAATACTTGAGAGAAGATCACTATATACATGTAAATAAGCTTGTTGATAAATTTGATTTGAATTTGAACATATAAATTTTAAAAGAAAAAGCTAGCAAAAGTAAAAATAGGTTCACTCGGATGTTGTTTATAAAATGCGAAAGATATTAAATTAAATAATAAATAATATATATTTTTTTAAAATTATAAATCTGCAAAGTTATATTAATAAAAAACAATTTTAAAAATTAAAATTTCCGTGATTTATGGAAATTTGTGTTCACGCTCACTCACGCACGGGGAAAATTTTGGAAAGGCCCGTCACGCCCAGTCACGCCTAATAATTTACAATTTCTTCACGACACGCGTAATTTCACGGCCCGCGCCCACCTCTATGCTACACATTTTATATACCTATAAATTAGTTATTTTGTGATAGTATCTAAATTGCAGAAAAGTCATTTTAATATATAAATTAGAAGGTTTCCATCCCTTAGCATAAATTAAAAGTTTGCCTTTTGATTAATAAATTTATTTTTATCTGAATTAATAATATTTATGGTTGCATTCAAGCTAACTTCTGTTTAACTTAAAAGTTAATGATTTTGTTAATTTTAGACAAAAAACTTTATACTTATTTTACATTTTCAAATTCACCTGATCACTTATCAAGGAGAAAACTTGATTATTTTACCCACGCCTACCCATACCTCGTAAGTAGCAATTTTATATATTAAAGGGATTGTTCTCTTCGGGCAATTTGAACACGTTTTCTCTTATAACTTGATTAACTCTTCAGCTATACATCCTTACTATACAATCATTTGCATAAAAGGAATCCTTATATTTAAGAGTGTCTTTACCATTATCTCAAAGGAATTTTGTATGAATCAGTGCTGACATGAAGTTAAAGCGCCTGTAGGCAAAGGCTAAGCTATATCAAGCGCATACTATACAGTGGCCTTCCTCTTTATAAGAATATTCTTTAAATATTTTGAGCGTTTCTGCGTCGTTATGGATATATAGGCCCAAGATGGAATACATACGGAAGCATTGCTCGGATGCCGTGAAGAAGGAACGACCATGATGAGCCTCTTTAACAAGATATTGGTAGAGAGCAAGTTCCTAATCAATGGAACAGCCACGATTATACCCTTATTTAGGCAAGATTTTCAGGAGTGTGACATTTATAGAGGTTAGCTTGTCAGTCCTTGAAGTTTGGAAAGAATCGTACGAACAAGGCTGAAAAACGAGGTGGAAATATTGGATAACCAATTCCGCTTTGTGGGCGGCAAATTCACAATCGATCCAATTTCGCACTATGACAAATTATGGAGATGAAAAGAGAAAAGACCTACATATGGTCCTTATCGACTTGAAGAAAGCATATAACACGGTCTCTCGCGGTATATTATGGTGGTGCATAAGAAAATAAAATATCCCTAACGCGTATATAAGGCTTATGAAAAATTATCAAGTCTCAATTCAGTGCATTCGACGACAGTTGGAACTCTAAACCCGGGTTAAAATTGGATTACATCAGGATTCTGCCCTAAGTTCCTTTTAATTTAATATAATTATGGAGAAAACGAGAGTCATTTAAAAGTCATCGCCATGGTCTATGCTATATGCCGATGAAGAGACAAAGGACGAAGAAGCCGAAAAGTGCTTAAGTCAACAATCAAAAAGGGGTATACATCGAAATGAAAAAGTACCTTAAAGTAGGGAATTTTACATATCTAGGCTCATTGAAAATCGAGGGGGGGGGCGCATCAGAAGTCAATGCCCGGATTTAAAAAGGATGGCCTAACTGGCAAAGTATATCCGGTGTAACGATAATATAATGTAAATATGGTTTAAGAGCAGAGCTTACAAATCCATCGCAAGACCGGCGTTACTCTATGGAATTGAAACATGGGCATTAAACACACGAAATAAAAGCTATTAAAAGCCATGAAGATAGGAGTGATACGGTGGAGCTAGGGCTATACTAAGCTCGCCTATATGACCAATGACTTTCTCATGACAAAAATGGGTATTGAACCTATGGGAGACATGATTAACGAAAATCGGCTAAGGTGGTATGGGCATATACTAAGAAGGGACACGAATGACATAATTCAAAAAGTACTGGACATGAAGGTACCGGTGAAGAGAACAAGAGGACGACTTCGTGTCACTTAGAAATAGAAATCAGAATGCCCGGCCGGGCCCGCTGCCCGGCCCAGCCCACTAGGCAACCGTCTTAAATTTCAATTTTCGGGCGGGCCCAGGCGGTCACGCTAATAAGATTCGGGCAATTCTGGCATAATAAAATTATAAAATAGTATATTATATTTTTTATTTTTTTTATTAGATTGTATATCGAGAATGCCTAAAATTTTAAAATGACATAATTTTGCCACCCCTTCCCAAGTTATTTTTATAATTTTTGCCCGACTCCATTTCTTTCCGATCCCTAGCTACGTTTATGAAAAGGATTGATATTGCCGTCTAGACTTAAAACAAAGGCGTTATGCCATTTTCAGTGTTAAATTTAATTCTAATTCATTTAATTCTTTTAGCAAATAAAATTTGGTTTAACAAACCTTCCTCATTTTTCAATTCACCTTTTTTTATTCCCTAATCTAAGCTATTACTTATTTTTAATTTCTATACTCTTTTTTGCCCCATTTCGCAATTCGTCCTTTTTATTCCCTTACCTAAGCTGTTACTTATTTTTATAATACATAATTAAACCCTATAGCATTCTTTTTTTGTAAATCAAGAATTTTCAATCCGTTTATATAAATATCTTTGTATAAAATCGGTGGATTTGGATTGATAGCGTAGGTAGAGGGAAATGGAACGCAATATTTCGGACACTTATGGTCCATCTTGAGGGGAAAAAAGGAGAAGATGAAGTCTAAAAACATACCAATGAAGTAAAGTTATTAAGACAACGATGATATAGGTATAAAAAAAATAATTAAAAAAAATACAAAAACTGATTATAGCGAGAAATTAACAATAAATAGAATGGATACACATGGAGATAGGAAAAAGGTGCGAAAAAATAAATAGCACTATAATTTGTTAAGCACAGTTATTATATTTATAAATTAAATAACTGTGTTCCCCCCTTTTCGCTTATTATTTTTAGCTATTTATTTTTCGCACCTTTTTCCTATCTCCATGTGTATCTATTCTATTCTTATAAAAACATCCATCCCTCTACAATCGCTATTGTTAATTTCTCCCTATAACAAGTTTTTTATTTATTTTTTTATAGCTATATCATCGTTGTTATAATCACTTTACTTCATTTTTATGTTTTGAGACTTCATTTTCTTCTTTTTTCCCCTGAAGATGGACCCTCCGTGTCCAAATATTGCGTTCCATTTCCCTCTACCTACGCTATCAATCCAAATCCACCGTTTTTATACAATGACATTTTTTTTTGCTTCCGATATAAATTTCCTCCATTATATTCTTTAGCAATAATGTAATTTATTGATTAAATATCGTTTTTTTATAAAAAAATAAGTATTACTAATTATAAATAAAAATTTTATGGTAATATAGCTTCAATAGAGGTAAAATGGCCATTTTTTGCACCTTCAACCTCGTTTATCCAAAAATATGAAGGTTTTGTTAAACAAACTAAAGACCTATTAATACTCAACAAATATATTTATCACCTGCTTGTAAATTTGCCTTGATAAACTAATAAAAGGATAGTTTTTTTTCTTCTAAGCAAGGTTGAGGTGAGATTTAATAAAAATATAGAAACTGGTAAATGAACCTCCTGACTATTTTTACATTTTTATAATATTAAACATAGTGTTGGTGGGATTTGATATTTGTAACGGGATATGATATGTTTAACATCGCATTTTTAATATTACCCCTGAGTTTTTATTAAATAAATGGCGTTGCAAATAATTTTTTATTGGAGCTCATTAAAACAATTAATATTTACGCCACTATACCTAACCACCATAAAAGTGAACTCAATCTAATTTGATCCTATATATACACCTATCTCGATTGGCATTGGCTAGAAATTAATTTTAGCATCCTTTACCTCTGATAAAAGCGAAAACGTTATAATTCTGTTATTATTTTCGAGTCACGTGCTAAAAGGGATAGGGATAAATTTAGCCAAATTAGTCTCTAATTTAAAGATTTTCCTAGATGGCATATAAATTAGAGTTATTATTATTATTTGATTGGTGGTTACCATCAGTCGAGATTCGGGTCCTCTCTGCAACAACATATGACCCTTAAACCTAATATTGTCCTAAAATGTCCATTTAAAAAAAGAATCACAGGATAAGTGCGAAGACAATATAATTGCATAATATTTTTAAACTATTTTCGCATAACAAGTGCTTATAGGCTGGTAAGCTCAATCGAACAAATCCTCAACAGATATTGTAATAAACTAGATATGAAAATAAGTTTATTCTAAATAACATCTGGTAATGATAATTTATATACACCAGGTATATAGAACTAAACGATATTATAAATAACGTGTATAAACACAAATTATATATCATTACATTTCTTCCCACTTTCAAAAGCTAAAACTCTTCATGATAACGTAACGGAGGATTTCGCTTTCTGGTCGATCGCCTTAAAGGAATCGGACTTGCAACTTTTTCAACATTCGTTTCCAGACTAGTATTCGAACTTGCAACTTTTTCAACATTCGGTTCCAGACTAGTATGGTTAGTTTCGACGAACTGGGATTGCATCCAGAATTTTAACTGATCCGCGTGTTTCCGTTTAATTCCTTTATCAATGCGAACATTATATGAATATGGGCCTTTACGTTCTATGATAAATCCTTTGTACCAACCCACTTTAATTTCATTCCGGATCCATACTGGATCTTCAAGATTAAATTCCCTATAACATGCTTTTCGGTCATGATAGCTCTTTTGTTTAGCTAATCTCTCCTTCCACTTTTCTTTCGGATCTGGTCGAATAAGGTCCAACGCTGTCCTTACTCTTCTTCCCAACAACAATTCCGCCGGAGCTTTACCCGTGGTTGCCTGAGATGTATTCCTGTATGTCATGATTATTTGTTGAAGGCATAATTCTTTCTCTCCCCCTGATTTTCTTGCTGCCCAGTATCTTGATTTTAGCGTTCGGATCATTCTCTCCGCTAATCCATTTGTTTTGGGGTGATATGGAGTGGATGTTACGTGCTTAATGTTGTTGTTGTCACAAAATTTTGTGAATTTTTCACCGACAAATTGTGGTCCATTGTCCGATACTATTTGCAAGGGAATACCGAACCTGCAAAACCAATTTCGTAATTGCCTCACAAATTGTGGTCCTTTAATCGACGATAGTGTGGCTACCTCCACCCATTTCGATAATGCATCAATTAAAACCAACCAATAATTTCCTTCGACAGGTCCGGCAATATCTATATGAACTCGATCCCAAGGACGGTCAGGTACGGGCCAAGAATATAAGGGAACTTCTTGTTCGGCTTGTCAGCCTTCTTGACAACCGTCACATTCCTTTACAAACAAATCAATACTCTTGTCCATTCCGGGCCACCAAACATAATATTGGGCTAAATTAAGCATTCCTGTAATACCGGGGTGTCCTTGGTGTAATATTTTTAAAACTAAATTTTGTAGGTTCCTCGGGATTATTAACCGATTTCCACACAATAATAATCCATCTTCAAATGACAAATCCTCCCTTCGATAGTAGTACGTTTTCATGTCAAAACGGCATTTTTTTAAATCAAACCGCCATTCACGGTTGATCGCTGAAATTAATTCACGACAAAAAGGATCTTGTTTAATAGATGTTTTTAGCATTTCATAATCTAACTTTAATTCATCTAACATAAGTAATCCTACGTGATTGATCTGATCCGTTTTAAGGTATTTTGGATCTGGCAGTCTTGACAATGCATCAGCGCATTGATTGTTTTTTCCTGATCGGTATTTTATGTCGTATTGATATCCATTTAAAAATAAGCCCATCTAATTAATCGATTATTGATCACTTTCGGTAAATCCCGATGATTCCTGAATAATCTCTCTAGAGGTTTGTGATCCGTCATCAATACAAATTTTCGACCCCGTACGTATTGATCGAATTTCTGAACACCGAACACAATGGCTCGCGCTTCCCGATCAATTGTAGAGTATCGTTTTTCGGACTCGCTTAACGTCCTGGACGCGTACGCAATAGCTCTTTCGGACCCGTCTGCATATAAGTGTGATAGTACAGCACCTACACCAGTTTCAGAGGCATCTACCGTTAGGTATAACGGCAATGAGGTTGAATACGGTACCAAAGTATTGGACGTTGAAAGCATCAGTTTGACATCGTTAAAAATCTTCTGCTCTTTAGCCGTCCATTTCCAACCTATTGATGAGCCCGTCAATGCATGCAAGGGTGCGCATTTCTCGTGTAACATTGGAATGAACCTTTCCTGATAATTAACTAGTCCTAAAAAGGAACGTAGTTCTTTTTTGTTTTGTGGTTCTTGGAAATTAACAATGGCTTCCACTCGCTCTTGAGTCGGGTGGATCCCTGTTGCATCGATCACATGTCCCAAGTATTTAACGGAATTTTGGAAAAATTTAACTTTTTCCTTCTTTGCTTTTAGACCAGCGTCCTGTACCCTTTTTAGTACTTCGTTGAGATTTTTCAGGTGATCCTTTTCATTTACCCCTGTAACTATGATATCGTCTAGAAGTACGCCAGTATGGGGAATCCCCTCTAATAATTGTTCCATATAACGTTGGAATAAATTTGGCGCTATTGAAAGTCCAAATGGAAGACGTTTATATCGATAATAACCTAAATGTGTTGCGATAGTGAGATAATGTCGCGACTTTTCTTCGACCTTCATCTGTAGATAGGCATCACGTAAATCAATTACTGTAAATTTTTGCCCTCCTGCGATCTTCAGAATTAAATCGTCAAATGTCGGAAGTAGATGGTTGTTTAAAGTTAGGAAGGGATTGATAGTCACTCTAAAATCTCCGCATATTCTAATGGACTTATTTGATTTTAATACATTTACTATTGGAGTTGCCCATGTTATTTGTGTTGTTGCAGGATCAACATGTTCAATTATCTCTTCGTCCAATAATCTTTTAATTTCCTCTTCAACTTTATTCCTTAATGGGAAAGGAACCCTTCGTGCAGGAAATGCTATGGCTCTGGCTTCTTCCTTTACAAAAAGATTCACCTCATAGTCTTTAATACAGCCAGTGCCATCACTGAACACATTCGTATACTTTTCAACCAATTCCTCTTCTATGTTTTGAGGTTTTTCTTCTATAGCATTAATTTTAATTAGATGAGGAAGTTGTAGGTGGAAAGCTTGCATCCAGTTTAACCCAAATATGGCATCATCTTCTACCGTAGTTACTGTTAATTTTAAAGTTTTATAGTTTAAATTTACATAGACCTGTGTTTCTCCACATATAGGAACTGGACTATTCCCAAAAGCTTTTATTTTGGGTCATGGTGTTAATTGAGGTGAATTTAACATGTTGTAGATAGTCTTGTTGATTAATGATACTGATGAGCCAGTATCATATAACATCTTGAAATTTTTCTGATTTATCCTTACATGGATGTATGGTTTAGGGTGAGTAAAGTCATAAAGTTTGCCAATTGTATTAATAATCTGGTTCACTTTGTTTGAGGTACTGCACATTTTTGCAAAATGTCCTTTATGATGACAAATGGAACATTCTTTAAAAATGCTGGACATTGCTTTATTGCATGTGACTTACCACATCTATAGCAATTCCTTATGAATGATTGTTGATGTTGATCCTTATTTGTAGCAAATTGTTTTATTGATTGCCTATTCTTTTGATTGGAGTACATTGGATTTGGTTTTTTATAATTTTGAATTTTGTTTAATTCATTTGAGGAAGAATTTACCTCCTTATTTGCAAGATGCATTGATTCTGCTAAGTTAAAAATATCATTGAAGGTCACATCTAGTCCTGTAGGCTTTACTGCATCCGGCCATCTAGCTCTAACGTCTATCTCCAATTGTGTATTATGCAGTCCGTGCAAAAATTGATCTCTCAAGCGTTCATCCAACAATTTAAATTGACAACATTCTGCAGAAGCTTTCAATCTAGTGACATATTCAATCAATGATTCATCTACTTGTTTTACGCATCGCATAAAGTTTAGTCTTGATTGGAATATGGTTGATTTCGTTAGGAATACCTTCTTAATTAATTTGATTAAATCTTCATATTCCAATGAGGATATATTATCTGGATAAACAAAGTTAATAAGTAATTCCACATGTTTCTGGCCCATATATCCCAATATAGTTTTTGTTCTAGTTTCTTTTGGGACATGTTTAGACTCAAAAATATTATCTAGGGTGAACAAATATGTATTTATGTTATCACCTGCCTTATATTGAGGTATTCCTTCCATTTTTGTTTTACGACCGCGCCACTGTAATTAACTAGATCTGAAATAAGTTTATTCAAAATAACATCTGGTAATGATAATATATATACACCAGGTATATAGAACTAAACGATATTATAAATAACGTGTATAAACACAAATTATATATCATTACAAATATAGCATACTATAAAGAGTAAGTTATAAGGTAATGAAGAATAATAAGTGTAGAGAGGTAATTGGAGTGCGAAGTGCCTCAGGTGATACGTTATTTACCGATGTGTTGTCAATCAAATTATCGTTAATTGGTTGTAACTTATATATGCGTTTAATATACACGTTTTACTCACTTTCTATTATTGTATTGCTTCGAAACCTGTAGTAAATAAAGATTCCCAGCCTTAACAGTATCCCAGCTTTAACAATAAGCTAGATAATATTTTGACAATTATCGAAACTTTTCGTAATTAACGATTAAAAAGTATTAAATTATTATAAAAATCTGTGTTCTTTTTGCAAGGTTGATCAAATATACAAGAAGAAATTTGCGGATGATTTTATATCGGTTGTAATATTTGAAAGTCCATATGAAGGAGTATTGCAAGGTTATATATATCTTCGTGATATTTTTGAAGATGTCTCCTTACATTTAACAAAAAATTTGATTGACAAACTCAATATTCTGACTCCCATAATCATGCAATTTGAGCCTGACCAGGTTAAAATTGAGGCCATCCAAGGTACTATTATTATGTTATAACTTTATGTTGATAGGAATTTGCGTCAAATTTGAGAAAGATTATAACAATCTACAATTCTCTCTCTATATATTTTTCATAATTGTGCTAGTATGTATTATAGTGGGGACGCTTTACATTCGCTTTAAAGGTAACTACAATTTTTGATGTTTTCAAGGTAGAATGTTAAATTTTGCGAATAGCTTGGTATATTTTTATACATTAATTTTTTATATAATTAATTTTCAGTTTTATTGCATGATATACCTTTAAATTAATAATGCAATAGAATGGTGAATATTGAGTAAAAATCCCTTAAGTATCCAACATGCCACAATATATTGAATATTCAATCCATTATCGTGTATTTCTTTGTATAAAATTGGTGAGTAAAGAAATACACACTAACAGGCCATTTACAGCCACGAGTTCTTTTACATTTATAGAATACAAATACTTAGAGAGCGCTAATACATTTGTTAAATATATTCAAAATTAATGTATAAATTGCGGTTTTGTTAATGTTCTGAATAAGATAATAATAACCACATTTGTAGTACCGCAATAAAAAACGCTCAAACAATAAAACAGCTCCTATAAATTCAGAGATATTAATAGGTTTATGCGAATTTTAATAAGCCACTGCTATACTCACACAGATAATATAAGGTCAAATCCGGAGTCTATTTCTAGGTGTATCCGGATAGTTCAGGTGTGTTGTTTAATTTATAGTTAAGTAATTAAAAATGACCGCATTGAAGAAAGGGCGAAGTGTTCGATTTACACTCGACACCATACAACCTTAGGTCACTTGCTTTTGATGGTTCCGGTCACGAGTGGCTTGAAGCCTATCCCAGCAAACTTTTTGGAATGCTGCTTGAAGACTTTGAGCTATCATATTCCATAGCTTTAAGGTTGGGGATTAGTTACAGCAGAGAATTCAACTGTCAAAATTGTTTTACCGTTGTAGACGAATATGCTAGGCACCCTCTACACTGCCTAGCAAACAAATATAAATATGTTAGGCACACTAAAGCTAATTTATTAATTCAAGCTGCCCTTAAAAAGGCAAAAATCCCATCAATCCTTGAGCCGTCATATCCCTCTCTTGAAGGTAGGATGCGCCCTGACGGCTCTTCTCTAGTCCCCTGGCAAGTACTTGTATTGACCTATTTGCCCCTTCCCATTTTAATTACGACCCTATCGCTACAGCAGAAGGGCGTAAAACTACAAAGTATTCTGCCCTTTTGGCATCCAATATTTTTATCCCTGTCGTTGCCTCGTGCTCCGGTTCCTTTGGCAAACAGGCAATGGGGTTTTTTAAAGAAATCGGAAAACGCACCCCGAAATCTAAAATTTCTGCGTCCTTTTTACTCAGGCAACAACTAGGGATTCTTGTTGTACGATACAACTTAAAATCCTTTGCCGACTCATGGCCAATTTTAGAAGATAATGATATAGATCTTTGTATTTAACCAATATGTCTTTATTTTTGTATTTCGCTTATTTATGTAACATTGCTTCGTGAAATAAACTTTTTAACCAAAAAAAAAGTTGTAGGACTAGTGGTGGGGAAACCTGAGATTTTATAAACCTTAACCTAAGTCTTTAGGTTAGGTTGTCAGAAAACCTAGAGGTTTTCAAACAACCTAAGCATATAACCTTTGAAGTTAGGTTTGAGGTTTATAACGACCTCAAGGTTTTTTGAATACCTTACCTTAAAACCTCAGGTCGAGATTAGGTCACCTCAAGGCTTCAACACCTATGATTATCTAAATTTTAAGGCTAATTATAATCACTAATAAAAATGTTTACTGTGTATAAAAATATTTCAAATTTTTTATCAGATACTGATGTATATAATCTATAGTTTTTATTTTCCAACCATTTATTATTATAATATAATCACTTCTGGTCAAAAGAACTAATGGCCAAAATCCCGAAACCAATCAGAACCTTTGACAAATTTTCATAACATATGACATAACATAAATTAGTTCTTCTGTCGCTTAGTCATTATATTTATTAATGTAAAATAACCAATTCTAACATTATACATTGATACATATATTCTTGAAGATGATAAAAATATTAGGCAATGGTAGTAAACTTAAGGTAAAAAAGATTACCTATTTCATGCCTACTAAACTTATAGTTACACATCATGTGGATGCATTAATCAATGCTAGTTATCCCAGATATACCTCACATTATTATTTACCATCAAAATTTAACTTTGAAATATATTTTTATATTTCTTAACTATTATCAGAAGAAGTTCCATGTTTACAAACACTTTATAATGTTTCCATATTACAAAAGATTTATCCCAAATACCCAGAATTACTCTACATGAACAACACAAACCCCACAACCCTATCCGGAACCTGCCCAATCTGCTACAGATTAGCTTCAATTACCCTCTCTAATTTGATTCACGTTCACGGTCCATTACAGAGGTGCCCAGGCTCTGGAAAACACCCAGCAGCTACACTCCCCAAGAGGTTTACCTCAGCTCACAACCAATTATCGCATAATACCTACTCCCCGCTCGAAACCACCACCAACTATACATATTCAGACATTCCTCATTCTCCTGTTAACTGGATTCTAAAAAACATCCCTAAAAGAGCCAGATATCAAGTTCTAATTGCCCTTACCGATGCCATCTCAAACCTCTCTAAGGATCCAAGCAGCACCCTCCATTGGGCCAACCTTTTTCAATTTACTTCCCATGTCTTTTCAGTACCACCATCAAATTACAAAGGTACCCTTTCGAAATGGGTTAAACGGAACTCAGCAAAATGGGACGTTTCATCATCCCCCATTATCTACGAGCCACACATCCATAAGATTTCATCAGTTCAACAAAGAGCCAAACGGGTTTCCGCTAAACTCAACCAATTCGACATCCACGGTGCTCTGCCTGGCCAATTCAGACTGCAAAATTCCCCAGACACTCAAGAAACCTTAATCTTTACAAACTAAACACCCTGAAAGAAATCGCTCCCAATTTCCCCCTACCAACTCCCCCTTCAAGGACTTCACATCGCATGAAATTCTCGAGGCTATCGATTCTTTTGAAAAATCCTCAGTAGGTTCTGGTTTAGACGGCTTCCGGGCTTCACATTTAATAGAATTAATAAGATCTCACATTGACAGGTCTGGCCACTTCACATCCACCCTAGCAATTTTCCTTAACCAGGTTATTAAAGGCTTAGTACCTGACGCGATCTCTCCCTATTTTTTGGGGGCCACCTTAATATCTCTTACCAAACCTGATGGTGGCCTTCGTCCAATTGCCATGGGTTCAATATTTAGACGCCTATGCTGCAAACTAATTATTGCTCGAGTAAAATCCGACATTGCAGATCAATTAGCTCCCACCCAACTAGGTTTCGGAATCAAGGGTGGTTGTGAAATCGCCTCTCACGCTGTCCGCATAGCCCTCGCCCATCCCGACCATTCGATTCTAGCTAAGATCGACTTCAAAAACGCCTTTAACACGATCTACAGGTCACACTTCTTAACAGAGGCTTACAAATCCCTTCCCGAGTACTCCATTTTCGTTAACGCATGCTACGCTCCTACTTCCACGCTCAACTTTAATTCCAAAATAATAGCATCGAGTGACGGCATCCAACAAGGAGACCCGCTAGGCCCCCTACTATTCTGCCTAGGTATAAAATCCCTGACTGAAGACCTAGCCTCTAAATATAATCTATCACTCAACTTGTGGTACCCAGACGATGGTACCATCAAAGGAAATGCCAAAGACGTCAAAGAAGCCCTCTCATATCTTGAAGTCGAAGCTTCAAAAATTGGTATCCACCTAAATCATATCAAGACCGAGGTTTGCAAAAACAATACTCACCCTTTAAGCCTAGACCCATACTTTGACGCTTTCAAACATATTTACCCTAACGAACTAACGCACTTAGGATCTCCCATAGGTGGCTCACACCCTTGTAACAAGTTATTAATAGAGACTATACAAAAACTAGTAGAAATCAAATCCCTCCTTTCTTACTTGCCAACCCACCAGGCTTTCTTTTTAATTAAAAACTGCTATTCTTTACCTAAGATAAATCATATCTTCTGGTCATCCACCTCATTTTTAAATCCCAGTGCTCTATCTTTATTCGACCAAAAACTCAAAGATGTTGTAGAGGAAATCACAAACCTTTCTTTTAGAGGGTCCCAATGGAAACAAGCATGTCTCCCCACAAAATATGGTAGTTTGGGCCTGAGATCACCCTCTCTAGTCGGCCTTCATCTCGAGTCGACTTTCAGCCAAACCAATCATCGACAAAATAATCGATCAGCCAGATCCCTTCACCCAAATCGCTCTCGACATGTGGAGTTCTTTGTCCGACCCTAACACACCATTTCCTACCATAAACTCTCAAAGAGTTAAACCACTCCTCTCTATGACCATGCCCTTAAAACTCTTATATCGGGCGCATCGTTGGAGGAGTTACCAGCTTTAAGAGTTTCGCATCAAGGTCCGGCCACGAGTGGTTGGAGGCCATCCCAAGTCGGACTCATGACCTTCAACTCTCCAACAACAAGTTCAGGATTGCAACAGGGCTTCGACTAGGATGTGATATAGTTGCCTCTCATCAATGCAACTTATGTGGCTCATCCGTTGGTACAAAAGGTCACCACGGCCTGCATTGCAAATTTAATAAGGCCAGATTTTTACGGCACACATCTGTTAATGCTCTTCTCCAGAAGACATTCAAAAAGGCGGGCTTTCCCTCCCAATTAGAGCCTAATGGTCTTTGCCTTAGCGACAAGAAGAGACCTGATGGGCACACCCTCATTCCATGGCAAAAGGGCTATGCCTAGCTTGGGACTACACTTGTCCGGATGCCTTTGCTCCCTCAAACCAAAACAAAGACCCCCTTGTTAATTCTGAAAGATTAAAGTCCGCCAAATACGCAGAACTTAATTCCTCACTGCTTTTCTCCCCTATAGTGACCACTACCCTTACAACAATAGGTCAAACCCAAGCCCTTCTGAAATAATTGGGACGCCGTATAGCTGCCAATACCCTTGACAATAGGGAAACTTTTTCCATTAAACAGAAAATCGGAATACTTATTTGCCATTTCAACGCTATCGCAATTTTCGAATGTTTACCTCACATAAGATTTTTATAGTTTTTTAGAGTTTCATTTAATAAAAAATGCCTATTAAAAAAAAAAATTAAGGCAACTATAGTCGAGGGAGGTAATATTATATTATCATATGACATAATTAAAATTTTAGATGTTATTCCCAACATACATATATCTCTCATTGGGGAAAAAAATCCATAATTTGGTTTGAGTGTCATTAGTCACATTGTTTATTGTAAAATTATTATCTTACCAAAATTATATTTAAATTTATACTTTTGTTTTAAATAAAATGCAAAATGTTTTATGTATATGATGAAATCTATTTTAATTTTGCACAATGTTATGTGCTATGTGACCAAATTTATATCTATTAAGTTGTTGTAAATATTATATTATACAGCAAGGAGTAAGCACTTTAATCTTTTTTAGTCATTATCTTAACACAGTATTTTTATTGAAAGCTTTGGTCTTATTAATTTTTAATACCATACTAAAACCTATATAAAAGAGAATTAAACATAAATTTGTTATTAAGCAATACATATGAATGCATTTAATAAATTGTAATTATATAAAATTCTATATTTACTATAATATACAATGTTTTCCCTCATGCTAAGAAATATAGAGCAAATAGTTAAACATAAGTTTGTTATTAGACAATACATATAATAGCATATATAACATAAATGAGGATACATTTGTTGATCATAAGGCAATATTATTAATAACCATTTATTTAATAAACTAAGCCTTACATTGCATAAATAAATATGCATTATTTTTTTGTGACAATAAATAGTAACATATATTATGGTAAAATGTAGCATGATGAAGGATAAATTAGTTTAATATTTATAAATCCGAAATGTTTAATTTCCCTTCCGGATTCTTTATTATTATTTCAATTGTCCAATTTTGATATTGATTCAACAACTAATTTATTTTTTTAATCGCGATTAAAACGTTCCGCGCCGCGCGCGATAGAAATGACAAAATTTAAAAAGTGATTCGATATAATAATAAACGATAATTATTTGCGATTAAAAATGGTAGCTATATTACATATCTATCTCTTCGCTAACTCATTGTAATAAAATAACGATCTTGATTTGATAAATAAAAAATAGTGTAGGGTAATTTATTTAGATGACACCGGGTAATCATAATCATATCTATATATGGCGATACTAACAAATATGTACATGAATCATCATAAATGGAACGCATACAAGAAGTGTATGTGGGGGGGGGGGGGGGGGAGAGAGATAAAAGGGGTAATAAAAATACTTTAAGTACACCACAAACACCACACGTCCCCCTTTATCGAGAAGTCAAAGACTTAAAGTCCTAATGTTCCAAAAAAGGTATAGGGGTTTCAGTGTTGTTAAAAACCATTCAAAGACTGAGGCGGAATCAGGTCGAGGCGGCGATTTAGCTTATCTATTTTATACAAATTCCAAACAAACCATAGGTATAACAAACAATATAATTTTTAAACATTTGCTAAAATTTAGCCCATTAATATAATTTATCGTCTGACATCTAGTGCCAGTTTATGACCTATGCCCTCGGATCGACTCAGCGATAAAAAGGGTACGTCATGGCTAGCGGACTTTCTGTCCCAGCTCTGTGACGCACCGAGCAACAGTCGCAACCAAAATTATAATAAATCCGTACTAAATTATCCCAATTATTCTATACTTTAAATTGTCTTTCTACAAATCATCACTTTTCTCTCTCGCCACCACTGCCAAAAATTATAATACCAAAAAAATGTTAAGTAAAATTATGAATAAGAGAAAGGGGAACGCGATGAGGGGGTTGAATAACAATTTTTCGTAAACATATATTTTAATCTATTTGTTTTAAAACAAAAATTCATAGTATGTAAATAATTCAAGTGGGTTACATTTTTATATTTTGTTTACTGAATATGGATGGTATCGACGAATTTCTCTTCCTTGTTGTCCAATTCATGAATTGTAGTTGTTGAATTGGATGATATTTTAAGGAAAATTTTTCCTGCACTCTCGGATGATCTATTGTCCCAATCAAAAATTGTAGTTGTTGAATTGATTATCTCCTCGAATGATCTTCATTTAGTGGTCATGAGTTCTAAATAGGTTCGATTAAAAATTGGAATTAAAGAACTTCCAACATCTCCGGCGCCACTTATTAATCCGAAATATTTAATTTCCCTTCCGGATTCTTTATTATTATTTCAACCAATTTTGATATTGATTCAACAACTAATTTATTTAATTAATCGCGATTAAAACGTTCCGCGCCGCGCGCGATCGCACGCGCTATAGAAATGACAAAAATTAAAAAGTGATTTGATATAATAATAAACGATAATTATTTGTGCGATCAAAAATGGTAGCGATATTACATATCTATCTCTTCGCTAACTTATTGTAATAAAATAACTATCTTGATTCGATAAATAAAAAATTGCAGGGTAATTAAATTCGATGACACCGGGTAATTATAATCATATCTATATATGGCGATACTAACAAATATGAACATGATTCATCATAAATGGAACGTTACAATAAATGTATGTGGGGGGGGGGGGGGTAAAAGGGGTCATAAAAATACTTTAAGTGACACCACAAACACCACAAATATAAGACAGTATATATAGGCAAAGATATGTTAATTTTAATACATTAATTTTTCAAAAATCACATATACATAGTCAGAAGTTTATAAGTTTATTAGTAAATGTATCATTTAAATTTTGCTAGTAATATTATATATAATTATCGAGTGACAAAAATATGTATTAAGAAGTCTCATAGGCAACTTAAAATTTTATTTTATACAATTACTAGATGAACCCGGCAAACGTTGTTTTGCCATTAACCCGGGTGTATTAAATTATGTTGGAATTTTAGGGCATATATGATAATAAAGCGGTTATTGAAGTAAAAATAAAGTTTGATGTCTATATGTTCTACTTCTATTGTTCTATTTCCGTATACAGTGCAACGCGTACGAATACAGCATAACGCAATAATAAATCAAAGAAGTAAACATTTAAAAATGATACCACATAACATGGCAGTAATGATATATTGGCAGGACGGGTGATCATCGCAATGCGAGAGGATATACGACATTTTTGGTTTTTCCATCAGGTGCGAAAATGAACAGATTCCTCGGTGTGCCAACTCTGGAGCAAGCAACATATAATTGACCATGTGAAAAACATGGTTTTTCTAAATTCAATTCAGCAACGCTTAGTGATTGTCTTTGGGCTTTATTAATTGTAATTGCAAAAGCTAAGCGCACGGGAAACTGTAGACGCTTGAATTCGAAGGGCAAATCGGTAGGAAGCATTGGAATGCGCGGAATTAGTACATCTTCTCCTTTACTTTTGCCGCTGATGATTGTCGCTTCAATGACGTTTGGCAGTAGTTGTTTTAAGGCAAGTCTGGTTCCTTTACACAGCTTAGTTGGATTTAAATTGCGAAGGATCATTATAGGTGAACCAATTTTCAGAGTCAATTTGTGAGGTTGCATTCCCGATGGTTCCAATGAACTTAGAAATTCAGTTGGATAATTCACCGCCTGATCTGCATCGATAACTGTGTCAACAGATGTGTAAGTAAAAGGTTCACTGGGAATGTTCAATAGAATACGATTATTTATTTTGTTGACGTCGTCATTGTTCGGAGCCAAGATAGCCCGTTTACAAAGCCAGTCGTGATTTGTGAAGTTAATAACAGTTTCCGGGAACACCATATTTACGACATCTTCAATTGATGGATGGAAATGATATTTCGTGCGTTGTGGGTTCATTGGAAATTTACCGTCTCCCAAGTCCAACAGTTGGTTAGAAAATGGTTGCGCCGAATCATCTTGAAGTAAATGAACACGCATGTTGGTGGTTAGCGTGATTATCTTCACACTTCTCCAAAGATATGACGCTTTCAGGCAAGCATAGAGCTCTTCTGAGGATGTTGACTTTGGGATGACTGGCAAGGTTTGACGGAAGTCACCGGCTAGCAGCCAAAATTGTTGGCGGCTCCGATTATTTGTAGATTGTCGGGATGGAAAATAAGGCTCCGATTATTTGTAGATTATCGGGATGGAAAAAAATTTACCTTTAAAGGAATTCCGATTATTTGTATTGTTTCTGAATAAAAATAAACGTCCTAACATTATTAAATTTGATTGTTGTCACATTAAAAAAAATGATGACGTTTTATGATAGATTATTTATATTTTTGCAATTTGCAGTATCACTGTATGACGTCATGAAGTTGCGTATGATTGACATTTTATTAAATTATTGCCGCATTTTAAAGTATCCTATATGACGTCATTGACTTTTTATTAAGTGAATACCGCATTTTACAATATCCTGTCCTGTATGACGTCATTGACATTTTATTAAGTGATTGCCGCATTTTACAGTATTCGGTATGACGTCATATGACGTCTTTATTAAGTGCCAAAACTTATAAAACAAAAAAAACTTGACCCCTCGAAAACTACTGGACCGATTTAGCTCAAACAAACCTTAAAACATGCTCCGGAGTGTCAGAAATAAAATGTGAAACTTTGAGCCAAATCGGTCTGGTAGTTTCCCAAAATTGGTGGCGGCATACACACATAGTTTCATTTTTATATATAAGAAGATAAGGTTGGTATAGATCTATTATTATAGCAATCAATATTGTAGCATATGTTTGCTTATATAAACTGTCTTATATTTTTATCCTCCTCATGCTAAAATTTTACTATAATATATGTTAATAATTATTGTCATAAGAAAAGAATGCAAATGTACTTAAGCAGTGTAAGGCTTAATTTTTCAAATAGCAGCTTATTAATAATTTATCCCAATCATCAAAAATGTATTCTCATTTATATCATACGCAGGGTTTCTTTCAGGGGGGAGCCCGGGGGGGTATTACCCCCCCCCCGGGCAATTTCAAATACCCCCCGGAGAGTTTTGATTGAAGGAAGCATAAACTCAAGTTCCATCATGAAGTCATAAATTATATTAATTGGCTAAAATTGAAATTCAATAAATTATTTTAATTTGTCAATAAAAAAAATATTAACACAATGGTATGTATATTATAATTTATTTTGGCATAATTATGATTTAAAGAAACATAATAATTCTTTATTTTCAATAATATTTGAATTTGTTTATAGCTTCATTTAGTTGATTCCACTATGATGTTTTCAAAATGTATCTTCATGAATTATTAAACATACAAAAATTACCTAAATATATCAAATATATAAAATTAAACAAATACCATAATCAGTTCCTATTTTTCCTTTGCTTTAATTGATTGATTCCATTTAAGAGTTTCTCTCAAAAAATTACTAAAATGAAATAAAAATGGTGGATACACGAGACCTAAATCACAATATGAAAACGTGAATAAGAAATTTTGTTTATTTCTTACGATTCGTGTTTTTCCGATTGCGAAAAACACGAATCGGCGCTTCGTTATTTTTTGGATCGAATAAGAAAATGGAATGTCAGATCGCTTATACAGTACAAGAATTTGGATCGTGTAACAATGGCCGCCTGCGACAGTTGTAACCCTGTTTTTTGGTAGTCTTTCTATACTACCGCCATCTAGCGGATTATTATACTACGTTTTTTATACTTATTTATCGTTATGGTGCTACTTATTGCCTTAAACTTTTTTCCATGGTTGCTTTATCATTTGTTGTATCTCATTTTTTTACACATCTAAGCCTGTTTTTTTTACAATATATAAAGCTGTAACAAATAAATATTCTCGATACCGTAAAACATCACCATTTACTTAATTAAATATAACGCGCGCTTTTAGAAACATTCTCACGTTTCGTGCTTTTTTTCCATTTTTATGAAGTTCGGTAATTATTTATTGGAAGAAAGTAATAATAGCATGTTGATAAAAGCTAGCCATTTGGAAAAAAGTAATATTTGCATGTGTTTTAATCTACATTTTTTATATTTAAGTGTATTAATCTTCTATCACTTAAAACAAAATTTGATCATTGTTTAAATTTAGAACATAATTAATATGTAAAATCAGAGCGTTGATTCTTTTCTCATAGCAATTCAATGTATATCTTTATTTGTGATTTGCTGTTTATATTTTTTAATGCATCTGTGACAGGACAATTGTACAAATACATGTAGAGTTATAAGGTATAAGTCAATTTAATATCAATGCATTTTTCAATAATAGTATAAAGAAACCAACAACTTATATGTTTTGTTTTATTGTATTTATTTTATTGATAACAATTGATATATATGGTTATTTAAAATCTAATTTACAATATCTTATTTAAGTAATATCCTCAGAGATGCCTTTTAACAATAAATTTAATACTAATTTACTTGCCAACATCAAGCAATAAACAATTACAATTTTAGGAAAGTTTATCATGTTTAAAATCCATATATATATTATGGTGCCCTATCAACTCGCCGAAACAGGGGACATTTTCTGATTGGTGCGAAAAATGTCTCCCAGCTTATTAACCCTAACCCATTCAACCAATCACAAATTTGGGGACCTTTTTTAGCTGGGGGACATTATTTTCGGCGAGATTGTTTTCGGCGAGTTGACGGGCCACCATTTATTATAATTAAATTTTCATATCAATGCAATGCTATCTTAAATTCTAATTTCATGTTTATATCTTTTAAATTGTAAGGCTTAAGTCAATTTAATACCTATTCATTTATCAATATTACACATTTAGGAAAACAACAACCTATATGTTTTGTTTTATTATATTTATTTTATTGTTAGCAATTTTAATGATTATTCAAAATCGAATTTAAAATATCATTATTAAAGTCTATGTTGTTTGAATATTATTCTCAGAGATTTAGAATTATATAACATTAGTAAATTTAATACTAATTTACCTGTCAACATCAAACAATAAATAATGATAATTTTAGGAAAGTTTATCATATTTTAAATTCCATATATTCAATATATAAATTTTCATAGCAATGCCATGTATATCCCAATTTTTCATTTCATGTTTATAATTTTTAAATGTCATAATACCAATTTAATCATCAATATTAGATTCTTATATGTTTTGTTTATGCTTATTATATATTTAATAGCATTTTTAAAAAGTTTACCATCTATACATATAAAAATGTAACTCCGTTTTCTTTGTCCTCTAATAACTCCTAAAGTTCTCGACCGATTGCCACCAAATTTGGCCAGATCATTGCCCTAGCATCCTAGATGGTTTATATATACTTTTTATCGACCTGCAACAGCCGTAACCCTGTTCTTTGGTAGTCTATACCGCCATCTAGCGGATTTTTTATACTACGTTTTTTATACTTATTTATCGTTATGGTGCTACTTATTGCCTTAAACTTTTTTCCACGATTGCTTTATCATTTGTGTCTCATTTTTTTTACACAACTACGCCAGTTTTTGACAATATATAAGCCTGTGACAAATAAATATTCTCGATACCCTAAAACATCACCATTTTCTTAAATACAAAAAACGCGCGTTTTTACCTTAGACTAATAGACTGCTCATCTTTTATATATTCACGCATCAAAAGTGTTGCAAAAACGACCACGATTTTGAAAAATGACGTAGTGTATAGCGATGGATAGTATTGGTCAATAATCATTGTTCTTATAATATAAAACAACCCATTTTAATCATTAACATTATAGCGATTTTGAAAATTCATCAAACCATATAAATTGGGCAAAATTCATATTAGAAAATAAGTTTAAGTGTAGGTGGCGCTATAAAAGTTAATATTATTTATAAATAAAAATAATCATTAATTTTTATACCAATATTTTAATTTTTAAAAGCTTATGTTGATAAAACTCAAAATGATTTACATTTTTGTATCAAAAAAAAAATATATAAGGCATAACCGAAACCATTATAAGCATAAACCTAACCATTTAATTCACTTTTCAAAATGAATGCCAAAATTTGGAACACTTTTTAAAAGTGGATGAGCAGTCTATTTAGTCTATGGTTTTTACAATCATTCTCACGTTTCGTTCTTTTTTCGTATTTTTACGAAGTTTGGTTAATTACAATACAAAAACATTACTCTAACGTTAAGATGATAAATGCAGACAATGATTAACCGTCAAACTTAATATGCAGTGCTATCAGCTGTTATTCCTAAAGAGTAATGCTTCGAGATGCAGCTCTTAACGACGCTCATGCAATTAACGTTAGGGAACTCACCATTTTATCCACATCATATGCATGAATACGCCCAGGATTCGATTGCGTATGTTCCTAACTACGGTCGTTTAGACCTAATCATTACATTCACATGCAATCCTGCTTGGCGCCATGCACATGAGCTTTTATTTCATGGCCAATCACCAGTCGATAGGCATGACATTGCAGCACGTGTTTTCCGTCAGAAACTTAAATCAATAATGAATCTCATTGTTAAGCATAAGTTCTTTGGCTCTGTGCGTTGGTGGATGTACTCCATGGAGTGGCAAAGAAATGTTTACTGCATGCCTATACACACGTATGGCTATATAACTAGATCACCTCCAAACGAAATCGACGATGTAATCTGTGCTGAAATACCTGATCTTAAACTAGATAATGATTTTTTAAAATTGTTACGAAAAATATGGATGCGTGATATATGGTAAAGGCATAAAGCGATATCCTCGAGGCTTGGTATGCAACACAATTACCGGCAGTAATGAATATCATTTGTACAAAAGCAACAAAAGATTGTGGTAACATGGTACCCATTCAACTTCGCGTCGAGGTGGTAACCGCTGGGCTGTTCCATATTGTCCTATGCTATCATTATTATGCAAAGCACACATCAATGTTGAATATTGTAATTTGGTCAACAAAAGTAGTGGTATGACAGTTTTACCGTTAACCAGGTATAACTGCGTATATAGCGAGTCTTTACATCGATGAAATCGCTTAGTATCAGGCTGGAAGATATATAAGCAGCAATGAAGCTATATGGCGTATTCTATCCTCTCCTATACATGTACGCAGTCCTGCTATGGTTCCCTTAGTTGTACATCTAGAAAATGGGCAACGCGTTTATTTTACAAATACAAATGTCAACAAAATAGCCTTAAATCCCTAAGATACAATGTTAACAGCTTTCTTCAAGCTATGTCAGCATGATGATTTTGCGCAAGCTATACTGCGAAGTGCTTACGTATTACACTTGAAATTCGCGCAGCAGATCTTTAAACGTCGAAAATCGAATCGTCAAACGGCCTGACATATTTTAAGATAATGAGTTAAGACGACTATACACTATTCATCGCAGTCAAAATGAATGTTTCTTTCTTCACATACTTTTAGTTAACGTACGCGATCCAACGTGTTTCCAGCAGTTAAAAGTGGTCAACGGCGTTGCACATTTCACAGTGCATGCCAAATGTATTGGAGCATGATAACCATTGGGATGACTGCATTAGTGACGAGTGTCCTACTTTACATCCAAAACAAATTCTTGCATTTTAACTATATTAATCTCCTGCTCTCCGTCATGTCCTACTGATTTATGGGGAAAATATAAAGCATACATGCCAGAAATTATCAGTCTTGCAATAATTGGGTATGCCTGCATTAAATCGATCTGCTGTTGCTCCAATCGATGTAGACTTACATCGTGAACAATTTAAACAAAATAATCTTTTATCTTATGTGGGATCTAATGTTCCAAAGCTAACGCTGTAACAAAAAGCCATTTACGATAAGATTTGCTGTTATTATTTTTCATCATAGTTAAATTTTTCGCTTTCACTATACTCGCAGAAAGTTGAATTATTTCCAATTAATTCTGATTTCAACCAAATATTGTAAAAGCCTTCATTTAACCAAATTTGAAGGTGCTTTTTTAATAGCTCTTCAATTTAATACTATAGATTTTAGGCTATGACAATAAACTATTATACACCTTTCTAAATTTTTGTCTAAATCGTCGAACATTATCATTGACTTTTCAGGTTTTTAACTTATACACTTTTGTCACCTAATTATGCATATTATCGCTAAACATCGCACTTTTTAACCTATAAAATTAAACACCTAATAAGTATTTAAAACAGTTATAAATCTATTTAATTATGAATAAATATGCCTTTTCCTATTAAGTTAATATTTATGTGCATAATAAAAAAATATATTTTTTCTCATCATAAACTCTCTTTCAGCTGACGCAAATTCTTTCATATATTTCCTATTAATACGTACAAGTTGTTTAGCTAAGCTAAGCCAAAGCAACGCTTGGCCGGGCTGGTATATACATAATTAGCTAATCAAATATTTGAAGTCTTCATATATATGTGTATATATATATAATTAGCTAATCAAAAATATTATTTGAACTCTTTATATATATACTAAATAAAATATTTTTAATAATGAATTTATTTAACTCTTAAAATTTAAATATAAAAAATGAATTATATGTCTTGAAACCTTGACGTACCTAACCTCGACGTTACCTTACCTCGACGTGAGGTTTTAAGGTTAGGTGTTTAAACACCTTAAAGTCGTTATAAACCCAACCTTATAGGTCAGGTGTAGGTTGTTTGATAACCTCGAGGTTATTAAAAAAACCTAGCCAAACCTAACCTCAGGTTGACCTGAGATTCACCTGACCTAAGGTTTTCCCCACCACTATATGTAAGTATGCATGCATGCTTGTTGATTTCAATTTTTCTTAATAAAACCATTCTTCATTATTATGCTTATTTTTGTAGTCTTATCACAAATAATGCAATAATTATTTTTATTGTTTTTTGAATGTTATTCTGTTGAGATTTTGCCACTTAGGTTTTTTGCCAATAAGCTAGATATGTCGCTTAATAGTTTTATCCTAACATAATATACTTATTTAAGACATTGACTTAAATAAAGTTAGGCGCCTTTTATTAGATAATTAACCAATATTTGTTTTGTTCTTTGTTAAAAATGACTCTATAATTTTTTTCTTGACAAAGTTTCTCCGTTTTTGAATATTTAATTGCTATGCAATTTATGGTTTGTTATACTTTTCATACGTTATATTTTTTGTTCATAAGAGAAAAAGTTAGTTTTTTTTTTTTTTTTTTTAAAGTTTATTTGTTAAAAATCCACTGACAGTAATATAATATAAATACATGAAATATAAAAGGCAAAATGCGCCGAATAAAATAATACACTATTCGGATATATCATCATCGAGGGGATCTTCCAAAATTGGCCAAGAATCCGCGAACGATTTAAAGTTGTACTTGGCTATAAGAATACCAAGTCTTTGTTTTAGTAAAAAGGGTACCGAATGTTTAGACGGGGGAGAACGTCTTCCAACCTCTTTAAAAAAAGCTAAGGCCTGTTTGCCAAAGGTGCCTGAACACGAAGCAACCAATGGAATAAAAATATTTGAGGATAATAGGGCTTTGTATTTATTGGTTTTCCGCCCCTCTGCAACAGCTAAAGAATCATTGTTGCAGTTAGAGGGGGCAAATAGGTCAATACATGTGAAGTCCCATTTAAGGTGAAGACCATTGCTCCATGGGACTAAAGAAGATCCATCAGGACGCATACGTCCCTCCAAGGCGGGGTCCGATGGCTCCAAGATGGATGGAATCTTTGCTCTCTTCAGGGCACTTTGAATTAAGGCGTTGGCCTTATTGTGTCTAGCATATTTGAATTTGTTTGCCAGGCAGTGTAAGGGATGCCTGGCTTGTTCGTCTACGAGTATGCTGCAATTTCGGCAAGTAAATGGCTTCGAAAATTTCACCCCTAGCCGGAGTGCTATGGAGTACGAAAGCTCCGAGTCCTCCAGCATCATCCCGGTGAGACAGCTTGGGTAGGCCTCTAGCCATTCGTGACCTGAGCCATCAAACAAAAACGACCTTAAATTAGAACACTGACTTGCATCGCTACTCGAAATTAGATAATCAACGGAGTGCAATACAAGTCCGGCATCCCAATCTCTTTGTCGTGAGGTTTGTGGCAAAGGTGTTTCGGGATTGGTGTTGTTTTCCCAAGTAGCTAAAGCAATGGGTAGAAGCGGGTCTTCTTTAACCGGATACAACTTAAAAATGGTATCTTGTACGGATTTATAAGATGAAATAAAGGAGACTAGAGATATTGAGGCCGGTGAGCGAATCCCTAAACCACCCGATTTGGTTGGTAGGGAAGCTTGTAACCAGCTATGAGTATTGAATTTAATATTTAAAATAGATTGTAAAATAGATTTAATATTTTGTTCGAAGAGGTTTAAAATTTCGGAGTGTAAAAAAGCACTTGAAGAGCGAAAACAGTGCCGAATCTTTGAAATATTAAAATAGTTTTTTATTATGTAAAAAGCGTGGTGTGAAGGCAGACACTTTAAGAGATCTAATTTTGACTTTAAAATAGAGAGATTTTTCTCCAAATAAGTAGCGAGTCCAACTCTACCGCCTATGGGCGATCCAAGGTGGCACATAGCGTCTTTCTTGATTGCTAAAAAAGGGGTAACGTGGGGATATAATGTGTAGTCAGGGGGTTGAAAGATCTCACATTTGGTCTCATTTAGTCTAAGTTTTAAAATTGGTTCGAATCTTTTATAATTTTGATAGCTTTAAAAACTTCGCGAGGATGGCCACAAAGGGTGGCATCGTCCAAGTACCATATATTTAATGATAGGTCGCATTCGTGCGATATTTTTTCTACTAAACTTTGAATACCTAAGCAAAATAATGGCGGACCCAATGGGTCACCCTGTTGGATACCTTCAGTTGATTTAACTGTAAAATCCCCAAATCTTAAAAAGGATGTTGAGCCATAACTTAATAGGATGTAGTTATGGAACTCTGGAAAATCCTCGAGAAAATTTTTAATAAGGACGTCTCTACGAATGCAATTGAAAGCGTTAGCAAAGTCTAATTTGACCATGCAATGGTCCGATGGTATGAATTCGAGGGCTAGCCTAGCGGCATGACTAGCAGCTTCGCAGCCTCCCTTTATTCCAAAACCTAATTGGTGTGGACTTAGGTTGATGGAAAGAATCGGTTTAATTTTATTGCATATTATTTTCGAAATAATCCTCCTAAATACTCCGCCAATAGCGATAGGTCTTAGGGAATTATCTGGCTTCTTAATCGCTATCAATTTGGCGCCAAACAGAATAGGTATTATTTCATAAGGTATGTTCCCATTAACAATAAGGTTGCATAAAGATGTTATGGCCTTTAAGAGGCATGTTGAGTTAAGGTTATTCATTTTAAGTAAATCTTGGAGATATATAGGGCGGATTCCGTCTAAACCAGCTGCAGAATCTAGGGGAAATGAGTTAATGGCTTCGGCGACCTCAGCGGAATCTAAGGATATGTTGGATTTAGAGTGGGGATATTTATCTGAGGATGAAGAAGGAGGATGTTTTAGTATAAGCTGGTTGTAAGTTTCCTGTGTGCTTGGGGCGATTGTATCGTTGCCATAAAACACCCTCAGAGCTCCTTTTGGATTAAAGTGGTTAATTTTGTTAGATTCTAGCTTTGCAGTATGTTTCAGTGATGATGCAAAAGCAGGTTTTGTATGGGAAGAACATAAGGGTTTATTGATATCAAAAGTAACGATGGAGTCTTTTATCTGTTTAGATAGGTTTAAGTCTTCGGGAGGCCTGATAAAGAGAGTGTGGTATGAGAATTTTAGGATTTTGTCCCAATTAGCAAGGTTCATAGGATCATTAGTTATGGAGGTTATCAAATTTATAATAAGTTGTTGAACAGCCTGTCTTGCCCCTCTAGGAATTCTAGATAACGTGTTAGGGAAGGAGAGAGTAAGGAAGGAATTAATCCATGAAAAATCTGGAGGTAAAACATTGGTTGGCAAGCTGTAATCATTAGACATGGCTCTCTTCAACTTCTGCTTGATCATCCTCTACATTTGCTATTAAAGGAGATGTTTGTTCTCCAATATCACCTATAATCGTTATAGGGGGGATTGCACTTACTGGTGGTGCTTTTTGACCAGAATATTTACCTCTTGCTGACATAGGGCCATGTAAAAAGAAGAAGAAATTTTTATTTATTCCAATGATTCTCTTGCAGGAGGGGCAAAGTGCTTTAAGGTTAACCATGAAAATATTTTAAAGCATAAGCTGCTTGGTGCAGACTCTTTTATGTGTACATCTTGTAATGGTTATGTAATGCTTTGGCATCAGATTGAATGAGTTGTATATGGAACTGCTTTATAACTCAAATATTATACAACCTGTACACTATTGTTAAGAATTCAACATTGATATTTTATTTTTATTCACAAAAGTTCACAATTATTTAAGGAATTAACATGCAATATGTCCACAAAAAGTAAATTAGTTTTAAAACACTATTCTTATAGTATAATAAATCTAAGGTTTATATGCCTATAGTGTCCAAGAGGGTTAGAAGAATCATTATAATAGCAAGTTATTGAGGTGTTTGTAAGCAGATTTTCATGTTAAAACGAATTCAAGGTGATGATTAATACTTACTTGAGATTTGAGGAACATCAATGTTGAATATTTTAATTCGGATATACCATAAAAAAAAACCTAGCACGAATGTTGTTGCAATTTCAATAAATTGAAAGAATATTGTTCATGGTAAATTTAATTGGCTTATGCGAAATACCCAGTCATAGACATATATATAGAGCAAGGAATATAAGTGGGATAACTTCAGGCTATAATGCGGTTATATATGTCTAGATACGAATATTTATTATATTTATTATATAAGATAAATGTAATGTAAAACTCTTGATCTTTATTTCTATTTCGTTTATCACGCGACTCTAATTGAGCATCATGCTTAATTAATAAAATGGCGAAAAGTAATTAATAGTCTGGACACGATAGCCCCAGAGTGATCATAGCACTTTAAGTTGTGTTTAAAGATGATTAATTTTTCAAAACTATACATTTACGCATCTATCATGTGAAAAAGTATATTCTTTTTATTAAACTTGTTGAAAATTAAAGTAACTCATTATTCTTAAGTAAGTTAAAAAATTTAAAAATGGTTGCTTCTGCCCCGAAAATCTTTATTTTTTGTATATTTTTTAAATAAAAGTTAACCCACATTTTTTGTGTCAAATAAATGCCTTAATTTAGCATATTTATGATTAAAATTTAAAGGCAAAATATAGATAAAGCGCAAGATTATTTAAGAGGACGTGTATGACCCCGGTAAACCTATAGATCCTGTCTCCCCTAGTGCCTCTCAGTCTTTTTTTTAAAGTACTTCACCAGCAGGTGTTAAGTTTTCAAAACATAGCAAGCTTTTTCCCAATGGGGAGGAACGGCTTTATTTTAATTTAACTTACAAACTTTTTTCCTCCATGGCCATTATTGAAACTTAATAGTCATCAATTCCATTTTATAAATACATCTTTCAAAACGGGCGAAAACGCTTATTTACGCAGCATTGAACTCATTTGTGAATAACATATTTGTGCTCACCCCAAAAACTCTTTTAAATCTGTTAACCGCTACCCCTAAAATATTTGCAATTTATCGTATTGAATGAGGTTTTCTCCTGCCTATTTATTTAACAATTATACTAGGCTATAATGATAGTATTACCTCTTTTGCACATTTTTTGCACTTTTTCAATATAATTAATCACGATACGTATTTAAAAGTCACAGTTATTTATCATTTAAACATTTTCAATTATCACTTATACCATTAACTAGGTCTAACTTAAAAATTGCTAGGTAACTGAAGAGTTTATTTATAAAGTATTTTTATTTATAGAACGATTAATAACTAAAATGGTGCCGTGGAAACATTTTAAATTTAAAAGTGTGTACATACCACCTACAGAAGTTTTAGTAGAAACAATTCAAAGACTAATTAATATGAAACTCCTTCAAACTATCGATGATGTTGATGCACTAAAACCTACGACCTTAAAAGAGATATATCTCAACTACTATTATCTCATCTATTATGACTTTGATTATAATTATGAATATGATATGAGTTATGTATATCAAGCTCTGCCAGGCAATGACGAGGATTATATCGATGAGTTCATAGACCTTGAAAGGAATGACACGGAGTCATACATTAAAAGCTATGATGAGTATGATTATTTTTAAGCATTTATACATTTGTTGTATTATATAACGTAATTCGCATTATTACAACCTGTCATGATAAATCCATACACATGTTCCGAATTTTTTCAGCCATACATGCCTTTTGCAAATAAATGTGTTATACAAAGTTGTTAAATATTGGAGATCTGAAAGTAACCTCAACAAGGAATCTTTCAATTTTTTGTTTTGATTCTTGTGTATCTATGCAGACACATCCAATTATTAAAGATTGCCGAAATTTATGAGGTCTTCTGCCTATTGAGTTCGAAAAGTCGGCTATAAATTCAGACCTAATCGATGTTATATGCATAGATTACATAGACTGCCCATGTCATATGTTCCATATGGCAAATTGTGTGTGAAATTTGCCTCCATTTTGAATAACACTACTGTCCTATATCACATAATGGCGTTTTGCGCTGTGCCGTTTTGTTCAAACAGGAGAGGTAAAGAAAAAAGGTTTTGATTCCATAAATAAGTAAGATATTACAAAATATATGATATTTTTAAAAAATTTTAATTTACAGTTTTTACATTTTTAATTTTTATGAAATGTGTCAATAATAAATTTTTTAAAAATATCATATATTTTGTAATATCTTACTTATTTATGGAATCAAAACCTTTTTTCTTGACCTCTTTTTTCGAACAAAACGGCACAGCGCAAAACGCCATTATGTGATATAGGACGGTAGTGTTATTCAAAATGGCGGAAAAAAACACACACATTTTATACCGTGATGAGCAGTCTATGTAGTCTATGGTTATATGCAAAAAAACATGCTATTAGTCATAATTTTAAGTACATAATTTGTGAGATTCCCAATCAAGCTTATTTGACTCTTATAAAAACTATTTGAAGTCTTGCCACATTTTTTAAGTGTTAAAATGCTTTGTTATAAAAAAATATATAATGATAGATAATAAATGAAAGGAAACAAGGGTGAAAATTACTATAAATAAATAATTCAAAGGCATTATCCATTTCTTCGACTTAAAGAATGGGCATTGAATCCATCAGGGTATAAAAATTAAATTTGGCGATTATTGTTTCGCAAAATCGTAACATTTACAGAAAAGACAATAGATTAGAATGCACTTGTCAACCCTACCATCATTATAAAGTTAAAGAAAATGTAAATGGGGCAAAACAAATGCATAATGAGATTTTTCGCTAGAGAAATTCAGAGGCGTGCCATGATGAGTTCAATAATACATCTTGGCAGACTCATGATTGAACTCGAGATCAATCGTTCGGCAGGCAAAATCGCAGGGCGCTTAAAAAATCTTTAGCCAAATCTATATACAGCGTTTACCTAAACTTTTGCACTTCGTGTTCTTCTCCCGCACACTAGTGGGAGAGAAAAGGGGTGATCAATCATAGCGTCTAACATGTATCGCTCATTCCTTCCTCCCCTTCGCATGTAACACACTCCTTCCCCAACCTTACATGTTATTTTGCAACTCATACACCATGTTTTGCACTTTTTTATAAAATGGTCATTTTTTGTATAAATTAGTGAATTTTTTTTAAAAATTTTTCTAGTATAGTTTAAATTAATTACACTTAAATTTATTTTAATAAACAATTTTTTTAATTTAAAGTTTATTCAACCTTAAAAATGAAATTTTGTCTTGTATACGTTTATTGTCGAAAAAATAATGTAAAATACAATAAAATATGCATTATAAAACAAAAGAAATGCATGTAAAATTTAATAATCAATATTTTCATTATTCAAACACCGGTCAATATAGGTTTTTACATGGGAAAAATAGTTTCGACAATCTTCTGAAGATCTAACGATTAATGTACTATTGTATATGTAAAAATCATTTTATAAAATACCAAAATAATGAACAAATTTAGACGGAAAAAAATTATGAAAAGCGCGGGGTCAGTTGCAAGAGTTCCCAAAAAACATTTCACAGTAAAAAAAGAAGTGAGGTCATGGGCGTAGCCGAAGGGGGGGGGAAGGGGGGGGGGGGCAGGGGCGCGGCTCCCCCCCCCTTATTTAAAAAAAGAGGGATTTCATAACAAAAATCCTTAAAAATTAAAAAAAAATATATGTTTCGCCCCCCCCCCTCAATTAGCCAGCGGGGGCAGGGGGCGCGGCTGCCCCCGCCCCCTATTCGAACTTAACACAAATTAATTTACACAAAAATATAATTTTGGTAAAATGAAATTTAAATTACGGTCGCAGGAAAATTTTTGGATAGTCAAGACCTTTTTTTAGCTCTCAGGAAAATGTCGAGCCCCTTTTTTTTAATTTGCTCCCCCCCCCAAGCCGTTAACAAAAAATTTACCAAAAAAATTGTATAAATAATGAAAATCACGACAATAAACCTATACATGACAAAATTTCATTTTTAAGGTTAAATAAACTTTAAATTAAAAAAATTAATCATTAAAATAAATTTAAGTTTAATTAATTTAAACTATATTAGAAAAAATTTTAAAAAAAATTCACTAATTTTTACAAAAAATGACCATTTTATAAAAAAGTGCAAAACATGGTGTATGAGTTGCAAAATAACATGTAAGGTTGGCGAAGGAGTGTGTTACATGCGAAGGGGAGAGAAGGAATGAGCGATACATGTTAGACGCTATGATTGATTACCCCTTTTCTCTCCCACTAGGAGAAGAACACGAAGTGCAAAAGTTTAGGTAAACGCTGTAAGTATGTTAATTAACAATTAAAAATACCATCAGATAAAATAGAATGATGAACTGTTGCGAAATTCGAAAATGTTTTAGTAATTAGTATTTCTACTTTATCAGAACTCATGCTTATATGTTCATATTATATTAATGCTCATATGTAAATAATAAATATATTAGATAATTATTTACAAGCCCTAAGGACCACAGGTAAAATTTAAATTTTACGCGGATTTAGAATTAAAAGTGATTAAATTTTGGTGTGTAAAATATTCAATATTAAAGGAATTCCAATTATATTAATTTACATTAAACACCCTTAATGTAGATCATAAATTAAAATATAAATCAAATTTAGTATATATAATTATAATAGCCAATAAAGAAAATTTAAGCCGATATCTCGACTATATAACCTCGTCTCGTCTTGAGTTCAAAATTCTCGTCTCGATCTCGACTAAATTTTTCAAATTCTCGTATCAGACTAGACGAGACCTGAGATTTTTCTCAGTTTTTTCGCATCACTACACACTACATAATAATTCCAAATTTTAAGGTCTTGCCATTTATAAATTACCTTGCTGTGCGATGTCCATAAAAGGCACCATGTATTTATTATTTAGTATGGGTTGCGGTACATTCAATTCATTTTAAATATATCATTTAAAATATCAAGAAACCTCGCACCTTGGAGAGCAAGCGCGTAGGGAAGGGGGGGGGGGGGGGGGGGGGGTTTCGGGTTACGACCCCCCCCCCCCTCATTGACAAAAAAATGCATTTTTTTCCAAATTATACGGAAAAAATATTAATAGAGTCTAGTGTGTGTTGCGCATATAGAAATAATATATTATTAATTGCTATGCAATTTATGGGCTCGTTTTTTGGTGTCCGTCCATCCGTCGTCCGTCCGTTACCCTCCCTATCTATTTGCATTGGGTATATTAGGTTATCGCTTTTTTAAATTAATGCATGAGAAAGAGGTGCCCCACCCCTCATCTCTATCTCCCTCGCTGTGTTATTTTTTAAATTAATGCATAAGAGGTGCCCCACCCCTCATCTCTATCTCCCTCGCTTTCGGGCGGGGTCGGGTTTTAATTGCTACGTTAAATTAATGCATAAGTATATTATATAATAAACATAAATAAAAGTTGTTTACTTTTAATTGCTATGCAATTTAACTAGTTTTTGGGTTAGAATCCCGGAGTTTTTTTGACTCTTATGATTGTTCTTGTTACTATCATTGATAATAAGAATTTTTGGCCGTCCGCTGGCTGCTGACCAATAAAAAAAATGACCATTGGCCAAAATGTGAATCGAAATTATTTTTTTCGTTTTTTTTTGACTATTATGATTGTTCCTGTTTCTACCATTGCTATTATGACTTTTTGGCCGTCCGCTGGCTGCTGACCAATGTTATATAATAAACATAAATAAAAGTTGTTTACTTTTAATTGCTAAGCAATTTAACTAGTTTTTGGGTTAGAATCCCGGAGTTTTTTTTTGACTCTTATGATTGTCCCTGTTACTACCATTGCTATTATGACTTTTTGGCCGTCCGCTGGCTCCTGACCGATGGAAAAAATGACCATTGGCCAAAATGTGAATCAAAATTATTTTTTTCGTTTTTTTTTTGACTATTATGATTGTTCCTGTTCCTACCATTGCTATTATGACTTTTTGGCCGTCCGCTGGCTGCTGACCAATGGAATAAAATGACCATTGGCCAAAATGTTATTCGAAAATTTTTTTTTCTCGTTTTTTTTGACTATTATGAATTTATATCCACTTTTACCGTGTCCTGGCTGCTGACCAATGGAAAAAAATGACCATTGGCCAAAATGTAATTTGAAATTTTTTTTTTGTTTTTTTTACTCTTATGAATTTATATCCACTTTTACCGTGTGCTGGCTGCTGACCAATGGAAAAAAATAACCATTGGCCAAAGTGAGCATCGAAATTTTTTTTCCGTTTTTTTGGCTATCATTGACTTATAGAGTATCTGTTGGTACTGACCAATGGAGAAAAAATGACCATTGGCCAAGTTTTTGATTTTTTTAATTAAAAATTGTTCAAATTCAACAAAAATTTTCTCCCAACAATTCTGCAAATTCTTAACATTGTGATGTTTTATAATATAATGTTTGTTAGACCCATAATCACTAAAGGCCATAAAAACTAATGTAATACGCAACTAGATGCAAACACTAAATCTAACCCTAACCCTTGCCTATATTACATTTTGCCTATAAATGGAAAATTTGTATAAATAATTAATTAATCATTAGGCATTTAATACCCCCCTATAGGCATTCTCGCCCCTTCCCACCTTTCTCGCCCATATCGCAAATATGATACATTTATACGAAGTATAGATGAGTCGTCCCCCCTTCCTTTCCCCCCTTCCCTTCTGCCCTCCCCCTTCCCACGAGGGCCGAAGGCCCGAGTTCTTAATTTATTTTTTATTTAATTTTAGATAAAATCTACTAATTATAACATTATTTATACAAAAAATTTATGTCCCGAGTGCGTGTTTTCTAATAAGAAGAAATTTAATTTTGTGGCATAAGGCCAGATTTGGATTTTTCTTCCCCGGCCCCCGCGTACCGTTTTATTCCAGTTTTGGTAAATTGCAGTTTTAATAGTTTAATTTAATTACCCTTCTTCTTTAAAAATAGATCCAAGGTCACTCTTGCTTCTAGATTTTCCCCCCTTCATCATGAATATAATCTAATCGTTAAATTTCCCCGCACGTTCATGTTTGTATTATTTACCCCCCCCCCGATCATTATTGTTTACCTCTTATGTATATCACTGATCATTATTGTACCAGTCCGCTTGTTGATACGCTTATTGTTTATTGTGCGCTATCATCGTAGCTTTATAAAGCAGTGTTAAAAAACATATTGTAATCTTAATCGTTGCCTTGATAATGGTCTTAATAAATTCTTAAAGTGGAAATAGATGTAGTCACACAAATATTTAGTATCTAATTAAATCGCGGTAGATCTTAGAATATAAAGACAAATAGGACTAGAAATTAAAATTAATATTTCGCCTCCTTTTAAGTGGATATAATAATGGCCCTCTAAAATATATCATGTCCCATTGGCGGGAAATTATTTCTTTAAAAAACTATCTCAACCTCTAAATTAAATTGAAACCCCCCCCCTTGAGGCAATCCTGGCTACGCCCTTGTTGGAGAGTATGTGTGTTTGGACTGTTTAGAGTTATGTGAATTATGTCTTAAACCTATTCTACGCATACCATTATATGTTATTTCAATAAAGAATAAGATTTCTTAAGTATTCAAAAGATTTTGACATTTTTGGGAAACTAATTACCAATTTAAAAAATTGTAATATAAATTTCAACTTGTTTAATAGTTAATTTTTAAATTATTAGTGTGTTATTTTTTTTAGTTATACATGTTTATTTAACTTAATTACATTACACAAACAAAGTGTTACAATTGGAAAAATATAAGAGCGGGTTTAAAACAAAATAAAAAATATTAATTCAAAAGCGTTGCATGTGTCATCTATTAAAAGTGACCAGCTGTCGGCCAGGGATTTAAAATTGTACTTTGCTATAAAATTACCAAATTTTTGTTTAAGTAAATAATTTGTAGAATATTTAGAGGGCGGGCAGCGGCGGCTGATTTCTTTGAAAAGCTTAATGGCGGCAGGACCAAAAGTCCCAGAGCACGAGGCAACGATAGGGGTAAAGATACTAGAGGGTAGGAGGGCTTGGTATTTTTATAAATTAAAGATCTAAAGCAAAATAATAAAACTTTCATATTATTTTAAGGGCTAACGACAATCAAAATTATATTTTCGATCTCTTTCAACTTTTTTAACGGCGGACATATTCCTATAAACCTGAAAATGTAGCCAAGTTTTAAAAAGTCCGCCATCTACTAATAAAATCACGGGGTTAATTCTATCAAAATCAGAATGAATTATAAAAATGTAGACCTCTATCTTAAGCCGCATTAAAATTATTAATGGAATTAATTTTAGCCGTATTTTTCATAATAGGAGGTATAATTTTATCTATAAGTATCATAAATCCGCTATATTCCCTATTAAAAATCAGAGAAAAACGAAAATATCCTTTTAGTAAGATTTTATATAGCTTAAAAGCGCATTTGCTATTCTTGACTATTCTACCCCCACTCCCAAACAATAAGGAAATAATCATTAATAGATTCATAGTTTTATATTTAAATCATTAAAAAGATTAAGATAGGCACAGAAGCTCTGCCCAGTGTAACCTATAAGTGACGTTCAACTTCAAGGAAAATTTTAAAGTCTTTGAAGTACTTATAGGAGTTTGAAATTACTATCAAAATGTTAGAAAAATTATATAGATTTTAAATATGTAAATTAAATTGCAAAAACCTATTGTTGATTATAAATAAATCTTATATATAAAAATGAAACTATGTATGTATATATGTATGCCGCCACCAATTTTGGAAAACTACCGGACCGATTTGGCTCAAAATTTCACAGTTTATTTCTGCCACTACGGAGCGTGTTTTAAGATATGTTCCAGCCAAATCGGTTCAGTAGTTTTCGAGAACGGTTTAGTGCCTGATTCTCAACTTTTGTAAAAACTACCAGATCGATTTGGCTCAAAATTTCACAGTTTATTTCTGACACTCCGGAGCATGTTTTAAGATTTGTTTGAGCCAAATCGGTCCAGTAGTTTTCGAGGGGTTAAGTTTTTTTTGTTTTATAGGTTTTGGCACTTAATAAAGAGATCATATGACGTCATTATTGTATATGATGCTATAAATAAAACTGGCATGGAAATGTCCGATATTTTTAAAACTAAACAGAATTTTAGGATTCTGAAAAAGCTATTTTACCCCTGGCCGCCCTGGGCATCTACGGCTAAATTTTCGCGCGAATCGGGCCGGTAGTTTCAGAGTTTAGCCCTTTTTTAAAACGTAATGTCCGATATTTTTAAAACTAAAAGGAATTTTAGGAATCTGAAAAGGCTATTTCACCCCTGGCCGCTCTGGGCATCTACGGGTAAAGTTTTGCGCGAATCGGGTCGGTAGTTTCAAAATATAGCTCTTATCCACATACAAACATACATACATACATACATACATACATACACACATACATATATACTACATACACTTTACTTTATATATATATAATAGATATGCTCTAAAATTCCAACATAATTTAATACATCCGGGTAAATGGCAAAACAACGTTTGCCGGGTTCATCTAGTATTAAATAAAAGAAGGCAGGTCGAAATTGCGCTTTTTACGATTTTTTAACGAGTATAATTCAAAAGCCAACGAAAAAGAAGTAATAATATTATATCGATAATTTATCCCAATCCAATCTTTAAAATTTAAATAAAAAAATGTTTTTATCTCTAGTAGTTTTTGAGAAAAGTGGTTCTAAAGTTGCGTCACCTATAGGTTATATTGGTACCTGTCGGGTTATTATAATTCCCAGATCTTGGTTGAGTAAAGGCCATGTCAGGATATCTATTATATATCATAACTTTGTACACATGCCTTTTCCACGTAAAATGAGATCGTCCTCTTCATCTCTTACGTGGCACCTCCATAGACAATACTTTTCTATTAGAATTATTAGTCTCATTTCTTGATATATGCTATACCACCTGAGCCGATTTTTGTTTATCATGTTTGTCATAGATATAATATCCTCTTTTTCCCTGAAACAGTCATACCTCCTCCACTGTATCATCTTAATGGCCGTTTAATAACTTATCTAATCTATTATTGATGCTCTTGTATGACTTCCATCGAGTAACATCTATATTACGATGGTTTGTAGGCTTTTTAACCATATTGTCATCTTCTTGACGCACATGACACCGGATATGTTTCGCCATTTAGTCATGGTATGACTCCTTCTTTGGATCTTACCCCTGCTTCTATAGAAATAGCATCTGGGCTATTAGCTTTGATATGTAGGGGTGTAAGCCTACTTTATTCTAACTAAAGGAACTTTATTAATATCAAACCACAAGATATAATATAATAATAATCGATCGCTACGCATTAGTTTATATACCATGCTATCGAAGTTAATATGCATAACTCGTAAGGTAGTTTGGGGATATTTAAATTATAATGATTGTGAATAGAATAAGGAGGAGTATGAATAGTGTGTATTCAAATAGAGTAAGAAGGAGTGTGAATAAAGTGATATCCCAATCATTTAGGTAATCCTATATTACCCTCCCCCTATTTGCATGGAGTGCAAAAAATGAAGGTATAAGGTAAATGAAACTATTGTTTGCGAGTGGTGGTTGAGGCGTGAATGTTGGTTGTTAGTTGTTATTCTCTGCCTTGTATCGCCCATAATTGTAGTCCTTGCTCTTAAAGGCCGTGAAGGTTTGTGTTGTGTTGTTTGTGATGGCCGTGTTGAGTAGTGGACAATTTCAATTTCGGCAGACGTTGCAGAAGACGTTGTTTAGTGTAGTAAGGCGTTTAGATTGTCATCGTATTAGCAACCAGATAGGTAGGTTCGTTCCACATATTGGGGCACATTTACCTTGAGATTGTTTGAGAGTTGAAGGATTGATTGTTTTGTCTCTCAATCTCTTTGCCAGTGTAGTATTTGGTGATGGCTTGAGAACCTAGTGCCCCAAAATAATCTAAATTGCATTATTTTCCAAGAACCAAAACGCCATTACTAAAGGTACTGTTATGGGGGAAATAAAAAAATGTAGACCTGGGGTTATTAATGTATAGGGGGGAAGAATCAAATAAATTCGGCTCCCCCGAAAATCGGGGTCACCATTTGTAGGGGTTTAAGCCTACTTTATTACTAAATAAGGAGTCAGTTTATTACAACCAAAAGGGAGAAGTGGTTTTATTTCTCACTACGCATTAGTTTATATATCATTTTATCGAGGTTACATTATTAAAGTTGTGTACTCAAATTAGAATGTGAATAGAGCAAGGAGGAGTGTTAATAGAGTGATATCCAAACCATACAGGTGCTAGTATTCTAATTAGGGAATCCTATAGATAGGAATTACGATAAATAGATATAATCTGTTAAAAAATGAATAAATTGTACCTAGATTATATTATATACAAAAGTGTAATAAATTTAACCACTAAGCTTGAAATACCCGGAATTTGTATGATGCCAGCCCCGCACCCAAAAACCGTTGTTCCTCGATAGAGTTTTCAATTTTTAGTTATAAACTTATATTTATTGCTGTTGCTCACACTTTCCCACACTCGCACTATTTAACTATTATCTCTTGATTTTCCCATACTCGCGTTTATTAATTAACTCATTGGTTTTCTCACACTCTCACTCATTACCGATCTCATTATTTTCCTCTTGGTTTTTAGACGATGTAATTAAATCATCCATCATTTTAGTTTTTGTACTTTTATTAATTATTTTTAACAAGTGCACCTAATATTTCTACGCTATTCCCTATAAAAACAACAAATTGCGTTTATATCATCATTCTTGCTTTTTACAAAATCGAACACATAAAATATGGCACGGTCAAAATCCAATATACAATTTCATCAATATACTCCAGCAGAAAGCTTTGACCATTATTTATCACAATATAATCATTATTATATCGTTATCTGTCCAGATAAAATATAGTTATTTCTTACCTTGATAGGAACCTAAAACTACAAATCGCTTATTAGTTTATAGCCTCCAAGACATAAAAAATTTTCCGTTTGAAGAAAAATGTAGTCTTAAAAAATTTCTATTCCTTCTAATTAAATACAACCGTTCAGCGCTATAAATTCATAAGCTTTTCAATTGAAGGATGAAATTATGAATGCATTTGCAGCAAGGCTTAAAAGTGGGGCAATCCTTTGCGACTTTGGATCAAACCTAAAAACAACAATTTGTAGCTCGGTTACATAAAACAAAGATCGTAGTACGCATATTAATCATCGAATATTTAACAGGGCAAATTGCATTGGACATTTCACGAGCAATGGTGAGGGCGAAAATGGAAACGCAATTATTAAGTCATTCTAAAACACAACATTCGGTGAAACCCAGGAATTTAAACCATTGTTTCTCGAGCGGGGGAAGCCATAATCGAACCATATAAATTTCATACTGCTGCAGTTTGTTTTAAATTAAACAAAAAAAGTGTAAGAGCGAATTCAGTTGCACCCTTCACCAGCTTATTTATATCGAAGGATATTCGTGATTTCCCAAGTACACGTTAGAGGTAAATGATTGGGTGTAAAGTTAAATCGATAAAGACTCTTGAGTAACAATGTTAAGGGGAAAATATTTTAGTACGAAACGTCTCGCCGCTGAAAACCACCTTATAAGGTTATAATTATACAACCAGTTTATGGGTACAACCATGCCGACAAAGGATAAACCGAGGTGACCGTAATCGAAAATGGTAAAACGTTTCAATTGCCGTTGATCGTATCACACGGACATGGGCACAACATTTTAGGACGCGATTGGTTGCGCCATTTTCCTCATAATCTAACACAACTGTCAAACAAATAGATTTAGATGATGATACAACTTCTCCTGCAATTAATATGGTTAACTGTTCAAATAATTTGAATGATATAATTAAAAAATATTCGTCTTTATTTGAGTGTGTTTATTTTGCCACGATTAGAGATGGATTTTTCAAGGAATTTTGGTTAGGGAATTTTCTTGGGAAAACGGGAAATTTGTGTAAAATAACTTGAATTTATGGGAATTAATGGTAAAAATATAAAATGTAGACATTTTATCTAATAAAAAAAGTTTAAGATGAGGATTCGTAAAATTTAAATTCTTTTATATCAATAAATTAAAGTATAATGCGTGTATCAGTGAAAATATATATATTTATTAGAAAGTTTTAAAATTGTATAAATGTTTTCTTAGTAAATCTATTTAAAGCTAGCTAATCCTAAATGGTAATTTTCAATAAAGTGATCTTATGTTGATATATTTATAAAATTAGACACTTGTTAGATTTTTTAACTAGTGTCGATTAAAATGTTTATTCTTTAATCAATATTTAAATCAGTTATCATTTTTAAAAAATAATTAATATAATATTTTCTTCTTAGTGACACACTGAATTAATAGAAATTATTAATTTAAGATTTTATATTATTCTCCAAAGCTGATTGCTTAAAAAATGGAATGCTTAGATGTCTCTGCAGTTATACCACTAGTAAAGTGAGAAAATGTTAATGTTCGATATCTTATATATTTACCGGGAAGTAAATACCAAAGAATAAAGTTATAAATATTTTATTGTATATCCAATTAAAGTGAAACGTATGCGAGAAAAGTAAGTGGTAAAGAAGTGTTTTACACGTCTTTATATAACCGCGAATTAACTGAAATACATTAAATCAATTAACATTTAGTGGTGAATCAGCGAGCTATATGTGATACGTCAATTAACGTCGCGAAGTAGTAAGGTAATGTAAATGAGTCAATTAAGTTTCGAAGTAGACTTAAGAAATATGCCGCGAGCAATCAATTAAATAGTAATGGATGCTACATATTAAAATGCACAAACAAATTTCTAAAGCAAAAGTAAACAAGGGCTAGAGATTAAATTTAAATGTATGTTTATTTTTCAGTCTTGTTAACGCTCCTTTTTAAAAGTAGCGACTCCCGCTCCTACGTTCTCAAAAGGAGCGCTCCCGCTCCAACTAATGGAGTGCCGCTTCATAACCGCTCCTTTGATTTTCAGTTTTTTAGAAGGTACACGAAACAAATCATATTTTTTTATCAAAACGTTTTATTTATATTATATGATATATCAAAATATTTATAATCTTTTATTAGCATTTAAAAGTAATAAATTTTCTAAATTAGAATCTAACAAACACCCACGCTTCTCCCCTAAGACCTGTTTTGCGATACTAAATAGGCGCTCCACAGAAGCACTAGAGGGAAGCGGGGTATTGTATTTGGTATAAATATTTTTTAATTCATGGAATTGTTCAAAAATAGTAATTTTGCAATCATTATTTAAAAAATATCTATCCAATATATTGTATTATTTTCATGGTAATCGATTTCATGGGATCCAAAGAAATCTTCCAAATCATTACAAGGTTCCCGTGAACTAGTTGTAGCTATTTTTCCGTCGGGTATTTGTTTCCTTAACCCTCGAGAGCATTCGTGGGGTTCCACGGACCCCACGATAGTTATAAACTTAAATATAAAACGCATTTAAAAGCCAATTGATCTGGCCTTTTCAGTAGCCTAATATTTTACCAAGAACTAAGTTTTAGGAAATTTCATAACTTTTGGCCCACTACTTTATAAAATATAGCATCTTTTTGGCCATAGGAGTCCTGTGGACCCCACGAATGCTCTCACGTAAGTTTTTTTCTATTGGAAAAAATGTATGTATTTTTTTTCGTTTGATGATATCTTTTACAATTTGTGTTTTTAATTTATTTAGGACATTCTTTTAATAAAAAATCACGTTTATATTGATTTATCTTAAGGTATATGATGTCAAGAGGGAAAACTCTAAAATAGCCAAAATAAAAATGGGGGTCCAGAAAATCGTTAATAAGTTTTGTAATGTTGATTAGATTCATATCAAAATTTTTACCATCAATCTTAAGATCTTTATAAACACATGTTAAAAATATGAAAGGTTTAAAAAAAATACTTTAAAAGTTATAAGTAGTTAAAAAATGGGGTCCAATAGATCCCACGAATGCTCTCGCGTTCGTGATTTTCAGGAATGCTCTCGAGGGTTAAAAAATTAATTAATCTGGCTTTTAGTTCCATATTTTTTGGATCTTTTATCCATTCCCAATTCAATTTAAATGCAGAAGGAGCGGAGGAGCGCCTTAAAAGGAGCTACTCCCGCGCCCGCCCCTCATTTTTAAAATGGAGGGGCGCTCCAGCTTTTTTTTTAAAAAATGAGCGCCGTTCCTGTAGCGCCGCTCCTTAACAAGACTGAATGTAATGTATCTTAAAAATTTATAAATAATTACGAAAGCAAACACAAATATGGCTTAATTATTATTATAACCAAAATATAGGTTGGGGAGATGCTCCTTATATTTTGATTTCTTATAAATTTACATGGATGAAATTTTGATTTTTCATCATTGCCGCCTCAAATCGTTTTATAGATTTTTTCTGCCCCTCCAAACCCCCAATTTATAAGTATTTACCAATCTAATCCATATGAATATATTAATTCGGCCTAATTTAAAAAGAGGTCCATTTTTAAAGCATATTAACTGCGCATGCGTAAGTTGGCGTTTAATAAGGTTTAAAATCAAAGTGTAAGAATCTGCATTTTATAACTTTAAAACAAGCCCACTTAGTGCCTCAAAAGCGAACAAATATGGCTAAATGTTCCGTTGAGAAACTAAATGTATGTGTAGCTCTACATAACTCTGGATGCATGGGCGTACGCAGGGGGGGGCAGGGGGGACGGCTGCCCCCCCTAATTTTAAAAATAAGATTTTTTCAATACAAAAACCCTCAAGAATAAAAAAAAAATTTGTTTTGCCCCCCCCTAATTTTGCTCTGCCCCACCCTCATTAGGCTCTGCCCCATTCTAATGTGGCTCCCCCCCTCCAAATAGTCGAGACCTTTTTTTTTTTTTTTTTTTTTTTTTGCTCTCAGGAAAATTTTAGAAAATTTTTTTTTTTAATCTGCCCCCCTCTAATTCAAAATCTGCGTACGCCCATGTCTGGATGTATACAAATTTTAAGATCTTAAAAGATATAAATTTTTTAATGCTTTAAGCAGCAAAAAGCTGGAAATTAATATTTTTTAAGAGGTAAAAATAATATATTTTACGAATAGAATAGTTGAGGATAGTATAAAAAACAAAATTAATATTAAAAATTGTGTATTATTTAAGGTAATTCTCACTAGGGAAAGATCAATTTTTCACAGATAAGTTTCCACTGAAAAAAGCGGAAATTTTCCAAGGAAAATACTCATGTTGCCATCTCTAGTCACGCTTAAATTTAAGCCTAAATCTTCCTCAAGTTTTTCCGTCCCAGATCAATCCGTTATTTTATTAAAAAAAGTGGAGAAGGAGTTAGACCAACTAGTTAATGAAGGGGTGTTGAAATCATTAAAACATGCTGATTATTACTATTCTTAAAAAGCAAGGGGTCTTAAAAATTTGTGGCGATTTTCGGAATTTAAATAATCTAGTTGTAGAAAAATACTTTCCCGCATCCAAAACTTGTCTTCAAAATTAGCAGGTTTTAAATATTTTTAAGTTAGACCTTAAAAAATCAAATTTAAATTAGTGAAAAATCACAAAAGATTTTAATTAAAACCCGTGCCTATTTAAAAATACTCGACTTCCATTCGTAATTGCTTCTGCTCCAGCCATATTTCACCGATTGATAGACTCATTAATTAGGACCATAAATGGTGTTGTATGTTATGGGAGGTGGGGCTTAAATGGTATAGGCTTTGTCTTTTGAACAAGAGCTCGCGGGTTCAAATCACGCTTTCAGCACTAATATATCACATCGTCAACACGGCTATCAGGCCTAGATAGCCGAGAGTCACCACTCATCTAAATATCTAAAGAAGCTTTAGTGTGACAAACAGATATTGGCATGGTGTTGTATGTTATCCTGGCTGAGGAATTGAGGACCAAAATAAAAACCTTGAAAGGTTCAAAATAATGGATAAGGTCGACATAAATTTAAAAAAAGTGTAATTCAATTAAATATCTTAGACAGATGATAACGAGGAAGGAATTTATACATCTAACAAACAAACTAAGGCAATGCTCCTGATCCTACATCAATTAAATTGAACCCACCCTTGTATAAATTATGAAGAAAATCGGTGACATGGAATTGGCACAATATTGTATTTACCATTGCTACGCTCCACGAATGCCTCAACGGAATCTAGGGGCCATTTTATCACAAGAAATATGGGGTGCGACATCCAATTTTTTTGCCTTGCGCACACTCAACGAGTGAGATTACAGCCAAATTGAAAAAAAAGCGTTAGCTATTATATTTCAAAAATTCAGGAATATAAATATACGGCAAATAATTCATTCCATTAACAGACCACAAACCATTATTATTAATATTTTATCCAACCGCGATTGTTAATGTTAATTTAGGTACCTTGCCTGTTGGAGGGCAAGTGGTCACGCCTGTTGGAGGGCAGGTGATTACACCCCAAGTACAAACCAGCGGGTTGGTAACAACTGTCGTTGGTAGTGCTTTGGTCACCCCGTTAGCTGCTATGACTTTGGCAGGTGATCTGCAAAGGCAGTGACCAGCTATTAAAAAGGGATTGGCATATGCCGATAATCTAATTATATTAAAATACACACGCTATTAAAATTCTATTTATTCTTACTGACATACACGCGCTTTGATTTTTGGGTAAGCTGTTCTAATAACGTATAATGCTGTATATCTCCTACTTGATAACACACGCACCCTTTATCAATCTTCCGATATATAAGAAAGATAATATACGTTACACACACGCAACTAGTGATGCAGAAAAACCGGGAAAAATCTCGGTCTCGTCTCGTCTCGAAAAACCGAGACGAGAATTTGAAAAATGGAGTCGAGATCGAGACGAGAATTTTGATGTCGAGACGAGACGAGATTTTTTCGGCGAGATCTCGACTTTTTATTGGTCGTTAGATTTTAGTAAATTATTGTGTATTTTAATTTGCAAGATTTACATTTAAGGTATTAAGTGTAAATCAATATGTATGGAATATATTTGATATTAAAAAATTCTCAAGTGTAGAAAATATTATATATTTTTGCAAAAAATTTAAAATTTGGCAATCATTTACCTAAGTAAGGTTGACCTATAGGGTATGTTAATGATTTTATAATATCTTTATCACTTATTTGTATCCATAGCATTATTAAATATTAAAAAAATTAGGCTTAGAATGAGTTCTGATGGAATAGTAAATATTACTAAAGCACATTTATATTTTGCAGTTACTCATCCTGCATAATGCAGTAATTATAAATTGGTAGTCAATCAGTTTGAATAAGTGACTCTAGATTTTTGAGCACCCGCCTAACGATTCAAAAGTACAATAGAGTATTTAATGACACCGTAATAGATTAAATCTAAATCATGGATTTTTTTAAAGTTTTTATGCTTCAACTAATAGTATACCTCCCGATTTTTTAAATTTTAATAAGACATTATGTGAATACATAGTTTTGTCATATGCATTACTTTTCACATTATACGCTGGGTTGGCAGGTGCATTTAAATTTAATATATTTTCATAATTGTGCAATATAAAATAAATACACGAACCTATACTGTATACGATAAATAACTATTTAATGGCAAAGTTAGTTGGAATTGAAAAGTAATTATTTGGAATATATTCTGTAAACAATAATATTATCATTAAAAGTCACTCGCAGTTTATGGTTTATAACGCTATAGTAAACATGCAATAAACACTATGGCATATAATTGATGATGGTAACTATAGACTTAGTATAGTAAGAAGCTTTAGTCAGGGTTAATAAAGGGTCTCAATTTGCTCAATTATGCAACTAAGTCAACTATAAGCAAACGTATTATTAAGTCTATTTATATTTGACAAAAAAAGTGAATTTGATAAAAAATGTTATAATTTGCTAGAACAATCACAATTAATTTTCTATACTTCAAATTTATTTATAGTCTTTTAGTCAGCACTTTCCATAGAAAATGTTATCTTTATGAATAATTCATATCTTTATATTGTTAATGAGATGTCGTGTCCCGCTAAATCTTTGAAAAGTTTGTTTATTAAAGTTTTTTAAAAAATATAAAAATTTGCCATTTAGATTTTTTAACACCTTTTTTATATTTTTAATAAAAAGGGGAAATTTTTATTCAGTATATATTTTTTTTAAGTCGAGACGAGATCGAGATTTTTCTAGACCGAGACGAGATCGAGATATTCATAATCGCTCCAGAGACGAGACGAGATTTTGTTTTCGAGACCGAGACGAGATCGAAACACTACACGCAACATTAATCAATATTCGTATATGAATATCAAAAAGAAGAAACGCACCATACCATATTATATGTAAAATCACGATGATTATATTTTTGTTGGAAGATATTAAGAAATCATTATTCGAAAAATTCATTATGAAAATTTGTTTCGTTGGGAATTGCTGATTAAATATATTGTGAAATAAAGTGGAAAATAATTACGTACTCGAACAGAATTAAATTGATAAAGAAAGGTGTGGCATATGCCAATCTGATCTTTAATGAATCCCAGATAGTCCTTAAGATTAAATTTTATTTTCGTACTAACCAACAACATACATGTATCATCAATCACGAAGAAGATATGTTACTTTACCAACCACTATACGTTATTTATAGTGTGGTGATATATTCATGCACCCCCACGCACATTTACTTATAATTATACGCATTATAATATATGTAGATCACGATGATTATTAATTTGAAAGATATTGGATAATCTTACATAATTCCTTTTACATTATAAAAAATTATTACAACATTAGCAAAATTTTATTCTGCTTCCGCTCCACGCAAGCTTTTTTATTTAAAGAAGTTTTACACAACTATGAAAACTTTTTTAAATCCACTCTTGAATCAATTTTAAATATTTCTTTAACACCAATACTTGGCTTCAAGCCACACTCCCCACAAAATCCGGTGGTCTAGGTATTCGCTCACCATCTGCGATTTCCCTAGCCGCCTTCATTTCTTCCTCTCTATCTTTTAAACATCATATTAACGACCTTGTCCCATTCTCACTTAATCCCTCCATAAATCAAGCCCTATCCTTATGGAATGAGAACGTCAATGTAGGAGCTAATATACCACAATCATACACTCAAAAAGATTTGGATGCAAGTTTGGTGTCGCGGTCCGTTGCTTACCTTCTCTCGACATGCGACGCCAAACAGCATTGCAATCTTAGGTCATTGGCTTTCGACCAATACGTTAATGAATGGCTTGAAGCTTACCCTAGTAAGTTTTCGGGAATGTTTTTAGAGAATCCTACCCTGTCCTATAATATAGCCCTCCGCTTGGGCTGCAAATACACGTCTCCATACTCCTGCCGGCTTTGTAATTCACTTGTATATGAGGAAGCACGTCACCCTCTGCATTGTAAATTTAACAAAAGCCGGTGTTGTAGGCACCAAAAAATAAATACACTGCTTCAAGCTGCCCTCGAACGGGCAAATGTTCCTTCCATCCTTGAACCTTCAGATCCCTCTCTCGAAGGGCGGATGCGTCCGGACGGTTCGTCACTTATCCCATGAGACAAAGGCCTCTTCTTAAAATGGGACTACACCTGTATTGACCTGTTTGCCCCATCCAACGATACTCACGACCCCCTAGGATCGGCAGAGCATCGTAAATCCTTAAAATACTCAGCTTTATCCCAAACCTCCATTTTAATTCCTGTCGTCTCGTCGTGCTCAGGGACGTTTGGGAAGAGCGCATTAATTTTTTTTAAAGAACTCAATAAACGCTTCCCCCCCTTTCTAAAATATCGAATAGTTTTTTACTTAGACAATCAATTGCCATCGCTAAATCCAATTTTTATTCTTTGATGGATTCAATGCCCATTCTCAAAGATGAAGATACGGATAATGTGTTTTAATAATCTTTTTTATAAATGTTTTCGTTCTTGTATTTTTTAATAATTTTGCTCAATATTTAATACTTTTTATTTAATAAAGCATGTCAATCAAAAAAAAACTATAAGCGAACGTATTATTAAGTCTATTTATAGTTGACAAAAACAGTGAATTTGATAAAAAAAAAAATGTTATAATTTGCTAGAACAATCACATTTAATTTTCTATACTTCAAATTTATTTATAGTCTTTTAGTCTGCACTTTCCATAGAAAATGTTATCTTTATGAATTAATTCATATCTTTATATTGTTATGTTAATGAGATGTCGTGTCCCGCTAAATCTTTGAAAAGTTTGTGTATTAAAGTTTTTTAAAAAATACAAAAATTTGCCATTTGGATTTTTTAACACTTTTTTTATATTTTTAATAAAACAGGAGATGTTTTTATTTAGTATATATTTTTTTTAAGTCAGATAATATTAGTGTTATCGATTCTGTATTACCCTGCGTTTGCGATGATTTAGCGATAATACAATATATGATTACCTCGCTAAGTTGATAAAAATTCTTCTTCTTTTTTGGTTCGTAATAAAGAAATTGATAAAGATGTAACATTTATAGAAACAAAAAATTATATCGCGCGCGGAACATTTCAAACGCAGACAAATTTAGAAATGAATAAAGTGGTATATGAAAAACCGGGAGTTCTATAAGTTTAATTAAAACTCATATAAATTCTATTACTTAAGAATTTATTAATATTGTATTAAGTTTAAGCTTATTTAAGGGCTTGTAGTCAATAAGAACCAATGTCTAGTAAATATCAATAATAACCAAACTTTATTAGAGGGCTTCAAAGCTTATATATGTTTCGTCGAGATCAATAATATTTCAGCTTCGAAATTATGAAGAAAGTAATTAGTATCCCGATTTCTACAAAGTTATACTACCAAACTTTATTATCTTCACACGTACAAAAAATAGTATCTAACAAAACAGTATGCAAATTTTTCCACAAGTGAGGTGATATATACAACACGTGAGTAAGGTGATATATATAAAAATAAATGATACAACACGTGATTCTTCTAACATCATACTTTGTCTATTCGTTACATAATATACAAAATGGTAGTTATCATAATAATACACGCATGGAAAAGGTTACGGATCCTCACATATTGTAAATGCTTATTAACTTATTATAAAGGATTTAATCTAAACTATGAAAGGAATATATGAAATAAAAAATATAAGCTCCATATATTATAGGCTTAATATAAATTTTTGCAAACTTGTAAAGCGTTTATAACATGAATAAATATGAAACTAGTTAGTTATAAGGCAATAGATATATGTGGTAAGATAAAAGAGGGTTATTTAAAGTTTATATTTCACGTGGTTCAATAAACATTATTTGCAACCATATTAAAACCTTTATAACATAAATAATTATCAGCTACAAAATTTTAGGCAATATATGTAAATGATAATATAGAATACTGTAATTTATTAATTGCTATTCAATTTATGGGCTCGTTTTTTGTTGTCCGTCCGTTGTCTGTTGTCTACCAAGTTATTGGCGCCAGCTTTGTGACCTGGAGGTCTGGGATCAAGCTCGGGAGAGGACGAATTTTTTTACTTTTTTTTAAATTAAATTAATATTTTGTTCTTGTTAATACCATTAATAATATGAATTTTTGACCGTACGCAGGCTACTGACCAATGAAATATATTGATTTTATAAACATAAAACACAACTTTATTATTTCATTATCTATATAAATAACATAAAAACCTCTACTATTTTAATCCCATCAGGGGGTGAGTGGTTATAGCGCACGGCTTGTAAACAGATGCCTCTACTAATGTGGGTCCGAATCACGGTGAGGGCACAATTTTTATTTTTTTTTTAAATTAAATTAATATTTTGTTCTTGTTAATAACATTAATAATATGGCTTCTTGACCGTCCGCTGGCTACTGACCAATAAAAAAATTCACCATTGGCCAAATAAATAGAAATTTTTTTTCGTTTTTGAATTGGGTTTATTAGGTTAACATTGACAATTACCCTATGACCTTCCCTACAAGGGCCCATGCCTATACTGATATGGGTCCCTGTGCCCCTACAAAAGCCTATGCCTCTACTGATGTGGGTTCGAATCTCAAAGACGGCAAAATTTTTTTTTTTAATTAAATTAATATATTGTTCTTGTTAATACCATTGATAATGTGACTTTTTGGCCGTCCGCTGGCTACTGACCAATAGAAAAAATGACCATTGGCCAAATAAATCGAAATTTTTTTTTTCGTTTTCGAATTGGCTATATTAGGTTAACATTGTTAATTACCCTATATCCTTTCCTACAAAGGCCTATGCCTATACTGATATGGGCCCTATACCCCTACAAAAGCCTATGCCTCTATTGATGTGGGTTCAAATCCCGGAGATTGTTCTTGTTAATACCCTTGATAATATGACTTTTTAACCGTCCGCTGGCTACTGACCAATAATCACCATTGGTTAAATAAATCGAAATTTTTTTTTTTCGTTTTTACCAAATTAATATATGCTTAGGTTAATTTATTAATTAATAAATATAATATACTAGCTGACCCGGCAAACGTTGTTTTGCCCTATTAAAAATATTAAAAAAATAGAAAATTTAAATAAGAAAAAAACTACCAATTAATATCTATATGTTCTACTTTTATTTTTTAAAACTTACATAAACGATGAAAATAAATCCTTTATGCGCCCGCCATCCCTCCTCTCCACCCCACCGTCCTACGATTGGAAGATCTGGAAAAACATAATTTTGACAATCAAGATTATCATAGTTTATAAACAGGAGAAATTTTGTCTATTTTTACATTTTATGAAACTTACATAAACGATGAAAATAAATCCTTTATGCGCCCGCCATCCCTCCTCTCCACCCCACCGTCCTTCGAATGGAAGATCTGGAAAAACATAATTTAGAGGATTTAGATTATCATAGTTTATAAACAGGAGAAATTTTGTCTATTTTTACATTTTATGAAACTTACATAAACGATGAAAATAAATCCTTTATGCGCCCGCCATCCCTCCTCTCCACCCCACCGTCCTTCGATTGGAAGATCTGGAAAAACATAATTTAGAGGATTTAGATTATCATAGTTTATAAACAGGAGAAATTTTGTCTATTTTTACATTTTATGAAACTTACATAAACGATGAAAATAAATCATTTATGCGCCCGCCATCCCTCTTCAAAAGCATATATGTAATTAATTGGTAAAGAGCATATTAAAACTTATTAACCCCTCAAAAACTACTGGACCGATTTAGCTTGAACAAATTTTAAAACATACTCCGGAGTATAGGGAATAAAGTATGAAATTTTAAGCGAAATCGGTCCAGTAGTTTTTGAGGGACGTCTTTATTAAGTGTCAAAACGTATAAACCAACGTATAAAACAAAAAAACGTGACCCCTCGAAAACTACTGGACCGATTTGGCTCGAACAAATCTTAAAACATGCTCCGAAGTATGGGGAATAAAGTATGAAATTTTGAGCCAAATCGGTCCAGTAGTTTTCGAGGGTAACCCAAATAAGTTTATCCAAAATATAATTTACACGGAAAAGCATATCATATGGAATACAAAGCATATATGTAATTATTTGGTAAAGAGTATATTAAAATTTATTAACCCCTCAAAAACTACTGGACCGATTTGGCTTGAACAAATTTTAAAACATGCTCCGGAGTATAGGGAATAAAGTATGCAATTTTGAGCCAAATCGGACCAGTAGTTTTTGAGGGACGTCTTTATTAAGTGTCAAAACGTATAAACCAACGTATAAAACAAAAAATCGTGACCCCTCGAAAACTACTGGACCGATTTGGCTCGAACAAATCTAAAACATGCTCCGAAGTATGGGGAATAAAGTATGAAATTTTGAGCCAAATCGGTCGAGTAGTTTTTGAGGGACGTCTTTATTAAGTGTCAAAACGTATAAACCAACGTATAAAACAAAAAAACGTAGCCCCTCGAAAACTACTGGACCGATTTGGCTCGAACAAATCTTAAAACATGCTCCGAAGTATAGGGAATAAACTGTGAAATTTTGAGCCAAATCGGTCTAGTAGTTTTTGAGGGACGTCTTTATTAAGTGCCAAAATGTATAAAACAAAAGAACATGACCCCTCAAACTACTGGACCGATTTGGCTCAAACAAATCTTAAAACATGCTCCAGAGTATGGGGAATAAACTGTGAAATTTTGAGCCAAATCGGTCTGTTAGTTTTCCAAATTTGGTGGTGGCATAGATACAAACAAACACAATCAAACAAACACACAAACATACATACATAGTTTCATTTTTATATATAAGATTATTGTATACAAATTTACATTAACGACTAAAAAGTATAATAAGAAAGGTATAAACGCGCGAAGACTAAACCGATGGCATCGAGCCGCGAATGGAATTTCGTGTTAGATCTAACGATTTCCATTGTAATCTTTTGTCTGATGTAATACGACTCTTTCGAATCCGATGAGACCATGGAAATTGCTCTCCCAATTTGTTTTAAAAAAGAGAGGCATTGGATGCCTAGGTTTCCGATTGTGGAAAGGGAATAAATATTGTTTCTGAAAGGGAAGAGTATTTATTTGACTTCCTACTTTTAGTGCTGACTAAAAGGTCAGGAGAGGAGTTGGAGGGGGCGAATATGTCGACCGTGGTGAAGTCCCAAGTGAGATTCAGTCCGCGGGACCAGGGGATGAGCGTAACGCCGTCGGGTCCTTTTCCATCTCGTGTGCTGAGGCCGACGGGTTCCAAGGTATTTGGAAAGCCTGCCTTCCTTAGGTACTGGCCGATTAGTTTGTTAATCGCCGTGTGCCTGGGGTTGCGCCCTTTGCTGTATTTGCAGTGGAGGGGGTGATGGCCATTGGGTTGGACCGGCTGTTTACATTGGTCGCATACGAATGGGGATACGATGTCACAGCCGAGACGCAGGCCTATGGCAATGCGTAGCTCCTCACCAGACATTTGAAGCCCCAGGTTCCTGCTAGGGATTGCCTCGAGCCATTCGTAACCGCTGTTGGAAGAAGCCCAGTTGAAAAGGTGTTTTCCTTGGGATAGGTCGTTCGGAGAGAGGTAAGCTACGGAACGTGCTATCAAGGGAAGGTCCCATTCCTTCTGGGTCACTCCAAGTGGTCGGTCGGCTGATTCGAGCTTTTCCGTATCCCAGAGGCGTAGAGCCTCTTGAAGGTGCGGGTCTGAGAGAGATGTCAAAGCGGTGATTAGCGGGTCGGTACTCATAAGCGACGATATAAAACCCGCTAATGCAATCTGTCTCGGGGATCTTATGCCAATCCCCCTCTCTTAGAAGGGAGGGATACTTGGAGCCATTGGGCGGGACTAAACTTTATATTGAGACAGAACTTAAAAAGTTGTTTTTGTTAATACCATTGATAATATGACTTTTTGACCGTCCGCTGGCTACTGACCAATGAAAAAATGACCACTGGCCAAATAAATCGAAATTTTATTTTCGTTTTTTTTGGCTCGTATGTATTTATAGACCGTCTCTTGGTACTTACCAATAAAAAAAATGACCATTGTCCAAATTGTTTTTAAGTAAAGGATAAAATTTCAAAATGCTCCTCCCAAAATCATTATAAAATACTGAAACAAATTCTTGAATATTTGATGATCAAAAAACGCCTAGTGGTTTCTATTTTGTTTCATTTTATTATATAATATATTAAAATATTTTAAAAAGTCAAATAAAATTTTTTTAATAACCTCGTTTTTATATCTTGCATTATATTATCCGGGATTTTAAATAAAACTTGTAGTAATTGTTTATCTACAAAATATTCAATTTTCTTCCCCGCTCAAACATTAATTTCCTTATTAAAGGCTTAATCAATGATATTTAAAGATAATCTCACTACCCGTTTTTAAACTTAGTGATTTACTCTTACCCCTATTAAGATCAAGTGTTTAAAAGTATTAAAATTAATATGATTTTGTAGCAAACACTAGAAATATTGATTTTTTTAATGGCGCTTTTTGTAACTGAAAAATATTTCGCGCTTACCTAAACTTAACACTTCGTAGGTCGGGTGGGGTAATAATGACCCCAATCCGTTTAAAAATGCTCTACAAAATAAATTAGTAAATATTACAATTTCATTTTTTCAGTAGCTTAACAAATTTTACCCCAGAATATCTCTACAAAATTTGGCTAGTTTTTATCCAATAGTTTTTAAGATAGAGAGTGTTTTAGATGCCTAGGGTCTTCCACGACCCCACCTTCCATAAAATGAAAGAAAAAAATTTTTCAACATTTTTTTGAAATTTATTATTAAAACCCATTATTGTAAACCCTTTTGTGAAGAAATTTTTTGTATAAATTTCTTTTTATTTAAAATATTCAAATTTTACACTCTGATTTTAACATATTAAATTTTCCTCATGGTATTTCAAAGTGCTTATTTGTGTGATTTTTCCTGCATTTATTGATTTTTTAATAAGTCTAATATTAAAGAGTGCAGTTTTTTTATAGTTCTTCGTCTGAAGATGGTATATGAACATAACAGTTATAACATTTTATCAAGTTCTTGATGATTCTATGACTACATATATAGAGTAGTCATGAATCTGTGAGTGAGTTAACAGGAGATTAAGATGAAGAAGAGTTAATTGATATACCTAACAAAATTCGTTACTTTTATAGGAAATAACTTAGAAGCTTTTATTATATGATATATTTCAAAGGAATACTAAGTTCCACAAAAATTGTCCTAATAAAAATGTTAGAACAAAATAGAATTGTGTATTTCATTTACCTGGAGTAAAGCCATATGGATGGGCAACCAAAACTCCTCCTGATTGTTTTAAATTACTTATTACAGATAAAATAATTAAGAGTAGAGTGAAATTTATGAGTGTATAAATATATGTGGAAAATGTATATGTAACTATTTTTATAGCCTCATAAAATTTCTTATATAACATTTTTCATTTAAATATTTTTCATTAATTTTGATCTTTTATTATTTTAACGTCCGCAAATCGTTTTATTTCCAAATAGATGTATTATGAACACTTGGCGTAGTCAATATATAAATATAATATATCGATCGGATAATGTAATTATGAATCGATGGCCGGGGCGATTAATCTATATAACCAATAGGCTGGGATGAGTGCGTCCAGAGAAGAAAAATATAAGATTCGATAAGGTAGATGTTGGACGATGGCCGGAGGTAATATCCGATCAGCAAATAAGGCTAGGTCGTGTGAGGTTCTTGTTAGATAATTGCCGCTAGCCCCACGTGTCTAAAATCAGAAATAAACATATCCCCCCGCAGGACTAACGTGTCCTGATTAGCAAACTAAAAATCTTCTCCCGCAGGACTAAATAACAAATTAAATAACTGGTTAGAAAAATAAATAACTGATCCTATCATGTTCGAATTCTCGCTATTTAAACCTTGTCTAAGCACTTCTCCATTTTAATGAGGGATGCCGACCGTTCAATGTACTGCACACTTCCGTGCCCTTTACAATTCGTCTGCTTCTAATTAGTGCTTTAAACAAACCATTAATCGCAGACGACAATTAGTCTCTCACGCTTAATTATGAATCGCGCAGACGATAACCAGTTTCTCACGCATAATTATCTAAATTTTAATTGCTATCTACAACACCTTCCCCTTTTACCCTTCTGGCACCTCCTATTTAGGGCCCAGGGAAAGTTGCTGCAGGGCATCCGTACCACACATCTATCAGTGTTTATTGTTAAATTCTTAGATGTGTAACTGAAGTATGCATTCCTAAGGTCTATTTTTGTAAATAATTAAGAACTCTTTAAATTAGCTAAAATTATTTCGATTCTAAGTAGGGGGTATTAAACATCTATCAACCATCTATAACGTAATTGACCTTATCAACCCACATAAAAGGTATTAGACGGGCAGGGCTAAACGAGTAATTGCATCTGAGTGAACCCTTATCGAAAACAATGTAACCCTTCAAATAACCTAGTTTCTCACGAAAAAAAATTGCACTATATTCCACTTTAATTCTATCAATGTTAAAATGCCACAGTCTCCCGACGTACTGACCATCACAATCAACCCAACCAGAGATCGTAGGCTTATTATCGAAAACCCTTGCCCCTGACACCGAGGTTGGCTGATTAACTGAGTCCATTGCCTCATTAATAACAACCAAGGATTTATGCATATATGCTACCTTGAAACCGGGTGTTGCATGGCCATCACCATTAAAAATTAACAATTTATTTTCATAATTCTATCACTATAGTTTTTACCAATGTCCTATCAAATAACCAGAGGACCCATAATATTATATATTTTCTCATTGATAACGAATAATTCTAATTCTAAAAACTTCCTCGTCTGCACATACTCGAAATTTAGTACTATCTAAAATTTTGATATTCGACCCGTCTAATTGTTTTACTAAAACACGACTTTTATTGATGTTTTTAAAAGGCCAAAATTTTAAAAAATTATATTTACTTATAACAGAAATAGAGGCTCCAGAATCTACTAAAAATTTTATTTGCATACCTTCAATATTTAAATTAACCACCGGAGTTTGTGAAGAATTAAAAAAATTAATATATACAATACTAGTGTTGTCTGCGCCAATCGAGCGTCAATTAAAGTTACGTGGCCCAGGATTAACAGAATTTTCCTGCGTGGCTCTATTCTCAAAATTACCCGGAATAACCTGGTTATCATTATAAAATTGTCTGTTTCCATAAAACCTTCTATGGGGTTCGCGCGACTGCGATCTATATCTAAAATGTGCCTTGTTATTTTTAAAGTTACAACTTACATTACAGTTGCGCCTGATGTGCCCTAATCTATTGCAATTATAGCAACGCGGGACCGAGATCTTAACCCTGTAAACTTGCTCTACGCGATGCATCTTTATAAAAATTATTACTAAAATGACCATGATAATTAGCATCATGACAACCATCTTGTCTTCTAAGAAATTTACAAATGAAAATGAATCTTTAGGCAAAAACATTGCGTTTAACAACCAATAAGTTAAATTATCGCGTGAATGTTTTATTTAAAACCACAATCAATAAAGCAAAATTGACGTAAGAAAATATCTATAATATGTCAAATATAGCAAACTACATGAAATCACAGCGTTAAAATCAATGATTTAATCAAAATTAATCTAAATGTCCTGTTATATAATGCCATTATAAACATTAAAATTAAAATAATGAAGATTAAAAAAGATCTTTCCATTAAAAGTAAATTATACCTCTTTCTGGGTATGACGATTCTTCGGATTGTTGTGCAAGTTGTTGGAGTTTGCTCGTCCTATCAAACTCATCGTTTTATCGTGCTACCAAATATCTTATTGGTATTTACCAAAGATAATTTCCTCGTGCTACTATCACAGATATGTCCGCGTTACCAGTGTGATATTTGTAATTACTGATTGTAAATAGATTTCGATTGAACTCCTTTTATTATGTACGCAATTAATATAAAACAATATTGGCCGAATTTGAATTATAAATCCAATAAACAAAATATCGATCGTATAATGATCTTCAGGATTAAAGTTAAATGTCGATGTATGGAGATGAAGGGAGAATATTCGTGCAATCAATCGACTAGAACTGGTGGTGTCTATGGGTAAATTACGGTATGGGATTATAGGACTTTAGACTTCTTTCGAACGTTTGCTAGATACAGAAATAAAAATATAACGAATAAATGTAAAGTACAAATTCATCCTTATATCAATTTGCATGAGAGATGCAGAAAGTTTGATGTACTGCACATCTCAACAAGAAAATGCCCTTTACAAATTCGTCTGCTTCTAATTAGTGCTTTAAACAAACCATTAATCGCAGACGACAATTAGTCTCTCACGCTTAATTATGAATCGCGCAGACGATAACCAGTTTCTCACGCTTAATTATCTAAATTTTAATTGCTATCTACAACAATTATGAATTTATATGAAAAATTTTATAAAATAACATTTAAATTTATAAAAGTATGAGTTAGACCAATAGTAACTTTTTTGCCTTAAAAAATTAAAAGCCAAAAATTGCCTAAGTTTGAACATCTCTATTTTTTGATTTTTGGTTATTTTTTACCAAATTTTCCACATTTATAGTTTCAACCTTCTTTTATATAATCTTATTGATTAAACCATAAAATAAAAAATATTTTTTTTGGTATGAGCCAAAATAGTCAGTAGGGGAAAAATTTTGGGGGTTGATCTAATTATAGGTAAAAAATTTAAACCACTTGATAAATTAGCCAAATTAATATATTAATGAATGTAGAAGAGTTGAAATATAATTCTTGCAAATTTTGACAAGTTTATATTATAAAACATCTAAGTTATAACTATTTAAAGTTTGGGGTAATTATAACCCCAAATACCATCCGTGTTAGCATTTTTGACCCAACCTACGAAGTGTTAAAAAGAATTATATGCCAAGGTTAAACTACATTTTATTACCCTAGTCTTATAAGCGGGGGGGGTTTAGGGGGCGGGAGTGGAGGAGATGGGAGAGAGAGATGTGTTAGTATTATTTTTAATTTATTAAATTTAGGAGTGGGGGGGGTGGTAGATGTATTGAACAGAAGTTATTAATTGAGGGGGAGGGTTGGAATTTTCTATAGGAATTTTAAATTTCCGTCGTGTTCACCACTGCGAGCGAACTAACCAAAAAGGTTAAGTTTATTAGCAAATAACAAAGCATTGTTAAATTAATTTAAAATACTTAAATTCTCAAGTTTGCCTCTAATTTAATAAGTTCGTTATAGTTAAAAATTAAAAAAATAACGCACCTCGAAAATTAAAGGTAGAAAAATGCATTTTTTCTCAACATTTAAATGAAAAATGTGTTGTTTATTTAAGACTCTGTCCAAATTTGTGGTTCTAAATAGGTGTTCTTTTTCAGCAATGCTTAAAATTAATAGCTTTTGCTCACTTTCACTTATCAAGAATATCGTTTTATATTTAATTTTCTTATAATTTCCTCTTATTTAGGGTACTTTCGCTTTTCTCATATTAACAACCTTTGACACCCATTAGTTAAAAAAACCAAAGTATGGCCTTTTCCCCTAAAAAAGAATTAGTAATGAATAATTCAATTGGTTAACATCGATAATTACCCTATGCCCTCTCCTGCAAGGGCCCATGCCTCTACTGATATGGGTCCCTGTGCCCCTACAAAAGCCTATGCCTCTACTGTTGTGGGTTCGAATCCCGGCGAGGGCAAAATTTTTATTTTTTTTAAATTAAATTAATATATTGTTCTTGTTAATACCCTTGAAAATACAACTTTTTAACCGTGTCCTGGCTACTGACCAATGGGAAAAATGACCATTGGCCAAATTGTGAATCGAAATTTTAATTTTTTTTTCTATTTGGAATTGGTTAACATTGCTAATTACCCTATGCCCGTCAGTCCAATTATTTTGCATTTAATACCCCCCTATAGGCATTCACGGCCCTTCCCACCTTTCTCGCCCATAAATTGCATAGCAAATATGATACATTTATACGGAGTATATAGATGAGTTTCGTTCCCCCTTCCCTTCCCCCTTCCCCCCTCCCCCTTCCCACAAGGGCCGAAGGCCCGAGTTTATCTTTATATTATCAAATACTATAGTCAATCAGTTATATACATTATTTTTAGCGTTATTCTATAGATGAATTGGATATCCTTTTTATAAATGAATTATCTAAAGTTACTTGTTTACTACTGTTAATGCTTGAACACATGCCTTTCGCAAAGCCTAAGTCCAAACATAATAAACAAACTTAAGTAAAGCAGTCTTATTAGCAGTTTAAGTTAGTATTTAAAATTACTGCTATGGAAATGTGTTATTTATTATTTTGCAAGCCTTACTCTATCTCCATCTCATGCACATCTATTTGTTATGGGAAAGCACACTCATATGTGGTAATAAATAATTTTAATATAATATAGACGAAATTTAGTATTTGCAGATTATAAAAACGTTTAAACATAAAAAATAAGCTGGAATTAATGAATAGATATTTGTTAGATATTGTCTTAATTAAGTCACTATTATTGACAAGTGGTATCTTAGCATGTAAATGTGGATAGTAAAAAAATTCAAAATAAAAAATACTTTCTCTGACACATAATTACATGATTAATTTTTGTCCAACAATGTCTCTATTATATAATAAGCACCAATTACATCCAAATTAAATGTCCCCCCCCCACCTACATTATCAATAGAATATATTTGCCCTAAAAAGGGTTTGGTTTAAACAAAGTCTCAATTGTCATTATTTTGTCTTTAGTATTAATCATTAAAAATTTCATTGATTGACATTTCCTGATATTTCTCTTTGCCAATTTTTAATAATTTTTGGTTGTTTCTTAACTAATATATTCCCTTGATAATTATTCAATGTTTAATACATTATTTTTAGAAACAAAAATCATTTGTCAAGTTTTTTAGGAGGGCTCTACAAATCAACAATTTGCCCAAAGAGAAAGGCATAAATATTTATTTAAATTTTCTCCTTGCAAATATTTACATTCACACTAATTTTAGCTTAAACATATAATGGAATAAAAGTTGCCATAAAATTTGCAAAATTAACTGATCAAGGAGCTGTTATAGCACTCTGAAAGTGAACAAAATTTAGCAGCAATGATGTTTGAGAATACACAATAAAATGATATTTAACCATTAAATTTTGGTTTTAAATGAAAAGTATAAAGACTCAATTTGCAATTTTTGATTGAAAATAATTAAATATCTTTTTTAATGAAAATTATTAAATAAATAAATCTTAAATGATTTCAGAGATCTTACATAATATGTTTGGTTTCATATTAAAAAATATTTTTTACCAATTTTTACAATGCTGCTCAAGGGATATACAAAAATTGCATATGAAAAGATCTAACAATTAAATAATTGCAATATTATGGCACTCATGCTATAATCAAAATTGATAGATTGGTATTAATGTTCTTTTTAAAATTAAACAATTTAGGATTCTATTAACAAAAAAATGATATTTAACAAAGATATTAAATTGTATAAGTAAAGGCATTCAGAAATGACATATATAAAACAAATTAATAAATAGATATGAGCATAAAAATGAGATTTTAAAAATAGCTGCTATATAAGTAAAAGATAAGGTTGACTTTAATAATAAATATTACTTATGCCAAATAACACAAACTTTCAATCATCATGCTTGATTTGACCTAGCGGCCGCGTAAAACCGTGATTTTAGTGTCCGGATAAATCTTTCTTACAATCCGTTAGATTTTGGGTGATATGGAGATGTCCGTATACGCCTAATACCATTAGCTTTTATAAATTCTGGCTACTACTATCAATATAAAACTATTGGTATTCTCTTCCATATATAAATCTTTTCAATATCCATGTAAATATGATGACGTATTATGCATGTTTAATGTTATTACTACGTACTAATTACGCGCTGTATAAAAGACACATCGGTTTGCCAGCAGAAAAAAGCGCGGCCGCTTTCTTCAGGGATTTACTCGGCATAAATAAATATGCCGCATAGCAAATTTGAAAATAAAATTTAAATATATAAAAATGCGTTAGATATTAAAAAATATGACTTTTAAAAATAAGATGTAATAATAATTAGATTCTAAAAATAAAATAGTATAGATATTCAAAAATGGTATAAGTCATTTTTTTCATTGGTCAGCAGCCAGGACAGGGTAGAAGTGGTTATAAATTCATAATAGTCAAAAAAACAAAACAAAAAAATTTCGAATCACATTTTGGCCAATGGTCACTTTTTTAATTGGGCAGTGTTAACAGATGATCTATAAATCAATGTTAGCGAAAAAAAGGGAAAAAAAAATTTCGATTCACATTTTGACCAATGGTCAGCACCCAACGGACGGCCAAAACGTCTTATTATCAATGGTAGTAACAACAATCATAATAGTCGAAAAAAAACGAAAAATAATTTTCGAATCACATTTTGGCCAATGGTCTTTTTTTCATTGGTCAGCAGCCAACGGACGGCCAAAAAGTCTTATTATCAATGGTAGTAACAAGAACAATCATAATTATCTAAAAAAACGAAAAAAAAATTTTTGAATTACATTTTGGCCAATGGTCAGCACCCAACGGACGGCCAAAACGTCTTATTATCAATGGTAGTAACAAGAACAATCACAATAGTCGAAAAAAAACGAAAAAATAAACTTGGATTTACATTTTGGCCAATGGTCATTTTTTTCATTGGTCAGCACCCAACGGACGGCCAAAAAGTCTTATTATCAATGGTAGTAACAAGAACAATCATAATAGTCGAAAAAAACGAAAAAATAAACTTGGATTCACATTTTGGCCAATAGTCATTTTTTCCATTGGTCAGCGGGGAGGTGTGGTGTTTGGTATTCCCCCCCCCCTTTCTTACGATAAATATACATTATTGATTTTTCGGTGAATTTAGATATTCATTTATCCCCCGCTTACTTGTTTTAATATTATCGATTGGCTTTTACCAGTGTGGTATATCGATGTTACTCTCCCCCTCTTGCTATATTTAATATTATCGATTTTTATAAACACTCACTACTTTACCCTGTACGTTACCCAAAAAAGGAATTCTCACCAACACACGTATACTATATACCCTCACGCGTACGGAAGATTGTTAGCTCATGATGAGTTGGCAATCGATTATCAGTTAACATATTATTCATTAATTTTAATTCATTAATTCTCATTTTTCTTATATTTGTGTTTTGTGTAGTTGAATAAAAAAATATACTTTTGGAAGACTAATTAATTTAGAAAAATAAATCAGTCCTCCCTTCTTTGGGGGAGGACCTGGATTTATAAATGCCAACGGACGGCCAAAAAGTCTTATTATCAATGGTAGTAACAGGAACAATCATAATAGTCGTAAAAAAACGAAAAAATAAACTTGGATTCACATTTTGGCCAATGGTCATTTTTTTCATTGGTCAGCAGCCAACGGACGGCCAAAAAGTCTTATTATCAATGGTAGTAACAGGAACAATTTTAATAGTCAAAAAAAAGCCTGGGATTCGAACCCAAAAACTGGTTAAATTAACAAAAATTAAAAGTAAACAAAACAAGACATTCGGTGCAAGACATCCACGTTCGGTGCGGACGCCGAATAGCGCACGCCGAATAGGCGGACAAACAAAATGGAAAGTGAGCCCATAAATTGCATAGCAATTAATATTGAGAATTCCTCTCCCAGGAATTGACTACCGTTATCGCTTACTAAAACTCTTGGCAGTCCCAATCGCGCAAACCATTCGCGCAACGCCTTAATAATTCCGGCAGAATGTAAGGAATTTATGATTTTTACTTCTGGCCATTTTGAATAACCATTAACTAAAACCAACCAATATTTGCCGTTTATGGGTCCTGCCAAATCAATGTGGACGCGATCCATTGGTTCCTCTGTTGTAGGCCATTGATATAAGGGAGATTCTAACATATTAGGTCGATTTTGTTGACAACCTTTACATCTTTGGACAAAAATTTCAATGTCATCGTTGATCTTGGGCCACCAACAATAAAATTTTGCTAGATCAATCATTCCAGATATTCCCGGGTGTCCGGTGTGTAAATTTTCTAACAAAACTAGGTTTAACTTTTCTGGAACTACTAACCGATTTTGCCGATATATTAAATCGTTTTCAATAGATAACTCATCTTTCTTTGGATAAAATGATCTTCGAATAGTTGCATCGTTGATAGGTTTGCTCCACTTACAGCGAATCAAATCAATAACATCATTCAACCTTCGGTCTTTTCTTGTTTCGTCCACTAACGTTTTTCTGGAAAACTTTAAATCTTCAATCATGTTTATATGGATGTCTTCATTACACTCTGCAAGGGTAGGTAGTCGAGATAATGTATCTGCGATTTGATTAGTCTTTCCAGAAATAACTCAATTTTAAAGTCATAGGCCATTAATTTAGTATTCCATCTTTGTAACCGCAAGTTGCAATTATAATGGTGTCCCTCTCGACCAAATGTATTGTAACGGTCGATGATCTGTTCTTAATATGAATGTCCTCCCATAAATGTATTGGTGAAATTTATTAACAGCATAAATAATACCCAAAGCTTCCTTGTCAATAGTGGAATATCCCTTTTCTGCTTGACTTAAAACCCTTGATGCATAGAAAATAGACTTTTCTTGTCCATCCGACTCCACGTGCATTAACACCGCTCCCAATCCTACTTCACAAGCGTCTGTATACAGAACTAACGGCTTCCGTAACGAATATGGAACAACGGTATCTTCACTAGATAGGTACTTCTGTCTCGGCTGGTCGTACTTCTTGGGAGCCGTCACATTCTTTTACAAAATATTCAATATCTTTTTTTAACTTATTGAAAACCTCTTCTATTGGATTTAGAAAAGGGGAATATGGGGGAAGGTATAAGGCTTTATGCCCAAAAGCCGATAATGTATTCTTCACAATTTGTGAATGATGAAATGGAACATTATCCATTACAATTACACAATTTTGAATATTCCTAGTCGCTAACTCTTGGAATAAATCTGTTAAAAAATCATCAAATTTTTGGCTGTTATATGTATTGTCACTATTGGAAAATTCTAAATCCCAGGTAATTTCACATATAGTTATACAATATGTATATACAATATTTTTAGATTATCTGAAGAATGTCAAAATGATTTTAACCATGTAAAACAATATATTGATCCATGTTTAAATAATGAAAATATTAATTACTAATTTGTAGGTGTATTTGTATTTTTTTGACTTGTACTATAATTTTTTACAATAAAGTTATACATTCCAATAGTAATATGTAAATTAAGAGGTTATTTTACCTAATAGTTTCATAAATATTTTAATTGTTAGTGCCTCATTTAAAAAACAGCAAAAAAAACGACAAATTTTTAGACGAAAAACAAAAAATTATAAAAAAGGGCAAACAATAATGTAAGAGTGGCGAAGGCATGTAAATGGTCAGGGAGGTAGTAAGTTACACGCGAAGGAAGGAGAGGGAAAGGGCGTTTTTTTTTAAAAGCTTTGATTGATCACCCTTTTCTCTCCTACTAGTGTGCGGGAGGGGAGTTAAGATGTTCAAACAAATAGAGAAACACTGTAAGTGGTTTGTGGAATAAGAAAAATGTTATTTCCATTAAAAAATAATCTATTTTGCATGGCAATAAAAATTTCAATTTGAGGTGGGAAAAAAATTAGGAGGAAATATGTTTATTGGTAAATGTGCAACTATATTAAAAATTAAAATTCGTGCAATAATATGATTGACATTCGAGATTTAGATGTCAATACGCATATATACAAATGATCTATTCGAAAATTAGATGAGAAGACGCATGCTTTGCAAATTTGAACTACATTTTGATTGGTTGTAGATTCCCTGAGCCATAGACCAGTTGAGCAAATACGTAATTGTGCATTAGACCAGTTGAGTATAAATCGTAGTAATGTAGTGGTAGTCGAATAGTCATACCAAAGACACTACCTAAATCTGTATTAAATATTTTGCATAGATCCTGGGATTCGCAATCAAATCTATTAGTAGATATTATGTTTACTGGCCAGGTTTGGACTTAGACATTAATAAATTTATTGCGAATTGTGGTAATTGTCAAAGGAACCGCATAAATATTCCTGAAGTCCCATTATATTCGTGGAACGTAACGAACACGCCTTGGGAACGATTACATATAGATCTAGCAGGACCAATGGACTCTTACAACTGGTTTGTCGGTATTGACTCTTATTCAAAGTGGATTGAAGTGGAACTCCTTAGGAATACATATGCTAAAATAGTGATAAAAAAACTAAAAGGGTGGTTTGCTTGATTTGGTGTTCCACGTCAAATAGTCAGCGATAATGGACCTCAGTTTACTTCCGTTGAGTTTAGGCAATTCTGTAAGGATTTTAATATAGTGCATATTCTGACCTCTCCTTACCATCCCAAGACTAATGGTTGTGCAGAGAGAGGTATTAGAACATTAAAAAGCCGCTACTTGGCCACCATAGAAGACATCAACGATCCGAACGAGTGTATGAATGAAATTTTATCAACATACAGAGTTTGTGAACATAACTCAACAGGTAGGTCGCCATCCAAGATGCTCTTCGGACGGAGTAATCGGACAATGCTCGATTGGTCAAGTCCCCAAACCATTATAGAACACAAAATTAATAAACAAGCCTTTCACCACGATATGATGACACGTCCACGAAACTTTGTAATAAATGAATCAGTCTGGGTAAAAAATGAATTGACACCAGGATAGCGGGAAGGAAAAGTACTTGCTAGTTAAAAATAAAACAATGTATAGAGGTAGGTATATATTAAAAATGGTGGCAATTAAAAATAAAACAATGTATAGAGGTAGGTATATATTTAATACCCAAATCTCGATTTCTTCCATAAAAATTAAATAATTGAAATAAATTAAATTATTATCATATGTTTGACTTATTTTTAATTTGAATAAATCTTAAAATTTCTATTTTATACTATATATGTAAAAAATAAATAAGACAAAGTGCTAAAAGACCCTAATTAACTTGATTTTAACAGTATATAAAAAAAAATATTCACCTTAGGTAAATCAAATTAATCTAAAGCTTTAGGCTATCTCTATTTATTAACCTAATAGCGTTTAGGTTAATTTTACGCTCTAACCTAAGCATTAGGTTAGTCTACACATATTGACCTCAAGGTTTGGTTGATATTGAACTCTAACGTCGAGGCAGAGGTTAGCGTTTTTAAAAGACCTCAAAGGTTTTTGAAAAGCTTAACCTAACCTATTAGCTTAGGTCGACAAAACCTAAGGTTTTCCCATCACTAGGTAATATGTCAATGTATTAAATAAATGGGGATAGTTAATTTTGTATATAATTTAAAAAGTAAATGTGCTAGGATAAAAAAAATTGTAAATACATTCCTCTCCCTTTATCTACGAATTAAATCTATTAAATAAGATTAGTTTGAAAGTTATTTGCGTTTAAAAACTAAAATCGCTGTTTTCGGCAATTTTGACAGCAAATATGTAGAAAACTTGACGTATAAGGGAAAAACTAAAAACATATTTGTGTTCACAGTGAAAAACTATACCAGAATCTGCAAATAATTCGCCGGTTGATTTCGAAAGTCCATTATTTGTTGACCACTGTAATTTATTATAGTGTTCTTCCCAACGATCTATGATTTGGTGGTCCAGAGTTAGAGTGATGCCTTCCTTGCTCTTTATTGTTTTACGTTTAGCACATCCTTTGATTTCTTTGCCCTGGTATTTGCGATTTTGTAGATCATTCTTTCCCTCAGTAGTCAACTTAGTTCGAATTCTTTTAAATATGTTATAGCCTTGGTTACACAACGTTTTGCCTCATTTTTAGCTTTCACATATGTCCATCTTGGTTCTTAATGTTGCCTGACTATGACTAGGCGTTGCACGTCTTCGTTCCACTACCACTCCCTATCTTTTTGTATAACTTGTTTGCCTTCTCCTATAACTCGCTACTGATCGTACCGTGTTAGCTATGTTAATCCACATATCGTTAGCATTCTTCTGGTCATCTATTTGCAGCAGTTCAATTATTCGATCATTGCAAATATCTTTCAATTTTGGTAGCCGAAACCATTCAATTTTCCCATCTAGTCTCTTCGACTTTTGTGTTTTGGCCATGGAAATGACTTAATCCTTCACAATAAGTCTTGTTGGGCTGCAATAGCCTCAATGGGTATAAGCTTACAATCAATGCATCTTTTATAATTCCTTTGTTGATATTAAAATAAAGTCGATCTTTGAAGACCTATTCCCACTTTTGTGTGTTATTACATGATTCTCATTCTTTTTGAAGAAAGTATATGTGACGGCCAAATCAAATGATTAGCTATTTTCAATATTGCGTCGCCTTCATCGTTTCTCGATGTATCCATTTCCACCATAATACGATTCATATCCTTCTCTAGTTTTGCCTACGTGACCATTCATATCCGCTCCAATTATAACTGTCTAGGCTCTGGATATCATGCGCAGCGTTTCGTCTAATTCTTCTCGAACTCATTTTCTTCATGTGTGCATCCTGTTTGCGGAGCATATCCGGACACTATTAATCATTTGACCTTCTATCCATAGTTTCAACATCATAAGTCGTCCACTTTTTCTTCGTACTTCAATGACTTTATCTTGCAAATGTGAGGCTAGTATGATTGCCACGCCATTTTTATTCGTTCTTGGCCATTGAAGTAAAGTTTATAGCCTTCATCTATCATCCTTGCTTTTGCGCCTTTCCATCTTGTTTCTTGTACACATGCTATATCGACCTGTCGCTTGCTGAGGGGGTCAACAACTTCTCGGCATTTTGCAGTCATCGTTCCAACATTTAGCGAGCCCATTCTAAATCTTGTCTTTAGCAAACTAGTTTCTTTAACTACATCTGTTTGCGGAAGATTTAGTGACCCTCGTTGACTTTTAGATACGGGCGCCTACCATGTCGTTTAAGGAGGACGCCCTAGCGCTTTCATTGCTTTCATTATTCTCAACTTTCTTAAAGCTTTTTGATCATGGGTAACGCTCGGCTATCCAGGCCTGACAGCTGTGTTGACGATCTGAGATATATTTAATCTTTTGATATAAGTGACGAAGGCAGTATTGAACCTGCAAGCTGCTTCAAAGCCTACCCACTACGCTACGACGCCCCCCATAGAAGCAAATATCACGAGTTTTAAACTTTGACTGCCAAAACAGCCCTCCAGCATATAACATGGTTAGAAAAGAATCAATATTAATCCATAAATAAAAAGCTAACATAATCTCTAAAAATTCATTCTTTTAACATAAAAAGTGCAATGAGATACCTTGAAGAAAATAATTCATTTTTGAGTCCTCCGCAATCATATATGAAGAAATGGTTTTCAAGCATCCCCAGTGCCTATCTTCAACTTACCTATCGCCTTCGCAACCTTCAGATTAGTGATGCGGAAAAACCGAGAAAAATCTCGGTGACGAGACGAGAATTTGAAAAATGGAGTCGAGATCGAGACAAGAATTTGGATGTCGAGACGAGACGAGATTTTTTCGGCGAGATCTCAACTTTTTATTGATCGTTAGGTTTTAGTAAATTATTGTGTATTTTAATTTGAATGATTTACATTTAAGGTATTAAGGGTAAATCAATATGTATGGAATATATTTAATATTAAAAAAAACCTAAATGTAGTAAATATTATATATTTTTGCAAAAAATTAAAATTTGGCAATCATTTATCTAAGTATGGTTGACCCTTAGGGTATTTGAATAATTTTGTAATATTATTATCACATATTTGTATCCATAGCATTATAAAATATTACAAAATTTTAGGCTTAGAATGAGTTTTGATGGAATAGTAAATATTACTAAAGCATATTTGAATTTCGCAGTTACTCATCCAGCATAAGGCAATAATTAACTTTGGTGGAAAGTGCCCTGAAGAGAGCAAAGATTCCATCCATCTTGGAGCCATCGGACCCCGCCTTGGAGGGACGTATGCGTCCTGATGGATCTTCTTTAGTCCCATGGAGCAATGGTCTTCACCTTAAATGGGACTTCACATGTATTGACCTATTTGCCCCCTCTAACTGCAACAATGATTCTTTAGCTGTTGCAGAGGGGCGGAAAACCAATAAATACAAAGCCCTATTATCCTCAAATATTTTTATTCCATTGGTTGCTTCGTGTTCAGGCACCTTTGGCAAACAGGCCTTAGCTTTTTTTTAAAGAGGTTGGAAGACGTTCTCCCCCGTCTAAACATTCGGTACCCTTTTTACTAAAACAAAGACTTGGTATTCTTATAGCCAAGTACAACTTTAAATCGTTCGCGGATTCTTGGCCAATTTTGGAAGATCCCCTCGATGATGATATATCCGAATAGTGTATTATTTTATTCGGCGCATTTTGCCTTTTATATTTCATGTATTTATATTATATTACTGTCAGCGGATTTTTAACAAATAAACTTTAAAAAAAAAAAAAAAAAAAAAAAAAAAAAAAAAAAAAAAAAAAAATTAACTTTGGTGGTCAATCAGTTTGATTAATTAAACAAGTTAAGCTAAGGTGGCTCGAGATTTTTGGGCACCCGCCTAACGATTTCAAAAGTACAATAGAGTATTTAATGACACCGTAATAGATTAAAATTAAGTCATGCGTTTTCAAGAAGTTTTTATGCTTCAACTAATAGTATACCTCCCAAATTTTTGAACCTTAATAAGACATTATGTGAATACATAGTTTTGTCATATGCATTACTTTTCACATTATAACATGGGTTGGCAGGTGCATTTAAATGTACTACATTTCCATAATTGTGCAATATAAAATATACAGGAACCTATATGTATTCGATAAATAACTATTTAATGGCAAAGTTAGTTAGAATGGAGTATAAATTTGATTATAATGGTTTTTGTCATAAATTTAAATGCGTGCACTTTAATTTAAAGTTTAAAACTTTATGTACTTGATCCTATATATAATGCTGCTTTTATTGTTGTTATTACAACGTTTAAATATATGCAACTAGTTATCAATTCTGTAAATAATAATACTATCATTACAAGTCACTCGCACTTTGTGGTTTATAACGCTATAGTAAACATGCAATAAACACTATGGGCTATAATTAGTAATGGTAATGTCAATGCACTTAAACGTTTGCCTTAAATATGTTACGGTCTACTCTGAAGCTTTAGCCAAAGTTAATAAAGGGTCTCAATTTGCTATGCAACTGAGTCAACTATAAGCGAATTTATTATTTTTTAAGTCTATTTATAGTTACAAACATAGTGAATTTGATACAAATGTTATAATTTGCTAAAACAATACAATTTTTCTATACTTCAAATTTATTTATAGTTTTTTTAGTCTTCACTTTCTATAGAAAATGTTTCCTTTATGAATTAATTCATATCTTTTTACTGTTAATTAGATGTCGTGTCCCGCTAAATCTTTAAAAAGTTTGTTTATTAAAGTTTTCCAAAAAATATAAAAAATTGCCATTTGGTTTTTAACGCTATTTTATATTTTTTAATAAAACAGGAGAAAATTTTATCTCGTATATATTTTTTTTAAAAGGTCGAGACGAGACGGGAATTCTTGTCGAGACGAGATTGAGATTTTTCTAGACCGAGACGAGATTTTCATAATCGCTCCCAAGACGAGACGAGATTTTTTTGACGAGACCGAGACGAGACGAGATCGAAACACTACTTCAGATATTGCTTTTAAGTCATCAGACATTCGTGCCATCTTATCTTTTCCTATGAAATATGTAAGTGTTCTCCACGGCATAAAACCATAGACTGCCGAACAGCTGATTTTACAATTAAAATCATTCAGACACCAAAATAGCTATCATATTGTAGGAAATAACAACAGGTATATTTATACTTCTCCACGATAAAATATTGAAGAAAATAAATAAGACTAATAGCTTAATTTATAAATAAAAAAATAAATAAATTAGAACAATAAATTTTGGTGAATTCTATTTTTTGGTTGCAATTTCCCACAAAATTGCGCTTGCTATATTTGCTCAAAATTTATCAGCTGTTTGGCCGTCTATGGTTTTATTAGTCTATGCATAAAACCAATTTTAAAAGTTCTTATCTTCTTCATCAGTTATTTGGTCCCACAGTCGTGGGGTTTGTTTTGATTAGTTTCTTCCATCTTGACCGGGTGAGTGCAATATCTTGACTAATCTCTTTTGTTTTCATTACTTTAGAGACTTGCCTCTCTCGTCCTCTTCCTCTCTTCGTCGGTATCTCCATGTCCATTACTTTTCGATTTACGTCAGTCGTGTCCCTTCTTAGTATATGCCCATACCATCTTAGCCGATTTTCGTTAATCATGTCCGCCATAGGTTGAATGCCCATTTTTGTCATGAGAAAGTTATTCGTCATATGGTCGAGCTTAGTATACCCCATGCTCCACCGTATCATTCTCATTTCCGTGGCTTGTAATAGCTTTCATTCCGTTGTGTTTAATGCTCTAGTTTCATTTCCATATAATAACACCGGTGTAACGCAAAAAAACGTCTCCATTATAATCCTTCTCCACTTGAAATATTCATTCTCATTGGTTGAAAACACAAATTGTTATGTTTTTGACATATTACGTGAGCTATAGCATATAGTCACATAAGGCGTTAGAGCTATAGCACATAGTCACTAAAGACACTAAAGCTATAGCGTGGCGTTAACATTGTTATAAAATTTATAGGTTAAAATGCTTCATGGACACATGTGGCTTTTTATAGGTTAAATTGCATTACTATGGGCACATGTGGTTGTATCTAGGTTAATTAATTAATAAGCTCAGGGCTATAAATAAGTGACCAAAATTAAGTATGAGAGACGCAGGCATATAAATAAATAGAATCTGGTCTGACGATACATTTATATATTCAAAAAACTTTATTGATTGCACAATATTATTTGAAATATTTAAAATTCTGCCTTTAAAATTTAGCAAGCATTTGGTAAATATGAGACGATATCAATAACAAATAGCACAAACACGGCACCGGTAACACCCATAAACCCTTTAAGATAAATTAAGCATGCTGGACAGCTAAAATAAATGCCTGATAAATCAAGTTTCACTTTTTATAAATTCGTTAATTTTAAGTAGTGCTGTAAACATTTTTAAAAAAATCAAATGCTTTCAACGTTCATTGACAAAAATCAAACTCGTTCACGTTCGTTTTAAAAAAAAGGAGCGCGTTCACGTTCGTTCAAAATTTTATGATTTTTTTAAATTTAATATAAATAAATGTCTTATTTTTTTTTAACACAATATATTCTTCTTCTTTATCAGTTATTTGGTCCCACATTGGTGGGGTTTGTTTTGATAAGTTTTTTCCATCTTGACCGGGTGAGTGCCATGTCTTGACTAATCTCTTTAGTTTCCATAACTTTATTGACTTGCCTTTTCCACGTGACACGGCCAAATATACTTCCTCATTTAAGCCATCCTTTTTGGATCCGGGTATTGACTTCTGTTTGCAACCTCCCTCTTGATGTAGCATCAAGCCGAGGTATGTAAACCTGCCTAATTTTGGGTATTTTAGATGGTCATCCAGGGATGGGGTGCCTGAACCGTTCATTTTCATGTATACCGTTTTTCGATCGTTAACCTAACCAAATCCAGCTAAGCGCTTTGACTACTTTTCGGCTTCTTCGAATACTTTCTCCCTATTTTCCTCGCATAGTACTATATCATCGGCATTACACCATGGTGATGGCTTTTGAATGTCCCTCGTTATCGTGTCTATAATTATATTAAATAAAAAGGGACTTAAAGCAAAGCTTTGATGTAATCCAATATTAACCCAAAAAAGTTTAGAGTCTCCAACTGTCGTCCTAACGCAAGAGTTTGAGGCTTCATAAATATTTTTCATAAGCCGTATATATGCGTCAGGGATATTTTGTTTTCTCAGGCACCACCATATTAAATGGCGGGGGGCAGTGTCATAAGCTTTCTCCAAGTCGATAAAGACCATATGTAGGTCTTTCCTCTTTTCACCATACTTATCCATCATTTATCTTAGTGCGACGATTGGGTCGATTGCGAATTGGCCGGCCACAAATCCGAATTGATTAGCCGATATTTCCATCTCGTTTTCCAACCTTGTTACTAAGATCCTTTCCATAAGCTTCAAGGAGTGGCAAGTTAGCTTCATACCTCTGTAATTGCCACAGTCTTGAGGGTCTCCTTTCTTTAAATAAAGGTATAATGGTGCTTGCTCTCCATTGATTAGAAATTTGCTCTTCTATCAATATCTTGTTAAGGAGGTTCGTCATGGAGGTGACTTCTTCTTTACGACATCCGAGCAATGCTTCCCTAGGTATTGCATCTGGACCATTTGCTTTTCCTTTTTGCATTTTGTACATTTGTGTCCTTACTTCATCCTCCTGAAAGAGTTCGACCATACTTATATTTGGCTCAATTTCGGGAAGGGAATCCTTGTCATTTTCAATATTCATAAGTTTCTTAAAATATCCTTAAACCTTTCCATCACTTCTTTCGGCTTGAATTAGGTTTGACCCTTCTCGCTTTTGACTATTTTAAGAAGTCCGACATCGCGACTTTTCTTCTCCCTTATCTTGGCCAATTTAAACATAAGCCTATCGCCCCCTTTATGATCCAGTTTGTTTGCCATCTCGGTGTACGCGGCATTCTTCGCTTTTGCAACGGCCTTTTTGCGGCCCTCTTTGCGTCCCTGTACTCTTGATAATCCTCCGACTTTTTTGATTTATGCCACCGTCTATATAGATTTTTTGTTCTTTCGATGAAATCTTTAACCGATTGATCCCACCACCATAGTTCCCTATTTATAGCTTTGCCTCCTTTGGTCTGTCCTAGAACACGAATCGCTGTTTCCTTAATGTCCTTAGCTAGCGTCTCCCAATCGTCGTCTACGTCCCATTGCAACTTCCTTGCACCCAAGAGTGAGTGGCTTTTTGATGGTATTCTGTTTGTCGACGTATCCTTTAGCCTTTCGTATCGAATTCGAGGTTCATAGACCTTTCTTCTTTCGGGAAATACTCTTCTGTCAAGATCCATAACAAGGGGACGATGTTGCCTGGCGATTTCTTCTCCCGGTATTACTTTGCAATCCTTGATACTCCATAAGTTCTTTCGCCGTATAAGCATGCTTCCCACTTCTATAAGTCACAATATGATCTTCGCGCTTTTGAAAATAGGTGTTAACGATCGCCATGTCATATGCTTGGGATACTTGGAGAAGTTTTCCCCTTCTTTGTTCTTCAGACCATGCCCATAGCCTCCATGATTGCGTTCATACCCAAGGCGATCTTTTCCTACGTGAGCGTTGAAATCGGCCCCAATAATTAGCCTTTTTTTCAGTCGGATTCCTTGTATTTCCTTTTCCAATGAATCGAAGAATATGTCTTTCTCTGATTCCATACACCCAATTTGGGGAGCATACGCGCAGATAACGGTTAGGAGGCCCCCCTTGATCTGCAATCTTCCCCCACATAGCCTGTCGGAACAACGCTTGACTTCAATCACCTTGTCCTTGAACGATTCGCTAGAACGATACCGACCCCGTTACGATATGGTAACCCACTGTAGACTAGTTTGTAGCCTTCTCCTAATTCCCCAGCTTTAATTCCGTTCCACCTCGTCTATTGTAGGCAAGCGATGTGTACCTTTCTTTTTTTTAGCCTTTATGCGACCTCAATGCTCTTCCCCGTCAACGTTCCCACATTCAAGCACGTTATTTATAACAATTAATAATAATAACTCCTCAGAAACTTACTCACCATATTTTGTAACCTCTTAGATAATGGGTGTATTACCTAAAGAAATATCGCCCATAGTCTTTGAGCAAAGCTTTTAGCTATAGGGAAGGCCGATAATTCAGTCAGAACTATCGCTATCGGCGGTGTCTTTCGAAAATTTATTTCTAAATTAATTTGTTCGTCCATCAAACCTATATCGACCCCGATTTTAATTTTGCATCAACTAGCCTTTGGGGTCAAAGGAGGATGCGAGTACCCATGCCGCACGCTTAGCCCTGGAACACCTCCCTCTGGGTGACTCCTTTTTAAAACTGGATTCAAAAAATGCTTTCAATTCCATTTCCTGCACAGCTCTCACAAATGATTTTATCAAGCTATTCCTTCAATACACCAACTACATTATTTTAAGTTACGGATGCCCTTCAATTTTCAAATATGGAAAGTTCTTCCTTGAATTCGCAGAAGAGATCCAACAAGACGACCTTTTAGGCCCCCCTTATTCTGTTTGGCTATAAATCACCTAATTAATGAAATTAAAAAACATTCTAAACTCACCCTTAGTGTCAAATATCTAAATGACGCCACTCTTGTCAGCACTCCCGACAACCTAATCCAAGGACTAGAAGTAATCCATGCTTTTTTCGCCATTTTAAACTTATCTTTAAACGCCCTAAAAAGTGAAATTTATTCTGACTTGGATATTCACACAAAGTTCTTTAACTTTGCCATAATTTAAAAAAACGTATGTTTTAGGCGCACTTATCGGGGGACCTAGCCTCAAAAACTTTTTAAACAAAAACCTTTCATTTTTAAAAACCATTAGACATTTTTAAATCTATGCCCTATCATCATTCCTTTTATATTATAAAAAACTAATACAACATTACCAAAATTTTATTCTGTTTCCGCTCCACGCAAGCTTTTTTTTTAAGATGTTTTACACAATTATGAAAACTTTTTTAAATCCACGCTTGAATCAATTTTAAATATTTCTTTTGACACGAATACTTGCCTTCAAGCCACTCTTTCCACAAAATCCGGTGGTCCAGGTATTCGCTCACCATTTGCGACTTCCTAGCCTCCTTTATCTATCTTTTAAAAAACATATTAAGGACCTTGTCCCATTCTCACTTAATCCCTCCATCAATCAAGCCATATCCCTATGGAATGAGAATGTCAATGTAGGAGCTAATATACCATAATCATACGCTCATTGGAGGCAAGTTGAATGTCTCTGTCCGTTAATTACCTTCTCTCGACATGCGACGCCAAACAGCATTGCAATCTTAGGTCATTGGCTTTTGATCAATCCGGTCATGAATGGCTTGAAGCTGACTCTAGCAAGTTTTCGGGAATGCTCATAGAGAACCCCATTCTATCCTTTAAAGATAGCCTTCCGTTTTGGATTTAATTACACTTCACCATACCCCTGCCGGCTTTGTAATTCACTTGTAGATGAGAAAGAGCGTCACCCTCTGCATTGTAAATTTAACAATAGCAGGTATAGTAGGCACCAAAAAACAAACACACTGTTACAAGCTCCCATCAAACGGGCCAAATTTTCGCCATTAAACCGTCAGATCCCTCTCATGAAGGGCGGATGCGTTCTAACGGTACGTCACTTGTCCCATAGAACAAAGGCTTTTTTTTAATGCTACACTTGTATTGACCTGTTAGCCCTTTCAACGATCACGACCCCCTAGGATCCGCAGAGCATCGTAAATCCGTAAAATATTCAGCTTTATCCGAATTCTCCGTTTTGGGAAGAGCGCTTTAAATTTTTTTAAGAACATAATAAACGCTCACCTCCCTTAAAAATATCGAACAGTTTTCTACTAAAACAATTAATCGCCATTGCAATCGCTAAATCCAATTTTTAATCTTTGATGGATTCAATGCCCATTCTTAAAGAAGACGAAGAAAAATAACGCCTTTAAATAATTTTATTTATAAATATACTTGTATCCTTTTATTAATTTCATAATATATTTAAAACTTTTTAAGATGCGAATTAGCTTCTAGTACTATTATCCAACTATCTTTTTTATATTACATTACTCAAATTGAGCCAGGTATTAAGTTTCTTAGAATACTACTGATGATTGTATAAGAATTAATTTATTAAAGGTTAAAAAAATATCCAATATATATTATTAATTAATGCATGCAGTTTTTCAATATTTAATGACGTGACGTTTTAACAGAAAATATGCTTTATGTTTCATTAGAGTATGGCACGTCAGACTGGCAAAGAATTTGTGGTTTGAAAACATTTTCTTCTGGTTTCCAAATTATAGGACCAATCTAAAAGTAGTTTGTAAAGATAAATTTATTTTGCAATTCCTGTTTGCACAATATAATGAAACAGATAATCATTTTAGGTCTCATACGCTCTTATGCATACCTTATTCCTTTATTAAGCTAAAGCACTATTCTAATTCATAAAGATTGCTCATTCGAATTTTTAATTAAAACAAAACCGCTTTTATTGAGGTTTATAGATTATGAAGTTTTCTTTGTGTAGTGTTGGTGTACAAGCTTTTTTATAAATTAACCTTGCTGATTACATAATAAATAAATAAAATTATTAATGCAATAAATTTTTGTAAGCTCTCTTAGTTTTCATGATTTTTAGCATTACTATATCTTTCTAATTAGTTTAGCCCTTAATATGTAGGATTTTCGACTTAAACTACTACAAGCGAAAAAATGAACAAAAATCTGAGAACTGTTAAGCGAAAGCAATTATAAAACAAAAGTAAGTTAACTAATCTACATTACATGCATAGACTAGATAGACTGCTCATGCCCTATGTTGCGTATGGTTAATTGTGTGTCAAATTTTCCTCCATTTTGAAGAGAGCAACTGGTGTATCTTATTCTTAACCATGTAATTTTGACCTATAACAGTCAATTACCTTCCTCACTAGTTTATAAATTAAAACGAACTTCAATAAATTAATATTATTCAAAATAGCAATTAATATTGATGGCGCTATATTATTAAATAAACTTTAATCGCATTTTTATGAATTTTTTAAATGATATTTATTTTAAAATGCTATTTTTAATATCTACCCAATTCACTATTTTTTTATTTGCCTTTTTAAGATTATTTAATTTGCGAAAATTACGAATTTCTATATGATTACCACGTTACAATGTGCATTTCAAAATGGTGGAAAAAGGGTACACATTTTGTGCGTTGATAAGCAGTCTATCTAGTCTATGATTACATGTCTAAAGTGCAAATAGATCTAATATAATAAATTTACAAAATATATTAGATTTTGTTGGTGTATTTTTTTATCTAACACTTGTCTTAAAAAATTTAATTATTTTTCCATCTGCTTTTAAGTGGGTGCGGACTAAAGTTCTAGTTTAAATTAATTAACTAGTGATCTCATCAAATGTTCTAAAACGGCTTCCTCTTTTGTTTCATAAAACTAAAGTTTAACTTAGTATAAAACTGAATTAATTTCCGTGAAAAAATAAATTAAATTTTGCTTAACTAAAACTTGATATCTGCAATTTAAATCTGTTGACCCTCGTGCAAAAAAAACGAATAAAAAATAGATAATACATAAAACATCTCAATATATCTATCAATATGCGAGTGCCTCGTTATTATATGTTGTAACAATAAAAGGCCTTTAAATAAATACATAAGAAATGCTGTAAGAATTTTTTTGAAATTATTCGTGTATATATAAAGTACTTTAAAAAATTATGATGCAACATGATATATAAATAGTTAAATAAAAAATTATAATGTATTTTGTTTACTTCTTTTAAGGTATATTTTGTGATAGAATAATCCTCAAACTCATATAGTTTTCTTACAGGTTCCATCAAGAGCAAAATCTTAGAAAGTTTTGTGCCAGGGAGATATACCTATATATAAGTTAATTATAATCAAAATAACTTATAAAACAAATTCCTTTTACAATTTTATAATAGTGGCTATATTTTAAATGTCGTATCCACAACAACATAATAATGCCTCACTCCCGGTAGTCCCTTTCAATTTGTACTTAGAGCTTAGGTTTAAAACTATTAAGCTTAATTACCGTCCCTAGGGTTGAAATGAGATCTTTTAATCAACACTATGACAATGATGGAGAATACCACAGAACCAAAATAGGGCGGCAAAGAATTTTATGGCCATTCTTTATAAGGAGGCGATTGATATGGAAATGATTACTATTATAGGGAACGCTCTAGTTACGTAAGAGAGGATTTTAGATAAGCAGGGGATTTCCGTGTATACCTTAAATAGTAAAGGTGATAAAAAAGATTCAAATAGGCCAAGGAATGATCTTAAGTAGTACAAGGTTCCTGGTCATAAAAATAGAAAATAAGCTTTATTAACCACTTAATCCCTTTTTATTGTTGAGTTTCTCATTACTCCTATAGTTCTTACGTACTTCCACGTTAAAAACAAACAACGTGGTCCCAAAAACCTACCCTGCCCCGTCAACACCAATATTGCTCGAGAAAGTGTAGGCCACTATACTTGTAAGTACATAAAAATAAACCGCAGTATCATATCGAACAAAGTTGATCTAAAAAGATTACTTCCGTTTCTCGTTAAAGAAGTATCACTTTTGTGCATCGGGAAAAATAGGACGCTCTTTAGCTATTTGTTAAATCTATATAATATACCTTACCAATCTTAGTTAGTCCATAGCAGTGGCGAATGACGGGGGGGGGGGGGAAATTCCCCCCCGCAGATTTTTTATGAAAAAAAATATTTTAGATCTAAAGTTTATATTTTATAGTTGTGCAACGTAACTGACCAAGTTAATTATTTATAATGACTTTCTTTATGTTTTATACCAGATTTTATAATTATGATGTTGAAATAAAAATGTTATAAAAAATTTTTGGAGTTATATTTTATGTTGTGCAACGTAACTGACCAAGTTAATTATTTATAATGACTTTCTTTATGTTTTATACCAAATTTTATAAATTTGATGTTGAAAAAAAATTTTATAAAAAAATTTTGGAAATTTTCCCCCTCCGAGAGAAAATCCTGGCTACGCGCCTGGTCCATACGAATTTATCTTTAAGATGATATATATAATTTATATTCATATAACATTTGCGAAATTTTCATATTCATACATTTTTTTAAATTTTAACTTAGGAAAAATCATACGATGGGCAAATAATATTGTGAACCACTGCAGAAATAGGCGTATTTTGAGAATTCAATAGTTAAATAAGCAAAATACTAAAAAATTGAATTTTAATTTTACCCCTTCGCTTAGGAGTAGCTAAGAGGAGTGGATGTGCTTGACCCACCCCTAATTATTAAAAAATGTTAAAAATTTCACAATATTATCATCTTGCCGCCCCCCCCCCTAAATAATAATTAAAATTTTGCCCTCCCTCTTCTATTGAATAATTTCTAAGGTCCTTTCGAGTCTTTTTTAGTTTCATTGGACACAAAATTTAATATATGAAGGGAAAGTTGAAAATATGTTGGATAATATAACAAGGTAAGCCCATTAAATTTGGGTTTACGTTTTTGTGCTGAACCAGCCGAACAACTATTGTTGCAGTTTCAAAGTGTGTGAAATACATGAAAATGAAAAAATTGGTGCCACCAAAGGAATGTCCTAGGTTTTGTCGATAGCCCACCCAATGTTAATTGACAATAAATTCCATTCTTTACACTTATTATAATGGCAAAGAAATCAAAAGAGTAGTCTATCAAAAAAATATGCGTTTATAAATATTTGGTTGATAATGGGTTTTTGTTTAAACGCGTCTGTAATGATTTTTTATTAAACGTAACCCAAAGAATGGCAATCCCCTTACTCACTATTTAAAAATACCACGAGTTAGGGTTATAAATCCTGCCTACCTATACAACGTGCACGACCAGGGAACATACGATGACATGGAGCATTGGTCTACCAAAAACCCAACACAGAGAAGATGCACAGCTTTTAATAAGTGTTTATATTGATTTTGAATAAAAAAAGATTGTTACATACGTATTTGAAATTTAAAATTAATAAGTTGTAAATATGAAAAAATAATCAGGGGCTATAACGAAAAATAAAAACATGAGACGAAAAAACAAACCTGTAAAGGGTCTGTGAGTGACTTAGAGATCGCCAAAGAGATTTCCTTTTGTTTAGATTAATTAAAGTTGAATCCTATTATTTCTCATAATCACTTTTATCGACCAATGTAAGTGTCGGGGTCGGCATCATCAAGCTTACACTCTTCCCTCCCCTCTGATCTGATTGTAATTAATTCCTCACACTCAACATAAATGTTCCATCTCTTACACTCTTCCCCTTGTGTTAGTTAATTGTAATTTTTCAGGATAGCCAAGTTGTTATTGTACTAATAATCTACTAATAATATTAAACTAAATAAGAATGATAATAAAACTGGAATAATGATACTAAACTAAGAATGGATCCATTTATTAATCAAAACAAAAAATAAACATCTGAGTGTTATGCAAATTATCACATCTGATTATCTTGCCAACTCGGCTTTTTGGCTTGCAATATTCAATACTATAATTATATCAATCATATAATCTGATATACAACACATATATAACATCATATATAACCTCACACGTATATAACACATATATAACATAACAATAACATAACACCTTTCCCCTTAAGGTATGAAGGCTCCCTTTGGTTTTGTTCTTCGACTATGTCTCCCATGTGTAACATTCCATAACCTTTGCAGTGGGCTAGTTGTAAGGATGGGATGGAAATTGTCAGTAGGGAAATATGGAGGGTTTTAGTGCATGGACTCGGCAACGTGGACTCTGAACTTGACCCTTCCCATCATCTGCTGTAGACTTCCTGACCAACTTCAGGGACCGGACTGCACCACCACCCATAAGATTACAGGTGTCGGTAGAAGATGTCGGCCGATCCTGCGACTCCCCCTTTACTACCGATAGTCCGTCCATTTCGACTCCGAGAGGTAGACTTCAGGGCCCCAAGCCATACATGGCATCATTAAGGGATTTCTCTACCTATTACCACCCTGAAATTGGTCTAGTCTCAGCGGACGTGGATCTGGAAAAGTGGGTTTTGGGGAAGCTAGTGGGAGGGTTATAGTTTTCTATTTTACGTTGGGGCACATTCCTATCTTCCCATATCCATAGAATCATGAATTAACCTCCTGATATGATCTCCTTCGAATAATGAATTTAATCCTGAATTCATATTCTCCTAGCTGTAAGGGTGTGGGAAAAGTGTCAGTGTTAAATTCATATGTAGTTTTCTATTTGGGGCACATTCCTATCTTCCCATATCCATAGAATAATGAATTTAACATCCTGAAATGATCTCCCTTCTCCCGAGAATAATTAATTAACAACCTGAATTTTTATTAATCCTGGAATTCTCCTCCCATCCACCTCATGAGATTTTACTGAAATGATCTCCTCCTGAATTCATATAATCCTCTCACAAGTCTTATCATTTCCATAGAATAATGTTTCCCTTTTCATTGCATCATTTGGAATTCCTCTTTATGTTCAATACCCAAAGCCATTTGTTTGCACATATATTTTTGTTGTTCTTCAACTGTTTTCTTTTCATATTTCCCAAAGTTTGTTTACTTCCGACACCATTTGTTCATGATAGCCAAGTTGTTATTGTACTAATAATCTACTAATAATATTAAACTAAATAAGAATGATAATAAAACTGGAATAATGATACTAAACTAAGAATGGATCCATTTATTAATCAAAACAAAAAATAAACATCTGCGTGTTATGCAAATTATCACGGTATCGTTTCAAAATGTCACAGTCCAAAATGTAACAAAGCCACATCGTGAGATTCGCGAATCTCACGATCGTGAGATTCGCAATTACTCATTGCGCAATCGCATAATTTCCATTGGGTAGTGTTTTAGGTCAGCGTTTTAGGTTAGGGGTTGGGTTAGGATTAGATGTACATCAAATTCCCTCCCCATTTGAGATTTAATTTTTCGTGATATTCGTGTGACATTTTGGACTGTGACATTTTGAACCCAAGACAATTATCACATCTGATTATCTTGCCAACTCGGCTTTTTGGCTTGCAATATTCAATACTATAATTATATCAATCATATAATCTGATATACAACACATATATAACATCATATATAACCTCACACGTATATAACACATATATAACATAACAATAACATAACAAATTTGTAAGTGTGAACGAAAACCATATGGGGATTAGATTGGTTAAAAACCGAACATTGATATATATAAATTAGTCGTAAATTTCGTTTGTGCTTCGCGCGATTTTTTATTCTCCCATTTTATATATGAAAGGATTTTCACTTCGAATATTACGATTTTTGGGATTAAACTTAATTATTAAAAACCTAATATTATTATTGGGCATTTTCAAGCAAATAAATCCTTGTTGATTATAAATAACTTTGTCATAAATTTGTTTTTTAGTAAGAAACAAGTTTTATAATCTTATCTGTTTGGGTACTACAATTGAAAATTTTTAAAAATAAACACATTCTTGGTACGCAGGATTTTGTTTCAATGGGAGGGGGGGGGGTAAATTTTTTACTGCGATAGAGATTTATTACGTCTGTAAATGCTTAATCCTAGATGTGAGGAGTGTACAGTAAAATTGAAGGAGCGGGGGTTTGCTTATGTATTTGCAATAATTTGTTAAAACTTAACCTGATGAATTTAATTAGAGTGGTAATAATATTACCTATAAAAACCTTTTAACATCCGAAAAAACATTACTAATAAATCAACTATTGTATATACAAAGTCAGAATTTAAGAATTTAATCTATTTTGAGTTTGAATAAAGAGCAAGAAGATTCCAGCATCGGCTTGGAGCTTCTACTACAATAAATGGGCTTGATAGGATAGCATGACTTGATAGCCAACAAACCTTTAAGAACAATTGTTAAATACCCATATTATATTTTAAGAAATTATTTCTTTGCTACTTTAAATAGCTTTTAGCCTAAAACATAGACTAGTATACTATATACTGACCAAAGCTGTTTTTGCATATTTGCGCCCTTGTGCAATGATTGAAAAATTTATGAAAGAAGGAATAATGAGAACATTAAAGGATTAACTTTCCATATCTAAGCTCGACATTTAATTATCCAAAAAAGTAAATAACCTTTATTTTGTAATTATTATATACAAAAAATGAGGCGGCCTACATCCTTATCTAATAATAATTATAAGTTGTTCATCAGTCTCTCTATGATGTTATTAGTCTATGGCCTAACCACGAGAATCATCCCGTAACTTAATCACCAAATTTACAATATTGGACTAGCTCTAGATGCTTCGTCCTCCAAAGTCAACCTAGTGACCCCATTCCCTTCTATAGTAACGGGGTCAAAAGCTAACTAGGCAGGCAATTGCAGGAGATATGTATTTATAAAATTTATTATTATTCTAGGGAATTTACAACAAATGAAGCCCAAAACATCAATGTTATTTTAAACGGGGGTTGGTTGAAACAATGTAAAAGTATGGCAGAATAAAGTGAATTTAAGGGTAGTAGGATGGATTAAAATATAAATATTGAATTAAAGAGGAACCTAGGCATAATTTGTTGCAGTATTTAAGTTGCTAGCACTAAAGAGGTAAATGAGAGGTGGTAAAAAGTAGAAAATTTTCAACTCTGGCGCGTAGCCAAAAATTTACCAAGGGGAAGGAAAGCTGACAAAAAAAATTTTTTATCATTTTATTTAAAAATTAAACAACCCAAAAGTCAGGCCCACTCGGCCAAGGGCCGGGCAAGCAACCGTCGTAAATTAAGATTCTCAAATAGGCCTGGTCGGGCCGTGATGGGTTAGCAGAAAATTTTAGACAAATATGATAAATGATAAAGGTATTAATTCTGGGTATAGAATGAGGAACATTATAATAATTAGTCATTTAATTTTTTCATTTGCCCAGCGATTGACATTTAGAAATTTCACCTGAAGTATGAGCATTACCTATGATAATTTAATATTTCTAATTCTTTCCATCGGTGTCATTCTATTTTTTGAATAAACTTTTAATCTCATGATTTTAGAAAAACATCATTGGTGGATGTGGTGTTAAGAAGACAAAAAATATGTTAAAGCTTTTTGCTGAAATTAAATCTATTTAATATTTTATTTATACCAATTTTTTTTTGAATAATGAGGGGGGGGGGCCTTGGCTACGCCACTGAAAACTAAACCATTGTTTATATTAAGTGAGACGTTTTCTACATCTTTGAACAAATACAGGGTATCATCTAGAAATTATTAATCAATGGAATAAAATTATGTAAATATATAGGATAGGATAGATTACCACAAATATTATTTAATTTGATATTCAATGCTTAATTAGGTTAAGAGATGCATAGTTTTATCTATATATGCACAAGTAACAATTAAAACACAAACCATAATATTTATAAAAATTGAAATATATAAGAAATTAATTACTATATTAAACATAATCGCTTAATTAGTCACTTCCTAGCAATGGGCCGGTATAATGTTTTTATGTGAAAAAATGTTCAACCAAGTTTTTTTTTCATAACAATTTTCACAATCATATTCGGAAATTTTACAATGCATTTAATCGAAAATTAAATTCGAAAAATTAAATGTATATATTATGTTTCCAGGCTTTTAAGTGTCTTAAAATCTTTTATGCAACTAAACTATAATATTTTAACCCACTTAATCTAATTAATAATCAAAAAAAATTTCAAATTTTGGTCAATGGGAAGGAAAAGTCCCGCTTTCCGCCCCCTTGGCTACGCGCCTGTTTCAACTCGAAGGAAATCAGAAGATACAAATACCCAATTTAGGTAGAAACATAAAATAAAACGTAAAGATATAAAGTAATATTTGAAAATAAATTTGCTATATCAAAATAAACGTTAATTCCATAATTAATATCTTTATAATCTAAATGCAATATTCACTTACTAGAATGTATGAAGAGTTGACCATCAAGAATTTGCTTAAGGGATAAAATCCTGTAATTCTTTGAGCCAATAAGTCATGGATCTTGTTCAGAAACTTGTTCTGTGACTTGGCATTCAATTTTATAAACAGCCTATACCCAAATTCATAACTACAAACAATTTAAAAAATGTATCATTATAATTACATACTTTGTATTTTAATTGAAATGTATTTGTATATTTAGGTTAAAGTTTGATTAAGTAGTGTGTATAAAATGTAATAAAAAGATGGAAATTACAAAGTATATTTATGATAAATTGTAATGATAGGTATAACGAGGTTTATTGTAAAATTTTTTATTTTGTTTAATAAATGTACATCTTTAATAAATTTAGGTGTTGTTGAAAGGCATAAAAATGTTTGGAAACTTTATAACCTTTTCGACTGAAAAAAACGGCAACTTTGGAAACCTTTTATTATGCCAGTTTTATATTTTATGACTGATCCATACCATAAAATTCAAACTACAGAAATTTAAGTTCATATAACATTTATAATACATATATGATGAGGATACTATGATCAACTTATTCAAAATCTCAAAGGAACAAAGACTAAATGTTGAGCTAGTTAAATGATAAATAACAACCATTTATATGTAGTAACAATTTAAGATTTTATCACCACCTCCCGATATTGATTCACAATCACAACGGTAAAAATCTTATAATGTTCCTACAATAACAGAATTACAGCGGTGATTAACGATGATGAGGAGACAATCACACTTTTGGGGGAAATTTTGAGAATGATTTACCATATAACAGCTATTCGACAATTATTTTATAAGCGCGATTCTTATAGATGTTAAAGTTACTTTTCCACTACATATTTCAATTTAAATTACAGTAAATTAAAAAAAATGTAACTAATTATAATTACATTTGTTTCAAAATAATTAAATATAGTACCAATTACCTACCTGATGGAGCTAGTTACATTAAAGTTATTGGGGTAAATTAAAAAATAGACAATTTTTTTTAAATATAATTTAATCAAATAGAAAAAAAATCGCAGGGTAATATATGGTTTTTCGATTTCAAGAAAACGTTTTATTCTATAATGTCGTCTAAATCAAAGCCCTACTCTATATCAAAGTTGCTATTTTTAATGCGATAGCTGGTGCTTCCATACCTGTTATAGTATAATTATGGGTAACTCAGCGAATACACACGGAGAGATATTAATTCGGACACGCGCTAACTATGCTTACCTTGATAGTAATTCCTTATGTGATCCATTATATTTAATTTGTCCATTAAATAACACCGCACTTTCACAACAGATATCAAAGTTTTCCAAACTACTAGTAAAAATTAACACAATGCGATCTTGGTTGATCTTCTGAAGAATATAATCTCGTAAGACATTTCGTATATTTCCGTTAAAGCCTGATAATAGTATTAAAATAATTTAATAATTGTGCAAATATAGTAAATAAGTACAATACGTTAAAATTACCGAGCGAATTTTAAAAATAGCTCATAATGACCGATTATTTGTAAAATTATTAAACGACATAGATTTTTATATTTTTATGTATATTAGACACCTTGAAAATTTTAAATATTCTAACAACTTTTAAAAATTTAATACTAAACAATGTAATAACAATATTACCAAAAGATATCCTTAAATGACAAAAAATAAATTTTTTAATACAAAATTCCTTAAATTTAAAAAAATTTGTGCTTTACCCCCCCCCTTAAACAACTTTTGCCCCCCCCCTAATCCAAAACCTGGCTACGCCCATGGATATATACACAAAAAATAATATTGGCAAACCTTCGAAAGGCTCTTCCAATAAAACTATCCTATAATTACTCATGAGTGTTAGAGCAATGCACACTTTTCTACGAGTTTCATGAGTACAATGATGTATCCATGTATCTTCCACAAACTCGAAATCCTTCAAGTATTTTTCTACCAGCTAAAAAATGATTAACATGCATAAACCCATCAGGATATTTTTGTTAATTTACTATATTTAAACTTCACAAAACGATTTAGTTAACCTTGTAAGGATTAAAATTAATTCTGACTTTCAATCATTTTAATACAACAATGTTAAGGTCTTGTTTATCTCGACTTTCACCTTTTAAGTATAGAGAGACATAGTTACCTATGATTGACATTGTCAGTTATCAATACTAACATAGTCTTGGTAAAATTAATCTTGGGTATGAGTTTTTAAATTAAATTTCCTTTATTTTGACATGCGTTGCTTACATTATTTCGTTATTTAACATTTAGAATTGCTTTAAGTTGGCAACTTAACTACGCTCATAAATTTATGAAAATTTAAACGAAGTTTCTGGAAGATATGACATTTGTTTAACTTGCTTGCATATTCAAAAATTAAAGTAAAAGTTAAAACCTCTTGTAATTAACAAAACATTTAGGATTACTCAAAGTTTTGTAGCAGAAATCCAGCTGTCCTGGTGTAAAATGTATTAAGTTATTAATTTTTGGGATAATTTTTGAACTATTAATTAAATAAAGGTGATAATTAGAATAGGAAAGCGAAAATATTCACCAATTAGAATGGTAGAATTTGCATGTATAATGCAACTAAACAAGTATTTATAATGGGGAACTAAATTTAAACTTAGGTCGAATTTTGACTTGGCTCCTAAATTTCCTTCACTAAAAATTGACCTGATGAATATTAACTCGATTAAAATTGTTTGTTCGGGGCTTGCACTTATTATAAAAGTAAATAACGAAAATAAGTAAACCTTCATAAATTGCCGTTATAAAATATAAAATGCGCATCGCTAATTAGGCTCCAGGTTGTGGAGCTATGAATTTACCTGATGAGCATCACCTAACCCCAACATATGCGCATACGAGACAAGCGTTTCTCTGGGAGTTAAATACTTATTAAGTTGATTGGTTGGATAATAACCAATAAGTTTGAAACTACCACACATTGATTTTCGAACATTATAACCATGCACATATACATCTCCTTTCAAAATTTTCACCTTTCCACTTAATAATTCGTAGAAGATTCTGCAATCTAAAAAATTATATAATGTTGTTGTAAAAATTATATACTTGAATTGGCTTTATTAAGGTCGAGAATTCCAAAACATTTTTTATTTTGTATTTGAATGTTAATATTTTTTAATAAGGAAGTAGTTACATCCTTCATCCAAATTTTGAATTCCATTGAATTATTATCTTTCCTTAAATTATCTGAATCTTGAAGTGGATCTTCAGACTTTATTTCAGATCTTTCATTTTTCATAGGTAAATGCTTTTTCATCCGATTTTTTAAAGCTGCAAACCTAGTTTTGATTTTTCCCCAATACAATTTATTTAATTGCCACGGCTTCTTAACCCGTATTGCGATTTCAAGGACACTATAGACAATTGCAAAGAATAAAAATTTGTAGGATTGTCTGACAACTTCTTGAGATTCATCATAAACCGCGTGTCTATATGAAACACTATAACACATTTTCTAAGATGTAATATATAAATTACCTCTCAACTTTCGGAAAATGATGTTTGTGCACTAATAGCAAACCCTTGAAAAAACTAAAAGGAGGAAACAATATTGTCACTGCACTCCATTTATAAAAATATATTGGCAGTATATTTAATGTTATGTCTGCGAGGACGCATAACATGGTGATTAGAACATTACATATAAATGAGGGGCAAATGAAGTTAAATAAACGACAGAGTAAACCCATATAAGGAATATACGCTAAGCTATGTAAATAAAAGAGGTTTGATATTGAAAGTTTATTCAATATATTTTATACCTGAATGAAACAAAAAATAGTATGACAAATGGATCATAAGCTTGCCCAATTATGGTCTGTAGTATAAAGGCTGATGCTAACAATGCTAATTGTATAATAGAATTGCTTATTAAATGAGCAATCGTATAGCCAATGGCGTGATAGGGTTCAAGTCTTTCTAATACTTCGTAGGAAGAGCTACTCTTAATTAGCCCATTTAAAATGTTTAAAGTTAAAAGAATGATTGCTATTTGAGTTTCATAGGTAATCATTAGTCTCCTATTATAATAAAAATTACTAGATTTAGAATTTAAATATATACAGAATATAAAAATATTAATTTACACATTATAATATAAAGTTGGAATTATTTTGTTTACTTCTAAAAAAGATTACCTTATATGTGACTTTTCGTTAAAAATAGGATGATTTATTGTAAGAATGCCGTAATCAACCCCATTATGTATATTTATCTCGTCTGTGTAATGAGAAACCTTTTTATTTGCCGTATATTTGTAATTCTCCGTTGAAGGTGAAGTTTTACTAAAGGTGCTTGTCGATTTGGCTTTGAATTTAATGAGATTCCTGTAGTAGGATGTGTCGAATAAAGTTAGGAAGGATGCCATTCCAATTTTGAGTCTGTTATCATACCAAATTTTAACATAGTCGATATCAGCATATGCAAGATATTGCAAATAATGTATATGCTCTGTATTCGTTAATAACAACTTTAATATATCTTGTTTTCTTGGATTGTACAGAGTTTTGTTTAAAATATCTTGTATAACGAATGCACTTTTATATTTGTCCTGTAGAGATAAAGTGAGATTTTGTGGATATATTTTATCGTAGCCTCCAATCACATCAAATCTATAGTTTGTATTCCTGACAAAAAATTTACTTAATTTTTTAGTATCGACTCTAGTAATTAAATTGGACCAAGATTCGAAAGATGCTTGAGAGCTAGGTGTTTTAAAACATTGATTTTGACCATCTTTATCAAGGCAAATACACTTGTTGTTTTTACTAGGTAAAATCTTTAAAATTTTTCTACCATATTTCTGATTAGGTTTCTTTGCTTTATTAAAACAAATTTGATCGAATAGGTCGGTACATTTTATTTTGGACCCGTGAGACCTTGACTTGATAGAAAGAGTTATGTGACATTTGTTATCGTATTTATGAGGAATGCGATATATACACTCATTTAATTTCTTGATATATAAAGTATCTGGATAATCATAAAGTATTGACATAGTATTTTTTCCAAAAAACTCTTTGCTTGTGCCTAAAACGCCCGTAGAGGTCGTGTTATCATAGGAATCTCTAGCTCTGAATAATCATTTAAAACATAGTATCAAAACCTATATATATATACATATTAATTTTTATCGTTAATTGAAAATTAAATATATATATATATATATATATATATATATATATATATATGTTTTGATGTCGCAGAATAAGATAATATATTAATTATAGACTAATAGATTTCTCGGATTTATATATTCAAGATATAAAGTTTTGCTAAAAGTGACCGCCGTATTGAAAATTCACCTAAACTTTATATAGCGAGGGATTGTATTTGGCAATTATAATGAAATATAACAATTAATATTTATCTTAAGAATTCTTTGAACGAAATAAATTAGGCAGAAATTATTTAAAATATAAGTGTAGATGGTGCTTTATAGGTTGATCTAATTTATAAATTATTCTATTATTATCCCTATATTTTTGTTTAAAAAGCTCAATTTTATAAAATATAAATTATTTGTAATTTTATATGAAACAGATATAAGAAGCAAAATAAGCTTTTTACTAACCATCTTGATAGATGACAAAAGATGGATTAATATTCAGAAGGCATTAAGCCGTCTATTAGTCGATGGTTTTGCCTTAAATCATATAAAACAAATTATTTGATGAGCTTAGCGCTTCTATCTCATAATTAATCTCATACATTTAACATTATGATAATAGTTTAAAACAAATAGGGCCTAAATGAGTACCAAACTTTTTGCCCTCCTTCCCCCCTCCCCCCCCCCCCTCCTTTTTCCTCAATTTAAAATCGTTAGGCCTATGTAAAGTGGTGGCCAATAATGATTAAAAATTAAATGTAAGGTTCGAATGTTGTAGTATTCACTTTTCAAAAACACCCCGATGAGTTGAATGCATCAAAGTAGTTAAAGGTATTGGATATATATTCTCTTGCTCATCATTGTTATGCAGTTTATGCAAGTGTGTTGAAAAGGTCAATACTGAAATGAAAAGGATAATTTGGTATAAACACTTGTTGTTGCGCATTATATATAAACACTTGTGTTTAACTCTGTCAATGCTTTGAAGAATCCATAAGCTTTTAACTTCTTTCGACAGACTTTTGACAATATCTTTTCAATAAATTTTAACGTTATAAAATATATATAAATAAACTTTGATCGAGATATGTTTCCTTATTTTGCACACTACTACTTGGAGAAGTTTGTACCATAGTTCTGCCTTTTAAAACTTCAAAAACCTGTGACGAAGTAATTATAATTTAACGTTTAAACTATACTACTTACATCTGTAATACAAGAATCATAAAGCTCAATATTATGTATCCCCAAAGTATCTTGATTTTCTTCTACATAGGTCACAAATTTTTGTATTGCTTTGCTAGACGATATACAGTTGCAATCTTTAGAGTCATAGGGTAAAGTAAATTCATAAACTTTGTTTCTTTGTCCAATAAATTCGATCCCTCCTATAAATTCAGACACCATTTGCTTTATTGTCTCAAGAGTATAATCATCTAAGTGATATTAAAGACATAACAAATTACATAAAATTATCGTAGGGATGAGATAATAAAAAAAGTTATCACAACGGCAGCACATCGACATTGGTGCCATTAATGCAAGTTATTCAGTAAAATATAAAAAAAAATTATTTTACACTAATGTTTATAATTCTTCAATTTTTAAACTTAAATGCACAAAAGTAAAACTAAATAGTTAAAATATTTAATTTCGACGGGTACCAGTGTAATCTGTAGGTACAGCCCTGCATGGGCCGTCCGAGATCCGACCCGTTGGTTTTATATTCATATTAACTTCGTGAGACCCTTACCCATTAATTTTTGTTAAAAGAATTTAATTAGCTCTGTAAACGCCGATTTTGACAACTGTCACCAAGTTAGGTTGACAAATATAATTTTATTTTGTGAAACTTTGAACCATCTATTTTCGTTTGAAAAATTTATTTTGATTTCCAAACGACAATTATAACATTTATCACCAAGATATGTTAACAGATTTAAATACTATATTTGCACAATTTTATGACACCCTATCCCACCAATTTTTGTAAAAAATTAATTATGCTTTCATAAAAGACAATTATGACAATTGTCACCAAATTAAGTTGACAAATTATTTTTCTTAATTATATTTTACCACTAGGTATCAATATTATAAATCACCCTCAAAGTTATTAGAATCAAATCAGTGCAATTAAAAAGATCCCTGTATCTATATTAGAGATCTGCACGGGCAGGCCCGGCCCGCGGACGGGCCTAAAAGCCCGTACCGCGGGCAGGTACGGACGGGCTTTGTATCATAAAAAATTTAACGGGCCGGGCCCGGACGGGCTTAACAATTGATGGAACGGGCTCGGGCGGGCTTGAGATTTTTTTAACGGGCTTGAACGGGCCTGAAGTTTTATATAAACGGTCATGGAATTACAAAGGTCCTTAAAGGCGAAAATTAAATAAATATATAATTTTTATTATGGTTAATTTTTTTAACCACTAATTTTTGTATATCCTGAAGCATTTATTCCTATTCAAGCGCTAAATTTCACTTTAAAACATTTTTATTCTATTTGCTATAAATTTTCGTTTACATAATTAGATTATAGCTTCGTATATATTCTTTTATAAGTAAGTTCAATTCTTAGTTACAATGCACCAAAATTTTTGTTCTTTAATTCTATCACAAATAATACTGGTATTTATTATTAGTGCTATATAATTTAATAAATATTTTTGTTCTAATCTAAAATTTAGGTGTATTGACTAATATAAATTAATCAAATCAACGTAAACTGCTTATTGAAAGTTGAATATTTTCATGTAATTTTATTAGAGTATATTAATTTAATGATAATACTGAATTTTAACTTCTCAGGTGTATTAATTTAAATTAATCAAATAACAGTAAATTGTTTAAAGTAGAATATTCTTAATTTTTATAGTTGTTTAATGGTAGGACTATATTGATATTTTTAGGTGTATTAACTACGGAAATAATTGACGATTTGTTTTTCTTACATGATAATTATTGATGTTTTGTATGAATATCAGAAAATAAAATAATGCGAAATTTTTGATAAATTGGGCCGAGTGCGGAGTTCTTTTTAAAAAATTTGAACGGGCTTGCGCGGGTTTGACGTTTTTCTAAACGGGTAGGAACGGGCTTGAAATACTCATGGACCGGCTCGGACGAGCCTGAAATGTTAAAAAAAATACTGGCGGGCTCGGACGGGCCTTGAGGTTTTGAAAACGGGTACGGGCGGGCCGACCTTCTAAAAAGGGCCCGTTGTAAATCTCTAATCTATATTGCATATTTTCAAAGTCACAAAAACATCCTCAAAATACACTCCAAAACACCTAAACCATGCCAAAGGTCGACTGATGAATTCTGATGAAAAACCTTTGGTTTATTAACAAAATTATGACTAGGCCTAAAGGTTTCTAAACTAAATACCCTAACCCTAACTTTTGGTCTGCTTTTCAAATTTCGGCTAAGCCTAAAGGTCTACTCCAAAGGTCGGCTAAAAACCCAGGTCTTTTTACAACACCAATAGATAATAATCGAATATTTTGTTACTGTCAACAACACGTTGTGTGCTTTGCAGCTACGTATTAATAATCTAAGAAGCGAAGGGTAGCCAGAAAATCCGGCACATGTGGCGATGCTAATTAACAACAATCGCCCTATAGTAATTTTATCTATAAGGATTTAAGAAGACGATAGGGGGGAGGGGATCATCATAAAAATAGGACGACACAGGACGACACACTACAGGCATTTTTGCTAGTGATGGTATTAGTGTGTTTAATCCTTTCAATAGCTTCTTAGATCTAATAAACGCGCATCTAACATCTGGGCTGGGTTTATGCAGTAATGTTGTAAAAACGGGGCTGGGTGTGTTTCGTTGCTTGGTCGACCTCCTTTGGTTTTAGTCAGTCGACTACACATGAACAAACTAAAGATTTTTTGGTGTCTGTTTTTCTTAGTCGCATAACAAGCAGAGCAAAGGTTTAAATATCCTTGCAGAAGTGGTACCAAACCAATACATAACTCCTGGTTTGTCTCAAGATCAAAAAAGGAGGCTGGGCTGGCAATTCTTTGTACAAGCGCCGCCTTTTTCTTTACTTCTATGGTACTTCTACACTCTGTCCCGCACACTATTGGGAGAGAAAAAGAGTGAATCATAGCTTTTGATTGAGAACTCTCTTTCCCTTTCTCTACTTCGCATGCAACTTACTCCTTCCCTTACTATTTTCGTTACCCTTGCATTTGCCTCAGACTATTTTAAAATTTGGTAGTTTTTGTCCGAAATGTGTCGATTTATCTGCTATATTTTTGGATGATATAAAAAAAGCTAGCTAAAATTTCTAAATTATAGGATGAAGCTTTATTTAATTTTTTTATTAAAGTTTTAAATTAAAATTATAACTAGATTATTTAGTAAATAACCTTTGAAACCGGTTCTTTCTAATTTTTTACTAATTTTGTATACGATATTGTTAAAAAAACGAATAAAATATTCACTAGATTACTTTTTTACATAACCTTTGAAAATAGTTATCCTAATTTTTAAATTAATTTTGTATAAAATTTTATATTTTTAAACTTTAAATAATATCAACAAATCCGAAAATTGACCGGCAAACTGTTTGCATATTTTGCTATAGTTTTTTACGGTGAACACAAATATATTGTTTATCTATTTTCCTATATGTGAAGTTTTTAAAATATTTGCTGTCAAAGTTGCTAAGAGCAGAAATTTTGACGTTTTTGAAACATCATTAATTTATAAATTGATCGGTAACAGTTGATATATAAATAAGATAAGAATCCATTAAAAAAATTAGCCATAGCTTTATTACAATTTGATATATTCAAATTTGTCGAATTGGCCCAGACTTAAAACATTCTCTCTTCCCTTTAACAATAGGAATAGCGTGTTGTTTTATCAAATATTACTAGAGACATGCACGGCCTAGCCCGACCAGAGGACAGGCGCGGGCCGGACTTGGGCGGGCTTCTGATTAAAAAAACGGGCAGGCCCTGAACTGACCGTAATATAACCTAACGGGCTCTGGCCAGGCCTAGATATACGTAAGGCCAGCTAAAAGCCAGTTTCAGAATCAAATAGATTTTTATCTGTGTTTTATAAATTATTAACAAAGATTTGAGTTTAAAATGTTCCAATTTAATTTTTGATCCTTATTAAATTAATATGGATGAATACAATTTATTAAACGAAAATTTTACTGATTAATTTGCAGTTAATGAGGTAAACGCCAAATCGATGTTTTCAGCAACTTTGACAGCAATGATTTCAAAAACTTGACATATAGGGCAACAAAATATACCAAAATCATCTCATATAAATTGTGCAGGATCAAATGCAAGTGGCGAAAACACACACATATTAAGGGAAGGAGTAAAGTGCATGGTAAATAAGAAGAGGGAAAGTGCGTTCTTTTCAAAAGCTAAGATTAATCTTTTATTTGCCACTAGTGTGGGGGAGGAGAGTGAATAAGAGCGAAAGTAAAGAAAAACGCTGTAAGTTATAATTTTTTACGACTTTTTACAAGCGCTCTTAATGTAATGTATACTTATATGTTTATGGTAAAATATTTATATTTCAAGAATAAAATCTTCTCCTCTTACCAGTTGAATTTGAAAAGGTAAAATTATTTTAAAATATAATAAGAGAAATTATTTTACAAATTAAGCGACAATATATAAAAAAAAGTCTACCAAATCATGGCTTGTAATCGTATTTAAATTCGGGAATATAACATAAATGCAATTTAAAAATGCTAATTAAATTAAAATCATTTCTTATAATATATAAAAACAACTAAGTAACAATACCTTTAGGCAAAACGGGTAAAGTTTGGGTCTCGCTCTATTTTATAATAAAAATTAAATTTCGATCAATTTCTCTTGGTGTGATTTTACATAATAAACACAATAAACAGTTTTAATTTACCACGGCATTGAGCTTTTCAGATTCCACGATGTCGTTTGGAGTGATGTATAATTTCAAACCTTTTGTAAATGCCAATTTCAATTGTGTCTCTGACCCAAAACAAAGAAGTTTTCCCTGCATGACATAGGCTATTCTATCACATATTGTGGCAACGGGTACAAGTTGTGAGGTGAGTATAATGATGCTTTTGTCTAATTATTATATAGGGTTAAAAAATAGGTCATTATCATACTTTGTTTTTGGTCTATAAGCAAAGAGCATAAATCGTTATAAAACCCAAATTCTAAATTTTGTAAGGCTTCTTTTAATAGTACAACCCGACATTCTCCAGCAAATGCTATTGCCAAATTTAACAAAATTCTCTTGTTACGAGCCAATTCGTACATTTTGCAATGTCGATATTCGTAGAGTTGACAAACTTTTAACAATTTTTGCACATCCTATAATCAAAATGTCACTTTCAATTAAAAGCAGTTTAATATATTTTAGTAATTCAGCAGGTTGCAAATTATTATGAGAAAAACAAAAATGTAATATACATGAATTTTATAAATCCCCATTTAACCTTAACATGTTATAAGGGTATATAAATAAATAAAAGAACGATCGATTAAACAATAGAACTCGGGCCTTCGGCCCTCGTGGGAAGGGGGAGGGGAGAAGGGAAGGGGGGAAGGGAAGGGGGGACGACTCATCTATATTTCGTATAAATGGATCATATTTGCTATGCAATTTATGGGCGAGAAAGGTGGGAAGGGGCGAGAATGCCTATAGGGGGGTATTAAATGCCTAATGATTAATTAATTATTTATACAAATTTTCCCTTTATAGGCAAAATGTAATATAGGCAAAATGTAATATAGGCAAGGGTTAGGGTTAGATTTAGTGTTTGCATCTAGTTGCGTATTACATTAGTTTTTATGGCCTTTAGTGATTATGGGTCTAACAAACATTATATTATAAAACATCACAATGTTAAGAATTTGCAGAATTGTTGGGAGAAATTTTTTGTTGAATTTGAACAATTTTTAATTAAAAAAATCAAAAATTTGGCCAATGGTCATTTTTTCTCCATTGGTCAGTACCAACAGATACTCTATAAGTCAATGATGGCCAAAAAAACGGAAAAAAAATTTTGAAGTTCACTTTGGCCCATCGTCATTTTTTTCCATTGGTCAGCAGCCAGCACACGGTAAAAGTGGATATAAATTCATAAGAGTAAAAAAAACGAAAAAAAAATTTTCGAATCACATTTTGGCCAATGGTCATTTTTTTCCATTGGTCAGTAGCCAGGACACGGTAAAAGTGGATATGAATTCATAATAGTCAAAAAAAACGAGAAAAAAAATTTTCGAATCACATTTTGGCCAATGGTCATTTTATTCCATTGGTCAGCAGCCAGCGGACGGCCAAAAAGTCATAATAGCAATGGTAGGAACAGGAACAATCATAATAGTCAAAAAAACCGAAAAAAATAATTTCGATTCACATTTTGGCCAATGGTCATTTTTTCCATCGGTCAGGAGCCAGCGGACGGCCAAAAAGTCATAATAGCAATGGTAGTAACAGGAACAATCATAATAGTCAAAAAAAGATGAAAAAATAAACTCGGATTCACATTTTGGCCAATGGTCATTTTTTTTATTGGTCAGCAGCCAGCGCACGGCCAAAAAGTCTTATTATCAATGATAGTAACAAGAACAATCATAAGAGTCAAAAAAAACTCCGGGATTCTAACCCAAAAACTAGTTAAATAATTGCATATAGATATACTTATGCATTAATTTAACGTAGCAATTAAAACCCGACCCCGCCCGAAAGCGAGGGAGATAGAGATGAGGGGTGGGGCACCTCTTATGCATTAATTTCAAAAATAACACAGCGAGGGAGATAGAGATGAGGGGTGGGGCACCTCTTTCTCATGCATTAATTTAAAAAATCGATAACCTAATATACCCAATGCAAATAGATAGGGAGGACGGACGGACAACGGACGGACGGACGGACGACGGACGGACACCAAAAAACGAGCCCATAAATTGCATAGCAATTAATAACTGATCGTATGGCTCGTACAAATTAAGTTTTATGGAAAATGGAGTAAAAAAATGCATAAAGCGACACATTCGTTATTAAAACAATTGAATATAACTAGCTAAACTTACATTTTATGCCTATTTTTTGGGAAAATTATTGCATATTTACCATTGTTTTAAATATAGTATTAGCTTCATTTAAACCTTAAATAATAGTTGTGTTTACTTAATAATTAAGGCATGGGCGTACGCAGGTTTTGAATTAGGGGTGGGCAGAATTAAAAAAAAATTTCCTTACGAAAAATATTTCGGCGAGCAAAAAAATAAAAAAAAAGGTCTCGACTATCCAAATCCAAAATTTTTCCTTACCAAAAATTTTACTGAGAGCTAAAAAAAAAAAAAGGTCTCGGCTATCCGGAGGGGGGGGGGAGGCAGGGAGCCATTAGGGTGGGGCAGAGCCTAATGAGGGTGGGGCAGAGCAAAATTAGGGGTGGGCAAAACATAATTTTTTTATTAATTTTTAAGGGTTTTTGTATTAAAATTTTTTTTTTTTAAATTAGGGGGGGCCTGCCCCCCCCCCCTGCGTACGCCCATGAATTAAGGATATCTTTGTGGGAAGGGTGGGGCTGGGGGAGTATTTAAATGAACGTAGTAGATGAAAGCCGGTTTAATGTAACAAAGAATTTAAGAGAAAAGAAGGATAAAATAGTGTTAGCTAAGTTCTATGTTTTTGGTATGAATGTAGTCTAAAAATACACCCCGTTGTTCGAATTTGTATAGCTGCGCTTACATTAGACTTTTATATTATATAAATAATTTAAAACCTAAATTAACCTCTTATCATCTAAAAGCTTAATTAAAACATATGCTAATATTTTTAATAAAATAGGTATTTTAACATGTAATTATTAATAAAATATCTAAATTATTGCTTTTACTTGGTGGCGCACGTTACTCTTGGTTTTAGCGAGTTTCATAAAAAACCATAAATTTTCCTCGACAGTTAATTCCCTAAAATAGCAAACAGTCTCCGACGCATATCCAATATTAGTCCTATTCCATGTGTTGCAATAATAATGATTAATTAATAATAAAGTAACCTTTTCGTGGGTGCTGTGTCATCGCATTCAAATAAAATTTGACCAGAATCAGGTGTTACTTCTCCTTTAATAATAGCATCTAATGTGTCAATCGTAGCCGGTGAATCAGCACATAAATAGGTGATTTCATTTTGATAAAATGAGCAGGTCATATTCTCCAACAACATAGTGTTATTTTTTGTCTTCTATAAAAAGTAAAGTTAGCAGTGAATAATAATTAATTGAATTTATAACTTAAAGGCTATAGTGTTTATTAGAATAGTTAAGAAAAAGCCTGAGTCATGGTTGATAATAATTACTATTTTGTTTAAAATGATAAATTTTTTAAATAACCTTATACACGTTTTGGAAAGAAAGTAATTTTTTAAATTCATTGCCAATCTCTGGTTCAAAAATATTTGAATCATGTTTATCAGGCATTTCCGTGTCAGGATTCGTTATTTTCTTTATTCCCATTATACGCTTAATGCGCTGTAATGTAATAGCATATATTTTTTGGAATCTTTCGAAATTCAATTTTTTAGTTAGTGCCTCAACGCACAATCCTAATGCTATGTAGACTTCTGCATATAAGAACAAAACAAAGACATTTAAAATGTTTTCTGCCGTCCAATTATTCCACTGCAAACCATCTTGTTCAATTTCTTTGCTTATAATTAATTCCATTAATTGCGTATAGCAGGCGACAGGTAGAGGAACCTTAATATAGTTCAAATCAAATCTTTAGAGTAATTAAAAAAATAATAACATATAAATTAAAATGCTAAATAATTATATTTTCTATGGCATTGCATTAGAAACGTCTTTATTTAAAAAAATTGACTCGAGAGAATGTCATTAGGAAAGAGAAGTAAATAACACTGGTCTACAAATAAAGGTATTGTGTAATCAAACGGTCAACATATTCTGATAGAGTTTTTTGTGGTGAACACAAATGTATTTTTCGTTGTTTTCCTATACGTCAAGTTTTTTAGATATTTCGATTCAAAGTTGCGAAAATGACCTTTTTCGACCCTTTTCGACGCTCAATAGAGCGATATTGAATAGCTAAAAAAATCTTAAAACTCTAAGTGGTAGAACCAACGTAGGGTAAAACATTGAAAAAAGATTTTTTTCCCTATTGTTTTTACTTTTTCCAATATATCGAATTTCAATTAGTCCCTATGCGAAGCGGCATCCTTTGAGCCTCCATCCCTCCCTCTCTATCTAATTGGGTTTATAACACTATACTCTTTGTGCATGTGAGTGATTGATGGATGATGTGGGGTTGTGTAAAAGTAGTGGCGTAATACGAGCTATTCCTCTAGTAGAGAGGGAGGATGACAGGCGTAGTAGTAGGAATAGTTCGTATTAACCCACTACTCTTGCACCCACCACACCCATCAATCACTTACATGCACTAAGGGTATAGTGTTATATAAGCATATAAGCCAATTAGATAGAGAGGGAGGGAGGCTCAAAGGATGCCGCGATTTCGCATAGGGACTAATTGCATTTTTGATATATTAGAAAAAGTAAAAACAATAGGGGAAAAAATCATTTTTCAATGTTTTACCCTAAGTTGGTTCTACCACTTAGAGGTTTAAGATTTTTTTTAGCCATTCAATATCGCTCTATTGAGCATCAAAAAAGGTCCTTTTCGCAACTTTGAATCGAAATATCTAAAAAACGTATAGGAAACAAACGAAAAACATATTTGTGTTCACCACAAAAAACTCTATCAGAATATGTTGACCGTTTCCCGGTTGATTTTTTTTGTAGACCAGTGTAATCAGACGGACTAAACCCTTGGGGTATTCCTCTTTTATGGTAGTTATTAAGTTATAGCTAAAATTAAATGTCTTACATATAAATATATTTCTTGTAAGGATAAGTAGTTCAGGAGCATGCTTGTGAAAAGATAGGTAAAAAAACCGGTGACAACAGCTGATCTAGCTTTACTGAACAAGCTTGCAATTAAGGTGCCAAATGAGATGCTGGCGAATCCTTGCAAAAAAACTATGATGAATATGATCAAATTATCGGCGTATGTAAATATGCCCCCATAGTATAGGAGTGATGTTATTAGTATAGAAGTTATTATGGTTGGAAATAAGTAATTAAAAATCCAAGAGATTGTCCAAAGGGTGTGACTCACTCCAAACATTTTGTAATACATTTTACGTTTGTTCTCTTTCTCTTCTACCATAGATATTATTATTAGTGCTACATATGGTAACCAACATAAGTTTAAATGATGACTCATAGGCGTTTTTATCGACCTTAGAAACCTAGAATAATTATTTGCAGCAAATTTTCATAAATTATCAAAATATTAATCGCTTTAAATTTTACTCGTCTCGATTATAGCAGGGATATGGCGTCTGCTGAAGGTATAAGCCTGGCTTGTGTATATAAGATTCATTTTCAAGAGTATTATTAGTAAAAACATCAATAATGGCAGTATCGATAAGGTCTTGAAGAATGACAAAACCGTTATAGTAGTATTTGTGGTGTTTTAGTGGATGTCTTAAAGGTGAATGTATGTAATGCTCATCGTACAATGTGTTTGTAGAATCAATTTTTCCGGCATCCATCCGTATTTTGTAACGTACAAATTTTGACGAATCTTCAATCAATGCATCGATTGGTTTGAGCATATGCTTATCATTAACCATATCTATAAATACAATTCCAGCAAAAAAGTTGTCCGAGTCCATTAAAGCTTGACTGTATTTTTCCATCTCTAATTCGCTAGTTAAACCTTCTATTCTATCAACCGAAAAACAATCTAGCGTCTGGGATATCCTTGTAATTAATTTATCCAAAATGGTTATAATAGGTATATATCTCTTTTGCTTAGGAGTTGCCGTGTTTCCCTCTTTGCTTTCCATGATTTCAATATTTATCAAAATATTATGGATTACATCTTTCAACAGATGGTGATAGAAAGAAAACCTTTCAAATGTCTTATTCACATTCTCCATAATTTTCCAAGTAACTTCATACATTTTAAACATATATTAATCTACCTTACCAGAGTTAACAGGCGTAAATAAGAGTTTGTTAACAAATAGTGGTTTTAGAGTCTTCCAAGTTTTTGTCAATAGTCTCGATTGCTCCAGTTCATAAAATACGTTCTGACAATAATCTATTTTTATCATTATATTATTTGCCTCGTTTAAAATTTAAATAAATATATAACAAATGGAAAGTAGTAAAAAGATCAATAGTGTAAATAAACATATCAAACATAAAACTCCAGCTCCATATTTTTACGATTAAATTTGGAATGATGAACGTAAATGAACGCAGGTAATATTGATTTTAAGAAATAGACATCAATAAATTCCTGGTATATTTGCCAATAATTATAATTATTTTAAACGTAGCCGATCTTCATTTTTTCATATCACTAAAAATTGTTCCAAAAAGTTCATTGCAATAATAATGACAGAGATCCACATAAAAATAACTTATTTACTCCAAAAACTTTAAAAATTGCTGGGACTTTTGGTCCTGCCGCCAGTAAGCTTTTCAGAGAAATCAGCCGTCGCTGTCCGCCCTCTAAATATTCCACAAATTTTTTAACACAAAAAATTGGCATTTTTATAGCAAAGTACAATTTTAAATCCCTGGCCGACAGCTGGCCACTTTTCTTAGATGACACATGCGACGCTTTTGAATTATAATTTTTTTATTTTGTTTTATACCCGCTCTTATATTTTTCCAATTTTAACATTTCGTTTTCATAATGTTCTTACGTTCAAATAAACAATATATATGCGAAAAAATACTTTTATCTAGTTTTTCCAAATACAACAGAGTTAAATAGGTTTAAAGTTGCAAAATCGCTAATGATTCTAGGGGTCTATTAGTTAAAAATTAACTGTAATAATTTAATAGTAAAATTTTATAAGAAAAATAATAATAGTCCATTTATTATTAGAAATATATTAATTGTCTGCAACTTATGGGCTCGGCTCACTTTAGACTTAAATTGTTGTGTAGTGTAGTGTGCAGCTTGTTGGTTTAAAATGGCAAACTACAATCCGGAAAACCGCTGTTTACATTTAATTTGTGTGGGCCCTGCCGGAGGCCGTATTTTTGGCCCGACATCTTTGTAAATCAAGATCGCCTATTCTTTAATGATTGAATTTAATTCCCGTCTCATTTCTAGGTAACACGAACCCCCCCCCCTCTTGACGCTCTACTTTTATGCGCAACTAGCTCCCCTAAACCGTCCCTACCTCACCAACTCCCACCTTTAAGTAGTTTTGAAGTTGTTATTTATACCTTAATTATACGCTTCACACCAGAGGTCAGATTTGTTAGAATTTTTCAGCCCGAACCCGGCCCGGCCCGATTTTATAATTAATCTGCCCGCCCGAGCCCGCCCGAACCCATCTAAGTGTCCGCCCGGGCCCGCCCGAATCGTTAAAGCTGCCCGAATTGCCCGGCCCGAAATATTAAATTTGCCCGTTAGTCCCGAATTTGTGAGGTCGCAAACAGAGGTCGGATTTGTTAAAATTTTTCTGCCCAAACCCGGCCCGGTCTAAATTTTTAACTAAATTCCCCGCCTGAACCCTTCTAAGTGTCAGCTCAGCCATGCCCAAACCATTAGAGCTGCCCGGCCTTATTAATAAAATTTGCCCGTGACTAGAAATTATCCAATCCCAAAATCTTTTAACCACTATTACAAAATAAGCATTAAATAAAGACATATTGATCAGAACATCTTTTATAATATAATATGAAAATTAAAAATTTTTGATCTTGAGATAAACCAGTAAACTAATTTATTCGAAATAACATAAAATTTAATTCTGAAGAAGTTAAAATTAGGATTTAGGACATTATATAAACGTACGATAAGGATTTAAGCGACAGAAAAAAATCTAGTCAAATTTATTATGGCCCAAAATTGTTTATAAGCGAATTTTTCTTTTTTCGAGGAAAATCAATTTGATAAAATTTTTGGCATGCCCGAATTGCCCGAATCTTATCAGCGTGCCCGCCCGGGCCCGTCCGAAAAGTAAAACTTAAGACAGTTGCCCGGCCCGGCCCGTGGGCCGGGCCGGGCGGGCCGGGCAGCGGGCCGGGCCGGGCATTTCTGACCTCTGTTCACACGCTTTGTTTCCAAACTCTACCTTTGTTTAGACTTCTAATTTCAGACATCACCTCAGCTACAAACTCTCCCTTAACACAGCACATAACCCCTCTTCCTTCCCCCTTCCTAAAATTTTTATATAAAAAACATCCTCTTGTCTCGATATATTGGTTGTATTTAAAACAATCATATTAAAAATAGTGGATTATAATTGCAAAAAAGCTATGGTATCACATTAGATTATCAGCCAAATGTGCTATAGCTTAAATTATTTAGATGGAATTGGTCAATAATCGAAAGCTAAAATGGAGGTATATAAATTAACAAAAAATTTAAATCTTTATAATTTATATTTTTTAACCCTAATATTATGGTAATAAGTACTGATAATGTACAATTATTCTACTTGATGTGTATGGAGTTTTGTCAAAATTTGACAAGGATTTATAGAGAATATCTTGGAAAAATTCTGTTAAACTAATTTCCTTCAAATATTCGTCTTGTATGGCTGAATAATCCATGCCACATAAGGATCTGAGTCCAGACATTAGTGGAATAGAATATTCTTTAGGTGTATAGGTCCGATTATTATTACTCCATTCAATCAACATCGTAAATAAAGGTTTCAAATGTCGGACAAATCTCTTGACATATACTTTCTATATATTTTTGTACAAAATTCATGAAAAAGAAATGATCTTTAGAATTTAAATTTTTATAAATAAATTATCGAATGAGCGTAATTATTATTAAGTGTCTTACCCTGTATAAAAATATTGGGAAATATTTTAGATTAAGAAATAGTGTGAATTTAAAAAGAGCATTTTGCTACATTTAATACACCTATTTTATTTTTAAGGCACTTAATTAATCAACGTAGATATCAATAAGAATTGTATAAGAATAACATTCGCTCAAGTTACAAAAGAGCTAACCGTTGAAATATTGGAGACAACATTCGCTAAGTTATCCAAGCTTGTCCAATAGACCTAGTAGGAGTTACAAATTTATAACTTATTTTTACCTCCTTGATGTTCGGTGCTATATGGGAAATGCATATTATATAGGTTTAAAAAATAGAATTTATAATACCTTTGAGTAAGTTAGTAATATGTTTGGCAATTTTTTTCACGCTTTGATTCCCAAGATATCTATCCATATCTATAAAAGCCATGGCAAATCTAATAATAATGATATAATTATTTAATCAGCCAAAACAAAATTAATTATTAAGATGGCAGACGTTGTGACTTTGAGTAATTAGGGCAACAAGTGTTTCAAGAGCCGAATATAGCCATTATACACAAAATGAGTGGGACATACTCAGATTTGCCGTCAACGAAAAAGTTTTGGTTATCCATTGGCTTGTTATGGCAAGTGTTATTGTAATTACAGATGTATCCGTAGAAAAAATTGAGGAAACCTGCTGATAATAACGGTTTGGGACTGTAATGACCTATTGGCAAAATATAAAATTCCTTATAACTCATCTAACTTTAATCAGTTGATTATCAACATTGATTGAGCAATTATATTTATATTCTATAGGATGTTATAAAGATACGATTTTAACATGGTTCGCCCTTTTTATGATAAACACATTATGCCGTTTAGGCAATGTAGCATTGGCGTATGCAAGGGGACGGGTACTGTTTTTTGAACGAAATTAAAGAAATGAATAGCCGCCGCGTAAATATATATATAACTAATTAATACAAAAAGCGTAATTATTTCAAACAACAAAATAAAGAATTCTAATAAAACATAAAATATAATAGATGGTGTAATCTTTACAACATATTTTACAATTTTGAGCTAATCTTTGATCGAAATTTTTCTGGTTCTTCATCATTTAATAATTCAATTTACTTTTATATAATTAGATTTTAAATTCAAAGTATGATTAATAATTGCAAGGGTGTAAATATATTCTTTATCGGGCTTAGGCAAAACAAAAATAAAAGCAATAGGCTAGGGCCGAGCCATGGGAGTAGCCAGCATTGGGATTAGAGGGAGGCAGTAATGATTTAGGGAGGGGCAAATTAATCATTTATTAAAATTTTAGCCATAATTTTAATAAATTTCAACAAATTTTTTGAATTTAAAGGGGGGTCAGCCGCCTCTCCTTGCCCCGTTGAAATGCAATTTGCAAAGCTGTACATTTGCATAATCAGGTGTTATAATAACAATTTTACAAATTATTTATAAATGTCAACCTATACCTATGTATGTATGTAGCATCAAATACTAAAGAGTTGCAAAGGTAAAACAGCTGAAAACTAATCTGTTGAAGAAATTCTTGTTAGTTTTAAAAGTTGTAAATTGTTGGGGACATAATATTGTTTTGATGATTTTTAGGACAAAGCATGAAAATCATAAATTGAGATTTAGAGTTCACAATAGAATGTGTTGTGTAAGTATCTTCAAATTAGTTTTTATTTCGATCCATTACATTTCCGTTACACCAGAGTTAATATAACGTAAAACTATGTAATTTAGACTGTGTACAAATTCACGACACCTTTTTTTAAAGGTGTAATTATGCTATTGTTTTTATCACATGTAAAATTTACCAAATATTCGAAAGAAAAATGTAAAACCCACGAAATAAAATCCTGCATATGCAACATGTAGTAACATAATCACGGTGTTTTAAATTTTAAGAATGATTTTAAACTAAATAAACAAAATTGGCTATATAAATAACTGGTAATGGACAAATGTTTACAAAATAGATTTAATCTCGGCACCCTGCAGGTCAAAAATGCGGACACGGATGGTAAAGGGGGTCAGGTCATGAAGACCTCAAACTTTAAATAGCTATAACTTCGTTGTATTATAATATCAATTTTTATTTGCAAGCTTTATATTCCAGCTTTTATTTTTAAAATTAAAATATTATATTGGTATTTGGTCAAAATTTGGCTCATAACAAAATAACTTCTTTATTTTTATATGGTTTAATTAATAAGATCATATAAATTTTGGCGAATTGGCAGAAAAATACCTTAAAACAAAAATAAAGAGTTTTGACACTTTATTTTTAATAAAAGATTCTATTTTTGTTGATCCATTTTTTTTTACAGTTTTTCAACTTTTTTAATTTTTAGAAATAAATATTTCATAGAAGGCTAGGTTTTAAGGATATGAAAAAAATCTAAAAGTTGTTTAAAAAGAAATTTTATAAAGCTATAAAATCAGTAAATTTTGTGTAAAAAATGATATTTCCTAAGGGTCAGATTCAATTATTTTAGTTTTTATAAAGTTACTTTATAAACAGACTTTATGTTTTTATGATTTTTTAGTCTACTAAATTTTTATTCTTTTATATATCTATTTTAAAGTAAAAACTCCTTAAACTATTTTTTAATATTTTTGGAGATACTGAATGTAATGTTATCTTATATCATCTCTGGGTGAAGAGTTATCAAAGCAGTGATCAAAATTAGACTTATAGAAAAATCAAAGTGCGCAAGATAATTTAAGTAAATAAGCTTATGATAATGGGTTTTTGTATTTAAAAATAGATTGAAATATTTCATATTATGGAAGTTGGAGTACTGGAAGCCCACGGGCATCTATATTATCTATATTCAAAAGAAGTGTTCGATAAAAATAAGCCAAATTTTGCAGATATATTCTAAGATAATTTTTTTTAAGCTCTTCTTGTTTATCAAATCTAGTCTCAAAGTCGTGGGTTTATTTTGAGAAGTTTCTTCCATATTGACCTGGTAAGTGCCGCCATGTATTGACTAATTTCTTTTAATTTCACAACTTTGTCGACTTGCCCTTTCCACGTGACACGAGGTCGTCCTCTTCCTTTCTTCCGCAGGATTCCATGTCCAGTACTTTTCGAGACTTACATTATTCGTCTTCCTTATTAGAATATGCCCACACAACCTTAGCCGATTTTTGTTAATCATGTCCGCCATAGGTTGAATACCCAATTTTATCATGAGAGTCATTCGTCATATGGTAGAGCTTAGTATACCCCAAGCTCCACCGTATCATTCTCATCTCTGTGGCTTGTATTAACTTATCTTCAGTGGTATGCTATGTTTAACTTCCATACACTAGCACCGGTCATACGATGGATTTGTAAGCTTTGCTCTTCAACCATATTGGCATTTTCTTGTCGCACATTACACCAAAAATACTTCGCCATTTAAGCCATCCTTTTTGGATCCGGGCATTGACTTCCGTTGCACAACCTCCATCTTGATGTAGCATCGAGCCGAGGTATATAAACCTGTCTACTTTTGGGTACTTTAGATGGTCATCCAGGGATGGGGTGCCTGTACCATTCATTTTCATGTATACCGTTTTTCGATCGTTATCCTTTAAGCCATATCCAGCTAAGCCCTTTGACCACTTTTCGGCTCTTCGAATACTTTCTCCCTTTTTTCCTCGCATAGTACTATATCATCGGCATATAGCATACACCAGGCGATGGCTTTTGAATGTCCCTCGTTATTGTGTCTAGAATTATATTAAATAAAAAGGGACTTAAAGCAGAGCCTTGATGTAATCCAAAATTAACCCGAAAAGGTTTAGTGTCTCCAACTGTCGTCCTAACGCAAGAGTTTGAGGCTCCATATATATTTTTCATAAGCCGTATATATGCGTCAGGGATATTTTGTTCTGTCAGGCACCACCATATTAAATCGCGGGGGACCGTGTCATAAGCTTTCTCTAAGTCGATAAAAAGGTCTTTCCTCTTTTCACCATACTTATCATCATTTGTCTTAGGGCGAAGATTGGGTCGATTGTGGATTTGCTGCCCACATATCCGAATTGATTAGCCGATATTTCCACCTCGTTTTTCAGCCTTGTTACTAAGATCCTTTCCATAAGCTTCAAGGAGTGGCAAGTTAGCTTGATACCTCTGTAATTGCCACAGTCCTGAGGGTCTTCTTTGCGTTTAAATAAGGGTATAATCGTGCTTGCTCTCCATTGATTAGGAATTCGCTCTTCAACCAATATCTTGTTAAGGAGGTTCGTCATGGTGGTGACTCCTTCTTCACGACATCCGAGCAATGCTTCCATAGGTATTCCATCTGGGCCATTTGCTTTTCCTTTTTGCATCTTGTTCATTTGTGTCCTAACTTTATCTTCCTGAAAGTGTCCGACCATGCTTATATTTGGCTCAATTTTGGGAAGAGAATCCTTGTCATTTGCAATATTCATAAGTTTCTTAAAATATCCTTTCCAACTTTCCATCACTTCTTTCGGCTTGAATAAGGTTTGACCCTCGTTTTTGACTATTTTAAGAACTCCGACATCGCGACTTTTCTTCTCCCTTATCTTGGCCAATTTGTACATAAGCCTATCGCCCCCTTTATGATCCAGTTTGTTTGCCATCTCGGTGTACGCAGCATTCTTCGCTTTTGCAACGGCTTTTTTTGCGGCCCTTGCGTCCCTATATTCTTGATAATCCTCCGACTTTTTTGATTTACGCCACCGTCTATATAGATTTCTTTCTTTCGATCAAATCTTTAACCTTTTGATCCCACCACCATGGTTCCCTATTCATAGTTTTGCCTCCTTTAGTCTGTCCTAGAACATGAATCGCTGTTTCCTTAATGTCCTTAGATAGCGTCTCCCAATCGTCGTCTACGTCCCTTTGCAACTTCCTTGGACTTAAGTGTGAGGAGGCTTTTTGATGGTATTCTTTGTTCGTTGACGTATCCTTTAGCCTTTCGTATCGAATTCGAGGTTCATAGACCTTTTTTCTTTCGGGAAATACTCTTCTCTCAAGATCCATAACAAGAGGACGATGTGGCTTGACGATTTCTTCTCTCGGTATTACTTTGCAATCCTTGATACTCCATAAGTCCTTTCGCCATATGAGCAGATATTCAATTTGACTTAAATGATTCCCACATCTATGAGTTACAATATGATCTTCGCGTTTTTAAAAATAGGTGTCAACAATCGTTATGTCGTATGCTTGGGATACTTGGATATGTTTTTTTTCTTCTTTCGTCAGACCGTGCCCAAAATTTTCATGATTATGTTCATACCCGAGGCGATCTTTTCCTACGTGAGCGTTGAAATCCGCCCCAATAATTAGCCTCTACTCCAGTCATATTCTATGTATTTCCTTTGCCAATGAATCGATGAATGTGCCTTTCTCTGAGAACATTCACTCAATTTGGGAAGCACTGGCGCTAACGCTTAGTAAATCCTATTGATTTTGAATATTCATCACATTGACCTGTTTGAACATCGCTTGACTTGCACCACCTTGTCCTTGAACGATTCGCTTAGAAACAAACCCATCGTAAGATCGGTGTTACTCTATGGAAGTGACATGGGCATTAAACACCACGGAAGGAAAGCTATTACAAGCCACACAGATGAAATGTCACGGTGGAGCTTGGGGTATACTAAGCTGGACCATATGACAAATGACTTGTATTAAACCTATGGCGGACATCATTAACAAAAGTCGGCTAAGGTGGTATGGGCATCTAAATGACGTTAATCAAAAAGTGCTAGAAATGGAGGTACCTGGGAAGAGGAGGAGGACGACTTCGTGTCACGTAAGTTATGAAAACAAAAGAGATTAGTCAAGACATGGTACTCACTGGAGACCTGCACGGCCCGGCCGCGGACGGGCCTAAAAGCCCGGGCCGGGCTTGGACGGGCTTCTGCTTAATAATAAATCGCGGGCCGGGCTTGGACGGGGCGATATACAACTTAACGGGCTCGGGCCGGGCCTAGTTATACTTAAGGCCCGTTAAAAAATTAATTAAATTTAGTTTAAAATAAGATGTTTTTATAATGTTCTAATTTATTATTATTTTATGTTATATAAATTAACAAGGAAACTTAAATTCTTTTTCCATCCTAGTTCATTAATACATCAATCTCAACCCGCATTATAAATGTTAAAGATAATTTATACACGTAATCCCATGAGCGGAGCCAATCTAAATTAGAGCGGGGGCAGTTTAGATAGAGTAAAAAAATGTTTTTTCCACCAAGAATTTTTGGCAGCTGCCCATCCTTGCCTCCCCAAGTATACCCTCTAGCAATATTGAGTGAATTAATTTAGTATTATTAAAGATTATTTATATTAATTGCTATGCAATTTAATGGCTCTCTTTTGGCTATCCGTTCTGTCCATCCTGTCCTGTCTAACTTGTAATTTTCTAATAATTGCCGTGATACGGATTTTTAATGGCTGTGGACTTATACTTTTGTAAAAGACTTTTTTTTATTTTGCTGACCGCTAATTGGCTTTACTTTTTTCGACCTCTCCAAACTCAAATACCATTATTGTTTTTGTGACCGACTAGTTACCCTTATTAATGAGATTCTTTGGGCAACTTATCTAGGTTGTTGCTATGCATTGGACTATGCCTCTGGATTTCAAATAGAATTGAATATTTCTGGTATTCGATTCGGATTCCAATTTTTTTTCAAAAAAATATTTGATTCGAGATTCGTCGAATATTAAAATGAAGATTCGAGTTCGATTTTTATTAGTATTAAAAAACACCTTAAAAAGACTACTATGATTTTTAATTTGCATATACATTTAAAATTTAATTAATTTTTTTTTAAAAAATACACACATCGAAAATAAAAATATTAAAAGCCAACAAAAATCGATGGCGATATGTGTAGGACAATCAAGAACCGTTTTTAGCTAACTTTTAAGGTAAATTATCTTCCTAACACCCATCATTAAACGATTGCTTGTGTTTGGTCAATAAATTGGTTCCGGTTGAAAATATTATTTCGCACGGGGTAATTGATCCAGGTATAGAGAAAAGATTTTATGCCAATTTTTGAATGGTTGGAAAACGACGTTGATTCGATTTCCACCATTGTAAAGGCTCAACATTCAATGTGCAAAAATCATGTCGCTCTTAATAGACGATCCAGTGTTGATACCTCGCTAGTTGATACAAAACTGGGCTGACTTCTTAAAGCAGTTTTCAATTCATCTTTAATTTTTCTATACCATATGCCATGTACTGGTGATAAGCACTCAAATATTGAGCCTTAAATCGACCACACTCGCTTATAAGACTGTCTTCTTATTGAATGCTATATATCTTCAATTTTCTGTTTGGCCATTTTGTTAGCATGATCTGCTGTTCCATCTGACTTCCATGTCAAGTTTTGCCTTTATGTAATTAATTGGTGGGTCAAATTCTTTACATATAGCCTTTAATCGTGAAATATCTTTGGGCTGTTTTGCAGTTTTTATAAAATTCCATAATTCAATTAAATTGTGATCCTCGTTCTCCATAACTTATGTAAGTTTGAAAATTTTTTAATTAAACTTATTTAAACTGGAGCAGGAAAAATAAAATGCGGTAAGATAAAAATAGCCAAATATTTGAGTCTCGTCCATATAAATTAAACTTACAAAAAATAAAATTCGGTTTTTCAAGGATTCGATTCGGATTTTCGAATCTTAGCAGCGCGAATATTCGATCGAAACTTAGACGTATGGATTCGATTCGATTCGATATTCCGAATCGAATTCGAATCGAATCTCGAATCGAATATTTCCCAGAGGCGTATATTGGACAATTGAAAAAGTGGCTATAATTCCCTGCATATTAATGCTGACCGTTGCTTACATTTAATTATCTGACCCGACCAGAAGCCACAATTCTGGTTAATTGCTATTTATATTTGCTGCTTTGCAGTGGCGTAGCCAGACGGGGGGGAAACGGGAAATCCCCCCCCCCCCGAAAAAAAAATATCAAATGTTTATTTTGTTTTTTTAAATAATGTTAAAAAAAAATTTATAATTTCCCCCCCCCCAGAGAAAATCCTGGCTACGCGCCTGCTGCTTTGTGATTTTCTTTTGGGCAATTTGTCTAGGTTGTTAATTTATAAGGAATGATTGCGAAACTGGCAAAGTAATTCCCTGCAAATATGCTGACCGTTCCTAACTTCTACTTTATCTGACACCGGCCAAATGCAAAAATATATATACTCATTATCATTAACAAATTTAAAACAAATTCTAAAATTTATTTCTTCAAGGTACTTTTATTACTGTTTTTTTCATTTTATATCAATAACTTAATTATTTGAAAGGGTGAAAAAGCAAAGACGCTAATTAACTTTATTAACAACATTATAACCAAATAAGGGTTTTAAAAGTTTATTCGGCTTATATGGTTTTATGTATCCTGAAGTGCACTCGTAGCTAAAAAATTTTCCATGTAGGTCGTTTCTTAAAAAAAATAAGTACTCGAGTGACCGGGAATTACCAATTTATTATTTTACAATATTTTTATTAACATTTTTAACATATACATATCTTTTACCATATTGATAATAAAAATTAAACAAAAAAAATAAAAATATTTTACGGGCCCGGGGCTTTTTATAAAATTAGCGGGCCACGCCATTATAATTTAATATTTTGATAAGCCCGGGCTTTTAAATTTTTATTACGGGCGGGCCGACTGACCTAAACAGGCCCGTTGCAGGTCTCTAGTACTCACCCTGTCAAGATGGAAGAAACTTATTAATACAAACCCCATGTGGGACTAAATAACTGATAAGAAGAACAAGAATGGTAGCAATGTAAGCGCCCATAACAGTAATTGTGTCTTATATATGCTATTTAAATAACTAAAAATCTAGTTATTATTTTAATCGTGCTAAACATAAGCTTAAAAGTGCCTATAGGTATATGGCAGATAAAGTTTAGTCTTTTTTTAGCCTAATAAAATATCAGATTTTTAATAACATCAAATAATAATCAAATGTGTATCTTTACAAAGGTTAAGTAAAAACTTTTTGAGAAATTAAATAATATTTCATAGAAAGAAAACGTTTTATGCGAGGTGCTAACATTTATAAGTCATCAAATGTTAACTAATTTAAATTTTATTTTAGACAAAATTATAAATTAAACTTCTTTTTAATTACCATATCACTTCTTAATTGCGTTTTATATAATAAGTTGCTATCTGTGGGTTAGTTGTTGAGCGGTAAATGTGTTGCGTATTAAAAATTCTTTTTATAATTATAAAACGCAGACGATTTAATACTTTTTTTATAATAAAGAATCACGTGATTATAAAACGCAGAAGATTTAATACTTTTTTGTTATAAAAAATAATCACGTGATTATAAAACGCAGACGTTCTATTTTTATATTTGTTCTACCCACCAACAATCCTTTATCTACTGGCTTATATATAACTTAATAAATTAATTATTCTAAAAGGGAAAAATTAATTTAGCTAATAACGAGCAAAAAATCTTTCAAATAAACATTATGTGTTTAAAGACTATTTTTTATTTGCAAATTATTTTACAACAAATATTTGTTTTTCTGATAAAAATTTATTTTTATTGATTTTTTTAACTAACAATTTATACTTTCGCAATCGAGTTTTTTATATTTAGCACGCTCTACTAATATTTTCAAAAATGCAAAATTTACATTTATTGCAAATTATTCTTTATACTAACCTAAAACTTCATAGAGCAATGGCGCAGGAAATATATTGAAAAATCAATGGTTAAAAATTTTTAAATTGAAATTCGCTGCTTTATATAAAATGTTATAACTTGTGTTTCTATACATGCAAAGAGTAAGGCAAAATTTTGTAATCAATTTTAAACTTTATAATCTAAAAGAATTTAAAATTTTCACGTATAAAAAGTATGAATTTGACCTTATATTCTTTAATATAAAAAATTAGAATAAAATACTTACAAGGCGATTGACGTAAAAATGCCCGATCTCCGTAGCCCCATCTAATGTAGACAACGGGCATGACCAAAAATAATGGAGTCAACATGTGAAGAATTGAATCCACCTATATTTATATGTTATAGATAAAAATAATAATTGTGGGTAAACTTACTTTATCTTTTTTGAATACTTGAATATTTTTCCACACTAATAGTACCAAAAACATGAGACTTGAGTCATTGCATTTACTCCGATCCCAAAATATCAAAGATTTAAAGTGCTAAAATAAATATAAATAATTAAATTATGATTTTACCATTTTTGGAGAGAAAATTGAATAATGGTTGAAAAAGGTTTTAAATCTTTTGTTATGAAAAGGCTTCTAGAACATATTTGTTCTACCAAATAACAATGGACATTTAAAAGAGGTGTACATTTTTGATTGGTTCTTTAATAATAAATATGATTGGTCCACAATTTATAGACAATTTTAAGTTTTTTATGATGATACAGTTTTTGTTTGCGTAAAATTTGTCTAAATTAAATAAGCAGGTAATTGATTAATGATAAATTAAAGTTTAAATTTTATTCTCTAGATATAAACGTTTTTGATTATTTTTACATCAACTAAAGTTGGGAGCAGTGGCGTAGCTAAGGGGGTCAAGGGTGTCAAATTTAGAGTCCTGCGAAATAAAATTTTTACGGGGCCAGCCTCGGCCCAAAATCTTACATTTTAATTTGCCCAAGCCGTCTTGAACCTGAAATGCTTTATGTCTTTTTGGGCCGATCCAAACCCAAGCCCGGCTTGATTTCATTTTAAAGGAAAACATTTAGCCAAGTTTGAAATATCCATTTTATTCTAACAGAAAAACATAAAAAAATTGTAATCATTTTTCAACAAAGATATGTTTGGAAACGATTCCATTTGCTATTGCTATAATTTATCAACTAATATTTTGACATTCCAATAAATAATTTAATTAACTTATAACAAATTTTAAAAATAAAATTTGCAATTTGATTGAAAAATATTTATAAACAGGGGGAGGGAGGCTGGAGTTTGAAAGAAGGTATGCTGTATGATATATTTATTTTAATTGCTATGCAATTTATGGGCTCGTTTTTGGTAATCCGTCCGTCCGTCGTCCACCAAGTTATTGGCGCCAGCTTTATGACCCGGAGGTTCTGGATCAAGCCAAGGAGAGGACGAATTTTTTTTTTAAATTAAATTTATATATTGTTCTTATTAATACCATTAATAATAAGACTTTTTGGCCGTCCATTGGCTGCTGACCAATGGAATAAAATGACCATTGGCCAAAATGTGAATCGAAAATTTTTTTTCGTTTTTTTTGACTATTATGATTGTTCTTGTTAATACCATTGATAATATGGCTTTTTGGCCGTCCGTTGGCTGCTGACCAATGGAAAAAAATAACCATTAGCCAAAATGTGAATCGAAAATTTTTTTTCGTTTTTTTTTGACTCTTATGAATTTATATCCACTTTTACCCTATCCTTGCTGCTGACCAATAAAAAAATGACCATTGGCTAAACTGTGAAACGAAGTTTTTTTTTCGTTTTTTTTTACTATTTTTGTATAAATAAGCAGAGCTGTTAAAGTTCATCTATGTTACGAACTAGTTCAAGTTCATAGTTCAATTTGAGAAAATCATTAGTTCAAGTTAAAGTTCATTTTTTTTTCAAAAGTAACTAGTTCAAGTTCAAGTTCATGTAGGAAAAAATGTAACTAGTTCAAGTTAATAGTTCAATTTTACAAAAATAACTAGTTAAAGTTCAGTTCAAAGTTCAGTTCATTTTTTTAAATATGATAAAGTTTTAATTTAGGCAATGATTCCTAAATTAAAATCAGTTTTTTTGAGAGCTATCCAAAATTTTAAATAAATTTCATAGTTTATTATATATTTGAAAATCTAATTTAAGGAAATATTCATATATAGCAAAATCATCAACCATACAATGTTTAAAATCTTTATTACAAACAATATACAATTATAATTTACAATAAAAATCATGTGAAAGTAGATGTCCATAAGACTTTAATAAAATATTGTTCTCAAAATTATCGTTTAATAAACAAGTACGTTTATCTCCAAATATAAGCTTTCCCAGACTGAAAAGCCTTTCAACTGGAGCACTAGATGGGAGGCAAACATTAAATTTTATAAAAATTTGCTTTAGATTGGGAAATTCATCGAATACATCGAATGAGGTATTATTTAATTTAATATAGTCTTCAATTGTTTCTTTATTAGAATTCTCACGTATTATATCAAAAAAATCTAAACCATTCTGTGTATCATGCACCTCCATATTTTCAGTTGTTTGAGGCACTAGTAAATTTATTGCTTTTATGATTCTGGACCTTTCCTCCACATTTTCTGGTGACCGGATCCAAGCCCAGTCTGTCTTAAAAATTGGATGCAGGACAGCTGCAATAATATTTTCCTCATCATAGAGATCAGGAAATCTTAAAACCATATGATTTATATATTAGAATCCATTTATATTTGATACCTGATGTTTATTCCTTTCAAAATAGCATCTTTTAATGGTTGAGCCCATTTTAAGTTTACCATATTCTGCAGACATAACTGAATCTGGCTTATGGTAGGTGTATAATAAGCCATATACATGTATGTTTGCCCCTGCAAAATTTCAAGGGCCTTAGCAAGTGGCTCCATTACCTTAAAAAAATTAAATAAATTTAAAATAATGACTCACTAAGTGATATTCCTGTAAAAAATTTGATTCTTCCAAAGAAAGCCTTTCAAGCCTCAATTCATCACAGAGAGTATGAAAATCACTAGGCTTATTTTGAATCATTTTTTTTATAACAGAGATGGAATCAAATGTTGAATTCCATCTAGTTACTACAGGGTAGGGTATATTACACCCAAAACGGTTACGTATGGTTTGTGCCGATAATGTGGATCTGCTATTGAGGTTCCAAAGTGCCTGGCACTTACAGAATGAAGAATTATATAATTTAGTAAACGCATTATTGTTTTTCAAAAGCTTGTTAACATCACTTGTAGCAATCAGATTTAGGGTGTGACAAGCACATCTCTTATGTTTGGGTAGATAATCATAATCATTTTGATTATGTCCCTCTAAACCAGCCCGATCAAGTATATCCTTAAGAGATACTACTTCCTCCTGCATCTCATCATTTTCATTAAAAATCCTATATAAAAGTTAGGAAAGAAGAATTATATAAATAGTACCTGAATGCTTTAACGAAATAAGATCCGTTGTCAGTAATTGTACAGATATTTTTGTTTTGAATATGGTACTCTTTGTAAATTTGAGTAAGGGATTTGCATATAACATCAAAAGAGTGCCTCCCCTCTAAACATTTGCAGGCTAGAACTGCATCAACTCTTTTAAGACTCTCATCGTCTATCCAATGAGCTGTTACCCCAATAAATGACCTAACAAAAAAAATAAATTGACAATTTTAGAGAAATTAATAAGTACTTATTAAATGCTGTCCAACAGTCTGCAGTTGTACATACATACTTGGGTGCCATTAACTTTGTTCTAACTGTATCTTTCATCTTTGCAGCAAATTTCATCACCTTCCCTGTGAGTGTTTGCCTACAAATTGTTTTTGCTTTTGGATTAAAAGCCCTCAACAATTCATTGAAGTGCTCATCATCACATAGCGAAAATGGTTGATTACCATTGATTATATATTTGATAATGGCCATTGGGGAATTTTGGTTTAAAGGCCTGTCAATTAAGGTCTGTGTTAACTTTTTGTTAGCTTCACAACTTTTTCCAGCCTTATTCTTGACAGCCTTCTTAATCTCATCATGTTTTTGATAGTGAGACACCTAGATTTTATATTAATACGTTATTCTTATTACCTTTATATGTCTCCATAAATTGGCTGTTGAGGTTCTTGAAGCCGCCACAACTTTAGTGCATAGTTTGCACTTAACTTTAAATGAATCTTTATCTGAAGATACATATTTGAAGTATTCTTCCATTGAAAGCCAAGGTAAAAAGGTAGATTGAGCTGCCTCGTTCCTATTATCTACTTCAGAAATGGTATCCATCTTTTCTAAAAAATTTTGTGTTTTTAAAATCAAAAATTTGCGGTTACTGTGTGTCTGTATGATTACCGACAAGACCATGCACGTCAAATTGTTGACGCATATACACTCGGCTTATAAATTTATTTTAAATAATATATTTGTGATGAACTAGTTCAATTACATTGTATAGTTCAAGTTCAAGTTCAGAATTAGAAAAAAAATAACTAGTTCAAGTTCAAGTTCAATCTTAAAAAAATGAACTAGTTCAAGTTCACAGTTCAAATTTTTGGGAAGGTAACTAGTTCAGTTCTAAGTTCAGAAAAAAATGAACTAGTTCTATGAACTAGTTCAAAATGAACTAGTTCTTAACAGCTCTGTAAATAAGTAACTAATCATTTTGCATTTAATACCCCAAGAGGGAGGTTACCCAACAGAAGTCAATGCCCGGATCCAAAAAGGATGGCTTAAATGGCGAAGTATAGCCGGTGTAATGCGCGACAAGAAAATATTGTTGAAGAGCAAAGCTTACAAATCCATCGCATGACCGGTGTTACTATGTGGAAGTGAAACATAAACATTAAACACCACGGAAGAAAAGTTATTACAAGCCACATAGATGAGAATAATGCGGTGGAGCTTGGGGTATATTACACTCGGCCATGTGACGAATGACTTTCTTGAAGCCTATTCCAGCAAACTTTTGGGAATGCTGCTTGAAGATTTTGAGCTATCATATTCCATAGCTTCAAAGTTGGGGATTAGTTGCACCAGAGAATTTAATTGTCTAAATTGTTTTACCATTGTAGATGAACATGCTAGTCACCCTCTACACTGCCTAGCAAACAAATATAAATATGTTAGGCACACTAGAGCTAATTCTATTAATTCAAGCTGTCCTTAAAAAGGAGAAAATCCCCTCAAACCTTGAGCCGTCATATCCCTCTCTTGAAGGTAGGATGCGCCCTGACGGCTCTTCTCTAGTCCCCTGGCAAAATGGCCTATCCCTCAAATACCCTTTCCCATTTTAATTACGACCCTATCGCTACCAAGGGCCTAAAACTACAAACTACTCTGCCCTTTTGGCTTCCAATATTTTTATCCCTGTCATTGCCTCGTGCTCCTGTTCCTTTGGTAAACAGGCAATGGAATTTTTAAAGAAATTGGAAAACGCTCACCGAAATCTAAATTTTCTGCGTCCTTTTTACTCAGGAAACAACTCGGGATTCTTGTTGTACGATACAACTTTAAATCCTTTGCCGACTCATGTCCTATTTTAGAAGATAATGATATAGATCTTTGTATTTAACCAATATGTCTTTATTTTTGTATTACCCTTATTTATGTAACTTTGTTTCGTAAAAATAAACTTTTTAACCAAAATAAAGGGTAATCAACCTATGGCGGACATGATTAACGAAAATCGGCTAAGGTCGTATGGGCATATACTAACAAAAAGTACTGCTCATGGAGGTACCCGGGAAGAGAGGAAGAGGACGACCCCGTGTCACTTGGAAAGGGCAAGTCGATAAAGTTATAAAAACAGAAGAGATTAGTCAAAACATGGCAGTCACTCGGTCAAAATGGAAGAAATTTATTAAAACAAACCCTATAGTGGGACAAAACGATTGATAAAGAACAAGATATAAGAAATGGTGTGCGATCTTTTTCTAATTTTAAAATTCTATAAAATTTTTAATAACGATTTAATTAAATTAATTTTCCCTCATTGTTTATTCATAGAACTTGTGATTTACCAATGTGTGAATCCCAAAGTTTTGATTATTAATAAAATTAAAACTTTAAGAACTAGGTTAGGTATTTTATTAAATCTTATGTAATAGTTTCCAATAGTACTTAACATAAATATTTTATGCAGACGGCGTAGCTAGGTTTGGATTAGGGGGTGGGAGGCGAAACGTTTAAAAGTTCAATAAATGGCAGGGGCAAAACATAATTTTTTTTTTGATTTTAAAGGGTTTTTGGATTAAAAAATTTTTTTTCGTCATTTAGGTGGGGGGGGGGCCTGGCTACGCCCATGCAGACAAGTGCTACTAGTGAAAGTGAAACGGTAGGTAGCTTGTTGAAAGAAATAAAAACTCGTTTGAGACTGACGCATGGGCGTACGCAGGGAGGGGGGGGGAAAGGGGGGGTTTTTAGTCGAGACCTTTCTCAGGAAAATTGGATAGTATTTTTTTTTGCCCTGAGAAAATTTTTTAGTCGAGACTTTTTTGTTTTGTTTTTTTGCTCTCAGGAAAATTTTTGGACAGTATTTTTTTTTGCTCTCAGAAAAATTTTTAGATAGTCGTGATTTTTTTAATTGCTATGCAATTTATGGGCTCGTTTTTGATTTTACGTTGTCCGTTTTTTATTTTGCTCTCAAAATATTTGGATTTTTTTTTGGTCGCAAGAAAATTTTAATCTGCCCCCCCCCCTTAATTCAAAACCTGCGTACGCCCATGGACTGATGCATTTTTAACATGTTTGTTTTTGAACATTTTATACATATATATAAATGATTGTTTTAATAAAATAATTCATTTTAAAGTAGCAAAAAAAATATTTTAGGAAAAGGCGCAGGCTTAGCCCATGCTTTGTATAAAAAATAACAGGCAGGGGTAGGACCTATAATATGATATGTCTTCTTAACAGGGCCAAGCATGGGTTCGTAAATTTTTTCCTAATGATGTGCTACTAAGCCTAAAAGGCTCTGTATCTCTAGTTTAAACACAACATTAATTGGCATATATAAAAAAATGACGGATTGCAAATTAAGTCCTTGGGAAAAGGACCAATTAGTCACAAAATTAAAAAAATTTTAACTGCTAATGCTTTTTCTATTTACAAACATAATAATAAAATCATATTTTTATAAAACTCAATATTTTATATATTCTTATATCAATTATCTTATTCAATTCATAATTTGGTTACCCATTACTTTTCATGTTCAACTATATCACATAGTCAATATGCTATGGGTAAATAAAAATATTTGATGCCTCTAAGTTTTTCCTGCATGGTTAACAATAACACTAATAAAAGGAATTATTTAATTATTTTTTTCTTTCAAAAAGTTTTCCTTATTCAGGTGTTAAGATATAATTGCAGTTTTTCATTTCAAAAGCTTAATGTTCTTTAACCCGCAAATATGCTATACTTTGTACTTGTAGGAACTATTAAAATATATGTTAATTGAATTAACTGTATACATTAGTTCGCGAATAACTCGCGGTATATTAACAATAAGCTCACTTATTCAAATTAGCTTCTCTACATCATTATATAAGCGATAACTTAGGCTTACATTGGACTAATTCATCTTTTCCCTCTCTTTTTTTACCCAAAATTAATACCCCCTCCCAGGGGCGTAGACAAGGGGGTAGAAAAACGGATAGTTTACCCCCTTGGCCAAAAATTGATAATTTTTTTTATTAAACAATAACATATTTTTAGATTGAAAGTTTTTATTCTATAGCTGAGTAACTGACTCAAAATGACATTTATAAATATATACCGATATATACTTTTTTATTTTTGAATTAAATTTCGACAAAAAGCCAATTAACCATTATTCTCTTTTTCCGATATCGTTTATTCACGTGCATTACAATGAAAAAAAGAAATTTGGAACATTATTTTCCTTTGTTGAAATCATCCGATTCTGATCCTAGTAATTTCTTGACTTGATCTATTGATAACTAATAGCTATGATTTATTTATTTTTCTATTCACTGATCTGATATTATTAATAATGTATAATGCTTTTCATTTTCTACTGATATTAAATCTTTAAAATATATTTTAGTAGCTTAACAAAATTTATTTTAGAAAGAATATCTGCAAAATTTGGCTAGTTTTTATTAAGTAGTTTTTAAGGTAGTGATAAGTAGTAAATGAAAGTGAAAGATAAGATGCCTAAACAGAATTATATAATTCTTATTATAGTTAAATAATAATTATAAAAATAAAACATTTAAGTTTAATCTATTCTATTAACTTTAGGCATTAGTAAATGTATTTATAATTTATACATATATTTTATAGAAGATAGCCAAGCTTTACTAAAAGAAAGATTGACACAAATTGGTAACTTATATTTGTACATATTCTTTAAGATTATTAAGAGTTGACTTTTTAATTGAAATATATGTTGATCAAGAATTTCATCAAATTTTTTTAATGGCCGAAGCTAAGGCAAACTTATACCAGTTTGATCTTGTAAAACCCAGATGGGCTAGAAAACAAACGTTGCGAAGTAATATTCCAACAGACTCTGTTGAGGACTATTATAAAATCACAATTTTTATTCCATTACTTGATTTTTTTATTGTTCAACTCAATGAAAGATTTTTAGACAAGAAGGAAATTATTGCAAATTTTCAAGTTTTGTTTCCTCAAGATTCAAAAGTTTCGCCTACAGGCTGTAGGCGAATGAGCTGTAGGCTACAGCTCAGATAAAAATAAATCACTTAGTGGATTTTTACTTTAATGACTTGAATGGTACAAATGTTGACGTTAAAACAGAATTTGATATCTGGTATATGTCGTTGTCTCAGATACCAGAAGAATTGCGTCCCAAGAATTCTTTGGAGGCTTTGCTAAATCACAAAACCAAATTAGAATGCTTACCGAACCTTAGAACTTTGTATTATCTATTAGCTTGCCTCCCAATTACTACATGCACAAATGAGAGAAGTTTCTCAACTTTGAGAAGACTCAAGACCTACTTACGAAATACCATGTCAAACAATAGATTAAATGGTTGGCGCTTTTAACGATTCATCGGGAGTTAGCCCCAACTCCGGATGAAATTCTTGATGTCTTATCTTTTCGCAAAAGAAAATTAAACATTGTTTTATAGCGACTAGTTTCATACACCGCTTTTGTATTTATATTATTGAAATAAAAATGTTTTAAAAAAATTGGAAATTTTATACCCCCTTGAGAAAATCCTGGCTACGCCCCTGCCCCCTCATAAAAGCTTCATAAAATTTTAGAACAAAATGTGTAAGAGAGCCAAAGCTTTTTCTCCTTGGTTACTTATCATTTTTGCATAATCACTTTAACTTCTAGTTTATAAAGTTTGTTTTCTTCATATGCTGCTAATTCTGCTTTATAACAAAAGCATTAAGCATGCAAATAAGGGGCATCATTAATATTTTTAAAGGTAATGTTTTGCTAGTTTATATTAAACATATTTACCCTTTATCTCACTAAAATTTATATATATTAAAACACTACCTATTCATGGGCGTAGCCAGGTTTTGGATTAGAAGGGGGGGGGGCAAAACGTTTAAAAGTTCAATTAGAGGGGGGTAAAACATAATTTTTTTAGTTTTTGCATTGAAAAATTGTTTTTGTCATTTAGGGGGCCTGCCCCCCCTGGCTACGCCCATGTACCTATTTAATTATAAATCAATGGGGAATGGGAAGGAGGTAAATGGTGTGCTAATTCAACGTCATTATCATTATTATAATAGATATTTATAATATAAGATTGCTCAAACAGCAATAATATATTTTTGTTTAGTTAAATTGGTGTCGAAATGAATAAAACCTACATAGTTTTTATACCATTTTCTAATGGTTGCCCTAACTCTCATCTTCATTTAATTTGTTACAACAAAAACATTTGCTTTAAAATGTAAATAGTTTGGAGCTGTCTATCAATGAAAATAGCATTTTCACCGTTTCGGGCTATGCCAGATGATCAATTGTTAGGGCAAAATTTTGATTAAAGGGTAAATAAAATTTAATTGAATTTAACATCAGGAACCGATGTCGTAAAAGACGGATTTTTGATCATAACACCCCCGCAAATCGAAAATTACTGAAGAGATAAAACTCTCAAAATTCAATAATACCAATGATGGTTTCTTCATTCTAATCATGAAATACCACAATATATATTATTTTATTACACAGGGCAGGCAGGATCGGTCAATTGTCGTAAATTAGATTTTTAGACAGGCCTGAGAACAATTTGGGTTTAATGTTTTATATGTTATATACAGTATTTTATTTGTTTTCGGCTATCATTAGTCACTTTTTCATTTGATTTTAAAATGTTTATTAACGGTAGATCTTATCCGAAACGCGTATTAAATTAAATTTTTTTGAAAGCACAACAAAATAATCATTTAGCCCCCATCACCGAGGTGATTTTAAATCTTTGCCACCCCCCCCCCTTGACACATATCTCTTGCTAGTATACCAACAAAATAATGCTGATTATTTAATAGGTGTTCATTTGATAATCTCAAAATTGGGCCTAACGGGAAAATATGTTATTTCGATCAGGTCGGGCAGCTCTAATGATTCGGGCATGGCAGGGCGGACAATTTATTTATAATATAAGACGGAGCTAAGTGAAGGCAGAATAATTCAAACAAATCTAAACTGCGCTTCATAGCCTCTAGCATCCTTAAATTACATAAGGTAAAAAATAAGGAACGTTTATCGTAAGAATGTTAATAGTTAATTATGTGTTTGCAAGCTAAAATGCCTTCTTAATTTTCAACTCTTAAAAATCCATAAGCGTAATAAAACTCGCCAGAATTGATTTTAATTTTAATGATCATTATGTTTATTTAAATTGTGGTGCATTTTAAATAAGCTTTCAAATATTTATATTCTTTTCTTGCAATCCAAATTCAATACATCATTTACAAATACTAATCATTTTGGGAATTGAAGACTAAGTCAAAACAAGCCTTGCTGGACTCAGTTAGTCGTTTAAATAATTTAGTGCCTACTTAAATCCGCGTCATTAATTACTTTCTTAAAACTGACACTTTTGAATAAATAATCTGTCTAATTTCGGGTCGGCTTCGTTTAAAAAATTTAAAATCCTTTAAGTCGGGTAGGGTTGAAAAATTTAAAACGCATTTGGGTCGGTTTCTGGTAGAACAAGAGTGGCTTTGAATGCCTCTTGACAAAAAATCATTCAATTATAATGCTATATTTAGACTTTTAAGCCTTTAATATATACATTCATTTTATTTTTCACAATCCATTTATTTACTTAAAAGTTTATTTTTAAATTTTTATTCCACTGCTTTAAATGTTCATCTTAATTAAGGCTTATTTAAAGATGGGAATATTAATCTGAACAATAATATGTTTATAGTTTTCACCCAAGTTGTCGAGATTTTGAATAATTAAATAAAAGGTGTGAAAAATGGTCTTTTAACTTTGTTGAGAGATGCATTTATCAAATAATATCAAAGCAAAGATTATGTAGAATTAATATAATTTATCATAAGCTTATTTTTAAATACCGACCCAAATAAGCCACCTATGATTATTACAAATTCATATTGAGTAATTTTCTAATACAAATTCCCTAAAATCTTATGGGATAGAATGGTATTGGAAAGGCAGAGTCATGTAAAGCTTCCACCTAAAATGCCTTTCTTAAATTCCAGCCCTAACGAGACCCATCAATTATTTTGTAGTATCAAGCCCTGCAGCAAATACCCCTCCCTGTCACCTCAATAATCAATTAGCGAAATTGAAAAGGATAAGTATGGTAAACAGAGAAGCATCAGTAAAATAATTTATTAAGATTTTGTTAAAAAAATTAATTATTACCATATGATCTCATGGCGTGCTAGAAAGGACCATATTTTTTAGCCCAAATTCGACCTTTGGATCATCACCCGTGGAGGCTTTAAGATACATACTTGTATTTAATGTAGTGATAGTATCATATGGTGAGCACGATAAATTAAGGTTCTTTATCACAATTGGCCCGAATATAATTACTATTACAAGCAATTTGCACGAAAGGTTCTCTCCTTTATTCAACTACTACACCGAAATTAAGAAAAGCAATTTCAAGGTGCTTCAGCGCGTTAGTAGTAATTACTCCATCGTAATTGAGCCATTAACTCTTTAGTGTATGTATGGGTTTAAGTTCTCGTGCTTTAACCGTAAAAGACCTAGACAATACCTATGAATGCACTAGATAAACTCCTCCATAACTGCTTTTTTAGCTTTATTATTATGTAGCACGTAAGTTGTCGTTAAAAAGTAATTTTTAGTAAAAATTATTAAATTAATTAAAATTTTTCATTAGGACGACTTTAAAATTAATAAAGAGCTTTACATATTTTTTAACTGGAAAAGTTTAAAGCCTTTTGCTTGACCAATCTATCTTAGCCAAGTCTGTGAGTACACCTAAAATCTTAGTGAATGTCCGAGTATCTAATGTTAAGCAAACTATGATAAAATGAGTATGGAAATTTTTTCCGAAATAAACGGTAGAAAAATATACCATATGCCCGCAAACAATTAACACAGCATGTTAGCTCTTTCAACACAAAAAATGGATGCTGAAAATTATTAAAGCGTCTCATAAACATTTATAAACTTTGGAGGACTTGGTAAAACTTAGAGATTCCCCGCTGAGATTAGTTGATTGATCTGTGATATGCATATTGGGGCAATCTGTGTGGGCAACGTGTTAATTTGCGTAAGCCAATACGGTTTCATCTAAATTATATTGCTGAAGGAACAACACAGATGAGACATCGCGCTCAATTATCGGGCCGTTATGTTATTAAAGAATGGCTCGTCTATAATTGAGATTAAAAGGCTACTATGCCGCATCCTACAATTAAAGGGATATCTTAAACACCGGTGTGCTTTCCAATTACACCTTTATCTTCCCCTCCCCATCCACAATTATAAAGACTCCTTTACAATGCCTAAACCAAAAAGTTTTTTTTTAAAATATCTTATTTAGCTACCATTTAAAGTTGATGAATTGTGCCTTTTCCATTCACAATTTGCTCTTTAAGCCGCCTGGTAATAAAGATCAAAATTTGAAACCCTCTGTCCTCTCAATTTCCAATGACAAATATGGAGAGTCCTCTTTAAACTCGATGAAAGGCCTGGGAAACGCTAAAAGTGATTTATAGCTATCTATAAAATAATCCACTAATTTATTTTATATAGGTAAGTATGAAATCAAATACCATAAATGCGATTCATGTTGGAACACTGTTCTAGGAGATTTTCAAAATGACTCTGTTTGGAGTCATTATGTATTACCAAAAATTAATTTTGAGGCTGATTTCGGAGGCTACTTTCAAGTTAAAACATTCACAAATGCAAATCCTTTCAATAACTGGCCTTGTTCTGGTCTTCCCACATTCTCGTATAAAACATCTCATTTAAACTTTTATCCTAAAAATCATGCGGGAAATATTGAAAGTAGAATAAGTCCGTTCGTACAATCAAATTACCCAATGCAATCGCTTGGGGATTTACCTATAGGCTCTTTCCCATATCAAAAGTTTAAGAAGAGACGCAAGATGAGAACCGCTTTTACATCTACGCAGTTACATGCCCTGGAAGAAAAATTTACTGTTCAAAAATATTTGTCACCGAGGGATAGAGATGAATTGTCGGAAAGATTAAACTTGCATCCCAATCAAGTTATAACCTGGTTCCAAAACCGGAGGGCTAAAAGTAAAAGGAAATGTGGAAATGTACAAGATAGTAAAAGTGATTTAGAATACGACTAAATGTACAGTCTATAATCTAATTCTTTAATAAAAATTTATTTATACCAATATGTATTTAACAACAACAATTATATGTACTCTTATATAATTTAACACAATACAATGTTAATTGATTTTGAAGGTTAAAAGTAGTCATTTCTAGGCAAAATTTAATTTTATTATTAACATTGAATAATGAAAACTTGGTGTGCATGGCGTAGCCAAGGGGGGTAGGGATGGGCGGCTTACCCTCTAAATCCAAACATTGGTTTAAATTTATTAAAATTATGGCTAAAATTTTAAAAAATGATCTTTTTGCCTCTCCATAAATCATTATTACTTACCTCTAATTCCAATGTTGGCTACACCCATGTTAGTGTGTATTGTTTGTCTAATTAAGTGTTTTTTTTAAATCCAATAATAAATAAAAGAATTTAATAAAAATTTATTTTATAATTCAAAAATAGTTATTAGCTATTTTAAATTGCCTTTACATTTTAGAGTTATTTAAAATGGAAAAATAGTGTTATGGTAATCGATTTATTCACAAACTATTTTGATCTCATTTAAAAGATATTCATCATAAACAAAATTAAAAGTCATCGCAAATTTTTATACACATTTTATTACTCTTTTCTGCATTAAGATACATTTTTTAACATAAATATAGCGGACTATTTACACCGAGTCTATACAATGTTCTAATAAAATTATGCAGATGTTATAAAGTGTAGAGTATTTGCATAAAACATCTATATTATATATATTGTGTTCGGATTTTAATTCGTGCCTTTTATCCTCTTACGTCACTTTTTTTGTTTCATCGCCTATTAAAAATGTCAATATAAATCTAAATTCAGCAACAATAATGGTATAAATATTTATGCAACATCGCTCGGTCAGATAAATTAAATAAGTAATATCTTTCTTTTGTAAAAAAAAGTTTTTACAAATTATTTAATTAGTATTCGTTGATTTGTTCAAAAATATAATATACCAGCGAATTTTTTTGTACTTCAGGAATTGCGTTGTTTAATTCGTAGGACTGACTACTAGATAACCAATAAATTAATTTTCTGATTGGCGGTGAAATGAGAGAAGGGTCTGGCCGTTTATTTCTTTCAGCTTTTTTCACAAATATATTAATTATAATGATATTTTTATGCTATATTAAAATTACATTTAAAAATCAACTTGACGACAAGACTCATAACAAGACCTATTACAACGACTGATAGTGTGGATAAAACACTGAAGTATAGGTAAGATAATTGGTAGATCTTGAATGTAGTATTCCCTTTCGAAATAGCTTCGAGCCTATCAAAAAATCATTTTAAAAAATGTAATTTGATTTTTAGGTATGATATAATATATATTAAGCGTTGCTAATATTAATACATGTTTTCGTGCGAAAGATAATACATTTATTTATAATCAATATAACAAAAATAAATTAATAGATAATTCTAAATTATAAAAAATTTACGATTCATTTATGCTTCTTCTAGGGAATAACGAATTATTAGTGAATGAGTGAGTAATATTGAAATCGAAACATCCATCTATGTTAAGCTTGAGTCTTGGTATGGGCTGTCTATGTATAGTGGATCCAATCCCAACCCAAAAAGAAAAGATTAAACCCAGAATCCATCCTATAAAGGACCCCTAACGATAATGACGATATAAAAATCATTAGTCACAACAATATTTAGAAATAGTGTATTTACTATAGAATTAGCACAGGGGAAAAACATTCCCAGGGTAAAGAGTCCAAGCAAAGGGCCACCAATCATACCAAATATACTCAAAGCTGCCTGTATATAGAAAAAAATAAGATATTTATTTTAATAGCAATATCTGTTAATTTCTTATAACATTTAAAAAATATAAATGTACTTTTAAATTCAAATATATCATTAAAAAAGTTTAAGCTGAACACTTTTATCTATACAAGATATCATTAGAATGTATAGCTGTTAGGGTCCTTTAGAATAGTTAAGTTCCCAACAAGAGTCTAAGAGGAGCTAGTCCAGTTTGTTTGATAAAAAGAAGAAATCAGATTGAGCTCTAATTGAAAGCTTATTATTAAAGCAAAATTACTTTTTAACCTGATAATTTTATTCATAGGCAAGCAATTAAATAAAAAGTTCAGTCATCTAGCTATAGGATTTTTTTAACAATGTTATTGGGATATTGGATAGTCCAACACATTTCGAGATCGTCTTTATCATTTAAATAAGTGATTTATTAATTGCTGAACATGTTGAAAAAGCCATTGAAGTTTCAAGTTTGTGTAAGAAGATGTAATAAAAAAATGTAAGTCGCTAAAGAATTGCATTTTAATATGACAACCTGAAGCACTCCGCCTAGGTAAGAGGCCACGAAAGCCAAGGAAATGAGAATTGCCCCAAAGCCCGCAGCCACACATTTGGAAACGATGGCACCTTTGATTTCGCTAATGTTGGGATTTATAAACATTTTGACAAAATCTTCCAAGGTTACTGCAGCTAAAGCGTTGATCCCAGAAGACATGGTGCTAACATATGAATAGATTAGAACAAACAAAGTTCACCTATTTGTTCGAAGAAAAGCTCGACTCAAATTCTAAACTAACTAAATGCCTCAATAGGAAGCACTAAAAATTAAGTATTCCTTTTTTATCAGACTTGTTATAGTTAGCGCCCTCGTCGTAATTGAAAAACATTGTTCTTGGCATATTTAAATTTAACTTTCTACAACTTTTATCCAATTCATGGCTATTAATATAATGTGCAAAACCTTTATTAAAGAAGTAGAGTATATAAATAATTTACAAAATTGTCTCTAGTAAGGCATCTAATAAAAAATAACTTAGTCTGTATTTAGACTGTTCAGCGAATTATATGGTTTCCCCAGTTTTTATGAGTACAAGTTTTTAAATGTAGTATATAAATGTGCATTAACTCTCGAGAGCATTCATGGGACACCACCGACCTGACGATAGTTTAAAACGCGTTTAAAGACGAATTCATCTGGCCTTTTCACTAGTCTTATATTTTACCAAGACTAAATTTTGGGATTTTAGAACTTTTGGCCCACTACTTTTTAAATATAGCATCTTTTTGGCCACAGGGGTCCTGTGTACCCCACGAATAAATGTTTGTATTTATTTTTATATCATCATATGTTTGTACAATTATATTTTTTATGCATTTCCGACTTTCTTTTAAATCATTTTAATTTTGATTCATTTCATGGTCTATGATGTTAAGAGGTAAAATGAGGCGAGGCTGTGAAATTAAAAAAAATTAATATGACTTCAGAAAAATGTTAATAATTTTTGTAATCTTGTTTAAATTTATATCAAAATTTATACCATCAATTAAGAGTCCTTTACAAACATATATTTAAAATCTGAGATAATTTCAATTCATAGTTCGATAGTTATAAGAATTTAAAAAATGGGGCCAAATATACCCTATGAATGCTCTCGCATTCGGGATTTTCAGGAATACTCTCGAGAGTTAAACATAGTACCTTAAAGCTCCACAAAATAGAGCAGATATGAATAGACCGGGAAGGCCGGGAAAATTTAAAACATCCATTACGAATAATGGCAAAATCTGTGAGGAAATAAAAGGGAAAGACAATAGAAAATTTTGTTAATTTGTCGTAAATCAATATAAAAATGATAGATTGGTGAAAATTGTTAAGACCTGATCGGGGGCTTTGACTTTTCCAGAAGTTATGGGGTCGCATTTGTAATAGTGGGCGTACATGACGAGACCAGAATAACAGCACAATGACATTATTAAAACGAGAGATGGAAAATTTATCCACATGGCTCTTCATATTATTAACATCAAAATAAATAGTAAAGTTTTTTTTAAAATAAAATTTAATATGTCAAATATGCTCTAAATGGTAGGTCATTTATATTTATGTTCTATTTTAGGACCTTATAAATTAAGTTGTAATAAAGTGGAATATTTTAGTTTAAAGAACTCACATCTGAGCTTTCAACAAGGTGGGACAAGACAAACACCTTTGCACTTTTGCTTGATTTACTCCGTATATTGCTAACCACGTGAAAAATCCTCCGATCACCAATGTCCAAAATGTATAACGGACGAAAGGATCAAAATTAAAGCTAAAATAATGCGAATTTCAAAATAGATTTACAATTAAAGTATAACAAGTTTACTCAATTTGCTGAAGTCGGGCGCCTTGATAATTCCGTTCCCAAATAACACCCATGCCACCTACCACATAAATGCCTCGAATAATGACAGCGATGACACCCGCAAACATTATCACGATTTGAAATGCATCCGTCCACATAACAGCTTTGATCCCGCCCTAATTTAAAATTATATTATTTCTTATGTAAAAATAAAGGGTTAACTTTTTTATTATGTATTTTAACTTTTTGGAAGAACAATAATTTTAAATGCCATATAAGAGTATCGGGATATAGGTTTTAGTTTTGAATTAAGATGGTTATTTATCTGATTTATCTATGTCTATCCTTAAAATTAGTCCCTTTTAACCCTATAAAACTGGTAATTTGCCAGTTTGTTAATTACAAGTTGAACATTTCTTGCCTTTTCTTACAAATGAAGAAAATTCAATAAATGTATTTAGCAATAAAGGAATTTTAAAGCCAAAAATCAAATTGACAACTGAAAGTTATGTTATGGTTAACCTGAAAACAAAATTAAGTTTATGTTGCATAGCTTGAGGCAAATTTAACTTAGAAATGGTTGGTTTGTTTTTCATAACTTACAATCGATGTGTAAAAAGTGCATATGATTCCACTGACGAGAATGGCCCAAGTTATGGAGAAACCAGTTACTAGGTTATAATTAAAAATAAAATAAATTATACGAAATTAATAATAAGGTTTAAAAAAAGGCAATATTTTATCAAATTATGATTAAATTACCTTGGTTAAGGGCCAAGCAAGGGGCATATAGTACGATAGACAAGTAAAAAATCTGTCAAATAATGGAATATAGCGTTATCAATTTTTTTGATTGCGAAGTTTATTCCTAATTACCATTTGAAGGACAAAGGTGAATGCTCCGGCAATTCTGACATTACGATGGAATCGCCGTTCCAAATACTATATTTTAAATGTAAATTAGAGTCTTTTATTAGAGGTCCTGCTCCGAATTATTGCATGCAAAATGGCTTAACTATTTTTACTTTTTATAATCAATTAAACCAAATCCTAAGTTTTTGTTTTCAGTTTATTATAATTTTAAGGCTAAAAATCAAACAAGGTCACCAAGCTTTAGGAGATTTTAAAATTAGAAATGCTATCATGAATGAGTGCTGTGTTATTTTAGGGTTTGATTTTATTTCTTAATCAAAATTAGGTTCATAGGTCTCTAATAAGTTCCCGAATTATAAAAGATCATTAAAACAGGGACGGACTAGTGCCACCTTATAAATTCATTTTTTCTTTGGGATTCATTTAAAAAATCTTAATTATTTTTAGTCCGTATCCCCGTATCTTTTCCAAATCTCATGCCTGTTTTGTAATAACCCTTAAACGAGGTTTTATATTTTTGAGTTTAACGTCCATTAATATTCCCAATACATCAAATTTTAATTTTTTCCCTATTCCCAATCCACTTTTGAATATATTTCAATATTTCATGTGATATTAAATTAGGGATGTCAATTGAAATTTTAACGATACAAGTTTTTGGGGTTCATTTTTTGCTTAAATGATAATGTAAATAGGTAAGGGTAAAAAGAATTCGATTTTTATTAAGTAGCAATTGCATTGTAGAATTTATTTGAACATGTAACGAATTTCTAAATATTTTTGATAATCATGCTAGGCCTACCATTAAGGTTTTTAATTTCCAAAGGATAAATTAAATGTGCTTTTAAACTTAGAGGAAATTGAATGAAAGATGTGTTATTCAAATATTAAAATTATAGCTTTTATTGTTTATGGTAAGGACGTTCAGTTTACATTTGTTGGAATTTAAAATCTAGCATTTGAATTTTAAGAGGTATGAATTTATGATAGTATTATCGCATTTTTAAAATTGCATTCTAATTTTTTTGAATCTCTAATCAAATAAGATTGAAATTATGTGAAAACAGTTTTTCAAAAATTAAAAAATGAAGGTAAAAAAGGGTTTATGCATCATGTCACTTCGTAGGTGGAGGTTAACTTGAGATTGTAGAAAACGGGTAGGTAAAAGTAATTGGCAACGCCTATCACGAATCCATAAGAGATCACTATGGTCCAGTACTGTGTACCGTAAAGGTATATTTCGACTCCTGTCCCCAATATAGCTATCGCGGATACGAATGAAGCAACCAAGGAAGCACCAACTGGGAAAATGCCCATTTCATTGTTTCCCATCAAAAATTCCCTCGCTGTTTTTTGCTTACCGCCGACAAAGGCATAAGCCGATCCTATGATTAGGGATAGGAGCAAGGAAGCCCCAAATAAAGCGTAATCCAGCGTCGAAAAGCGTTTAACTTGTGCCAATGGCGATGATAACAAATCCATATTTGTGGGAGGTAAGGGGGTGACCATTTGAGAAAGGTACGACTTCACTTCTGAAATGTATTAATAAATAAGTTTTGAAATAGAAGGTTTCTGTGCTGTAAATCAGTTAAATTCCCCTATATGTTTGGTGTATTGATGGAATGTTAGGGGAAGGGGGTGGGGTGTGGGATTGTGATGCCAAGTTCCTTCCTAGCTGCCAGTAGAAGGAGGAAATTATAAAATATTATATTCCCCCCCCCTTCCCCAAGCGTTGATTAAAATCAAAGGGAATAAAATTAAACTAATCTCTTTCTCTTCCTCCACCTAGCGCTACTTGCTATGATCATGCTATTGCTAACATCTAGTAGTTAGTTTATTACTCTACCTAGATTTGTTATAGTTCCTTTGTTTCTACCTCAAAAACATTGATTTGTCGCACACAAAAATGGGATAACGTTATTTCACAATTTTTTATTGTAATATTATAAGTGTTTTAGAGTCAGGTGGTATGTCTAAAGATTTTTAATTGATATAGAGAATATTGGCACGGTGCGGATGCCATACTTCTATGAATATTGCCTTAACCTTGGATGATGTTTATTGTAATCAAAGTTAATGGTATGTGGAATATCTCTTCTTTGTCTAATTTTTCTTATTATTTACCTCCCAATATGAGTTTAATTGAAACCTTAAATAAAACTTGGGAAGAAAAAGGGGAGGAGGGGAAGGGAATGGAGAACGAAACTCATCTATACTCCGTATAAACGTAGCATATTCTCATTCAATTTATGGGCGAGAAGGGTGGGAAGGGGCGAGAATGCCTATAGGGGGGTATAAAATGCAAAATGATTAGTTAATTTTTTATACAAATATTTAAAAAGTTAAAATTTTGTAAAACCTGCTATTTTTGGGGAATAGGTTTTCTTTCATTTATTCTTAATTATCAACTTCTAAATTAATCAAAAGGACGAAAGGAACGCAAATAGAGGGTATGACCTTGGAAAAGCCAATAGTCATCCTTCCAAAACGTACAACTTTCAATTTAGAGTTTTTTTGATACTGTATAAATTTAAACAATTTGGTGTAGGCGACCCGTAATTTGATTTGAATTATGACTATAGACTTTCAAATCATGCGCGTATGTATAGTATAAACATGATATTTAAAAAATGTAAAAAATTTTCCAATCAGACCTTGGCCATTGATCATTTTTTCTAAACGAGAACAATATATTAGTTTAATTAAAAAATAAGCCTTTGTGGGGGGAAGGGGCACAGGGACCCATATCAGTAAAAACATAGGCCTTTGTAGGTGGGGGGCATAGGGTAATTATTATCAATGTTAAAATAATATAGCAATTCAAAAAACGAAAAAAAAAATCGATTTATACTTTGGCCAATGGTCATTTTTTCATTGGTCAGTAGCCTGTGGACGATCAACCTCCATCTTGAGGAGAGCAATTGGCGTATTTTAACCATGTAATTTTGCCCTATAACATAACAGTCAATTTACCTTCATCACTAGTTTATAAATTAAAACGAACGTAAATAAATTAATATTATATAAAATAGCAATTAAAATTGATGGAGCTATATTATTAAACAAACTTTAATCGCATTTTTTACATTTTTAAATTTTATGTATTTTTTAAATGATATTTATTTTAAAATGATGTTTTTGATATCTACCCAATTCAATATTTTTTTTATTTACCATTTTAAGATTATTTAATTTGTGAAAATTACGAATTTCTATATGATTACCTTACCACTATACAAAGTGCAAGTCAAGATAGCGGAAAAAATGGTACACATTTTGTGCGTTGATAAGCAGTCTATGGTTATATCTAAGATCATATCACAGCTTATAAACATTATGTCGTGCTGAAATCTTAGATTGATTCTATTCATTGCGAGATTAATCGGTGCTTTTAGATAAATTATTCTAATTAAATCAAAGTCATGATATAGTTTTAAGCATATTTGAAAAAATTTAAGTACCATTTTGCACCAAAAATATTTTAACTTAAAGAGTAATAAACAATAGTTAATATATTTTATTGCTAACGTATAATAAATTAAGTTTTTGATAAATTAGAAAAAATACACAAATTTCTAGCTTCCTCGTGGACGTAATATTTATATTTACACTACAACCTAAATGCGCGCAATTTTCATCAATAAATAGTGAAGCTTTAAGTAAAAAAATCAATAAACGCCCACATCACATACCCTCCCCCCCCCCACTCACTTGAGCGCAAATATCAAAACAAACGCCTTAACACAAATAATCATCCTTCCTACATACATATTCCTTCTTGCCTGGATTTTATTATAGTAAGCATGCATTATTATTTATTATTTTTTACCTACCCTGATTTATTATAACCCACGCGATTTTGTTTTATATACCCCCTCTTCCCTTCTCTCTCTCCCGCCCTTTTTAAGATAGGGGACGGGGTTGTTGTATTTAATTTATCAATAAACATCGCACAACAAATTCAAGCGTAGAGTGTGTGCGTGTGTTTGTATAATAATATAATAACCCTTAGTAAGCACAATTTCTCATTCGCACGTTTTTTTTCTCCCTTATCAATATCATCCTCCATTTTCCCTCAATTTAAAACGTATTTAAAAGAAAAATATGATATAATTATTATTTAGAAAGCAATATAAAAATTACATTTTTGTGTGTTTGTGGGGGGAAAGGAAACATGTGTGGGAGTAAGTTTAAGTTTTAGTAATGGATGGGGGAAAATATAAGCCACACAGGTTAAAAAGTTGTTTGATCAATAAAAAACTTATAAGTCACATAAACTTAATACTATATAACAAACTAATAGAAGGGTCATGGGCGTGGTGGCTGGGAAGGGTAATTATCAAAAGATTTAAAATGTTTTAATTAGTTATTATTAACCACAACGAATAAGAAAGATAAAAGAATTACGTTTATCTGGCTTTTAGGCCCATACTCGGGCAAGGAAGGGCCGTGCAGGTCTCTAGACTAAATCATTAAATAAATGAGTATGACCTAAAACCTATATTCTTTTAACTATTACTTTTTAGGTTTTCTATAAAATCACAATCTAATTAAATGAATATATTAAACCAATAAAAAATTACATATGCATTTATAAGGTTAAAAATATATTACATAGTTGGCTGTCTGTTAGACCATCTATAATAAATTTTTAGGTTATATATAAAATTTGGGCAAAAAAATTTTGATGCTCATTTTGGCCAAAGGTCATTTTTTGCTTTGGTCAGCAGCCAGGACACGGTAAAAGTGGATATAAATTCATAAGAGTCAAAAAAACCAATAAAAATTTTCGAATCACATTTTGGCCAATGGTCATTTTTTTCCTTTGGTCAGCAGCCAGGACACGGTAAAAGTGGATATAAATTCAAAATAGTAAAAAAAAACGGAAAAAAAATTCGATTTATACTTTGTCCAATAATCATTTTTTTCATTGGTCAGTAGCCAGGACACGGTCAAAAAGGATATAAATACATAAGAGACGAATAAAAACGAAAAAAAAATTAGATTTATACTTTGGATAATGGTCATTTTTTTCATTGGTCAGTAGCCAGGACACGGTCAAAAAGTCATATTATCAATGGTATTAACAAGAACAAAATATTAATTTAATTTCAAAAAAAAATTTTGCCCTCTCCGGGTATCGAACCAGCAATTCAGAACGTTCGCCGGGATTCGAACTCAGTAGTTACCTTTTTTAAATTGAATATAAGGGAATTGGCTAAATAAATTTATTGTAGCGTTGTTAGATAAGGGGAGAAAAAAATATCTGTTCATAGAGGATGGCATGCAGGCATAGATATGTGGGGTGGGAAGTTTGCAATAATAACAACCTTAAAGAATACAGTGTGGGTGGGGGACTGCAAATAAACTATAAAAATTTCGATTCACAATTTGGCCAATGGTCATTTTTTTTCATTGGTCAGTAGCCAGCGGAAGACCAAAAAGTCATCTTATCACTGGTATTAACAAGAACAATATATTTTTTTGATTAGAAAAAAAAAAATTTGCCCTCTCCGGGTATCCAACCAGCAATTAAGATATACATCAGCAAGTTTCGGCAATCTAAATTAAAACAAACAATAGATGGCGGTATAAAAGAGGTAACACAAGACATCCTATAGCTTCATAGTTAGATAAAGACGAATGATAAAAGTTACATTATGTGTAAAATGAAAAAATATTGATTTATATTTATTTGTGTATACGATATTTAAGGATCCATAAAATAAATTTGACACAATCTTTCTTAAACACCATAAATAAATATGCAAAATATCGTGCATTATATATAGCTATCTTGATTATCGAATTGGACGGACGGACAACGGACAAACAAAGAGCGAGCCCATAAATTGCATAGCAATTAATAGTAATTGCTTTGCAATTTATTTAATTTAATTACATCTATATTCGAAGCCGGCGAATCGAATTACAAAATCAGATTGATATCATGATTTTATAGCCCAAGTCTCCTTATTGTGTTGAAGTGGTTTACTTCATTAATTAGAAGTAATCTAGTTTATTCTAGTGTAAAGTATATGCGAAAAAATGAATAATAAAATGTTAGTTTTAAAGGTTGTGCTTATGTAGCTGCGCGAGCCCATTATCATTTGAATAATCAGGCGATGGTTGAATACAAGCGAGGGGCTATTAAAATAAAATAACGTGATGATTAAGTACAAGCGAGGGGCTATTAAAATAAAAATCACGTGATGGTTAAGTACAAGCGAGGGGCTATTAAAATAAAAATCACGTGATGGTTAAGTACAAGCGAGGGGCTATTAAAATAAAAATCACGTGATGGTTAAGTACAAGCGAGGGGCTATTAAAAATAAAAATCCCGTGTTAGAATTCGCCTAGACGGGGTCAAGGGAAAGTAGCGTGCGAAAGAGCCTCTACAACTATCATCGGGGCTCCACTCGGAGAGTTGTGGCTAGTGTAGTAGTTTATAGCGCCAATGCACGTGCCTTCCTCTCGATGTGATGTATGGGTTTTCTTTTGATTTTGTTAGGTCTGGGTCGGAGTTAGCTGGTCCGGCGATGTCGTCGGAGGGACAAACTTTGGGTGGATTTACATTTTTGGTATCCGTAAGCGGCTGAGTTGAAGTATCTAAATATACAGGTTTCAATCGCTCGATCGAAACTGAGTCAGCTTTTCCGTTTTTTTCAATAATGAAATATTTAGCATGTTTAGACTTTACTCTGAACGGGCCGTCATATGGTGGCACCAAACTTTTTCGAACGAAATCATTACGGATAAAAACGTATTTACAGTCCTTAAGAAGTGAAGTTGTACTCGCATTTGTCAATTGTGTCCTGACTTTTTTAAAAGGTAAATGGTAAAAATGTTGTTTTAGGCATTTAATAAATTCGGAGGCGTTATGAGGTGTTCTTGAGTTCGTGAAAAATTCGCCGGGAAGTCTAAGTGTAGTGCCATAAACTAATTCGGCTGGAGTGCAACCTAAGTCTTCCTTGATTGTGGTTCGAATGCCAAGCAAAATTAATGGTAAGAGCTCATCCCATTTGTTTGTGTCACCTTGTGCCATCAAGGAACTTTTCAACTGTCGATGAAATCTCTCAATCATGCCGTTGGCTTGTGGATGATAGGCAGTGGTTGTGATGTGATTTACACCAAGGAGTTGCGTGAGATTCCGAAATAATTGGGACTCAAACTGGGGACCTCTATCTGTTGTGAGGCTTGATGGTACTCCGAGGTCAGCTATCCAATACTTGATCAGAGCTTTTGCAACCGTTTGGGCTGAGGTGTCACGGATCGGCATGGCGACAGGCCATCGTGTGAAACGGTCAATAATGGTGAGTAAGTAGGTGTATCCATTCGACGGTGGTAGTGGACCAACGAGATCGACGTGGATGTGGCTAAATCGAGCGTCAGGTTCAGCAAATGTGCCTAAAGGGGCTTTTATGTGACGATGAATCTTCGATTTTTGACAAGCAACGCATGATTTGGCCCATTTCCTTACATCCATATTGATGGAGGGCCAAACATATCGACGTGAAATCAGCTTAAGCGTTGCACGCGTACCAGGGTGTGATAAGTTGTGGAAGTTATCAAAAATTACGCGTCTGAGTGAAGTTGGAACAAGTGGACGAGGTGAGGTTGTGGACATGTCGCATTGCACGGTCAAATCAGAGCCAGGTATAGGAAGTTGCGTTAATTTTAGGGACTTTAGGTCCTGAAATGCCGACTTTTCTTCCATCTGAGCCAAAGCTAACCTTTCTACTAGGGGCCTGTCTTTAAAATCAACGGAATCAATTTCAGACCCTGAGAGGGTGTCAGCGACTACATTTGATTTGCCAGCTATATATTGGAGATCGGTAGTATATTGCGAAATATAGTCTAACTGTCTAATCTCCCGAGGGAAGTATTTGTCGATAGGTGTACTGAAAGCATAAGTTAGTGGCTTGTGGTCTGTATAAATAGTGAATTCATGACCTTCTAAAAAATGGCGGTAATGGCGGATTGTTAAATATATTGCTAATAATTCGCGACCGAATGCACTGTATCGCTGTTGAGTTTTTGTTAGCTTTTGGGAAAAAAGGTCAAAGGCAGCGTATTACCGTTAGTTGTTTGATGTAATACGGCTCCTACAGCTGAGTTGGAGGCGTCGGTGGTGATTGAGAGTTGAGCGTCTTTTTGAAGATGGGAGAGAGGCACGACATTGCTTAAAGCGAGTTTGGCGTTGTTAAAAGCAGTCGAAGCTTCCGGGGTGCAGGAAATTGTCTTCTTTGAACCGTCGAGCAAATCGGTGAGAGGTTTGAGTAAATCGGCACACATCGGAATAAACCGTCTATAAAAATTAATCATCCCTAAGAAGCGTCTCAACTGAGTCATCGAAGTAGGCTGTGGGAAATTGAGGATTGCTTCCACCTTGTCCTGAAGGGGTGACAAACCTTGAGGGGTGATTTTGTGTCCCAAAAAATTAATTTCGTTTTTACACCATACGCATTTATCCTGACTGATTTTAATACCGAAAAACTTGAGTCTTTCAAAAACCAGTCTAATATGATTGTGGTGTTCATCAATGGAAGAACTTGAGATGAGTACGTCGTCAAGGTAAACAAAAGCAAAGTCAAGTTCTCTAAACACTTGGTCCATAAAGCGTTGAAACGTCTGGGCAGCGTTGCGAAGGCCAAATGGCATGCGAAGAAATTCAAAAAAGACCGAACGGGGTTGTGATGGCGGTTTTAGAAATATCCTCGGGGGCCATTGGAATTTGGTGGTATGCCCTGACTAAATCGATCTTTGAGAATACCGTTTTATTGCAAAGGGTCAGCGCAAAATCATGGAGGTGGGGAAGTGGATAACAGTCGGGAATCGTACGACTGTTGAGCATGCGATAGTCGCCACAAGGTCTCCAACCTCCCGCGGCCTTCTTGGGTACCATGTGCAGGGGTGAGGACCAGTCACTGTTAGAGGGACGGATTATACCAAGTTCGAGCATGTGAGTAAATTCGTCTCGGGCAATCTTAAGCTTGTCCGGGAAGAGTCTCCTTGGTTTTGAGCGAACCGGGGGGCCGTTGGTGTGGATATGGTGTTGAGTGCTATGAGTTACTTGAGCCTTATAATCAGAAGGGGACACTATGGAGGCATACTTCTGAAGTAGTGATTTCATAGGGGAGGTGCCAATTATCCCAACTTGTATGTTGATTGACGTAGCGAGTGTAGCCTTGCCTGCAGATGTTAATGTCGTTTGAGTGTCGAAGAGCTGCTTCTTTTTTATATCAACTACTAGATGGTAGTGATTAAGAAAATCGGCTCCAATGATTGGCTGTTTAACGTCTGCTATTGTAAAAATCCATCTAAATTCTTTGCGTAGGCCGAGGTCCAAAGTGAAAGGCTTTTGGCCATATGTTTTGATAGGGGTAGAATTGGCGGCCTGAAGTTGCACATATGAAGGGGTCAAGGAATGGTCTCGAGAAGGCGGAATAACGGAAATTTCCGCGCCTGTGTCAATGAGAAATCGCTGACCCGTGGATTTGTCGAATATGTAAAATAGGCGACTAAGTTTTAGACCAAGTCCAGGCGTCGCCATCCCTGGGTGGTCTACTAGTTTGTCGAGGGGGGGTTAAATGCGCAAGGTTGCACGCATTTGAGCGCCTTGTCTTTAAAGCGGTAATGGTACCAGCAAAGTATATTTGGTTGAATATGCGCGCTAGGGTGGCGAACGGTAGAGGGATTGCGGCGTCTCGAGTTGGAACGATCACGTGGCCTATTGATTGAGATTTTTAAATTTTGTACCTCCTGTGTGAGCTTTGCAATCATCTCCCTAAGCCGAGTCGATTCATCTTCCGTGACTACATTTACAATTGGACATGTGGAGTTGTGGTAGGTCTCTACAATTTTGTCCGCAGTTTCGGCCAATTTGGAGAGGGACTGCTCGTCAGAAACAATTGCCAAAATGCCGGTCATGTTTTTTGGAAGTTTTTCTAACCAAAGTTCTTTAAGAACTCGTTCATCCATGGAATTCGTTCCCAGAAGATTTTTCATGAAACGCAGAAGCTGGGATGGGGTGCGATCTCCTAATTCGACAGTTGTGAGAAGAGCACGAAGTCTAGCAGAATCGGATTGGCTAGTGCGGTCTATGATGGCTGCTTTCATGGTTGTATAGGGTAAAATGTCGGGCATATTTTGTAGGATGTCTTGAATTTCGATGGTTATTTCCAGTGGCAAGGCTTCTATTAAGTACCCAACTTTGGTAGCTTCGCTTTTTATCTTTTCTTACCAAGAAAAGAGCTTCTATTTGGATGAACCATGAGCGGGGATTTATATTGTTAAACTGTGGCAGTTTAAAATATGTGGCATTTTCGCTTTTAACCTCCATATCAGATGGTTGCGTGGACATTTTTGGGTCCCCAAATGAAGTGGTTTACTTCATTAATTAGAAGTAATCTAGTTTATTCTAGTGTAAAGTATATGCGAAAAAATGAATAATAAAATGTTAGTTTTAAAGGTTGTGCTTATGTAGCTGCGCGAGCCCATTATCATTTGAATAATCAGGCGATGGTTAAATACAAGCGAGGGGCTATTAAAATAAAATAACGTGATGATTAAGTACAAGCGAGGGGCTATTAAAATAAAAATCACGTGATGGTTAAGTACAAGCGAGGGGCTATTAAAATAAAAATCACGTGATGGTTAAGTACAAGCGAGGGGCTATTAAAATAAAAATCACGTGATGGTTAAGTACAAGCGAGGGGTTATTAAAAATAAAAATCACGTGTTAGAATTCGCCTAGACGGGGTCAAGGGAAAGTAACGTGCGAAAGAGCCTCTACAGTGTGATCGGCCGTTATTGACGCGTAATATGTTACTACCTCATTTGAGTCATTATATCATTCATTGGTATAAATTGCAGAATTTTTGATATGTTCTCTATCCCCTTTGCCCCCGCCCATAAGCTAAAATTTTTTACCCAATGTAAATAATATAAATGATATTAATCATAATGATTATAATATAGAATTTATTTTATAAATAAATGTTATACCTTAACTCGTTTTAAATCTTAGGCAGCTAACAACACAGGTCAACAAATAATGGATTTATCAAATCAACCGATAAACTGTTTGCAGTTTGTAATAGAGTATTTTACGGGAAACTCAGTTTCTTCCTTATTATATACGTCAAATTTGTTAATATTTAATGAGAATGTTGCTAAAAACAGCGATTTTAACGTTTTTCAAACGTCAATAACTTGCAAATTTATGGGTAAAATTTAGTTTAATAAATTTGATTTATAAATAAAGACATGGGCGTAGCCAGGTTTTGAATTCGGGGGGGGGGGGGCAGATTAAAAAAGAAAAATAAAAAAAGGTCTTGATTATCCAAAAATACTCCTGCGACCACAATTTAAATTTCATTTTACCAAAATAATTTATAATTTTGTGTAAATTCGCTAATACGCATAATTTGAGTTAAGTTCAAATAGGGGGGGGGGCAGCCGCGCCCCCTGCCCCCGCCTGGCTAATTAGGGGGGGGGGCAAAACATAGGGGGGGGGGGGGCGGCTACGCCCATGAATAAAGAGGAGTTCATAAAATATTTTTTACCTTAGCTCTATATATTATATTTTTGATATAAACTTATCTTTCTCTATCTTACATTCATGCCCAGACTTAAGGTCGTCCTTGCTTCCCACTAACACTAGGAAATAAGTGCGAGCTTTAGCTAAATTATTAAAATATTTAAAAAAAAGTTCTAAATCTGAAACTATGTAAGTCATATTCAATTAACACTTTCATGGGCCTCTCAGACCTCTTAAGTACTCTCAAAAGTTAAAAAAATAATAAAAGATTGTGATTTCCTGATATAATTGTAGTTGTATCAACCAACTATAAGCATTTTTTTTTATAACGGTATAATTTAGTGTTAGAATTTTTGAGGCTTAGATTTATTTGATTTTGAGAATTGGGGATTATGGCAACACCAAATAATTAAGAAAATTGTTTTTTTGATTTAATGCATAAAAAAAATTAGTATGAGCTCCACGTGTATTTTTACAATTCAATTGTTTGAGTTACTCTATACATTAATTAATTTGTTATAGCCCTTGTTGACATAATATTATTTTCATTATAAATTTAAAATAAATACAATTAGCTAAGGGCAAAATTTTGTGGCCTACTCGAAGGAAACGCTAGTTAGAAGACCTAAGAAATTGGTAACACATTAGTCATGTGGTCTTAAATGGTAGAGATTAAAGCGAAGTGTGTATAGAAGTCCTAAGATGTTGGCTATTAGGTTTCTCAAACAGGTATAGGGAAAAACTCCAAACGCCGTTCACCCTATTCTCCCTTGAGGAGTGAATGAAGTAGGGTCCTCAAGAAGGCTAACTAAGCTTCTAATTACACAACGATGTAAAATATTACTTTTAATGTATTTATTTACCTACTCATGAAATGTTAAAATAACAACAACAAGGTGTTGAAAATGACTATATTATGGTGGCTTAGTTTATACGGGTAGATTGTAAATGTGCAAACTCAATAAATTTAAAAGCGAGATTGGACATTGAAAGTGGCATTTTAACCGATGTTCAACTAAAATTATTTGCTAAGCACGTGGGCTGAATTATTTTTCTTAACTCCATTTTTATATTTAAATCATCCTCATATCCCTTGGATGAGATTTAGTGTAGATTTTATCCTCTACTCACATTTATTTGAAAAGCTTTTCTTCGTCAAAACATGTCATGCAAGCATTACTTATGAAAGTCTGAAAACTACAATTTCACTCCATATAGCCAAACGGGCAAATTAGGCTTGGTTATTTTTAAGAGATTTTGTTTCTCCAAGAAACATGGATACGGATTTAAAAAGTCATATTGAATGATGCCATTAATTAAGTCAATACGCATTAATATATTTAAAAAGAAGGTGGTGGGAAACATCTCCCCGCCCCCTTCTACACCTAAAAGCCTAATCATCAGAAAATCTTTATGGATTTTAAATTCGTATTCCTCACCCTCAATCCATCCTCCATATTATGAACTTAGTTAAAGGGTATTTTTGAGGAAGCAATAAGGGGCTGTCAAGTTGGCTGTAATTAGAGCTCCCTCTTTCAACTAGTCATTAATAATTCATGACGTTAACGCACCCTAGCTCAGCAGGACCCTTAATTTTCCATTAAATAATTAGACGTATATACCTTATTTTCCAGGCAAAATCGATACTAAATTGATATAATACATTTGAAATTAATTTCTAAATCTCCAATATTTTAGTTTTATTAACTTATACAATTGCTAATTATGACATTGGGCACGCTCAAGCTAGTTGGGATGCTGATTGTTTGGATGCTCATTTTGTTGGGCAACTTGACCATATCAATCATATACCTAAGTTCCAAAGAGCTTAGGGCCTTGTCCCGTTTTCGCATTATATTTTCCCTAGCCCTGGCTGATTTTTTGTACGCCATCGTCATAGTCACTTTTGACATAGCCTACATTATGACCGGTGATTGGACCTTCTCACACGTATTTTGTGAAATTTGGCATATCTTAGATGTCGCCTTCTCCACAGCCAGCTTTATTCATTTAGCCTTATTGGCTATAGATCAGTACATAAGCTTGAGGTCCGCTTTCCCGACTGCTGCCAAAAATGAAAAACTTCTCAAAATATACAACATAGTTATCGCCTTGATTTGGATTTATTCGATCACGTACAGTTCAGCAACACTTCTCACATGCACAAATTGCTTCACCGTTCCATCCAATCATCCTGAAACATTTTATAATTATAGTGTAGTCATAAAGAATTTAACACATTTAAACACAACACAAACACAGATTAATGTGGCGGTAAGCAAGACCATTTGTCCCTTCAACGTAGGCCCAATTCAAATAGCAATATTCTGTTCCTCATTTTTCCTCAATATGGCTGTAGTCATAACTTTTTGCTCCTTAGTCCTCATCCGGCTCAGAAAGTATTCTCGTCAACTGTTCGCCGATCCAAACACCAGACTAGAACTTAAAAATCGTAGAATCGCCAAAGTGCGTCGTGCTATGATATTACTATTTATTATGGTTTTCATATTTATACTCTGCTGGCTACCATTTTTTATCCATTTAGCCCTCGGACCGATTTACGTGAAATATGACATGACGGGTAAAGTAACACAATTTTTGTTCACCCTTTTCCTGTGGTTCGCGTACATCAATAGCGCAGTCAACCCCATCCTCTACTTTTTTATGCATTACGAAATACGGTTTAGACTTAAACAAGCCACAGCCAGCAACAGTAGATCGGGCGATACTGAACAAAAAATTAGTACAATTGAGGGAAACCGTTGTGCAAAATGGAATATTTTCAAGAAATTTAACATAAAAATGGCGCGTTAGAATCGGTCCATCCCAGAAGATCAGTAGATCAAGGATGTCATTAACTAATATTTGTCAAAAAATGTCAACGTTCTACTATATTTTTATGTCGTTTTTATTTAGTGCATCTGTCAAAAGTGTGTTCAAGAATGCTGAGACGAAAGTGGCGAATTCGTTAAAAAACAACAAAATTCACCAAAAACAGTTCACTTATATTAACCCATCTATATGTTTTTAAAGGAGAAAACCTAAAAGACCAGAAATGTTTGAATTAATACTGTTAAAGAGGCCTATACTGAGCCATTCCCTCGTGCCATTTAACACACATGTTTATTTGCGTCTTGTCCTTAGATTGTTGGGCCTCTAGACCCATGGGCTTAATTTCCCGCATCACCCATCGTTACCATTAAAATTTTAAAAGCATTAAAAAAATATTAAAAAGTAATGATATTAAAAACATAATCATCACGCAAAAACCTAATGAATCACTCTTAACCATCTTACAAAATAACTATGATTCCGATTCACAGACAAATAACGTTGTCTATAACATTACCTGTAGTGATTGCAACCAATTTTATATTGGGGAAACAAAAAGAGACTTAAAAGTTAGGCTCAAAGAACGATTGGCGGCCTTATATCGCCCTAACGTGGTACCAACAGGAGTATCTAACCACATTTTAAAGGAAAATTACACGTCAAAACTTAAACAATCAATTCTACTTTTTACAAAATCATATTTTGAAAGGAAAACGTTAGAGTACTTCTTTATTAGAAGACTTAACCCCACTTTAAATGAAGATATGGGAAGAGTACCCCTCTACCCTTGATTACACAAAAATTTATCACTACCAAAAGAACATACCATTTAGTTTATATTCTATTTATATTTATTCTATTTTATTTAACTTTATTTTACTTTCTGAAGATGTCTTCTATGAAAACGAAATATTATAATAATTATAATATTTTTTTAACACCCTCGAAAAATCCCGATAATCTATCCTTGAAAAATGTGAGTCTTTTTTCAATTAGTGTTGGTCTGGTGCAGCTCAATTTCATAGTCAAATCGACGGGCTGGGTGCGGGCCAAGATATATATTGGTGCGGGTATGGACCGGGCCTCAACTTGCTATTTAAGTCCATGCAGGTCTATAATATAAATCTTTTTTAAAGGGTGCAAAATTTTGTTTTATCATATACAATATTGCCTAAATATTTAAAAAACAATCCAAACCCCAACTCCCCCCCCCCCCAAAAAAATGAAATTCTGCGTAGATATTTATTAAAAGTGGATTTTACCAGCCACTGGCCCACTCCCCTCTATTTTTATCTGTATTCATTTTAATTTTTAGTATTTCTGCCAACATATTGCTTTTAAATAAATAAAGGACGCTAGCTTAACCCTATTGGTTTCAACCAACGGGGGGGGGGGGGGGTGAATTGGAATTTTAATTATGCATAGGTTGCCAGGGCTTAATGCCTTTATGGACACACACTTTAATTTGTGTTGTGCCTAAGCATCTTATGCATTGAAACTTTTGTTTCATTTGTAACCTTGCGAGTTCATTAATATACGCCTGTTGAATTTTAATATTTTAATTAACACATGACCTGTTTAAAATGTGAACTTGTGAAGGTCATCGCTTGTTCCTAACAAATTTTATTGTCCTATTAAAAAATTTAACTTTTCGAGACATTTATTATATTACGATATCAAGTAATTTTTTATAATTTACAATTACATTTATATAGTTACTTGTAATTTCATAGGATTAGAGTGAGTTCATTTAAAACTAACATATACTAGCAATGCTTGCTATGATTAAGATAATATCAGCTTTTTCCCTACATCACCCAATAACAGGCGCGCCAATTAGTTCTAAATTTTCTTTAGATCCCTAACGTATACTTGGTGGGCAATCTTTTATAAAATAATTTTATATTTCAGCAATCTGTGTTTTCTCGCATGGAACATATCAATGTTATATTATATGTGGTCCTATCTATCGCAAATTTGCAAATTGCGGATTTATCGGTTCCTTGCAATCCTAAATTGTATGGCGATGAGAGAATGGTATGCGTATGTAACTCAACCTACTGCGACACAATTGAAATTCCAGACAAGTTGAAATCTACTGAATTTTTGACTTACACTTCATCCAAATCCGGGTTGAGATTTAGGCAAACCATTCATCCTGTCGAAGCTAAAAATAATGACGTTGCAGGAGGAGCAATCAATATCTTCGTCAATAGGGACATTAAATATCAATCTATCATGGGATTTGGGGGTGCGGTTTCTGATGCTGTCGCCATTAATTACCGATCCGTATCGAAAGGCACTCAGACTAATTTTGTCAATGCATATTTTTCTCCCTCCGTCGGTATCAATTATAACATGGTGCGACTCCCTATAGCCAGTTCCGATTTTTCTACCCACATATACTCTTACAACGACGTGGAAGGGGATTATGAAATGATCCATTTTGAACTAGCCCCCGAAGATATAGATTTAAGAATACCGATGCTCAAAGAAATTCATTCTGTTACGGATCCCAAACGAGGAACCGTTATGAAGAGATTGAACGAGGATGGGCCAGTTTTAAAAGTTATCGCTTGTCCTTGGAGCGCTCCGGCTTGGCTTAAAACCAATAGATCCATGATTGGTGGAACACTCATTCACGATCCCTTGCATTATAGAGCATGGGCTAAGTATATTGTCAAATTTGTGGGATCCTATCTTGATCACGATATCCCTATATGGACACTTAGCGTACAAAATGAACCCGAAGATGGCTACAATTCCAGGCACCAATTTCAATCTATGTTGTACAATCCGGCGGAAGTCTATGATTTTGCCGTCAATTATTTGTGTCCGGCCTTGAGGGAAGAATTGGAACATCGCGACGCACCGTGGAACATAACTCTTATGGTACTTGATGATAATAGACCTTTCCTTAGGCGCTGGGCCCATACAATACTTCCTAAGCTCAAGGGGTCTACCACCTGCATCTCCGGGCTCGCAATTCACTGGTACTTGAATTTCCTCTCACCGGCTAGCATTCAAACGAGTGTTCACAACGACTTCCCGCAATACTACATACTTCCCTCTGAAGCATCCGCGGGTTCCTTGCCTTGGGAAAATAACGTAGTGCTAGGTGATTGGACACGCGGCGAACAATATTCCAAAGATATCATGAACAACTTATTAAATTGGGCTGGTGGTTATGTAGATTGGAATTTGGGACTTGACATGGGCGGCGGTCCGAACTGGATCAAAAATTATGTTGATAGCGCAGTCATTTTTAACGCCACAGCTGACGAATTTTACAAGCAACCCATTTTTTATGCTATAGGACATTTTTCCAAGTTTTTGGAACGAGGCGCCGTTAGAGTTGATCTTAGTATTCCGAACTCTCTCGATTCTATGTTTAAAGCTGTAGCTTTCGAAACTGAGAAACGTACAACCGTTATTATATTGAATTTATCAGACATGAACGTTACTTATAGATTGGAAGATGTGCCTTATGGTCATATGGTTGACACTATTGAGCAGCATTCGATACAAACTATAGTTTGGCCGAGAGACAAAGGAGTTTTTCAAAATAGCATTATAAAGCTTAATAATGTTCAGAACGATGCCATGACACCTATATTTATTTGATGCTCCTTGATATTTACCTTATACATGACCTCGTGTGATGATTAATTATCTAAATAAATGTTTACTAAAATATCGATTGAATTTACGATTTATATATATGGTTTTTAAAATTGTTAAAAATATATGAGTGAATGCGAAAAACCCGAACTAAGTAAGTTACAATTATTACAGACTCTTTTTAGCGTTAATTGATTATTAAAATATTTTATTCCAATACCTTATCGAATATTATTATAGGGCAAAATATACCAAAAAACTTCGGCTATTATTTAAATAATTTTGATGGTTTATTAATCGCTTAATTCCATCCGCACTTGGGCTTAACCAGAAATGTATTTAGAGGGCCCCTGCCTGGAACCCCTTGGCTACGCCCATGCTTCCCCATATTGAGTGTTTCCCCAATATTATGGCATCTCACCCATTTAATTTTACAAAAGACGAATGTCAAAGTTTAAGGAGCGGCTTAGTTGATAATAGATAAAAAATAATTTAAAATGTCGTTCACATTTTATCTATTCACAAAAGTTAATCGACATTTTCCTAAAGCATGAGGGTAAGGTGAAAAGCATGCAAAACGACTTTAATGGTATTTATATGTGTATTTATATTAAAATAGGATGCTAATAATTATAAACAATTAGGGAGTTTCTCTACAACTTAAAAAATATTCGGTTTGCACAGAGGCGTAGCCGGGGGGGGGGGGAGCAGGGAGGGGCGGCTGCCCCCCTCTACATATAGAAATTCTCTAAAATTTATTAAAACTATGGCTAAAATTTCAAAAAATGATCATTTTGCCCCTCCCTAAATCATTATTGCCCCCCTCTAAATCCAATGCTGGCTACGCCCATGAATTTGCAACCAATCAAAATGATAATATTATTAGAAAAAACAATGGATACTTATAGGTGCATGCTGTCTAAATAAAATTGTATACATTCCTTAACAATTAATAGTAATATACCTAAACTGTCAAAATAATTTTTAAAGATTTAAATTTATTTATGTTTAAGATATTTGAAATATCTTAAAATGATAAGTCGCTTGTATGGACAAAGTTGTTGCTTGTCCTTTTTGAATATATTTCTTAGATGCTCCATATTATCACAACTGAATAAATTATTTTGGAATTATTGCTAATTAAGCTAACAGTATACCAAATGTATACTTTAACGACTACTCAATTATAGTAATGTTCACAAAAATGTTTCTCCGTAGAATGAATGAGAAAAGAATGGTAGGGGTTTAATATGATTAATATTACAGTAATAAATTTATTTAAAATATACTGATCAGTGGCGCAGCAGGATTAACAATGTGTGCGGGGGGGGGGGGTGGTTTATTTTGTGTCAACTAATTTTAATTCAACAATAATCAATTAAAATAATATATAAATTCAAATTATATGGGGTTTTGATAAAAAAAACGCATCACTATCTACTTCAGTATTATGTTTGTACGTGGAGTTAGCATTAACAATTCAATTATTTAAATTTTGTGACCCAATTATGTCTGTAGTTTTTTCCAATGGCGCATGCAAAGAGCTCTTTTCATTTTTATTGTATATGCCAACCGGGGCTATTGTTTGAAATAAAAATATGCACGTGCCTTTTAGGCTTAATTGGCCCACCAGTAAAAAAAGTTAGAAACCTTGTCCCAACACGGGTGCGTTAATTTTAAATTAGGATCCGAGCGGCCCGCTAATTTTTCAAATCACGGGCCCAGCCTGGACCATTCCTAAATGTATTCGGAAACAATGATCATTTATATATTGAGAATGTTCAGTAATAATCATGTTAAAAAATCGTCGGTCTCAAATGGCTTTTTATTTCTTCCAACAGGCCACCCGGCGTTAAATATTTACAAGTAGCACTTTTAGCTGCAAAAAACTTATTATGTCAAAGATTATTGGACACTCTATGCAAGTTAATTTTTATCAACAAAAATGACCTAGTTTCGTTAATTTTCACCTTATTTGAAGAATGAATGACGAGGAAAAATTTATTTTGATTAAACATTATCATAAAAGTATAATATAAAATTTTGAAAAAACATCATAAAAACACACCATTTCTTATATATTAAAATACAAAAATGGAAATATTAATTAAATTATTTAGGTGGCTGGAGCCGGGTCTAATTATATCTAAAACCGGCTTGAGCTCGTGTGGTTTTCTTAAGGTCCATTAAAATCCAGCTAATTTTTTTAAAAAGCCAATCCATGAAAGGCACTTTTATAAGTCATCCGCTGGCCGAAATTTTATGGTTTAATGTTGCCAGTGCCAAATACATTTATTTAATTGAAGATTAAGCGCTTAGCTGCATATGGTTTAAAGATCAACGATCGAAAAACGGAATACACACCATCTAAAGTACCCAAAAGTAGACCTTACATATCTCGCCACGATGCTACATCAAGAGGGAGGTTGCGCAACAGAAGTCAATGCCCATATCCAAAACGATGGTTTAAATGGCGAAGTATACCCGGTGTAATGTGCGACAAGAAAATGCCAATTTGGTTGAAGAGCATAGCCTAAAAATCCATCGTAAGACCGGTGTTACTCATGGAAGTGAAACATGGGCATCAAACACCACGGAAGGAATGCTATTACAAGCCACAGAGATGAGAATGGTACGGAGGAGCTGGGGTATACTAAGCTTGACCATATGACAAATGACTTCCTCGTGACAAAAATGGGTATTTAATCTATGGCGGACATGATTAACAAAAATCGGCTAAGGTGGAAGGGACACAAATGACGTAAATCGAAAAGTACTGGACAGAGGTACCGGGGAAGAGAGGAAGAGAGGGACCCCGTGTCATGTGTAAAGGGCAAGGCGATAAAGTTCTGAAAACTAAAGAGATTATTCAAGACATGGCACCCATTTGGTCAAGATGGAAGAAACTTATCAAAACAAACCCCAAGACTGTGGGATCAAATAACTGATAAAGAAGAAAGAGTAGATAAAAATTAATTTACAACCATGAAGATTATTAATTCTTAGTTGATTTTGATTATCAATCTCTACTCTAGAATTAGCACACTCTGTTTTTAAAGAAAAAAGATTTTAAAGTAAGTTTAAGCATGGACCATGCTGGAATGAAGCGTGCAGAAAGCTTTCTAATATTATCATTTTTATAATATTAATTATTTGTAATTTATTAGTATGCTCTTTTCTTGTAATATTCACACTCGCAATTCTAAAATAAAGGATCCTAAATTATAAGCTTTCTATATAATTCAGAAAAGAATTATTGCCCCCTTGTCCACGCTACTGAAGATCTCTTTAAGAGCTAACATTATGGTGGAGCAATATCAATAAGAATTTAATTGTATCTTGAAATCAAAAGATAAAATAATAAGTTAATTTTATATATACTAATTTACATATGTCTTAAATCAGAAAACAAAATTATATATTTTTATCCACATGGTATATACAAAACTGATATTACAAATTACGCTATATATTACATTTCTCCCTATTTTAAATGTGAAATTCCTCGTAGAAACGGACAGGTGGTTTTGACGTTCTAGTCGATCGTCTTAACGTAATCGGACTTGCAACTTTTTCAACATTCGTTTCCAGATTAGTATTCGGACTTGCAACTTTTTCAACATTCGGTTCCAGACTAGTTTCGTTAGTTTCGACAAACTGGGATTGCATCCTAAATTTTAACTGATCCGCGTGTTTCCTTTTAATTCTTTTATCAGTGCGAACATCATATGAATATGGGCCTTTACGTTGTATGATAAATCCTTTGTACCAGCCTGCTTTAATTTCATTCCGAATCCATACTGGATCTCCAACATTAAATTCCCTATAACACGCTTTTCGGTCATGGTAGCTCTTTTGTTTAGCTAATCTATCCTTCCACTTTTCTTTCGGATCTGGTCAAATAAGGTCCAACGCTGTCCTTACTCTTCTTCCCAACAATAATTCCGCCGGAGCTTTACTTGTGCCTGAGGTGTATTTTTGTATGTCATAATTATTTGTTGAAGGCATAGTTCTTTCTCTCCCCCTGATTTTCTTGCTGCCCAGTATCTTGATTTTAGCGTTCGAATCATTCTCTCATCTAATCCATTTGTTTTGGGGTGGTATGACGTTGATGTTACGTGCTTAATGTTGTTGTTGTCACAAAATTTTGTGAATTCTTCACCGACAAATTGTGGTCCATTATCTGATACTATTTGCAAGGGAATACCGAACCTGCAAAATCAATTTCGTAATTGCCTCACAATTTGTGGTTTTTTAATCGGCGATAGTGTGGCTACCTCCACCCATTTCAAAAAATGCATCAATTAAAACCAACCAATAATTTCCTTCTACAGGTCCGGCAATATATATGTGGACTCGATCCCAAGGACGGTCAAGTATGGACCAAGAATATAAGGGAACTTCTTGTTCGGCTTGTCGACCTTCTTGACAACCGTCACATTCCTTTCCAAACAAATCAATACTCTTGTCCATTTCCGGCCACCTTAATATCGGGCTAAATTAAGCATTCCTGTGATCCCGGGGTGTCCTTGGTGTAATATTTTTAAAACCAACTTTTGTAAGTTCCTCGGTAATACTAATTTACATATGTCTTAAAGCGGAAAACAAAATTATATATTTTGATCCACATGGTATATACAAAATTGATATTACAAATTGCGCTATATATTACATTAGTTATTTGAGTGATTAAAATCCCATTCAATTTTATTTAAACCAGAATTAAAGCTTTATTACTTTTTTAAGGCCAAAAATTTATTTTTATATCAGATGTCCTTAATCTGCTTATTCTCGCTTACTTGCATATTTTATTTGCTTAATCACACCTGATGGCAGTCCCACCAACTCAGGTTCCACCTAATCCTCCACCCTTTCACCCAGGGATGATGGGTTCAGGTATGACTTTATGCTAAAAAAATATATGAATTCTGAACTTAGGAACTTATCAACCTGGTTATATGCCTGGATATGCACCAAATTACCCACCAAATATTCCAGTCGGACCTTATGGATATAGTAATTATAAAATTATGGAGAACATATATAAATTAAAAGTGGTTTTAAAAGATAGTCCCTTACTCTATATGCTTTACATTAGTATACAAATTTACAAATGTTAAAATGTTTTGCCCACCCTATCATTCTATTATGACCATATGGATCTTTTTTTTAACTTGTAGAAACTTTTGACACATGTATTACCTTGTCTTTATGATTAAATAATGAATATTGAAATTTAGCTCAGATTCGATATTTTGTAAGATGAACTTCATCAACTCACAGTAGAATAGTCATTTGTTTAACATTTAGTTTTTTTCTATTTATCTATTAAATATATATATTACACTTTTTACATAATTATACAGTGAGTTTTTTTAAATATTTGTTATAACCTCAAAAATTGGCTTATTTTATTTCACCTTAAGTGTTTCCTATTGCCTTCCATTGATCACCCTGTTATGTATATGACCTTCAGTTTTTATTCTCTTTTACCTTGCACTTAGCCTCTAGTAGAGTACTAAGACCACTTTTAATGATAATTATTTGAAATGCTAAACTTATAATTTAAATGGTGCCCTATCAACTCGCCAAAACAATTTTGCCAAATTCACCCTGGGACATTAACAACCATCTCCTCGTTATCATAAAGAAGGCCCTAAATTGAGTATCTTTTTTAATAATTATCCATTTTATTATAAAAATACCTAAATTATAACTTTAGCCCGAATTTGAATGATTAATATGTTATTTTGTTGGGGGGGGGGGGGCATTATCTGATTGGGGGACATTTTTTAACATTGGGAAATTCAATTTGGCTAGATTGGTTTTCGGCAAGTTGACGGGCCACCAATTTAAATGTAAAAATTGCTCAGCTCTTAGTATAGCCATACTTATTTTAATTTAGTTTTTATTTAATCTATTTCAAAGTTTCAAAATTTCATTGAAAAAGTTCTATTCTCCTTAGTTTGAGGTTTATTTGACTTGCTTTTTACCTTTTTGTTGGGTGTTGCAAGTAAAAACATTTTGTGTAAGTTTATAATTCTATTAATCTTACAAATTTTTTTCAAATTAAAAACTTAGCTATATTAGTTTTTTACATTTAATAGTTTATCGTTTTAAATCCTTCAACTAAAAGTTTAAAACATGTCTAATAATCTTAATTTTTCAAAATTAATTTAGCAATTGGGTAAATGTTTAAGTTATATATTAATCACGTTTCCAACAAGGACCCTATCGAGCCTTAGATTAAAAGTTGATTAGGGTTGGGTTAGGGCTGTGGACATGTCCATTCGATGTCCCTTTTAATAATTATGCTATCAATCGTGGCGATTAAGTATTGATCTCTAGGCATAAATAAATAATAGATGGCGCCTTTCACCAATACTACTACCCCTTCTCTCCCTCTATCCCCCTCACCTCACCCACCCACCCACCCCATTAATGATTATTTTTATATCATTATCGATGAAAAGTTTGGATCTTTACATTCACACTACGCCAGCTTAAATGTAGCGAAATGCATTTTTCTATATCCCTCCCTGCCCTTAAATTAGGGAAGGTAATTTCCACTAGACCCATTGGGGCTTTAAAGGTTATATAGGTGAATGTCGAAATAGGATTAGATGGTTGCAGTGCTAATATTTTGCTGGATAAATGAATGACGGAGCCCGCCTCCTGATAAAAGTCCCTTCCTTTTCCTTGGTAATAGAGATTAAGAGAAAGCGAGAGAGATTAAGAAAGAGAGAGAGCGGATTGAAGAGTTAAATATAGATGGATGGATGGCTGCGGCGGAGGCAGCACAGTTACTCTTACCATCGCATCTTTCACACAAACTTCACAAATTCACATTGCATGTTTGCAACTTGATACACCACCTCGCTCTTAGCAAACTTCAAGGCTTCTTTCGCCTACATCAACTCACACACACCTCTGCCATTACCTCTCCATCGATTCTAGCGTTATTCATTACACCTGCATTCACATCGGACTACTAGGGCCAAAAGCTTAACTGGGGTGGGGGGGGCATTCATTTCGCTCATTTGATCTAGATGGGTAGATTAGTTACGCCTTATACATATTTATTTTGAAATAAGAATACATACAGACAATTAAAATTTAGAGATGAAAATTAATGCAAATTTTTAAACAAAATCAAAGGCTGTTACATTTACATATTATAAGTATTAAAGATAATTGACCAATACAATCTAAAGCAATACACTAACTAACTAGATGTTTAGAATGGCCGTCGTTTTTAGCACCACCCACTTTATAATCAAAAGATACGTATTTACATAGCAATCACTTTTTTTTGGAGAAACGCGGATGATGATCCCATTGATCAATAAACATTCTATAGGGTTATATAAAAATGATAAAAAATAAATTTATAATGGCGTGGGAATATAGCCTCAAAAAATGTTTAGGGGTTGAGCAGTTAGGTGTGTGTCCCTCCCTAAATCATAAGCCTAACCATGGGCGTAGTCAGGAGGGAGGGGGCCCCTCTCTAAATCCAAAAATTTGTTGAAATTTTTTAAAATTATGGCTGAAATTTGAAAAAAGATCATATTGCCCCTTCTTAAATCATTATTGCCTCCCCCCCATCTAATCCCAATGCTGGCTATATCCATGAGCTTAACCAACGTTTTTGCACACACCCGCCCCCCCCCAACGCCCGTCTCGTCGAAATATTTAACAGATATAATCCTTTTTCAGTTCTGATTACTTATATTTTTCAGTCATACACTTCTTCTAAAACTTTTGCCAATCTCTGTCCTAACCCTAACCTTTTTAGTATTTAGTCACCTCACCCCATTACCTTTTTTAATATCATCATTGTTTCATAATTATGATTCTGCTGAAAGATCTTCTTTCCCCTTCCCATCTATTTTATTATTCCCGTTATAATGCCTGATTTTATGCGCAGAGTTCCATACCACCACCCACCCACCCACCCACCCCTCAACCGAGTTGATTAGTTACTAGCTTACAATGTTATCAATCAATATCAAGCCTAGACTTCTTTTTCATATGTGTCGTCACACTCAAACACACCCCCATGCCTGCTATGTATGTTCCTCCTCCTTCTACTCCCCCTTTAACCTTATTCTTCCACTTCCTCCCTCATCAGACGTTTTTAACTGCTATGCAATTTATAGGCTCGCTTTTTGTTGTCCGTCCGTCCAACGTTCTAGATTGGGTTCGATACCCGAAGAGGGCAAATTTTTTTTAAATTATATTAATATATTGTTCTTGTTAATAACATTGATATATGACTTTTTAACCGTGTCTTGGCTACTGACCAATGAAAAAAATGACCATTGGCCAAATTATGAATCGAAAGTTTTTTTTTCGTTTTTTGAGTTGATTTATCAGGTTAACATTGATAATTACCCTATGCCCCCCCCTATAAGGGCCTATGCCTCTACTGATATGGGTCCCTGTGTCCCCCCCCCCCCCCTACAAAGGCCTATGCCTCTACTGATGTGGGTTCGAATCTCGCTGAGGGCAAATTTTTTTACCATTGATAATATGACTTTTTGGCCGTCCGCTGGCTGCTTACCAATGGATAAAATGACCATTGGCCAAATTGTGAATCGAAATTTTTTTTCGTCTCTTCTGTATTTATATCCTTTTTGACCTTGTCCTGGCTACAGACCAATGAAAAAAATGACTATTGGCCAAAGTTTAGCAAATTTTATTTTCTATATTTTAAATATAGGTTATTTGGCCGTTTGCTGGCTACTGACCAATAAAATAAATGACCACTGGCCAAAGTGATATTAAAATCGATTTTTTTTTCTAGATTAAAATTATAGGCTAGTTATTTGGCTGTCTGCTAACCATTAGAAAAAATGACTACTGGCCAAAGTGATGGAAAAAATGGCCAAGGTCTGATTGGAAATTTTTTTCTCTTGTAATATCTTGTTTATACTATATATATGCGCATGATTTGAATAGAGTCTATAGTCATAAATCAAATTATGGGTCGCCTACACCAAATTGTTTAAATTTATACAGTATCAAAAAACTCTAAATTGAAAGTTGTACGTTTTGGAAGGATGACTATTGGCTTTTCCTAGGTCATACCCTTATTTGCGTTCCTTTCGTTATTTTGATTAATTTAGAAGCTGATAAATAAGAATGAATGAAAGAAAACCTATTCCTCAATAATAGCAGGTTATACAAAAATTTAACTTTTTAAATATTTGTATAAATAATTAACTAATCATTTTGCATTTTATACCCCCCTATAGGCATTTTCGCCCCTTCCCACTTTTCTCGCCCGTAAATTGCAGAGCAAGTATGCTACGTTTATACGGAGTAATAGATGAGTTTCGTTTCCCCTTCCCTCCTGCACCTCCCTCCCCCCTTCCCCCCCCCCCTTCTCTTCCCCTCCTCCCCTCCTTCCCACGAGGCCGAAGGCCCGAGTCTAATTATTATCGATTAATCCATGCGCCGGTTTTTTACACCCTTAGTAAATGATTTGTAGGGTTAATTTCATGTGGCTCGAAAGGGAATGGATCTAGTCTTTCCCCCCGGGTCGGGGACATTTATGTATTGGCCACAAAAATTTAGGAGAGGATAAAATGAAATTAGTCGTATTAATTGCTTAAATTTTGTTAAAATATGGGTTATACTCTTTCATCGGATTTTGTTATATTGAATATTATAAGGTCTTTGTAAAAATAAAGGATTCGCGAATGTATTTTCCAATTTTTTTACATTTAAATGTAGATCAAATTTTGTCAAATCTTTATTATAGAATAAACTCAACCATATTTCTAATTTTTCATTACGTTATTTGCACTCGCTTTATTGAAACGCTGAGATGAGAGAATCATTTGATTTTTGAACGATGATTGAAAAGTAAAAATGATAATTGTTTGTCTAGATTCCGCTAGCCCGGGAGAGTATGGAACGGAATGGGCTGGAACTTCTTTTTCGGATAAAGCCATACGCAAAGCTTTTATCCGCAAGGTATCATTGCAAAAACAACAAATATACATCATATCATATCAATATAATTATGATTTATTTGTAAATGCTGGCAACAACACGTTGTTTAGGTCTACTTAATTCTCATGTGTCAACTGGCCTTAACGGCGGCCATCATCGCGGTATTCGTTTTCGTGTGAGTCCCTTATTAAATTGAAATAATGATAATTATCATATCACGCGGCTCAATTTGACTATGACCATATAAAAGAATTATTGGCATTGGTCGCGCTGGGCTTGTTAGTTGTTACTGTTTGGGCATTTCAATCTTGACATTAATTTATTTTGGTCAGGCATATTAGTTATGATGATTATATATAGGTAGATAAATATTCGTTAAAAGGACTCAAACTATTACAATGTTAGCATTTTAGCATGTGTGTCGTTTTCTATTTTTTGCAGGAAAGAGGTGAAAATGTATGTTATCAGAAATCTGTGGACCTACTATCTCGCTTTGTAAGTTATTCCTCTACCTTTACTATTTTGACTTATTTATCTATAAATCTTTTATTATTATTATTATCATTTATTTTTCTCATATATTCTATAGCGCCGTATTCTTCGGAGTTTACTTAGCCTTGGTTTGCTGCAACGATTTACGCCGCAAAACGCCCGGCAATTTCATATGCCTCACCATTTTTGTGAGTTTGTCATTCATTCATTCACTTCATTTTACCATATAATACTATTTTTGTATTTCTCCATTAGACGATAGCGATGGCCTATATGATGGGAGTTATTAGCTCGTAAGATCCAAATTTTACGAATAAAAAAGCTTATATACTTTCGACAAAAATGGGATGTTGTTAACTTTAATTTATTTACTATTTTTATTTATTTCCCAGATTTAAAAGCACATACGTTGTACTAATGGCAATGGGAATAAGTGTTTTAGTTTGTTTGGCAATCATTATCTTCTCCATGCAAACTAAGGTACCATTATACCGCATTATGTTGTTAACAACGGGGATTTTATAAAAACCCTATTAGGATGATTTTTATGAGTCTTAACTTTAATTATTTATTTATTTATGACAAAATTTCTATGAATTACTTATATATAATATTTATATGAAATTTTTTAAGTGAATCATTTCATTTTTAATTAATTTATTTATTTAAATCGAAATTTTTAATATTCCATTGGTATATATTATAGTTATTTAACTTTTATTCGCAGTTTGACTTCACGAAACTGGGTTCAATTCTCTTCATCTTTTTCATCATAGTTTTCATATTTGGCATCATCTGCATCTTCACCTACAATAGGGTAAGTAATTTACACGTACGTGTTAACAAAAATTGTGTGCCAAATTAATCTTGCATGACGACTACCTTTTTTGCATTAGATCATGAATACGGTGTACGCCGCTGCCTTGGCGCTACTCTTCATGGGAGTGAGTTATGTCCTGTTCATTAAACGTTTTAATTGATTGATAATAATTATGATGATATATCCACTTCTAAATGCGTCCTTAAATCCTTTGAATTAATCATCTTAAATCCTAATAAATTGGTCATGTATTCTCTAGAATATTATAACATAAAAATCGATAATATTTATTGGTTATCTCTATCGGGTCTTAGAAGTATTAATGTGTTTTTCTTGTTTACAGTACCTGGCTTATGATACGCAAACATTGATGGGAAACAAGAAGTACTCCCTCAGCCCGGAAGAATACATCTTTGGAGCTTTGCAACTCTACCTAGACGTCATCTACATTTTCATGGCCATTCTCAGCTTGACTTCTTACTCCAGCAATTAGAGCATCTCCCATCTCAGCCCAAAACTATGATATTATTTAAAACTATTAAATATCACTTTTTAAATAGCCCCCATGCATAGGTATAGCATTTTTTTAATTACCCACTTTCGCCAAATTTATTTTAAATTTAATAGCTGAGAAAAAAATGCACCAAAAATTAGCCTTACACTTTCACAGCCTGCGCGTATTTATTTTGACGGCGCACATAATAAGTATAGCTTTATCACTTTGTATTAGACGACCACTTGTTCGCATAATATGATGCCTTCTTTGTAAATGTTCAAAGTCTTTGTCATAATTAAATGTATTCGTTTTATTTGTATTTCTTCAATTTTTATATAATGATTAACTTTAAATGCTGGTACCATATAAGCAAGATATGTTTGTTTATTCCCAAATCAAATTAAATTACCCCGTTTTCATGCTTAAAATATTTGAGGAATTAAAGAAAATGTTAGAGATTGTGTTTATGCTTAAAATCAACATCATCAATGGGTCCAGTTGCCAAAGAAGTTATTTAATTTTATACATTTTTAAAATATTGCGCGAAACTCGCTTAATAAACTTTAAACCTTCTCTTGGCCTCTGGGTACACCCACCTGTACCCTCTTTTATGTGCGGAATCGATTTCTCTTTTCTCTAATCCCTTTATTTAAGCGGGTTTTAAACGATTTTCAAATTTAAAATAGATTTTATCGGACGTAATTAATATGTAGGCCTTTAAATTAAGGTATCCCCCCGTTCTTTGCCACCGGGGTATCAGATCGATTAAACAATCCAGTAAATTAAGTGTATATTCCACCTTAGCACAACACCTTGTTTTAACTTCAATAACAAAATAAAAGATATTTAAGTTCAATATCGTATATTATAATGTTTGATGAATATTTGTCATAAATTAGAATTTGTCATTTGATCCACAGGAAGCAAGCAAGCCTTCTCCTTTGATGCTTCATGACAATTTTAGCAAGAGCAAACAACTATTTTATAACTTTTAATACATAAGGCTTGTTGATTTGATTGGCTTATTGTTAATGACCTATTTGGTGTATGGTCTCAATAATTACTTGAATGTTAAAAATTGTTCTTTATTTTATCCATATTATCGTGCCAATTTGCTACTATCTTAACGGTAAGAAAAAACGTAACAAATGGCAACTTGCTCATATACCACCCAGCCCTTTTCATTTATGTTGTGATACTGGTACGACAACTAACACATTTTTATTTTTCTTAGGAGCGAGTATATATCTATCATGTAATATATGAAGGAAGTTTTTGACGAAATTAAGGATTTTGGCAAGAATACGCTTCAACGTTTGGAAGGATTGTTAACTTGCTTGATAGTATATAAATTTGACACGAATGGAAGGATGGTGGATATTCTGTTTTTAAATAAGATGATGAAATTTATGTATTAGTTCATTCCAATTCTTAATTTCCAATTCTAAAACAAGATGAGGAACTCTTTGTATTTTGTTCAGGATGGGATTTAAGATATGAAGAATAGGAATAAATATTTGGGCGAATTGAAGGGAAAGATAGAGGGATATATTGGGCCGTAAAAGGATAAACTATATTGGGCCGTAAAGGGATAAACCTTGTCCCCGCCCAAAGGGGGACTTACATTTAATTCTTTCTTTAGGTCCTTTATATATTTTTTTATCTCCAAGAATAAATTAATTAATGAATAAAATCACGCAACTCTCGAGTATGTAAAAATCAAAGATCCGTATTGATAGAAATAACAAATACGTATAAGCGCGTCGGGGGGGGGGGATAACATACGCGTACTAGAAATTAAATGTAAAAGAATAATGGTCTACGCTATGAGTGTACAACGTGTAAGATCAAAAGAGTTGTACCGCGTGTTGAACTCTTAACTTTTGAATAAGATGAGATGGGGGGGGGGGTGTGGGACTTCGTATCTCCGGATACGATAGTGGATAAACCGGCCATTCATTTTTTTATTATTTACTTTATTCTCCTTGCCTTTTCTTCTCTTTGCTCTTAATTTTATAGTCTCTAAACCTCTGTTTCTGCCCTTAATGCTCTACTAAAACAATAACTGCACAAAATTTTCATTTCAAGTCTTATTTCACTCTTCTTCCTCTTATGAAGTATTTGGTCCCCAGGCTTGGGGTTTGTTTTGATGAGTTTCCTCTATCTTGATGGTAAGGCCATGTCTTGATTAATCTTGTTAGTCATCGATTTACATCATTGGTCTCCATTCTTAGTATATGCCCATACTCCATAACTGATATTCGTTAATCAAGTCCGCCAGAGGCTGAATACCCATTTTTGTCGAGAAAGTCATTCGTCATATGATCGAGATTAGTATACCCCACGGATCATTATCATCTCCGCCGCTTGTAATAGCTTTTCTTCTGTGTTGTTTAATGCAAATGTTTTACTTTCATAAATTAACAACAGTCTTTTAGTGGATTTGTAAGCATTTTCAACCATATTACGATTTTCTTTTCGCGCATTACACCGGATATACTTGGCTATTTTAATAATCCTTTTTTAGATCAGGGGATTGACATCTGTTCGCAACCTCCTTCTTGATGTAGCATCGAGCCGAGGTATGTAAACCAGTCTTTTGTGTACTTTAGATGGTCATCCAACCAATTTTTAGTGTTGATTTAATGAACATTAAATAATTATAAATTAATGAAAAGCATTTGAAAAATATGCCTTTCTTTACACTTTATAATAAACAAAAAATCTAAATGATAATGTAATGGACTTTCAGCGGCTTTTATATCTGTGCCCGGCCCGAGTCCTATAGGTTATATTATGGTAAGTTGTTTTGATAAGCAAAAGCCCAACCCGCGGGTTGAGTTTTTATGTCCGGCAGGGCCAAGCCGTGAAGGTCTTTAAGCGAAATTTCCTGCAATAAGATAAAATTTTATTTGCAATGAATAATGCATATAGTTAGTTATATAACAACGAAACTATGTGATGAAAGTATTATATTAGGCAACATAATATTACATGGAGTATAGTGAGTTTATACAAATAAATTAAAGGAATGGAATCGGTGTATTGTAAAGAAAAATTATAATTTTTGTAGAATGACCAATGGTATTGCCCTATCCTTCAATTTATTATACAAATTTGATTGAAGCTGTTGTTTGGAGCTAAGGACTCTAAAAATACGTTATTGCTTGTCTATTATCAATGCGTGTTAATAATAAACAAAGCGGAAATTTAATATAAAGGTCGCTTAGTTTAAAGAATTTATTTACTTAAAAACAAATAAATATAACTATTAAGTTATAATATATTAAATAATTGTTGGGGGGGGGGGCAGGGCCAGGATTTTTCTAGAGGAACGAAGGGGTTACGACTTTGCTCTTGCGGGGCCATGCCCCCCCCCAGCTAAGACACTGTATTGTAATTAAAGCAATATAGCCGTTGATTATTTAGGGACAATTTAATATAATAATTAGCATATATAAAAGGATGGGATAAACGTTATAGCTATTATTTATGAAAAATAGGTTGTTACCATGGGTGTAGCTTTTGGATTAGGGAGGGGGCGAAAGTTGTTTAAGTTCAATTGGGGGGGGGGCAAAACAAATTTTTTTTTAAATTTTTAAGGTTTTTGTAATGAATTTTTTTTTTGTCATTTAAGGGGGAGGGGGGAAACGCCCCCCCCCCTGGCCAGGCCTATGCTTGTTTCTCATTGTCATTAGAACAATTTTACTTTAAATATATATTAGTAAACATTTTTTGTTGTATTTAACAGAACTCTCAGAGGTTTTGTTATTATAGTGTAAAAATTAAGATTAAATGGTAAATGATATACAGAATCTAAAATTATTTGATCAAGATATGTCCTATTTTGTAGTGACACTACTAGTGAGACTACAATATCAGCTGATGGATACAAATTTAAATTTAAAAATTGTAAATGATGTTATTAATATTAAGAAACTATCATTTGCTCTTGCTATCAAACCATGTAAAAACTTATTAAGCGACTTTGAATCTTGTATACAATCTCTTGATCTTGTGGCACTAAACTTGTTTCATGAATATATTTTTATTTGTATTCAGCAACTTTTTGAAAAGGATAAGAGGTACACATTAAGATAGTATTAAAGTTTCTAGCTTCTAGGCTATATGAACACATGGAGAAAAAATTATTAGACATCTTAATGTACATGCTAAAAAAAATTAATTTAGATGAAAAAGTTATAAATCTGTATATAAAACTATTTATTTCCAAAACTGTGTCATTACAAAATCCAATGGAGATTAATAAGCAATGCCCAGAAAACATAAAACTTTTGCTTTTGGATTTGTTAATAATGCTATTCATAAAAATTGACACCAAGTAATTTTTATATATACTAAACATTATTTTTAGGCAAAAGTACTTTATCTATTCATCAAATTTTATGCCTATGCTTGGCCATGTTATATTTATATTAAATAAATTTGTTGTAAATGAGGCAGATGTTAAAATTATTTCTAAAAGCTTAAATTTAATTTACACAATATTGCCACCATATAATAATTCAGGTAATTATATTGTGTAAATTAAGGAAACATATTAATAGACAAGTCAATATTGATAGAAGCACAAAAAAGATTTCAAGCATTCTTGCCCCAGACATGTTCTGCCTTGTTTAAATGTATACAAAACAATGTTAATAATGGAAATTTGGTCAAGGTATTTTTGCCAATTAAATTGTTTAAGCAAAATTTTAAATACTATTGTTTGTTAATATTACCTTATATTTTTTTTATATATTCACAAGGAAGCAGTAGACACTCTTGCTAAATTATGGGCTATTGTTCTAGCGCCCCTTAAAACAGCTACAAATTGCCAAGATATCTCATCACAATTTGACAGACTTAAAGGGAATATGCATAAGTTATCTATGCTTAATAAAAAGGCTCATGACTGTAATAAAATCAACGATTCTTTTCAACTAAAAGAGAGTTCAAATGGTAAAATTTTATTTTATTTTGTTATTTTTAGGATATATTTGGTATGAAATATATATATAAAGATATTAAGAATAAAAAATTATAGCTTCTCTTTATTGATTTAGAATTTAATCAACAAGATGCATTGGCAAAGCTTGCATTGGTTATCAAATCTGTTATTAATCTTACACAGCACTCCCATCCTAAAGTTCCAAAAGCTTTGTACAATATGGCTGAGGAGTTATTGAAATTATTTGAAAAGTTAACATAATAGCCATAATTTGAGAGTCCTGCATATAATCTTTAAGGATGACTAAATGTTAAAGTTTTATTAAATTTTGTAAAATAGCATTAATTACTAAACTGGTTATCACATAATTGTTGGACTGTTAGGATTGGACATGTTTGAATAAAAATTTTGCCATTGGATTAATACAAAACTGTATTAAGTTTATAAGAACATTATGATTTATTTGTTGGTCCCTTTGTCTAACCTATATCTTATTAATCTGATAATATTGTTCACAAGTTTAATCCTTGAAAAATGTTTTAAATTTAAAGTTGAGCCATAATTTAATAAAAAATTGCTTTCTTGTATTTATTTTACTTATTAATCTTTTTAAAGTTTAATTTTATGTTATGTTTTATATTAAATACAAGAATCTAATACTTATTCAGAGAACCGTATAACAAAGATATCATAGTGGATGAATTGAGAAAAGATTTGCTAAGCATATATTTAACCCTGCACCATACAACAAAAATTGAAGTGCTAAAGGAAGAATCGGGCCAAAAAAATGATAGCAACTTTAAGGATGCTTCTTCCCATTGGATCAGAGCAGCTATTTTGCCTCAAATTGAAAGGACTTCCTCACAAATAATCAAAGATGTCAATTTGATGTCGCCAGATAGCCTGACTTTGACCCGGACAATAACAAACCACGTTCGCCTACTTAATAATTCCTTCACATTTTTAGGTCATTACCAACATGTAATTTTATCCCATTTTCTGCCCCATTTCTTTTTTAAACTTTATTTAGTTTACATGAGATCTTGATGAAAGATTGGTTTGAGGTGTGCTCTAAGCCTTTCTTAGAAACTCTGAGCTATAATGCCTCTTTATATTAAATTTACTCATAATATTGTTTTGTCTGTATTTTTAATTTTTAAAATAGTGATTAATTTAAGGCAAAACCTTTGTTCTTTCTCCACTAGGGTATTATTTGCGTTAATGTCCCACCCTGTGTTCTAAGTAATTATTTCCTAGGCCTTTTTAGCGGTAATTTAGATTTATGAATGTGAAAATCATCTTCGAAATATTTTCCTTAACCTTCAAACTCCGGACTTTGTTGAGTCGCATTTTCTCTTAACCCCTAGTCATTATTCAAGCACCTTTTACAGCCCGATCTTTTCTATTTTTATTCGAGTCTAGTTGAAACTCCCTTCAGGTCAGGTCTGTCTCTATTGCACGAGATCGGTAAAATAACATTGCAAAATCGAAAAAAGGCATAATTGTGCTAGTAACTAGTTTTACATTTAAAGGGAGGGATGGAAAAACATATTTACCCCTCTTTGTGCATTTAATTTCATATTGTATTCCAATAGTTTCATTTCCTTAAACATTAATATATAATTTCGGATTTCAAGGGTCTCAAGAGGCTCAAAACTTCTTATTTTACCCGCTATTTTTGTGGTTTTGAAATTTGATATCTCCCTAATAAAAATAGAGCTATACTTCCATTTGTGGCATGTAGATACACCTTTTATAGCAATTAATCGAACGTCGGAATTATTCATTATACACTACTTTCATTTTTCGCAATGTGTTTGCATAATGTGGTACAGGTGAGGATTTAGGAAAACAAGTGTATTCCAATAACCCCTTAGACCAAACTATAAGGGCCTACTTGTCTTTGCTACAATTTGACCACTCTGCCATCTCCAAAGCCTGCAAACCCGAACCCAGCAATTGCATTTCAGGTCATGTATTAGTGATTTTAAATATAGTGGAGAAATTTTGGGTTTTAATAGTCACTCGAAAATATCAAATTACTGAATAGAGAAAATTAGGGTAATTTCGTATAAGGGCTATCTTTTAAGTATTGTATCACCTTTGATGGAAAATGCACTCTTTTGAGTATCAGTACTTGTTTAAATCAATTGTAAGATTACATCTAAGCAAGGGTAACGGGATTGAAATTTGGGACAAAATAAATGTTAATATTTGGGCAAAACAAATTTTATTTTAAATATTATTAGTCTTGGTTTTAAGGAACGCGGACTTGTTTGTTGTTTTGTATTAAAGAGAGATAACTTTGTTGAATTTACGAGTTGTGAACGTGTGCAGAAAAATAAAGGATGATCTAGCGACATTTAAAGATAATTTACATGTTAATTCCATCGGCATATGAGCAGAATTTATTATATGGAAAAATAGATTTTATAATTTTAAAATGAGTTTTACTAAAGAAACGAAAAATTTGGAGATTAATGCAATAGAATTGGTGACCCTTTCTGTTAAATTTTGCTTATTTATTAAATTGCCCATTATTAATTTAGAAATTCTAGAAAATTCTGAAAATAAGAAAATAGCAATGGCACAAAATTTATCGGCAACAAAAATTGACATAAAAAGGAAATGGTTCAAATATTTGAAAGAACCAGATCTTGTGAAAGATGTCGAATTAACCCTTCACACCTTAGGCAAGCTAGGTATGTTCCCCATGTATTATTATTGCTAGAATTATTTATTTTAAACTTTTGAAATTTAAAAATAATTTAAAAATGTAGTTTTTGATATCTATTTCTTTTGGATTATAATCAAGAATCATTTTGTCCTTATATACTCTTTGTAAAATGCCATTTTTCGATATTTTTCTGACAAATAATTTGTGAGTAGTAGTGATGTTGTTAATTTGGTAATCAAAATAGACATTGATATATAGGTGACCCTTACGCCCTTTCCAATTATATGGTCGCCCTATATGCTGAAGACAAAGATTTCGGCGCTATCGACAAAAACGAAATTCTACACGTTCTCACAGCTATAATGGAGGGAGTTAAATCTCGTTTTATCCATGGTAATTATATCTTGACCCTTCATCTTTTGTCACGTTGGGCTAATGCACCTTCTAAAGATATACGTAAATGCGACCTCTCAAACTAACATTTGATCTAGGATTGCAAAACAGTCGAGTCTGATTCGTTTGAGTTGCCAGTAGTAATATACATTTTGCAATATATTGCTCTACCATGAGTAGTAGTTCCACTATATATAGACGGATAGGAAATTGATTAGGCAAAATAAACGATCAGAAATTTAAACTTTAATTAGGGCTTTAAACTAAATATGTGCGACGATTTATGAAGTGGTCTTAGGGGCGAAATATTTAACTACATGTTTAAATGCACAAATTACTGAACTATACGATATCGTATGTGGGAATAGTGTTGTTAAAATTTAACATGTCACCCTTGATTAGAAAAATCATTAGTGTCAAGTGATGAAGCGTCTTCCAATCCTCGTAGCAACCCAATGTCCGAACCTTATCTATACTTTATACGGTATGTTATTATTTGTTTAAAAGGAATAAAGGCATTGTTAAATATTTCATCATTTTAGTACCAAGTAGTTATTCTTGCAATTCATGATGCTGTGAGAAATGGGTTAAACCCAGGGGTTTGTCCCCTGAACCCGAACCGGGTAAAACCCGATGTTTTACAGAACCCGAACCCGAACCCATTTTTAAAAATATCCTCAAAACCCGAACCCCATGAATACAAATAAGGGTTCGGGTTCGGGTTTTTAATTCAAAAATATATTGCGAATTGAATATCTCAGTTTTCTCTATCATGTAATATTTTTATGTTTCCGGCATTTTTCATTCATTAATCGATACTAATTATCTCAAGAATTATTTGTAAATATTGTATATATAATTGATATAATATAATTTCTTGAACCCGAACCTGTACCCGAACCCGAAATCCTTAAACCCGACCACGAACCTGAACCCGATTTCAAAATTTATGCCAAACCCGAACACGAACCCGAATTTTAAGCGAAACCCAGATTTCTATAAATAAATTATTAAGATAAGTTAGTTATTCAAGTTGTTTAATTTGAGCTAGCTTCTCCATCAAATGGTTTTCTGGCATAATATGTCCTAATTATAAATTTTAATTTTTTAAAAATACAGACCCACAATGTCAATAATATACTTAATTTTCATTAATTTATCTTAAAATCTCTTATACTTTTTTTATTCAATGGGCGAGTTTAAGTTAAATAAACAATCTATCATCGAATATATTAAATTTTATTCGTCATGTGCAGGCAAATTATGCCGATATATTTGGAATCTCAAAATTGGAATGTCCTAATGCAACAAGCCTTCTTGAATTGTCCGAAAGAAAGGAGAAGTATGGAAATACCCATTGAGCCAGGTGGACCAAGAGGCGAGGTCGATGAAGTCATTACATTTTACAATCGCTCATCCACCATAACAATAAATCAACCTGGCCTCGCCAAACATTCCAGTTTGCGTTCAAACGTTCAGCCAAATAATAGGTAGTACCCATACTTAAAAGTAACAGCGATGGATGTGATATCATTCTATACCCTTCAATTTTAACCTGTTTTTCATCGGGAAGATAGGACAGGGAGCAAACTTTTGACATTCATCTTAAGCACCGCGATATTTATAATACTAGCTATTTTACGAAAAGTGATATTACACAGTACATTATCATTCTTAGTCATGTGAGCACTTATAGGGAAAATTAAAGATGGCAGCTCCATGTTTGTTACAAATTAAAGCCATTTGTCTATAATAACTCATTTATATATAGTCAGAATAAAATTATTTTCAATTTTTGCAGAGAATTGCTTGAGATTCCTTCGGATCCGAGGTGTAACCTAACCAAACTTCTTCAGGTCAAATCACCAGAGCGTGATGAAACGATAAAGAAAGAATCGAAAGTGAATTGTGAAATAACAGAATTGGAAGCATCTCGAAATCGACTTTCTACGATGCTTTGTACCGAAGGTTTAGTACAATTGGTAGACTTGCTAGCCCTAGTGTCTGGTCCTCACTGTAAATCGGTGAAAGTGCAATTGGGCAAAACCATATACCCCTTACTGGCTTTATTGGAACCGAGCAATTCGCGATTCGTTACTCAATCAGCCCTCTCCGCCCTTAACACCCTTTGCTCGATCGGTGCCTACGAGTAATATAACTTTAGCTAGATATCATCCTTACAGTTTTTTACCTTTCTTTTGTAGAAAATTTGAGTATGTATGAGTTGTCTAAAAATGTGTTGAACTGTTCCTAATTATTCAAATGATAGCAGGACTCCATCGATTGGCACCTTATTGTATCTAATATGAATATTCAACTAATTTTTACCTACCTAACTCTTTTGAATTTTTATGTCAGATACGCTTTCGGTCGGGCCTTGTTAAATAACAGTCGTGATTGCTAATACCTGTTTTTATATATGTATTAGTGACAAGGGCGGATTAATAATATGTAGGCAGGCAAATAATCATTTCTGAGCCTTCTTTCACAATCCGAGTACCTTAACGAAAGAAACTTTGAATTTTGTGAAATAGATAAAAAAAAATTTGGAATTAACCGATAGGCACATACTGTTAGCACTATTAGGTAACAGCTTTTACTAGCGATCGATTAAATTGATCTTTTTATAACATTGCATAAAGATGATATACATTAAAGTATGAAGATATGGGTAAACTATTTTATAGGGTTTTTATCTTATTTCCCATTATTCATGCCACAGCAATTTGGTGTGCATGGTGGTAGCCAATTTGCGATACATCATGCAGGATATCGGTGCTGGGCTCGATTATTACAATTGTCCCGATAGTTACTTTTACAAGATGCGGGGCATAAGCGTGCCCATACTGCCCCAGGCATCGCCTTTCGTTTTGGAAGCAATCCTCAAATGTTGTGGCCTAGTTAAGGAACAAGGCAATCTCCTTGAAAAGTTAATTTCCATCATCCTTTTCATATGGGTTACAAATTAATTTAATAAAGAATGGAGTTAATGTTCTTATCATAAAGGATCCTTAGAGCCGTATTTTTATGGACTCATGAAATGTGCTAAAAGATTTACATTTTAAGTTTCGCCACTTTAAATTTTATAATCCCTTGCCTTTTAATAACTTGGTCGAAAATTTTCTAAGGGCTTTAATTTTTAAACAATTGATCCAGAAATCAACCATTTTGTGTTATGGGTCTTAAGACTAATTAAAATTATGCTTTTCTGTTGTATAAGTATTTTGTTAATGCCTAGAATCCTCAACTTAAATTCCGCTATTTAATTATAAATTATCATAAATTTGTGAGAATATTTTACCGCGTAAGAGCTCCTACTAAAACTTGTGGAGTTACATACGTTATTTTTAAATATATATTTTATTTCAAACTGATTCTTAGATTTATATATACACTTATTCTAAAATGAACGTCCCATCAGAGTTGAAGACAAGAATTTTTGCAAATAAAAATTCACTCAAAATCTTTGTCATTCTATTTTAATTATTTTTTTTGTATTTTTATCCCGAAAGTGATCACGTAACTATTATGGTGAGGGATACCCTTTTACGCAATGTCCTACGGCAATTATCGAAGCAATATCTCATACAAAATAATCAAACTTTGTGCTGGATGTTGCGCCTTCTATTAGCATATGCCAAATATGCTTCGGGTCTCGAAGCCAGACTCATACCCATACATGACCAAAGACTCGCCATTGAAAAAGTTTATTTAATATTAATGATTATTTTTACTAATCCTTCCTTTTTGCAACGCTTAATAAGCTTAAAAGTTTATTTTTAATTCATTTGCTAAAATTCTATGTTTTTGTGTTTGTAATGATAGGCATGCCCGTAAAACAAACCAAAACTTTCAAATTGCCTAAATATACCTTTTTTGAATATATTGTTTATTTATTTAAGTCTATTCATCGTTGTTCTTAATCTTTTCCGTGTAGAGTTTATTTTTATCTAAAATTGAATTTTATATTTCTCTCCAGGATCCATTGATTAGCCACGATTACGATGAATTAGAAAATTATTCGTTGCCCCTTTACGTTGGTGTTCTTAAAGAAGTAAAAATATTTTATAGTAAATAAATGCGTTATACGTCTTATTTATTAAAAGTGCTTGCAACCGGTCTCCTCTTTCATGTACCTCAGTAACCGTCAGGTGCAGCTTCTGGTTTTAGAGATTTTTCAAGATTCATTAACAGCTATATCCCCATTTGAAGGTATTCATTAATTATTACATATCTAGCCTGAAAACATTTCTGTTTTATCCTTTATTTTTAAATGCTTGTTTATCAAATCACTTTGTTAAATTACATGTTATTAAGAAAATCACATAATTGTGTGAATATTAAATGTTACTTCAATCTAGTTAAAACCATGACTAAAGTTATAATCTATGCCGTATAAGATTTCAAAAAGTCATGATCTACTCTTATACCAAAATATGCTTTGGGTTTAATAAGCTATGTAGTTATTATTAAAATCTTTGATCATCCTTTGACGACATATAGTAAATGCTGAGTATGATCTAAGCCAAACATATTTTTTCCCATTTCAAAATTTACTCCTGGTCCACGCAGTTATCGTATTGCCCCTCATACACATTACTTGGCAACCCCTGAAACACGCCCTCACCTCTGAAGATCACTTGGTTGCTGTCAGGGCCTTCGAACTGATCATCGCATTGTATACACGCGAAGGAGCACCCAGTTATTTGGCTGATTTCGTCAGGATTAGACTGTACAAGGAATTCCTCAATCCCTTTCTCACCTCAAAATTCTTCCCACAACTTTGCAATTCTCAAAAGTTTTTCAAATCCGACCACAAAATTGCTGTAAGGAAGTGCCCAAGGTATCTAGCCTTCGATCCCTTAACTAGGAGGCTTAGCCTTTATTTAGCGCATTTGGGTGATTTGTGCAAATGCGTAAGAAAAATGCACTTTTCCTCATTTTTGATGGTTATTATTATCTCCTTTTCCATGACTTAATTCTGTTTTTTTTAATCCGGGGATGAAGTGTAGTTAGCCTTTTGGGGGTAATAAAAAGTTTTGGGTTATTTTTAATATAAGCTTAATCAATAATAGTTTACCTGAAAAATATATAATTACAAAACTAAAATGTTTATTGATTTTACTATTTAATGTAAAAACATTTAAGATCTTTTGATTTTGCTTATTTCTTCAGGGTACACTAAATTTAATACTTTTACAACTTATTTTAAATAACTCATATTATTTTATATAATGATTTGCGATTTCAGCTTTTTACCTGTAAAAAGACTTAGAAAAGGAAGGCAAACTGTTTAATTCGTTTCTCTTAATGTTTAGTTAAAGTTACCAGGGGAAAATGTTGAAGCAATGCTTACGGTATTTCTACCTTTCGTATCTGATCAAGTAGCGCCTATCATTAAACAAGTAAAATTACCCTTTTGTTATATATACAAACATTAATTAACATCATGACGCTGCTAGGCTGCCCTTAAATCCCTTCTAGTTTTTGTGTCAGACTACTCTGCTCCTCTAAAGACCAGTTTGCAAGGCTTGAATGAGGATTCAAGCTATTACCGAGTAATTTCTTGTGAAATTTATTTGTTATCTAGCAAATCTATGATGTTTAATCCATGCCTCTTTCATTATTTCAGGGAAATCGTCACAAAAAATTTGCCAAGTTTACGTTTGGGCAAGATATTATGAAAATCGTGAGGAGTTGATTAGAAAATTCAAATATGAACCATCACCATAAAAATTTATTATGTTAACCTTTGCTATGTAAATATTCATTTGGTATAAATCTGTAAAAGTGGGCTCGAGTCAAAATATAAAATCAATTTAAATTTATCTTTAGTATAAATGCCGTCTTTTTGTTATATCTAATTATTATTTAACTGTACGCCTCTTTAAATCTTTTTTTCTACATAGGTCTTTTATACACCTTTTTGAACAGTTTATATTGTTAGCATTTTTCGATTTATCTATTACATTGCTATTTTTTGTATTTATACTAATTTTGACCGATTACATGAGCCTTCACAAACCATTCAAGATGTGGTGGTATATAGAGTAGCCAGTGTGATACTATATATCGAATAGAAACAAAGCATGACTTTAAGTTTTTGGAGGATTTAAAATAATTGGCAAATATATAATAAATTTATATTGTATCTACAAACCAATATTTCCCATTTCTTCTAAGATGTTTTTATTATATACCCAACAAATTATTTCCCCAATTTAAAGCTAAACAGAATCGATTCATATACATTGATATTTAATTTCCTTAAAAGTGTGATTAAAGAAAAAGAGTATTTATACCTTCAAAGAAAGAAAAGGAAATTGATCAAATTCTGCTTTGAAAAACAAAAAGTTTTAATCAAATTGTTACTCTTTATGTTAAAAGCAATTTCAGCTCAGCCAACAGCCTCATTCCTTTTGATCGTTACCCCTCTACATCATACAATACATTTTCATACCCCCTTGAATTTGTTTAAAAATCAAGAATTTAATATATTTTTATGGTAAAAGATTTTCGTTGTAATTGAGATCCAAAAATTTTTAAATGTCAAATAGATACTTCGATTAGGTATAATAATAAAAATGACAAATATAAATGTAATAATTCGATTTTCATGTAATTTTTCCTGCGGTAATTATGTGATTCAAACGTGATTTTAACTTCATGAATTTCCTCTTAAACTCCAATCCATCTCCCTAAATAAAATTATTAACATTCCCATAAAATTAGTGAGATTAATAAATAAAATTTGATAATTTAATGTTTGAAATAATGATATGCAAACCCGAGATAATCTAAAATCCACTAAAACGTTATCGTTCATGGGGATAAAATTGATTTTAAACACCAGTTGAGATTTGCGTTTATCAATGGTTGATATGACGAGCTATAAAACATTAATAAACGATAATTTATCCACTTTCAATTAAGTAATATTTAAAATGATATTATAAATGTGACAATATAGTACAAATAATATATTAAGATTATAATCATTTTGTTGTAATTTTATCTTATAAGAAGAAGCTAAAACACAATACGGAGTTAAAAGCCTTATTTTGGGAATTTGCGTCGCGCTTTAATCAACATAAAACTTTACCCCTCCAACTGATGTGTGCTTAGCGACTAAATCCATATCCAACAACGTTTTGCAAACTTCGTCTATCGTATCCGACAGCTTGCATTTGGATATGAATCGCGTCATCCTCTTCACTATTCGATGCAACGATGTCTAATTTGAGATTTGATGTATATACATATTTTTAAATAAAATTTTTGTCATTTCGCATTGAGTAGTAGATGCAGTTCGAAGTTAAATTAAACCCTAGACTTTTATTTAAGGTCTGACCTGGTCACTATTAGACCTGCTGTGCGGGTTAGTAATTCTCAAGCTCATCCACTTTAACATTAACAATTCATCGAGGTTATTGGCTATAGAGTTTTTTGGATTTTGAAGAACGACAAAGGACAGATTGCTCAAATTTCCCAAAGATATATTAAAAACTATTGCGACAGTGAAGATAAATATTTGTACCATAGCATTGGAGGGAGTTGATTGAGAACAACAAATTTGGGTGCTCAGTAACATCTGATCGACCCGGCTGGGTTGGGAAAAGCATTGGACGGAGGCATTGTTCAAATCGCATTCATCCAACAGATTTTCTAAGCCCTGTTCCGCTTTACGTTTGTACCCAACACAACCATCTACTAGGTCGGGCGCGGGCTGGGAATAATTCCACACCTTTTCCCTACACAAATATATGATATAAACTAATCTTGTAGGATAAGTTTTACACATACGACTTCTATTATTTATTTGCAACTGCTTGATATTTAAAACTTATACTGTACTATGAGTCTTCTTTACAAGTATATCATTAGTTTGATGTATTTTCAAATTGTTCCTTTTTTTGCGCAAAATTTACTATCTCTATGAGACTGGTTGGCGTAAATTTCTTTTTCCAACTCACTAAAGTTCAGTTAAGTTTAAAACCGTATGTTCCCTTAATTTTTGGATTTCTTTGGGTATGGGTTTAAGTAACCAGTGCAAGACTTTAAATATTAGGTTTTGACTAGGTCATTTTAATAAGGTATAAGTTTATTTGTATGCAAAAATCCTGAGCTCTTCTTACTTAAGACATTAATATTCATGGAAATAATTTTACTTTAAACAAGATCAAATTAAGGTCTATAAATAAGACTTACTTAGCAGCATATCCATTCACAGATGTATCCAATGATTCCACAAACGAATTCTGTCGCGATTTTTTTCCTGTAAAAATAAACTCATATGTTAGATATTACCTTCTTTGGTACATAAACCCAAAATAATGTTTAAACTAATATTACGTCGGGAAGAAATTTTTTGCTGAACCCATCGGTGTTTCATGATATCGTCCATGGTGTAACGATTAGAGGGATTGTCTCGCAAAATCCTTTTAAGCAAAGCTTAAAACAAAAATATAGCATAAGACATAGAGTATTTAAAGGTGTATACTATACCATCAAATAAATGTTGAGTTTAAGGAGTGTTTAATCGTGATTGTGAGCCTTTATTGTGAATAATCCAAGTTCCAGAGTTAAAATTAATAAAATTTGCAGTATTTTTAAACAATCATATTTCAATTCAAATGTTTTTACTATTCCTATCGACTGGCCAATTTAAAGACCTTCCCAAGTATAATTTAAGCTTGGTAGGGTAGGTTCTTAGGCAAAAAAAGTATTGTAATGGATTAAGCTTAAACTATATCTTTTTTCTTCATAAATTGATTGAGGTGCAAAGAGTTTGAATTACAAAGTGGGAGATTGTCTATTTTATTCCAGGGTGAGTTGACAATATCGTTTGTAATCCAATTGGAATACTCGATGTAATTGAAGGAGGCCTGATCCCATGGCAATTCTGTGAAATGCACATTGAATAAATTTTAAATTTATATTTAAGCTAATGTTTATGTGGGAAAGAAATAAAAAAGTTATGATTGCCTCCGCTTAGCAAGGCTACAAGTATAATGCCACATGACCATATATCAGCAGGTTCAGCTCTGTACTTCCCCCTAAGAACTTCGGGAGCTACGTAAGGTAAAGTCCCACACTTCTTATCTAACAACCTGTCTTGGCCTTTGTACCGAAAAAGTGTGGCTAACCCAAAATCTGCAATCTTTATTTGATCTAATTGCATTAAAAAAATTTATAAATCTATAAATTATATAATATTAATTATCATTTTTAGTAAATATTTTAATACAAAGTGGTGTCTTAAATTAAAAATAAGTTTTAGACAGAATAATAACATTGAAAAAATATGCAAATGTTTAATTCTAGCATCACTTGTTACCATACATAAGTTATTTATGTATGGACTTAATGTAAAGTTTTTAACCCCTAATAAATTACTTTTTACAAAAAAAATTCTCTGGCCTTATTTTTCACAATTGTAGATTTAAACACATTATTTATGCATAAACCTTTTCAAAAATCATGTAAGAAAGACCAGATAAAAAAAATTTATGGGCCTTGGATGATAGGAAAAAGAAACAAATCATTAAAAATAAATAAATATTTTATAATTGAATTAATATTTCTTATGTTAATTTATTTTATGCATATAACAACCTTTCATATCCAGCAGAATATTTTCTGGTTTAAGATCTCTGTGTGCCACACCAATAGAATGGAGGTATTTGACACCAGTAATGATTTGTTTGAAATAGCATTGGGCAATGGCAGCATCCATTCCCAAATCTGGTTCTACTCTATCAAATAATTCCCCACCACCAGCATATTCCAGAAATATATAATGCATCTGCTGACCTTCTTGTTGCATGTGATGCCCAAAAAACTGAATAATGCAGGGGTGTTTGAGCATTCTATGGATACAAATCTGTCTCAGGATATGGATAAACATTATTTAAATGTATTATTATAATTGTTAAATTTTTTTGCTATTTACAGTGATGTCTAATGATGCTTCAATTTATAAGCTAAAGGGTAAATAATTTTACAAAAAAAACTTATATTGAAAAAATACATAAGTTATATCAAAAAAAACTACAATAATTAAATAACTAAGGATATATGGACACATAGGGATATTATTTTTAAAAAGCTTAAATTCATTTACAATGGGCAAAAGCATAGAGCACAAAATATTAGATTTAAACACTCAAGTAGATAATGGATAAACATTTACCTCTTTTCGAATATCCTCCCCAGCTTTTTGCATTTTGACTACATCAATAATTTTGACGGCTGCAGCTTCGTTTGAATCTTTCTTTATCATTAATTTAACTCTATAATAAATACATAAAAAAAGTATAATAAAATCCTACTCCCCAAAAGATCCTTCTCCTAATGTTTGAGCATATTCCCACCCATTTACAACTGAGAAGTTTGATATCATTTGTTGTCAAACATCACATTTTTTGTAAAATTAAAAATTGCGCATTTTAAGAAATTACCGCAAATGGTTACGTCGCAATTTTTTTTAAACTTTTGTTATCATTAAAAATATGTCAATTTATGAATTTACTCTCATTAAAACTAAGGCCCATAAATTTTTAGGTAAGCAATTTAAAACTTTTATATGCGATAATTTTAAGCTTACACTACAAAATACGCCATTAATTACCATAGACTAATTGTTCCCAGAGACTGCTGAACACCTGATTTTTTAAACCAACGGGTCATAGAGGGGAAATGAGGTCATGCGCATTGACAATTGCAATCGAAAAACAAAAAAGGAAAACAGATATAGTTTCACTGGTAAATTCTAATACATTGTATATTTTTGGATTACCAAAAAAATGGAAAATATGAATTTCTATGATGGACCAAAATGTTTATTCGGAAGAATATAACTATTTGCGGCAGACATTTCGAATGTGACCTTAATTAGCTCTACAAAAATAAAGATTATTTAAGAAAATGTTTACCAATAATTTATGTGTAATTATTCAATATTCTTTTAAGCTGTCTACACCATATAAACCTCTTAGAGGCATAATTACCTCTCATAAAACAAATAATATTTAAATAAAATCTGATATTTTTTTTGAACTCAAATAATTTTATATTTCTATACTCACATTATTATATATTTTATGTCGATAGTTTAATAAATAAAAGTCTCCCTAATCTATATATCTCGTCAACTAAAGAGGCTGTTGATACAATGTTTATTATATAGGAAAATTGAAAATAGTATAAAATAGAAAATATTTATGTAATCAAATGTAAGTAATTATACGATATGCTTAAGCGGTTTGAGATGAAAATGGATGTATGTACATATTGTATTGTGTTGTGATTGAATGTTGTGGCAAAAGCTGTGTTTGAGAATATAGATGAATGTATTAGTATGATGTATTAAAATGATTTTTTATTTGAAAATATGTGTTCCAGAAAAATGATATTTATATGAATGTGTGTATGCATTGTTCATGCGGTGTGTTAACAGAGGTTCCAAAGAAAATTTTGTAAAAAATGAAGGGTAATAAGGAATCAAACTTACATTTATAAATAAGTTTAAGGTGTGTTGACGTGGGGCAAGGTATAGAATCGAATTTGATGCCAGAGGCATAAAGTGCGGTATTAATGATGGCATTGGCCATCAGCAAAGTATATTTCCTCGTGGGTAGTGTCAATGCCGAGTCACATATCAAATACGCAAGTCAACTACTAAAATATCTGGGGTTATCTCCAAAAATACGAATTTAGTTTATTTAAATCTTGTTTTAATCTGATTAATTGTTGTATAACTCATAACCTCAATAGAAAAATTTTTTATAATAATATTTATTAAATTTACCCTGATTAAACTATATTGGTTGATATCTTTCAACATCACAGTAACACTATTATATTTAACTAACACGTATATTAAATATGGATTTTTAACAAATCTCTCAACTTAATAACAGGTATCTTTGTTGCCTTCGCCCCTATTTTATGAAACCAATTTGTGTTACTTAAAGGTTTTTTACGTTTGATGCATATGCCAAAACTAGTTGAATATCTTGTAAGCCATGAGGGAAAGCTTGATATTTGGAGAGATTGGAAATATGTTGTGAAGTTGTATAATTTACAACAACGGGAAGGACTAAGGGCAGCAAATATTTTATTTTATAATCAAAAATTAATTACGTATATTATCTAGTAAAACTAAAACAAGGTAAATTCGCGGCACAGCTTTTCCACAGTCCGCCCATTTTATGAAATTTGCTAAGCGAGGTAACTATTGTATTTATGTTTATGATAAATTAGTATTGTTTGTTTAATAAATTAATTTTAAGACTATATGACACCTTAATTGGTGAAATATTGTATAAGGTAATAAAAAAACCTTTATTTAGGATTTCTAGATTACTTTAATGAACTTGATTATAACAGCAAAAATATTTCCAAACATTAACCCTCCTGATGAAAAGCCTGAAACAAGAAAAAATAGGGGTTTTAGGAGTTTTGATTTGCACATAATCTCTTGATTTAGGCTAATCCTCTAATGTCTATTTATCTAATTTTTTTAATTACTATGAAAGCTCGCTTTTCGTTGTCCGTCCGTCCGTCCGTCAGTCCAACATGTATCTTAATTGCTGGTTCGAATCCCGGAGAGGGCAATTTTTTTTTAATTAATATATTGTTCTTGTTAATACCATTAATAATATGACATTTTGACAGTGTCCTGGCTACTGACCAATGAAAAAAATGACCCTTGGCCAAATTGTGAATCGAAATTTTTTTTTTGTTTTTTTGTCTCTTATGTAATATCCTTTTTGACCGTGTCCTGGCTACTGACCAAGGAAAAAAATGACCATTGGCCAAAGTGTGTCAAATTTTTTTTCTATATTTTAAATATAGGCTATTTGGCTGTTTGCTAGCTATTGACCAATAAAAAAATGACCACTAGTCAAAGTGAGATTAAAATCAAATTTTTCTCTTGATTACAATTATTGGCCAGTATTTGGCAGTGTGCTGGTTACTGACCAATGGAAAAAATGACCACTGGCCGAAGTAAGATTAAAATCGATTTTTTTCTCGATTATAATTATAGGCTAGTTATTTGGCTGTCTGCTGACAATTAGAAAAAATGAGCACTGGCCAAAGCAATTAGAAAAAATGACCAATTGCCAAGGTCTGATTGGAAAAATTTTCGTTTTTTATTATCTTTTTTATACTATACATATGCGCATGATTTGAATAGAGTCTATAGTCATAATTCAAATTATGGGTCGTCTACACCAATTTTTTTAAATTTATACAGTATCAAAAAACTCTAAATTGAAAGCTGTACGTTTTGGAAGGATGACTATTGGCTTTTCCAAGGTCATACCCTCTATAAGCCTTCCTTTCGTCATTTTGATTAATTTAGAAGTTGATAAATAAGAAGGAATGTAAGAAAACCTATTCCTCAATAAATAAAGTATTAATAAATGTTATATAGCAGGTTTTAAAAACATTTAACTTTTTAAATATTTATATAAATAAATAACTAATCATTTTGCATTTTATACCCCCCCCCATAGGCATTCTCTCCCCTTCCCACCTTTCTCGCCCATAAATTGCATAGCAAATATGCTACGTTTATACGGAGTATAGATGAGTTTCGTTCCCCCTTCCTTCCTGCACCTCCCTCCCCCCTTCCCTTCCCCGCCTTCCCTTTCCCCCTCTCCTTTTACCCTCCCCCTTACCACCAGGGCCGAAGGCCTTGGTTTATTATCAATGATCATTTAGATATTTATTGACTGAAAAGCTATCATCACCTTGAAACTGTGTTTAGGACAACTCAGAGACCGAAGTGGCAACATTAAAAATTCATTTGCAACGCCCTTATGTCAACCTGTAAAAAAATTCTCTTACAAAATTTATACGACCAATTTTTGGAAATATTACTCCGCACTATTCAACAGGCATGCTGAACGAGACCAGAAAAGCCTGGTCCGCTGCCTGTCCTTGCCCGCCCGACCCACAGGCCGGGCCGGACAATGTCTAAACTTAGTATTTAGTGCGGGCACCCTAACAAGGTTTGGACAATTGGGGCATAGAGTTTTTATTGAGTAATATTTTGTTTGGGTGTATTAATCTGTCACCTTTTTAAGTGTTTGTAATATTTATATCCTAGTTCGTATCATAAATAAATCGAGAATCAAATTGAATATTTTAAAAGATATGACAAAATTGTTGCTAAAAATTAAAAAAAATCATCATTTTAGGCAAGACAGCTCTAATGATTCGCCCATTTCCGAGCAAACACTTAAAAGGATTCGGACGTGCAATATATTATAAAAGCGGGCCCGTCCGGATTCGAGCAAAAAGTTCAAACAAATAATCTATTGCTGGTGCAGTTTTATTCGGTTAAATGAAGAGTACTTGGATGCCACTTTGAACATTAATACCCTTACATCTTATCTTAATTGGGTAGTAACATATATAGGAGGTTACATTGCATGGCAAATTATTGAATGTAAAAAAGTAACTAGAGTTTGTATTAATTAATTGTCAAACTTTCTAATCCAATTTGTTACTATGATTGCATGTGAAATTATATTTATTGCCGTATAATCTATATAATCTTATTCTAACTTCAAATAAATACATTTACGTTTAAAAATAAATGTAGTATAGATGGCGCTAATTTTAATTATCAAAAACATTTTACTTTTTAATGTTAATATGCATTTAATATCTTCATAACAGATTATAATTTAAATCATTGTTTAAAAGCTTATTTAATCACATTTAGTGTAATGATGATAGAGTAGAGCCAACCCCTAAGTGGTGAATCAGTCGAGTAGTTTTTTTAAATTCTGACAATAAAATGTAAATCACGTACAACTTTATGACGTCATACATGGATACAATACAACAATGTAAATAATTTTTCATATATAAAAAAGTCCAATTTTTCTATTTATAAAAATGCCATATATCATAAATACAATTTTCTTTTAATCTTAGAATCATCACAATTCGCAATTGTATCACTCCAAACATTATAGTCTGTAAATTTTAAAGAATAAAATATTTAGAGGTATAATGGAAATATATAGTGCTGTAAAGGAACGCGTTCAAATTTTATGAACGCGTTCATGAACGGCGTTCTTTTATTTTTTGGTGAACTTTGAACGTGAACGCGTTCCTTTTTTTGATGAACGCGTTCGAATTTAACGTTCGTTCAATTTTAAAAACCCTGTTTTATTCTTATTTATTTGAAAATTAATGTTAATCCGAATTTTTAACAAAAAAGTCTTATATTTTTTAATCAGCTGTTTTTCCTGTTTCCTATTACTAATTCCGAAAGACTTTTAACATACTATAACGTGCAAAAGAAGATAATATTAAAGTTAATTGATTTGATATTATTAATTATAGTTTAATTTATAGGTTAATATGGACAATAATCTTATATCGTCGTCATTTATCAAGGATGCTTATAAGACCTGTTGTTACAAGATGGAATTCATATTATAATTCCTTAAAATTAATAGACTCATTAATAAAAGATAAACCTCATTTATTTGACAAAGTATTTGACATGGGAGGATTAGCTAGGCTTACAACCAATGATAAAATATTTTTGGAAGAATACTGTAGTGTAAGTCCTAATAAAATTTTTTGGGATAAATATTATAATAAATTTTAAATATTAAAATAGATCATGGAATCTGTTGCTACCGCTCTCACTATTTTAGAAAGTGAGGAAAATATGCATTTGGGCTATTTGACCACAAATAACAATAGTCATTTTGAAATTAAAAAAAATTACTAGACTAAAATATGGTCAACCATTGATTGACGCTGTATTAAATGGGATTAATAAAAGGTAATAAACCTATTACTATAAAATTAATTACATATATTTTCTTTTTTTTTTAAAGATTTTAACATATATATGAAGATCAATATCTTTCGGCCATTATACATCCAATGTTCAAGCTTCAATGGCCTTGGATTAAACTTCGAGAAAATGAACCTTTAAAGAATAATCTTTTAGTGTTATTGAAAAAAGGGCTTGAAACCCCTAGAAATGATAACGAAAGAGCCGTCAATTCCGAAATATCATATTTTGACGAGGAAGTAGAGGGGGGATTGGAGGATGATATTTTGTCGCAATTTTTTGAAGCGAGGGACAAAACATTAAATGTTTTTAATAAATTTTCACCTTTAAAAAATTTGTTTATTAAGTATAATACTCCAATCCCCTCATCTGCCCCTGTGGAGCGGGTTTTTAGGATAGCTAATGCTGTATTAACTGCCAAGCGTTCCTGCTTATCAGACGACAATTTTGAAAAAGAATTATTATTAAAAATCAATAAGAAAATAGATTATATTGATTTAAAATTATATTGTCGAAATAAAACTATTTTTTTTATCATGGCTATTTATTAAATAGAAAAATATAAGACATTTATTTATATTAAATTAAATTTTAAAAAAATTTATCATAAAATTTTGAACGAACGTGAACGCGTTCATGAACGTGAACGCGTTCCTTTTTTTTAAACGAACGTGAACGCGTTCGATTTTTGTCAATGAACGTTGAACGCGTTCAATTTTTTTACAAATGTTTACAGCACTAGAAATATATTATAAATATTTGTAAACCCTATTTTCTTCTAATCATAGATTTATCACAATTTGTCATTGTATCACGTCAAAAAGTAGTTTCTAAATTAAGGAAGATTATCAACTTTTAATCTTAATATCAAAATAATAAATTTGTAACTTTTTTTGGAATATCATAAATGCCACTTTCTTTTAATCTTGGATTTATCACAATTTGTATTTATATAACTGCAAACATTAGTTTTTTTTAAATTTAAAGAAGAAAATATTTAAGTGGTACTCACATCTGCTGTGCAAAACAATCAATGCTCCTATTAATGTTGAGTTCTGCAGTTTGAAGAGCATTAAATTTATTAACAAGTATATGAATAAAGAATATGGCAGTATTTAGAATTAAAAATATCAATAATGCTCCTCCATTGAATAACAATGAAGAAAACAACCAAATTGGCCGATACATCAGCTCCAATTAAACAGTTTGGCGAATCTTCGGTTACCCAATTCATGAACGGGATCCAGCAGTTATCCATTTAGACGTCCATCTTGAAAACGGTCAATGCGTATTTTTTACGACGATACAGGGCTTGATCGTGCAATAAATCCATCAAAAACTACACTCACTAATTTTTTTGAATTGTGTAATCCTGAATGTGCTTTTGATAACTGCGCACGAACATTACCCTAGTGAGAAATACCACGCCATTTTACATAACAATCGAAAAAATCGATGCCTCGCAAGCACGGCCTACCAGTTGATGCATGCCCCGTTATTCAAATCAAAAAATTTAGGTCATGAGTGGCTAGAAGCTTATCCCAGTTCACTTTCTGGATTGATGTTGGAGGACCCAGAGCTAGCATACTCCATCGCCCTCAGACTAGGAATTCCCTATTCAAAGGAATATTCCTGCCGCAACTGCTCCAAGAACATAGACATTTATGCAAGGCACCCCTTACACTGCCTTTACAATAAATGTAAATACATAAGGCACGAAAAGGTGAATAGCCTTATCCAAGCCGCTTTAAAAAAAGCCAATATCCCGTCCGTCTTAGAGCCGTCAGACCCTTCGTTGGAGGAAAGGATGCGACCAGACGGCTCTACCCTCATCCCTTGGCAAAATGGTCTACCCCTTAAATGGGATTTTACCTGCATAGACATTTTCGCCCCCTCTAACCAGAACTACAATGCCCTGACGCTCGCCAAACTGTAAAATACCAGGCCCTCCTACCCTCTAATATCTTTACCCCTATCGTTGCTTCGTGTTCTGGGACTTTTGGTCCTGCCGCCATCAAGCTCTTTAAAGATATCAGGCGTCGCTGCCGGCCCTCTAAATATTCCACAAATCTTTTACTTAAACAAAAAATTTGTATCTTTATCGCAAAGTACAATTTTAAATCCCTAGCCGACAGCTGGCCACTTTTATTAGACGACACATGCGACGCTTTTTAATTTTTTTTTTTTTTTTTATACCCGCTCTTATATTTTTCGAATTTTTATACTTCGTTTTTATAATGTTCTTACGTCCAAATAAACAATATATACATTAAAAAAAAATATATATAAAATCAATCGAGGCAGATTGAGTGAGACTGTTGTTGGTAATGTCACCGGCCTGTCATATATGTATGACATATATGTGAAGAGTAGCTAGCATGGCAGGAGATATGTGACAGAGGCCAAATATTATAACTCCAAATATATTTATGAACTATTCCCTTTATTCAAACTCCAATACAAATCAAATTCAAATTGCGTTGTTCACATAATACAAAAATAGTATATCGTTTGTAGGGAAATTAATTAATGAATTTCTATTCACTCCTTTATTTCTGACCCTCTCTTATTCTATGTGTCTTGTTTCCTTTGTTGGTTTTTAACGCCAGTTGTTCTTCTCCCTTGCGGTCCCTTACGTTACTCTTCTTATATTTCCTTTGTCTCCCGCTTACTATCGTCTAGCATCTGGTAAACACCCATTGTATCTATGACTGCTATTCTTGACATATACGTGTTAGGCTCCACGCCAGTTGCTCTTCTCCCTTGCGTCCCGTCCCTTACGTTGCTCTTCTTAGATTTCCTTTGTCTATCTCCTACTATCGTATAACCTCTGTCACATATCCCCTGCCATGCTAGCTACTCTTCACATATATGTCATACATATATGACACCTCCTTTTTCTTCTTTCTTTTTCTTTGGCTGACCTTGATCGCACCCCTTCGTTTGCTGACATCTTCCGTATCGTTATCGTGCGCGATATATAAAGATACACTATTATCCCATATTTATAATTTCCTACTCATACTTTCCGTTACAACAAAAATTGCATAGCAATTAACAGTTATGCAACGGCGCTATTTCACATTCGACGTTACGCATCTTTATACAAATTCCCCCAATATTTCCTAACACACGCATTATGTGATACATTTATAAGAACAGCGTGATCATATACATACAAAATTTAAGACTATAAATATACAATAAAAATAGGCGTATATAACTAAATACACGAAACATATGCGCACCATATACAATCAAATTAATACACCCCATTAATATATCACTTCTAACCCATGTCTATCACTTGTCGTACCACCAACAATACAAACTCGTCTACACCATGTCGCTATGACATTACATATAACCGTTAAAACAGTAACACAAAATCAAACATTACACCTAATCTCGATATACCCATGGTACAAACTTGGTCATACAATACAATCAATGATAATGTACATACAAAACGTCTACTACATATACTATCAATCCATAGATATAAGTGAAACACAATCACTTATAACATAATATACAAATAATAAATATTATTAAAACATATACGGTTTAAAACATTTAATATATAACTATCCAAAAATCCGATATACGCAATACAATTTTATATTTCAAACTATACACCATTAATCTCGACACACCATACAATTTCAGATCAATTTCCCAAAACACACATGAGCTACAATTTCTCCTGACATATCATATCCCATTTTGATATGTATACAATATTAAAAATAAAATAAACATATAAGACTATAAATATACAATAAAAATATGAGAACATAAATACACTATCAAATTAATACATAACTTCATCTCGTTTTTTTTTTTTTTTTTTTTTTTTTTTTTTTGAGGAAGGGGGTTTTTAACATAAGTGGAATACAATTATTTAAAACATAATAAAAATATATATAATTAAAACATATAACGGTTAAAAACATTCTATAGATAAATACACCAAAATCAGAGATATACAATACCATCTTATATTCCAAAGCACATACACACTGAATTTCGCAAACGCAATACAATTTCACAGATATACAATAAAATACAAAACTTAATACACTTTATCCACAATACACTTTATCCACATATACAATCAATTTCCAAAACAAACATGAGAAATACAATTTCTCCACTTCCTCTACCCGTTTTTTATTTTATTTTTATATATATATATATATTTTTTTTTTTTTTATTTGATTTTTTTTTGTTTTTTTTTTTATCATTGATTAGTATAATAAATTTAGAATAACATGTAACATATATATAATACAATAGTGTCGACATGGTATACAAAAACTAAGCTATATTAAGTAACATCTTCAGTCCTGTCCAAACATGTCTTATCCACATCTTGCAATTATCAGCTTTCCGCACTATCCTTGGGGTCCATTTGACTTTAGCATTAAATACCCTCATCTCCACATGATCCCCTTTTTTGCACTTGTTTATTGCCTCCGACCCACTGAGCCCAAATGGCAGCCGAAGATAAGCAAATAACCCCTTGTATGTGTCGATGGTTAAATAACCACTGGTCTTCCCGGAAACAGGCAATTGTACATAAGCACTGGCCCAAATCGATCTTCGAATACCATCGACAGCCACCCAACTGTGCTACAATTTCCTTGAACCGGAGCCGGGCATACTTAACATCACTTACGCACTGGTCAAGAGTTAACCGAAAATTCACGCATAATCTTAATTTCTCAACATCCCCCTTCCTCACCAAAGCCCCCCAGTTAAATTCCTTCGACCATGTATCGATCCATTCCCACGTCCCTTCTATTAAGCCGTACCCAATTTTAAATAAACACGTCGCCCTTACTGTTTTTTTCGAACATTTAAGGCTAATGCGCCATATAAAATAATACCAGTTTAATTCTAATCCAATTAAATAAAAATAAGTTTGCACTAGCCCACGTAATAAGCAATATATACATGAAATATAAAGAACTACTACTTTTATAATATTAACAAGAACTAATTTATATAGTTTTATATACAAAATAAAAAACCAATTAACAGCATGCAAAAATATAGTTCCCCCTTCCTTTAGTCATGCCCTAACACGCCTAGGGCATTCTCTCGACCTATGCCCTTCTCCTCGACAAATAAAACATAAAAGTTCTTGGTTAACTCTCGGACATGACCTCATTCCATAACCCTAACTCCCCACATTTGTAACATTTTAAATTGTTGCTATTACCCAGCTTTCGCCCTTCACACGTTGCACATTTTTTAAAACCAGCCATAATACAAGATATGCATACATTAAATAAAAACCCTACACAAAAAACAATTAAATATACATAATAATCTAACACATATTCCCGCTTAATATACATTGTTGATTAGAAATCTAATGATAATGCTTAATAATATTTTACACAACCTTCTTTTAATTTCACCCAAATATATATATACAATAATTATTATTACAACACTCACAATTTTTATCATACACTTACCTAATCGTAACTCGTTTCCTCGACTGAGTAACAACTTTTCCAATTTTGAGGTCCCAGAATGATCACACTTGTCCCAAATTGCCGAGTTATTATCCTTCTTTCCCACTTTTGACCAAACTTGTGTCTTAGAATATTCCAAATATCAACAGTGGTTAGGGGGGGTTCAACTTACGTTGGGCGCCAAATATTATAACTCCAAATATATTTATGAACTCCAATATTATAACTCCAAATATATTTATGAACTATTCCCTTTATTCAAACTCCAATACAAATCAAATTCAAATTGCGTTGTTCACATAATACAAAAATAGTATATCGTTTGTAGGGAAATTAATTAATGAAATTCTATTCACTCCTTTATTTCTGACCCTCTCTTATTCTATGTGTCTTGTTTCCTTTGTTGGTTTTTAACGCCAGTTGTTCTTCTCCCTTGCGGTCCCTTACGTTACTCTTCTTATATTTCCTTTGTCTCCCGCTTACTATCGTCTAGCATCTGGTAAACACCCCTTGTATCTATGACTGCTATTCTTGACATATACGTGTTAGGCTCCACGCCAGTTGCTCTTCTCCCTTGCGTCCCTTACGTTGCTCTTCTTAGATTTCCTTTGTCTATCTCCTACTATCGTATAACCTCTGTCACATATCCCCTGCCATGCTAGCTACTCTTCACATATATGTCATACATATATGACACGGCCCATTGTCATTTCACGATAGACTTAAAGTTAATGAACAACAGTATCCAACGTATAAAGATGCATGCCATTGAGACATTATGCTTAATGCTTACTGAAGCAACCTTAACTGTACAGTAACACAAATTCGTCTACTATTCGCTACAACGTTCAAGGTACAACGATCTAACAATATCATTCAGCGACGCAATATACAATGAAGCAATGATAGCTATCGATGATCTTTGCATTGTTGTGCCAATTTAAAAATTAGTCATTTCGGTATGAGTTCATCAAATCAAAGAGCATCTGATTTACTCAACATCGATATGAGTCGTGAACAGCAGTACAATATTGTAGCAATGGCAGCGATTGAAACTGGTAATGTCCTACTACTGACTAATGAACAAAAAACAATTTACGACCGCATTATGCTGGCAGTTTCGGCAGTACAAGGATTCTTGTTTGATGCACCAGATGGAACGGGCAAAACATTTCTCATTTCGCTAGTTCTTGCCGAGATACGATCAAAAAATGGCATCGCATTGGCCGTCACATCATCTATCATTACAGCAACTTTAATAGATTGAGGCAGAACAGCTCATTCAACATTTAAGCTGCCACTTAATAATCAAAATAACCCAGACGCAGTGTGCAACGAAAAAAACAATCGTCCGTGGCCACGTGCTCAAACAATGTAAAGATATCATTTGGGATAAATGCATTATGGCAAGGAAAAGAACGACAAACTATTTGGCGGCACTCTGTTACTCCTTTCAGTGATTTCAGACAAACACTTCCCGCCATTCCACGCTCAACGGTGGTGAGATGAACGTTTGCTTAAAATCATTCACTGTGGCGTAATGTTGAAAAACTGAAATTAAACTTGCGCATTCATATGCTTGAAAATCCATCCGCTGATACATTCTCAAAACAACTGTTAGATATTGTGTGATGGCAAAGTTGCTTTAACTGAAAATACTGGATGCATAAAATTGCCGTTGGATTTCTGCACAATCATAGACTCGCAAAATACTCTCATCGACCACATATTTCAAGATCTATGCACACCAGAGAACTGCAAAGTCACCTTTTTTCAACCCGAACCATTTTTTTTAATTTTCAACCTGAACCCGACCCGAAAGCATTTTAAACTTTTAACCCTGAACCCGACCCAAAAAGCATTTCAAAATTTTTAACCCGAACCCGACCCGGCCCGAATGCGTTTAAATATTTTTGACCGAATCTCTCCTGAACGCGTTTCAAATTTTGGTATCCAACGCGAGATTAAAAATATTTGCGGCGTGAAGGGACGGGCGGCTGCCCCCTCTAAATCCAAAAAATCGCAGATATTTTATCATGATATGGCTAAAATTTAAAAAATGGTTATGTTGCCCTCCCTTAATCATTATTTCCCCCCTCTTATTTTTATCCTGGCTACGCCCACGAGGGCGTTTATAATTTAATCAACAAATTAAAATTTTATATACATACCACTGATTTTGATTACTAAATTTCAGTCTTGTTAAGGAGCGGCGCGACAGAAGCGGCGCTCCTGTAGCGCCACTACATTTTTTCAAAAAAAGCTGGAGCGCCCCTCCCTTTTAAAAATGAGGAGCGGGCCGGGAGTAGCTCTTTTTAGGGCTGAAGCGGAGGAGCGCCGCTCCTCCGCTCCTTTAAATTTAGTATATAAATTATATTATTTTTTAAATTTTAATAATATTTGTTAATTAAAATTTTATGAAAATATAATTTCATTTTATTTAAATTTATTCATTATTAAATGTTGAGCCGAGCCGAGCTTTATATTGATTTTTCATCTAATTATTTGAAACATTAAACATCAGTTTTTCCTTTTTATATTAAAAATTTTGAAAAATCTTGTAGGTCATATTAATATTCATTCTATAAATATATAATAAAAAATAGCTTTATTATGGATTTAGTAGAGATTATAGAAGAAAAATCCAAATTTCCATTTCAATCATACAAAAAATATTTCAAGCTTATAGATTGCAGCGATTGTCCATCCTGCATTTATTGGGAATGGATAAAAGATCCAAAACTATGGAACTAATTTATTTTCTTCTTCAGAAATTCGTTTTAGTTCTTCCTATCTTAACATTTAAAACTAATTGACCTATTAAATGGGCCCATCATGGTAAGTAAAATGTTCCCATGTGTACGTAAAAAATCAAACACTTTACAATGTTATTAAAATTGTATAAAAATGTGATGACACATAATGAATGGGCCGCAATATTGCATTTATTAAGAAAATAAAATATACATGATCAAGCATAAATAACAAGTCAAAATCAACAATCAAACTGGGTATAATTTTCTAAAATATATTATAAATATTTTAAACAATAATTGTCTAAAAATACTGAGAATTTAAAGGCAAAAAGACGTTCACCTTTGTATGCGTATAATAATTTCCTTATAGAAGTTTATATATTGTCAAATCAAAGTTCAAATATTTCCTCACACAATATTAGCTGGATCAGACGAGGAATGTTTGTTTTTTGTGAGACTATCCAAAACTTTCATATCATCATCATCAAGTGTAAGCTTAAGTGCTTCCATGTTGGTTTTAATCCTCTGTGGATTTCTAGATTTTGGTATTATCATGACCCCGTGTTGAATAGCCCATCTTAGCAAAACTACAGAATTTTCAGTACCATGTTTCTGAGCAATTTGACCCACAGCAGAATTTTCTAATAAATCTTGGGATTTTTGAGATCCCAAAGAAGAGAAAGCTTGCAGGTGAATGCCTTTATTCACACAATAATCCAACAAGTCTTTTTGGTACAAGTATGGATTAAATTCTACTTGATTAACTGCTGGCACAATCTCACATTTGTATGGTCCAGGATTCAACATTTCTTCTAAATGCTTAATTGTGTAATTGGATACCCCTATACTAAGTAATTTTCCTGCTTTATGGGCCCCTTCCATTGCTTTATAGCTTTGTGCTCTCAAGTCTTTGTTTTTAGGATCAGTGATATCTAAACCTTCACATTTGGGCCAGTGTATTAGGAAAAGGTCAAGATAAGGGGTATTAAGTTTTGTTAATGTTTCATCAATAGCCCCTTCTGCAGAAGCACCTTGTTTGTTTGTAGCTTGACCCCAAAAAGTATTTTAATAAATAAACATTTTTTGTAAAAAAACTCCAGGTAAAGCAAAATTAAAAACAATGGATAAAAACTTCCTTAGAAATTATCAAGCTTCTGAATAAGTTACTATTGCCTATTATAAATTGTTAGCAAAATGAGATATATTTAGGTAATTAATAATAACTAATACCTAATTTTGATGTTATAAACACATCTCGCCGTTTTAATTTGTATTTAGGAAGTAGATCTGAGAGTGCTTTTCCTATGATTTCTTCATTATCATAAGCTTCTGCAGTATCTGGATAAAATACATATTATAAGGCTACTAATAAACACTTGAGAAAACTAAAGCTAAAAATAAATGAATTTTACCAAAAGCCCTATAACCAGAATTTAATGCTGAGTCAATAACAGCATAGACATCTTCCTTGCTAACAATTTTATATGTGCCAACTAAAACAAAGATAATAGAATCGAAAAAAATATTAAGTATATAATATTTGTTAAGAAAATAGCTTTTTAAAGGCAGTATAATTACCTCCTATAATCGGTATTTCGTGTCCGCTATTAAGCTTTATCATTTGCATTTCACTTAGGCGCAAAATGTAGAAAGCTGGAAATACGGAAAACTAATCAAATCCATATATTATATTATGAATATGTATTTATATCTATAATTATTCACATATATTGTCCTTATATAAATGTAAATGTATATATGTAGTGCATATATACTTTTTAATGCATAGATGGATTTAAATGGCCTAGGCTATGTATTCTCGATTCAGAGTGATAAATAACAAAACGTAAAACGCATTTCTTAAACGTTCCATTCCCGAGCGCAATCATCGCGTTCGTTAATTTGTGTGTTATTGTTTACAAATTTTTTAAATTCGTCATTTTTGCTTGTTCTAATCCATATGGTAACAACAACATTTTGTGGCAATATAAAGGTATGATAAATAGATATATTAACTATTTTCCTAGATAAATAATTTTGAATTTTTTATCTTTTCAAACAAGATTTGTTCATTAATTTAACATTTTGTGGCAATAAAAAGGTATGATAAATAGGTATATTAACTATTTTCCTAGATAAATAATTTTGAATTATTTTCTTAGATCAGTTGCAAAAGAGGTGGGAAAAATACATCAACCATTCAAAGGTTCAACATATTTGTCTCATTTACTAAAACATCAATCAATAGTTGATTCAAATACATCAACCATTCAAATGTTCAACATATTTGTCTCATTTAATAAAACATCAATAAATAGTTGATTAACCATTGTATTTAAGAATTTATAACATATATCTAATAGGTTTTTTTAATGAGGTTGGAAACCTTATTTGTTATCCGTGTAATACAATAAACCTTGTGTTGTTGCTTATATTATTGTTGTTAGCAGTGTTTCAACATATTAATACTATTTGTGAGTCAGGGAGAGTTACAATTATTAATTGCTATGCAATTTATATTAATAAGAATGACCATTTAAGTATTTTATCAAATTTATAATATGATTTTCATTAGAAATCATTAGTATAACAATTTACAATTTTGCATACATATTCTGACAAATCCTTAAATATTAGTTTGTAAAAATCTGAATACATTTATACATATTTCATTAAGAGTCACATAATATAAGTGCTGTTTTCTTATTTTAAGAGTTAATTGGTAGTATCAGAATTCCTGTATGTTCTAAAAGTGCAAAAGCTTTGTGCATATGGTTACCAACAATTTATTAATTCTATTTTCAAAACTTATTTTTTAAATGTTATAATCTAAAAGTTACTCAAGATAGTTACCAACAATCTTCTATTTCATTTTTTATAAAAGGCACATATAAAAATGTCAAAAGCATTTTCAATATTTTTTACCTGATGTCATAACCTAAAAGTTACTCAAGATAGTTACCAACAATCTTCTATTTCATTTTTTATAAAATGCACGTATAAAAATGTCAAAAGCATTTTCAAATCTAATTTTTTATAACATGCTATCTTAAAAAATACAGTTTATTTAAATTTGAGCCAAATTCAGCAAACCTTTTAGGAAATTTATTGAATCTCTAAAAAAACAACACTCAAATATGTCAGCTGCAGTTTATTATTTTTAAACAATAAGAAACAATGGTGAATCAACTATTGATTGATGTTTTAGTAAATAAGACAAATATGTTGAACATTTGAATGGTTGATGTATTTTTCCCACCTCTTTTGCAACTGATCTAAGAAAATAATTAAAAATTATTTATCTAGGAAAATAGTTAATATATCAATTTATCATACCTTTTTATTGCCACAAAATGTTGAATAAATGAACAAATCTTGTTTAAAAAGATTAAAAATTCAAAATTATTTATCTAGGAAAATAGTTAATATATCTATTTATCATACCTTTCTTTTCCCGCAAAATGTTGTTGTTACCATATGAATTAGAACAAGCAAAAATGGCGAATTTAAAAAAATGTAAACAATAACACACAAATTAACGAACGCGATGATTGCGCTCGGGAATGGAACGTTTAAGAAATGCGTTTTACGTTTTGTTATTTATCACTCTGAATCGAGAATACATAGCCTAGGCCGATTTAAATAAATGTAATAACGATATACACAAGGAACGCCTAACAATATATTACATATTATAATGTATGTTATATACAGTACATATTTATATATATAATATATTATATATATTGTATATATTTATTTATGTAATTAACTCTTTTTAATTTGATATTTTAGATCATATATTTAGGGTTAGGGTTATTTTCGTTATTATCGGCTTTCTACATTGTGCGTCAGATTCTTGCATTTCATTAAAGTCAGCAAAACGGAATCCGAGTCAACTAGCAACCACACATAAATAAGAATCCAACCATCTGGCGAAATGGGATTCAGTTGCAATTGACCAAAGAGCAAATAACAAATAAATGTTTACGAAAATGCATCTGTCGATTAAAATGTGTGCATCTAATCCTAACCCAAACCTAAAACCCCGACCTAAAACACTAACCCTAACGTTTTCGTCACTGTAAACCCCTCTCAAGGAGCATTTTCGTTAAATATTCATAGACATTCGTAGACATTCATAGATATTTGGTCAGTTAAACTTTGGTCGAATGCACCGATACGGCGAAATGGACAGCCGGCGAATAGTCATAAAAGTTGCAAAAAGGTGTGCTTATTTGAATCCACACATCTGGCCAAATGGACAGCTTGCGAAAAGTCATAAAAGTTGCAAAAAAGTTTGCTTATTTATATATATATAGAATATAAAATTTATATATACAATATATATTAGACTTTTTGTTAGAATTGCAATATGGTTAACGATGGATGGATGTAGTTTATGTTAATAAAACATATGATACTATAATGAATTTCCATAATATTTTAACTTTTATATTTTCAAATAAAAAAGGCTATAAATAGCACAATTTTAACTACTTAAAGAAGATGCAAGAGTATGATAGATTATTTATATTGGAGTATAAATGGATAATATTGTAGTTTTCTTTGTAAGGTAACAATGGCATAATATATAATAATCTAAGATATAGGAATATAATAAAAAATTGCATATTAGACTGTAAATTGTGTTTAACGTTGAGGTGATATAATTAATGCCGTAAGCTAATTTTACTCCTTAATTCTTACATTTAACGTTTTATCCACTATGTAAGCAACATGCAGCCTAAAATGGGGTATAACCGCCCTACTCTACATCTGTTGTTAATCACATTTTTAAAATATGGGGGTCAGATATAGTTACACCCTTTAAAAGAATCACTTGTTGCTGCAAAGTGTTGATCTTTTATGATACAGAAACCTAACTAATAAACATGACAATAACATTTTGATAAATATTCCAAATCTCAAACTTAAATAATATAATTCTAAAGATGCAGCACACAGTTTGGCAAGTTTAAAAATAATTTAGTTTCTAACCCTAAAAATATACATAAACATGACATTAACATTTTGGTCAGTAATACAAATCTTGAACTTAAATACTTATATAATCCCAATTATACTGTACATATTTTGGCAAATTTGAAAGTAACTTAACCCTAAATCTATATCAACATGACAATAACATTTTAATAAATATTACAAATTTTAAAATTCAATACTTATATAAGCCTAACCTAATAATCATCTCAACTTAGTTTGTAACCCTAAAAGTCTATATAAACATGACAATAACATTTTGGTAAATATTACAAATTTTAAACTTCAATACTTATATTATCTTAACCTAACTCAACTTAGTTTCTAACCCTTAAAATCTATATCAACATGACAATAACATTTTGGTAAATACTACAAATTTTAAACTCTTATATAGTCCTAACCTAATAATTATCTCAACTTAGTTTCTAACCCTTAAAATCTTATCAACATGACAATAACATTTTGTTAAATATTACAAATTTTAAACATCAATACTTTATAATCCTATGTCTATTGTAGTGTTGCGTCCATTACCTTGATTGATTGCTCGCGGCATCATACTTATGTCTTGAAACTTAATTGACTCATTTACATTACCTTACTACTTCGCGACGTTAATAATATACACCTCGAGAATTTACCACTAAATATAATTGATTTATTCAATTAATTCGCGATTATATAAAGGCGTTTAAAACACTTCTTCAATCACTCTTTACTTTTCGAACTTATTTCTTTTCCCTCACTTTTATATACCTTCAATAAAGAGTCCCCTCATAATATCTATCGTCTACTTACCTAGCCCTCGCAGCCTTCAGATATTGCTTTTAAGTCATCAGACATTCGAGAATCTTATGCTTTCCTATGGATTCTGCAGGTGGCCTCGCCTGCATAAAGCCATTTTTCAAAATATCATATAACAATTGATAATAATAACTCCTCCATTTTACTAAACTTATTCACCAAATTTTGTAACCTTTAAGTCAATGGGTGTATACCTAAAAATATAACGCTCATAGTCTTTAAAGCTAAGCTTTTAGCTATAAGGAAGGCCGACAATTTAGCCAGGCCTATCGCTATCGGCGGTGTCTTTCGAAGAATTGTTTCTAAATTTATTTGTTCGCAAACCCATATTGACACCTACTTTAATTCCGCATCAACTAGGCTTTGGGGTCAAAGAAGGGTGCGAGATAGCTACCCATGCCGCACGCTTAGCCCTGGAACACCTCCCTCTGGGTGACTCCTTTATAAAACTGGATTTTAAAAATGCTTTCAATAGCATTCGCCGCACAGATTTCATTAATGATTTTATCAAGCTATTTCCCCAATACACCAACTACATCATTTTAAGTTACGGATGTCCTTCGATTTTAAAATTTGGAGAATTCTTCCTTGAATCCGCTGAAGGGATCCAACAAGGTGACCCCCTAAGCCCCTCTTTGGCTATAAATCACCTAATTAACGAAATTAACAAACATTGTAAACACACCCTTAATGTTTGGTATCTAGATGACGCCACTCTTGTTGGCACCATTGACAACCTAGTCCAAGCATTAGATGTAATACATGCTTTTTTCCCCGCTTTAAATTTATGTTTAAACGCCTCTAAAAGTGAAATATATTCTGACTTGGATAATATTAACCCAAAGTTTTTTGACTAAATTAAAAATGACAATATGTATGTTTGAGGCGCACCTATCGGGGGACCTAAGTGCCTCAAAAACTTTTTTGACAAAAACCTCTCTTCCTTAAAAACCAAATTAGATATTTTTAAATCTGTGCCTTCTCATCATTCATTTTATATTATAAAAAATTATTACAACATTAGCAAAATTTTATTCTGCTTCCACTCCACGCAAGCTTTTTTATTTAAAGGTGTTTTACACAATTATCAACACTTTTTTAAATCCACACTTGAATTTTAAATATTTCTTTTAACACGAATACTTGGCTTCAAGCCACTCTTCCCCCGGTGGTCTTGGTATTCGCTCCCCAACTGCGATTTCCTTAGCCGCCTTTTAAACAATCTATTAAACCTTGTCCCTCTCTCACTCAACCCCTCTATCAATCAAGCCTTATCTCTATGGAATGAGAATGTCAATTTAGGAGTTGACATTCCACAACCATATCCCAAAAAGATTTGGATGCAAGTTTGGTGTTGCGGTCCGTTGCTTACCTTCTCTCGACCTGCGACACCAAACAGCATTGCAATCTTAGGTCATTGGCTTTTGACCAATCCAGTCATGAATGGCTTGAAGCTTACACTAGTAAGGTTTCGAGATGTTTTTAGAGAACCCTACCCTGTCCTTCAACATAGCCCTCCGCTTGGGCTGTAAATACACGTCTCCATACCCCTGCCGGCTTTGTAATTTACTTGTAGATAAGAAACCGCGTCACCCTCTGCATTGTAAATTTAACAAAAGCCGGTATAGTAGGCACCAAAAAATAGATACACTGAAGCTGCCCTCAAACGGGCAAATGTTCCTTCCATCCTTGAACCGTCAAATCCCTCTCTCGAAGGGCAGATGCGTCCTGACGGTTCGTCACTTATCCCATGAGACAAAGGCCATTTCTTAAAATGGGACTACACCTGTATTCACCTGTTTGCCCCCTCCAACGATATTCACGACCCCCTAGGATCGACAGAGCATCTTAAATCCTTAAAATAATCAGCTTTATCAGAAACCTCCATTTTTATTCCTATCGTCTTGTCGTGCTCAGGGACGTTTGGGAAGAGCGCATTAAATTTTTTTAAAGAACTCAATAAACGCTCGCCTCCTTCAAAAATTTCGATTAGTTTTTTACTATGACAATCAATCGCCATTGCGAAAGAAAAATCCAATTTTTATTCTTTGATGGATTCAATGCCCATTCTTAAAGAAGACGAAGAAAGTGATAATGTGTTTTAATCATTTTTTATATATGTTCGTTCTTGTATCTTTTTATTGATTCCACTATATATTTAATGAAGCATGTCAATTCCAAAAAAAAAATTATCTCTTATCTTGCTAATATGAGTCATCATGATGCCCTTGGATATTTTTAGCAAATCTATTCTGATAAATATTATCATTCTTTAAATTTTGGTATGAAATTATGCCTTTTATAATTTGAATCATAGGCGTACAGAAGGGGGAGAAAAAGGGAAATTCTACCCCCTTGGCAAATATAATAACATATTTTTAGATTGAAAGTTTTTATTCTATAGCTGTGTAACTGACTCAAAATGACATTTATAAATAAATACCGATATATACTTTTTTTTTAAATTAAATTTTGACAAGAAGTCAATTAACCATTATTCTCTTTTTTCGCTAGCGTTTATTCACTTGCATTACAATGAAAAAAAGAAATTTGGATCATTATTTCCCATTGGCGCCTTTAACGATTCATCGGGAGTTAGCCCCAACTCCGGATAAAATTCTAGATGTCTTATCTTTTGGCAAAAGAAAATTTAAAATTGTTTTATAGCGACTATTTTTATACACCGCTTTTGTATTTATATAATTGAAATAAAAATGTTTTTAACAAAATTGGAAATTTTCTACCCCCTTGAGAAAATCCTGGCTACGCAGCCTGATTTGAATCAATAAAAAACTTTATCCAAGAGTCATATAATAATCTCGTGCACTTTTAAAGTTAAATTGCAATTAAAGTTGTTTCTTTTAAAAAAGAAAATAGTTCCAGATGCCTTTTTTTATAAAATAATAAATGATTCTACTTGTTAATTAACAGCTATACTTATAACTTGCTGTGTTCTATAAATACATACAAAATGTAAATTTTCTTTATATGTCAAATACATATATATATTATCAATAGAGACTTAGGATTTGTAGGAGGAATTGATACACCATCTATAAAATTCATAGAATGTTTATAAATAAATTTGCAAAAATATATTATCAATAGAGACTTAGGATTTGTAGAGGAACTGATACATTATTTAAAAAAATCATAGAATGTTTATAAATAAACTTACAAATAAGGGAACAAGGTGAGGCTGGAGCTGGGGGAGACTTAGGATTTGTAGGAGAAACAGCTTTCCTACTTGCATATAGAATATGTTAATGATATAATTATATTTAATTATTAACTAACTATTAGGATAAAACAAATTGAATTTTAGATATTTTACACTTAAAAATTTTGAGTTCTTAGGTTATATTAGGTGTTTATACCAAATGAACTGTTGGCAAATAAATTTAGACAAAATGTGTTAACGATTGTTCGGCTGACCGGTTGTCGGTTGACTTGAAAGGAGCAAAACATTCCTAATTTTTTATAACCGCAAAATGAGACTTAATAAATGGTTATCAATCCTTTAGATAAACTAAAATTAAATTTAGTCTATCTTAATTGAAAATTCTTTAAATCAATAGTAATTTTTTGAATAAATGAAGCTAGTTTATTTTATTAATGTACCAAAATAATTGACTGCATTGCTCAACTGTTATCGATAGTTAACTAAAAGTAAATTATAAAAATATTTCACATTGTTTATTAATGATATAGAAATCAAATTTGCTAGTTTTTAAGAACACATTTATAATATACTTCGTATATCCGCTCAGGTGCAATCACTTATTAAGCAAGGCAAACGATATACTTTAAATACTGGCAATATTAATATTATAATAACTGATATATAAAAGCGTGTATAGTTATTGTTTTTAATTGTACGAGGAACATTTATAATCGGGAATAAAAAAAAACTGTGTGTATATATGTGTGTATGAAGCTTATATGGGGTAATAAAAAAATCGATAATCATTTCTGGAACGATCGTAGGCTTTTAGGAAAAGCTAAATTTATCAATAATCTTCTAGGAAAAGCTAAATTAAACAATAATCTTCTAGGACGAAACATCGATTGACGTCATAGCGTGTGACTAACCTATTTCTCAGAACTGACATTCTGAGTAATTGATTTGATGGATGTCGTCTAGACTGATGTTGTTATATCAATGCTGTCGTCACCACAGAAACTCCCCTTCTAAATATATTTATGGAAAAAATATATCGATTGAAAAATGGAAATCATGTCAAATTTTTTCGAAGTTTCTTCGGCCAATGAACATTTCTACCCTTTCGTGTCACTTTCTTTGGGTCTTTAACTTCTTAAGTTCCATCTGTTAATTAATTTTGTGTTTTGTTGTTAACAGGGAGGAGTGGCTCATCTGTACAAAAAAAGATCGGTTTCAGTTTATATATTTTTTAATGACACATTGTGTTTTATAGACCTATCCAAATTTGTAGAAACTAAGTTGCGAAATTGCTGTCTTAAGAGTTTCGTTTATTAAAAAAATACGAGCCAGACCTTAATTATATGGCATTTAATCAGGGTATTATGTACTATTAAAAATATATTTAAGAATTGCGTATACGCATTGTTTAAATCCGCATTTTAACAAAACATTATCTACTCTTTGGATATAATTTCAAAAACTAAATTCAGCTTCCATTTAAGTAGCCTTGTGTTTATTTAAATGGAAAATTTACAAGCAAGGGTTTTAAATTTTTAATGAAATGCGAACTTAAATCTCGACGCGAGACTCTTCTTTAAAGACAAATACCTTCTACAATGGTAAAACATTGCATTATGTAAAATATTTTTTTTAAACATCGGACCAAGCCATTTTGCTGAATTAATTTAATAAAGAGATATGCCAACTAGAATTGTATTGGCGCCAAACCTCGTGCATAGCATAATAGAGACCAACCTGGTGATATTTCTACCCTAACAGCAGTCAGTAACTAGAAGTCGATTAAGAAGAGGCAGTTGACAAAAAATTGAAATCATTTGTTATACAATTCTCTTACTCTTTATCTAAACTTAGGTGTTGATAATCTAGTTCATCCAAAAATCAACTAATATAACTTAATATTAGAGTCAGATTGGTTGTGGTACATGTGTTTAAAATTTTTTAGTAGCATCATGGAATTACGTATGATGGGTTAATATATCCTGACGTTTTTTCCTTTAAATTGGCAAGCTAATCAAAGATCCTTTTATTAAAACTAGGAGGGACGTATTTAGTTTATGGGCTTTAGTTTCTATAATGGTAAATAAAATTTAATACCTTGTTAATTCCAATTACTGCTTGATTTAATTAACATAGCTAAAAAGACAAACTTTAAAAAGAGTTTAAGATGAAAAATATATTTTTATTGCACCAATCTATTTCTTTAATCACATATTGCATAACATTTAAATATTTAGCAATATTTAATAATAAGCTATTTATTTAAAAAGATCCTCTCAAATCGCATATTTTCTATAATAATTTGAACAAACTATCCTTTAAAATTGCTAACTTTGACACCAAATTCAACCTTAGGACTTAAAAATGTGTGCATTTGTCTATAATTCTTTTAAGAGTGTAAGCAAATAGTTAAATTGATCATTTCTATCTATTGGATATAAAATATTTTAAGAAATAAGGCTTAGATTTGGTGTTGTTCCAAAAAACATGATCTGTAATTATAAAATTTTATAAATATTAATTTTTAGGGTTAATGGAATTATATGCGTTTTTATTATCATTTAAATATTAAAATTTAGACGCTAGCGTCAATATGATTAATCACTAAAAATTTATTTATCACGTTTTAAAAACTTTTACATTAAAAAACCTATTTAAATGACTTAATTTACTCAAATAAGCACTTTAGACAAATTTGATTCCAATATGCAGAAGTAGCTGAGGTGCAACAGAAAAACTTTCTCTAGATAAAATAAATATTTTAAGAATAATCTTTTCACCTTAATTTAACGCTAAAATTTCCCTAAAATTGAAAATAAAGAATGCTTTCATACTACTTAGTTTATTAGCACTATCTTGCGTTATTGAAAAACCAATATGATACAATTTCTCAAATATTTTGAATTTTTTGATAAAACGACTTCTAATCATAACTTTTAATCCAGTGACAAAAATGATTGGAATGTTAGGAATGTGTAATGAAGTGCGAAACAGCAATCGATGTTATATTTTACTATAAATCTGGCATTTATTCTCTCACGCAAAAGCATATTTGTTACCCAATTTGATTATGGGAAGAAGTAAGCATTTGAAGCTATTAATATATATTTTCTTTTATATTTTTTCCCTAAATTCTTTTGACAAATTATAATTGTAAATTGGCTATATTTTAATGTTTAAATTTAAAACTTCTTATTATTTAGTTTTATATTTGTTTGCAATTAGTTATCTTTTTTAACCATGTTTGTTATTATTTTTGTATATTTTTCATTGATTATATCTTGCATCATATAATTATAACAATATGAAATAACATTTAAAAACCTCTGTAATGTTGAGTTTTCTTTAAGTCATAAAATATATTATTTTAACATTGCTTTAAAATGCATCAAATAAAACCCTAAGATAAACTAAGGTTATTGTGTTCATCAAAAGCATGCAAGGTTTTTTTACCTCCCATATTAATTGCTCATATATAATTTGTCACCCTTTTCTTAAACTAAATCCACCTCTTGTATTTAATTTTTAATTCATTGTATAATTGTGCATTGATACCTTTTCCATTGCTTACTTCATTTCTATATACGCTATTTTTTATTCTCTAAGCTATATCCCATGTCACTATAAATGACACTTTTTTTTGTGACATTTGCTGTTGTTATTGCAAGCAGATGTTCTCTAAAGGGACGTAAATGTTATAGCATAACTTTTCTTCCACCTTATCCCTACCATAAAGTAACAACTTTCCCAGCTACAAAAGTTTATACATGCAATGTTTGTATCTATGATTGCTTAAAAATTAATCATTAGAGAGTGTTTTTTGCAGCCTGTAAAACTTCTTTTTTTAGTACTTGGCAATGAAATTGATAATGCTACATAAAAATTATAACATAATATGTCAAAAAGAATCTTCTTCCTTTTAAAAGTGGAATAAACTTTTTCTCAAACATAGCCCTCCAAACTAAACTTTGATTAGATCAACTCCCTGGTGATAAAATAAGTGGACATTGTTGATCTACTCCTCCTCCCATCACAATCTAAATATTACCCATTAGTCATTCTATGCTTATTATTTACATTACCTCCCCTAACTTTTATATTCATTTTTACTATCTGTGTCCACCCTTCCTCCGACATTCAACACAATTTTGGTTAAAATTTGAAAGAATTGACAACAACTTATGTACAAATTATTAAAATTATATAAGTAATCTTTTGAGTGCTACCTAACGTGCCCACCCACAGCCAGGATTGAAATTTGGGAGTGTGAAATATATGGTAATGTTAGTAACTAGAAAATCAAATAATTTTAATGATTATTTAAGCGGCTGACAATCCTGCATCTAAACCTGTTTTGGGATTTCTTTAACTCTTAACCTTACATCAATGTGATGGCAGTATAGCATCCTTGTGGTCTCTTCTACCCATCCCTACCAAAGGAAAAACACCTTTTTAAACCTCAGCAGTAGCCACTGGTCGACCTCATTAATATTCTGGGGCCGAAAGAAATATCTCATCTCCAGCCAGCCAGATGAATAAAATAAAATAAACCTGTAGTAGACATAGATTTTCACCCTTCATGATTTATGTGTGTTACACAAAAGTCAAAGACGCCTCTTAGCAGTTAGCTCGTAAATCAGTTAGGATGTCCTTTTTTATTTATACTCTCCACCCACACCTTTTGCTTCTTTTCATCTCACTCACTCCCTCTACTATTTATTTCTACCCCCAGACTCATCCTTTCATTTCATTACAAATTGCCACTTCTCTCACCTCCTTAATGCTCTAAAAACGGCTGGGTTTTGTTTGTTTGTCTGGTCGACCTTTTATTCAACTAAGACTAACTCCCTACTCAGGTCTGTTTTTCAAATCTCGCCTACCCTAGAGGTCGACTTAGAAATGCAGATTAAAAATCTTTGCTCTGTTTATGTTTAGTCGACTTAAAGCAAAGGTCGGCCAAACAAAACCTTGCCCTTTACTCTTTATTTAGCTAAGCCGTAGAGAACTGCACGGGTGACCCGACCCGAAGTCGGGTCGGGTTCGGGTAGAAAATTTGAAAATGATTTCGGGTCGGGTCGGGTCAAATTTATAGAGTCGGGTCCAAGGTTTATGCATTGTAGAAAACACGGGAGACCTATTTTTTAATTAATGTTAATTGCTAAGCAAAGAGTGTTTTTGAATATCGAAATATACAACTAATTTAAATCATTCATTAATTAATTCTCTTCCTATTTTTTTAAATTTTAAAACTCCGAACTCTGAAGTGCTGGCTAATTCTCATCACTAATTCAAACTACATAAATTACTCCTGTTTTTAATTTGACTATTGAAAGGTAACTTATTTCAATATTTTTTAAATTTTTTTAGTGTTAATCATGAAGTTTTAGCTAATCCTCATCGTTAATTTAAATTACATTTAATACATATTTAAAAGCCAACTTAAAAGTAAGTTATAATTTTATAAATGTTTCATTTGCAAATTAAATTTATATGGTATGATAACTTGTTTATTTATAAAATATTTTGAATCATGTGCAACATATAGATATTTTACCCTAAGACAATATATCTAAAGCATAAAGTGAATATAAAAATAATTTAAAACAACAAAAAAAAACATTAATATTATAATAAATATATAATAATTAGATATATAAAAAAGGTTTTTAATAACAATGATTTGATATTAAATAGTAAATTCATTAGACATAATCTGTGGTTACAATTTGTTTCATTAATAGCACTTTTTTTGTCGATTTAATTTTACACACCGCAATTTTCGCGCTCAGTAATTTGTTTTAATAATTTTTCTGGTCGGGTCGGGTTCGGGTTGAAGTTTTTAAAATGCGGGTCGGGTTCGGGTAGAAAACTTGAAAATGATTTCGGGTCGGGTTCGGGTAGAAAATTTGAAAATGATTTCGGGTCGGGTCGGGTTCAGGTTGAAAAAAAGTGACTTTGCAGTTTTCTAAGCTAAGGTAAGTAGAAAGGAGCGTTTAAAAAGCGCTTCCCTTAATTGAGTTTACCGACTGATCCAAGGATGGGGGGGGGGGAGGGGGTGAGATGAGGAAATGAAAATATTTAAGCTTCAGGGGCCCAGGGGAATCTCGGAGGAATGAATGTATGTATGTGATCAGTGATGTGATAGCTATAATATCATATCAAGCAAACGATCAGCTCTCCTCATCCTGCATATTACCTGCCATCTATTTATAAATATTTACGTATTTAAGTAGTTCCCTTTCCTCCATCTACCTCTGTGTATCCTTTGCTTCTTCTATCTTTCCTATTTCCCTCCCCCCCCCCCCCCTATATCATATTTTATTCTCATTTAATTACCGATTAATTGGAGTGCCACTCACTCACTACCTAGCTATGCAGCTACCAACCCACCACCCAGTACCACCTAGTTTTAGTTAGATTGTCTTCAAGGTGTTAGTAATTGGTTGGTGTACATACATTCCACAAAGTTAATATTCCTTAATTTGAGCGCCATCTTGTGTGCTAATGTAGGAAGGGACCCTCGGTGGACTCGCTTTGATATATAAATAGGTTTAGGGCGTGTTTTTAAATGTTTGCATTTGGGACTCTTCGCCGAGCATAACCTAACCCAAACGTATTTTGTCAAAATCATAACCACCGCTGAAAAAACTTGTAAAATGTAAGTTGAAAATGTGGCGCTATTTATTCGTTATATTTAAGGGGCATCATAACATAGCCTAAATTCTTATTTTGAGCTGCTTCCTACATTCCCCCCTTGGCTTTAGCTTGTGAAAACTTTTTAACTGGAAGGGGGGTGTAGATGTAATATTTAGGAATACGGAGATTTGAGTCTTAATTTTAAAGATCGGCTCTAGACGACAGACAGGACAAAACGAGCACAAACAGCTGTGAACTCATTTATAAGGGAGGAAGAGATTAACTTTATATTAACCTTGTTTTTTGGATGACGCATGGGAGGACAAGTAATTGGGAAGGGAAGAACGCGTCGTTCCCGCATACAAATGAAATGACCCCCGCAACACCTATCAAAACCTTTTATTTAAAGGGTCAACTTGACCAAAATTTGTGTAATTCTTTTGGTCACCACGTTGCAAGTGTCACAACGACAGTTAAGTCAAGGCGTTGTGCTTTTGCCCCTCTTCATTCATTCATTCATTCTCCCCTTTGACTTTTACACACGCACACTCCTTAAACTCTCCACTTCTAATTACTTGCCTCGTTCTGTTTGCATGACACTAAATTCTTGACATTTCACCACGCCCCCCCCCAACCTCTCCTTCCCTTCTCATTTTTCCATCAAATTCTTCTTGTTTGGAGTGAGTGGGTGGTTGAAGATAAACGCGAATAATTCATTTCTTGTCTCGAACGACCACAAGCCTAAAAGAAGCTGGTTTAAAATAATAATTTGAACAACTCCTCCCCAACCGATCTGTTAGTATAGCAAATAGCACTGCATAAACTATATGCATGAGTAGGATCATATGTAATAGTCAAGATTTAATCAATCCTCACCGAGAGCTGACCACGTGTAAACACAAATCGCGCTCATACATCATAATATATACGCTTTCACGCTCGCTCAACTTTATTCACAATTTTATTAAAGTGTGATATCTTGATTGCTAACATCGTTTCCCGATGTTTTTTCCTTGATAATTGATAAATCATTGCCCCTAAATATGTATATCTTAAAACAGCACAAAATTTTAAAACTCTCTTATGAATGAATGAATGAATGTCCAGCTAAATGTAGTAAATTAGGCATTTTTATGGCAATTAATATGCAAATTTAGGTCCTCCTCACCCCCCTTTAATTTCACTTTTCGCACTCGTTATCATTGAGTTGTTGACAATATTTATTCTTCCCCCTCTACGACAATTTGGTTGTAACGGAGGAGGAGGGAGGCAGGCACCTGAGAATAATGAGCCTAATTTGTTGTTCTCTCTCCTCCCGCCTCCGGTCATTTCGGTACGCTAGTCATAAAGAGGGGGGGGGGATGAGTATGAAAGGATGTTCTGCTCAATCTCCATACAAATTTTCTCCTTTTTTGACACCTTTTTTCTTTATACATTTTGACTCGTTAAAATGTTACATTTTTACTTCGTTTTTTTGATAATTGCTACTTATTACCCTTAAGCATGGAATAGATATGGAAATAGGATGAGCCGTGACGTTACGTTTTTTAAAAAAAGAATACTTAATATTATCTAATACAAGGGGGCGGGCTAAGAGGGAGCGGTTTGCTGTGTAATTCGATATCTAGTTGTACCAAATGGTTGCCAAGCCGTTTTACGAGACATTAGTTATTTACACATCTAAATGCAATTTTATTTAAATTATAGCTTTCGGTGTCTCATGTAAATAGATCTTTACTTATTAAAAGGGTTTGTCTGTTTTGATGGGCCAGGATTGTAATCTTGTTAGCCTTAGGGCCTGGATAATGGCTACCATGTTGATTAACCTTTTATACAAGATTTGGCATCCTGTTGTTTGTTTGTCTGCATATTTTTCATATTTCTGACTTCCCCCACTCCTAAAGACACTTTTCCTATACAAATTCCTCAGCCTTTTTTCATTTCATCACTGTTGACATACGTGTAATACATTTTGGCTAAAATTGTGCCATTGCCCCCCGGGGCCAAATGTTAAGTCAGAAGATTTTTTATTTAAGTCGGTACTTGGAGGGATGTTTTGCACAATTTGATTCAAACTCGGCACATATCGTTTTAATAAAAGAACCAGGTAAAATTTTTGCTTTTGTATTTCTTCTCGAGCGTTTTGTGAATTTTATGTTACATTGGGATCTAGACTAATATCTAAAGGTTTTGCTTCGATATTCTGAGCTGTTTGGAAGCCATAACTAGTACTAAAAAAGTAGTGATTAAAATGAGCGTTAAATTAGATTAGACACCAACAACCGATTGGGAATGCTTGTGGAAGTAATTGCTAATAAGGGAATTTTAATTCAAATGGACTGCCCCTCCACCCTCATTTATTTATGGCTAGCAAATATACCTCGAATCTAGAGTGCTTGGGCGGTTATAAAAAACAATTCTGTTCTGGCTCTTGACATCAAAATAAAGAAGCTCTTGTTTTACAGTAAAAGTGGATTTATTTTGTTGGAAGTGTGGAAGGTTGTAATACAGTAGATCCTCCTTGACATATTTTACATGCAGTGCTCCTTTCCTTTTAATTAAGGTCGCTCCCCCTCTCAAATTCCTTGGGCCGACCTCCCCTAGTTGCCACGTGTGCATTTTTTTTGCATTGACTCGGGCGGGGCGGGGATCTTAATTAACCTGATCTTTTTCTTCATGTTTTGTGGAATGTGGGAATTTAGCCTTAGCGAGCTTTGGATTTAGGGGGGGGGGGCAATAGTAATTTAGGGAGGGGCAAAATGATTATTTTTTAAAATTATGGCCATTTATAAACTTTCAACAAATTTTTAGATTTAGAGGGGGGCAGCCGCCCCTCTCTGTCCCCTCCCCCTTCCCTGGATACGCTCATGGCCTTATATAGAAATATTTGGATTTATATGAATTTGTGTGTAAGTACTTATGGGATCCCCTCCGTTACATCAATCAAAACTTGGCCCCTCTTTTAAAATCCCGTTTTAATGAATGTTCATTTAAAATAGATCCCTTGCAGTTAACTATTTAACGTAATATGCACAAATATTATTAGTTTCAATTTCTTTTGCCTTAGATGATTTCTTCTATTTATTATAATATGTATATATTTTATCCGAACGCACAGAATTTTCCACGGACGACTTACAAAACACGCAAGAAAAAATGTTACAAGACTACATGGAGGTGGCCCAGCAAAAATTAAACGTAATCTCCCTTAATTTTGTCTCTAACTATAATATCATGTAATGTTTACAAACTTTTTAAATTCCCTCAAATGTGAGGTAGTAGTTTTAAGAATACAAGTATTTAGCTGGGACATACGATACGTAAAAATACATTTTGCCTATTTTTAGGCTGATATTATCATAATTTTTTGCACCGTAATATGATGGGATTTAGGTGAGACAAAAGATGCAATTGTACACGAGCACGAGCACCACATCGCAATCGGATTTGGAGCGGGATAGTGGAAGCGCGACAACTAGCGATTTGAATCTCAATTCCAACCATTCTTCCGGTATGATGATGATAAGTCATAAAGTGCCCTAACCGCTACCGCGTTTTTATTTTTTATTAAAACGAGCGATTTCAAAACACTTAAATTTATTGCTTTTATTCGTAATTATTGGAATTAAATAACAAAGACCTCAATTATCAGTCAAAATCATAGACTTGCAACAAAGTTTATAAACAATTCTTGAATTGCCTTGGGGTATACATATATTAAATTTAAATGCCCGACAAAAATGCGACAAAATAGAAATATTTAATCAGGGCGTCAGAAAATTTTTAATGGTTTCCATTACATTTTGTAGGCACATACCCATATTCTCGATCTTCTAAAAAATCCCCTTTTCAATCTTCATTCAAGTTTGTTAAATAACTTTAAAAAATTACAAATTAAAATATCTTACCTCCTTTTAATAAATATGAATAACATACAATTAATAATAATTCCTATCTTTTTTATTCTTTTTGTCAAAACAAAATTTCAATTAATCATTCATTATATAAACCCTTGTTGACTAACATTTTTGGCATTTCATTCAACGGCATCTGGGAATTTGCTAAAACAACATCACCATAAATAACTATACGTAGATTTTTGAATAATTTAAGGCTTTTCTTTCGAGAATTTGCCACATTTTCTCATCTTTCAACTTCAGTGATAATGTGTAGATACTATTTTTTAGTTTTTTTGTTTAAATCTTTATACATATTTGAGAACGTTATCTACTTATGCATGACCGCTGCTTTAACTCGTGAAAATAATATTTTTATGGGGTGGTTTTTCAACGTCAATGAGAAATATTCGATATCACGAAAGGATTACGATTTTATTGATTAATTTATCACACAGCCTCCAACTTGGCCCGACAACAGTTGGATCCGGAAACGTTGAAGCTAGACGTCAACCAAACTCGTTGTCGCATAGAAAGCCTCAAAGCCGAACTGAATAACAACGTCAGAACTTATCTAAACACTTCCCAAGATCTTAATACAGGCGGCCCTCTCATCCCCGCCCCACACAATCCGGCTCGCCCTGATCCGTATGCCTTTTTAAAAATATAAATATTATAGGCAGAATGATTTAAATGTTTTAGACCTGTTAGCAATTACTCGCGGCAATTGATTAATAAAATTTTGTGTGTTTTTAATTTTAGTCAGCAGCAGCAGAGATCAGCAGCATGTGGAGTGAATTGTGGGCTGGGTATGCCTTGTAAACTGTGCAATAGCGACCCACATTTTGCAGCGATGCCTCCTTCTTTCCTTCACCGAGATTCCAATAATTTTCAGCAGGTTTACACTTCAGTGTCTTCACTTGAAACGAAAATTAAAAAATCGACATTTACGGTTTTAATATCAAAATGCGGCAAAGATTTTAAGAAAGGTTTAAAATGTCCAAGATAGGGTTGAATAATTCCTATTTCTTGAGCCTATTGATTTACAATTGAATGCGATCTTAAATTTGTGAAATCATTATAATACCAAGTTTAAATATGCTCCCAACTTGGCTATTGTTTCTAATTTAACTATCTTATTTTTAAAGACATTCTATATAAATAGGTTAGGGAAATGCGTGATATTATAATTTTTATTTTCCATCTTAGAATAATGATATGGTGGAGCGGTTGTGTGTAAATTTGGAAGCTCTATTGAGACCGAACAACAACAACCTCCACTACCACCACACAGCTCATCCGCACGAACAACATCGCCTGGAAACGATGGATTCCATAAGTGCTCGACAATCTTCCTACCCAGAAACTTCCTTCCCCGTACATATATATAGCATCACTCCACTTTTATCACTTTCTCTAATTTTTCAACGTTGGGCTTTAGAGATCTGCTAATGCCAAAATTTAAGCCCGGACCCTTCCATTAGTGTCGTCGGCTGGGTTTTGTTTGATCGACCCTTCCATAACTAGTACTACCGGTCGACCCTGGTCTGGTTTTAAAATTTCGCCCAAGCCTAGTGGTCGACTAAGAAAACCGACGAAAAAATATTTGGTTCGTTTCTCATTCGTCGACTAAAACCAAAGGCCGACCAAACAAAACCCAGCCCTTTTTAATCTACCTTCCCTATTATATATTAACAGTCCAAAGTGGCTATTCAGTTTAACAAATATTAAAAATATGCATCCTTGACGATTAACATACCGAACGATGTAATTTTATGGCTATGGTAGGCTCACAACAAATTGCCGGGGAAAAATCTGAGCGAAACGTCTTTGCTCAAAATGATGTACATTAGTGAAAAGGAGAAGCTGGAGAAATTAAAGAAACATCTAACTCTGATTGAAAATGAAACCGATTCCGAAGTCATGGGAAATGACAAGGAAAGGTTTACATTATAAGTTAAATTTCATAAAACAATATTAATTATATGTACCTCTATGGGTTATGCCAATCTTTTTGTTTTTATAGTAAAAATATTCTTTCTACGAGGCAAAAAGTTAATTATATGGCTGCCTTAATATAGGATTCTTCTGATGCAGAGGAAAGACAAATTATTGAAGGAATTCAAGAAAATCATATCGCACAAGAGTAGCCAAGAAGAGATTGATATGGTGAATCGAAACATACAGAGTCTGGAGAGGGATTTGCAAGGCGCATTGGAATCTTCCAACAAAACCATCTCTGATCGGTATTAGGCTTTTCATTTCATCTATCAAATATTTTTGCAATTGTCTCTAACAACTCGATAAGTGTTGCGAAAGCCACTTAGGTCATTAAATGGGCTCGTCCATTATGAGCATTAGTCTATAACTTTGAGCAAAATGTTAAAAACTTCAGGCAAGTTTGAGTTCATCGAATAAGTTTCTCTAATCTTCAGCTCTCCTTTTTGTAATCTGAGAAGTGCAAGGAGAACGAACAGCTATGGGCTCTTTGATGCTTAAAACTTGTTTTATTTATGTAATGATATATATATTTTAAATTGTTAAAGGATAAAGTTGCAGAACGAGAAGACGAAAATTATGAAGGAATTGCAAACTTCGATGGAAGAAATTGCCAAGATCGAGGAGAAATTGAAGAAAACTTCCAATCTCGAGATCGGGGAGAGTGGTGGTGCCACCGAAGAAGAAACCCTCACTCCCAAACACAAATACGTCAAGAGGGGTAAGTTACCCTAAAATTATAGCCAGCGCATTCATTCATTTATATACGTAATAAATTATTCCAAAATTTATTTTCATATTCTTTACTCTACATAACAAAAATCTTTAACAAAAGCCGAGAGGTCAGATAATTTGAAAATTATTGAATACATTGGAGATTAAAGGATATAAAAATAAATTTTGTTTGTGTCCCGCTGACATATTTTCCAGAACCGTGGTGCGGACAGTACGATTCTAGCCCGAGCCAATATCACCAACTGTATTTGGAGCTGTTGCAAAAGGAGCGGGAATTGCAACACATTTACCAATCCCTCCTAATCAACCGAGGCATCTCTTCGGATCCAACCCGATCCAGCAGGCACCAAAACGACAAAGACCACGACGAGGAAAAGGAAAAGGATATAATCCCACAAATATACGTTTCGCATTACAATGATCCCATCACCAGCATCATTCCCTCTCATACCCATCATGTTCATGTTAATTCCAATCCTACCTTGGATCATCCTTGCCTCAGTGCTAGTCGATACGACGCCCTGTATCAAATCGCTAATCGATACCTATCTTCATCATCAGCGTGTAATGGTGGGAATGCCCTGCTGAATGGGGAAAGTGAATTGAATCCTGACTCTTCCTATGCTCAGTCCCCCCATGGATGTTCAGCTCCTCCTAATGGTCAAGCTTACGTTACTACCCTCGCTTCCACACCCCACACCACTACCACCACTAGTAAGTTAGTTTGGGCTCCATATATTTACGCTTTAGTTCTCGGTAATTTGATTATTATAATTGTATTTGGGATTTATAGTTTCCACTTTTCTATCACCGTAGCCTTGCTAATTTTGGTTTTGGATGTGATATCTTAATTTGTGTTGCGCCCGCTTAAAAAAGAATCAGTTTCCGTGAACTTTAAATTTGTTTATTTTATAAAATATATTAAAGCGTGCTGTATAATTTGTGTAGGCATCATGCCTCATCAACATAGCTCGATGAAGAATGGTGGTGGTATTGCATCTTCTCAAGCTCCCAAATCAAAAACCATCACGGAATGTTACGCTTTCGTTTAATCCTTCTCCCTTCCTTCCTTCCTCTCTTGTGTGTTTTACACATCTATTTATTTTGTATTATATTTATAAGATTTACATCCTCTCCCCCCTCCCTTTATTAATTCCTATCTTTACTTATTAAAACTATGACGAATAAATCATATCAATTTGTAGATACATTTGCTTTAATTTTGTGAAAAATTCATTTTATTTTATATATATAAAGGTGAACTAACCCTACATGGTAAAAATGAAATCTTACAATGAATTTTAAATTTAATACGAATAATATTTTGTGGGGGTTATTAACATAACATATTTATTCGTGCTAGGCTAATAACTTTTTATAATTTAAAATGATTCTATATATATATATATATTACTTTACGCCTTTTTAATCAAGACGTAAGCATTAAGTTTATTATTGTCTACAATATAATAACTATAAACTACTCATATATATTAATGATGAATTTTAAATATAATGTAATACATCATTTGCAACGCAAGATATAGGCGGTAGTAGTAGTAGGTAATAAATTTATATATATATATTATTATAAGTATCGTGTAAATATGAATATAATCTCAAAGGCATTTTACACCTTCGTGCTTTGTCTTAATTCTAGTTTAAATATTCAGGAAGTATAAATATATATTCTAAAGATATCAAGTGGGGGGGGCTGACAAAAAAGTAGCAAAACAACATTTGTTGAGAGTTAAAGATTTCAAAAATGTAACAACAAATTTAATGAAGGATCCTCTTCTTTTCTCTTTAGTAATTTTCTTCCCTGTGCTTTTGCCTGTACACAGATCCGATGACCAATGCCGAACTGGCTACTATCGTCCCAACGTTTAGATATATCCAAAATTTGCTTTTGGCTTTGTCAAGCATAAACAACCTCAAAATAAATACACACATATATCTTTAACTCAATTTCTGCTGAATAAATTTCTTAGTTTTAAGATCATAATATTAATTTGTAATTAAAAAATACCAAATATACACATTTTTATTGCGGTTAGTTTTTGGATAAATGACAAAGACTATTTACTTCCTTATTTTGACTCTAGCACTCGCATATATTTTAAAATTTACTCTAGGTAACAATATGGATTACTTTATTTTATACAAATTAATAAAATAGTCGGAAAGGAACAACTTCCATTCCTACAAAATCATATCTATATTACAAAATGGCTGATATCATTTAAATAATCCAATGCGTCTCGACCTGACATGCGCTGCTATTGTGACAATTAAAGAAAAAAAACTTTTAAAACACTTTGTGAAACTTTTCAAAAGAGTAGATTAATTGAACATCGCTTTAAGACATTGTTACAATTTCTCAGTGTTCTCCTAAATTTTATGACTGTTGTGACCATGTTGTGACTCGCTCACGTACCATTACAACCATCAATTATAAAATCAAGGTTGTTTGGTAAAAGGGGAAATAATCGATTGCTATCTACATTAAAGATTAGTTTTACAATTTTTATGGTCTTAACTTTATAACGTTTTGTGTAACTACAATATAAAAAGATTTCATCAAGTTAAGATAAAGTTTCTTACGGAATGTCTGTTGTTTGGAGAGTACGATATTTACTATTGCCAAACCACCTAAATACGTTGCGTTCAAAGTTGCTCAATTTGCTCACGTTGACTGTAAAAGTTCATAAATAAATTATTGATAAAAATAAATTTAACAATATTTTTAAAATGTACAATTTTAATTCGTTAAAATATAAAATGCGGTTTGAATTTTAAGATGGCGGCGCTGTATCATACTTTTAAAGAGTAAGAAGATGGGGTTCATCGACCCCCTCTCTAGGCTGTACTTGATGGTATAAAAGCATATGCGCGCGCAGTTAATTGCAATGTATACCATATCATATCCCAAGGCAAACCACAACAAATATATGATATAAACTAAGTTTAATCGTGCTCAAATTTATGAAAATTTACTTAAATGTAAATTTAATAAAATTTTGTTATACTCTTTATTAGCACCTAATTATATTCATATTTAAACTCATTATTGAAAGCAGTCTTCAAATAAATTTTAAGCATGAACTCTCAACCTTATATCTATGCAATTAAATAATTGTTTCCTATAGATTAAAATTAAACTTGCACAAAAAATTAACTTTTCCTCGTATAAAGGAGAAGTATGTTATAGAAGGCAAAATATTTAGGATATCGTCAAAACATTTATTAAAAAATATAAAGTGTTATTAAATACTTCTGTCAGCTTTGAGAGTAGAAGTAGTCGCGGTGGAGGAATACAATTTAGACCAGACACGCATGATTTATACTTTTTTTGCACCTTTTTTGGAGGAAAAAAGGGTTGTAGAATGAATTGATTTACTATGTTGAAAAACTTTTACGCGGTTGGCAGACGAAAAAATAAATTTTGAATAGCAATGGCCGACAATCTCCTCTTATACTCACTCGAGGCTATTGTTGTTATTTACGCGTTTTTTTGTTGTAAATGTTATTTTTTGTTAAATTAAAGTTAAAAAATAAAACTTTAAATAGAATAGAAATGAAATGTAGAAAATTGAATTATATTCTTTTTTATTTTTATTCTTTGTTTTTAAATAGAAGCGATTTAATTGGCTTTAGTAGAATAGAACCCTTGGTATGTCTGTTGTTTTAAAGTAAAAACATGTGATTTCATTTCTATATTAACATCATTCAAGCAAGAAGTTTTGTAAGGAATGGAAGATCAAACAAAGTCCACCACCATATGTGTTTTTGCCTTTAGCAAATTTATTTACTTTTCTCGTAAACAATCAATGTAAAACTTTGTTTAACTTTGTAGAAAATAATAATTGTAACTCTAATTTTACTTAACTCTAAAATCGAACTTTTTTGAAATTGCGAGGGAGGGGAGGGGGGGGGGTGACAAATGCCCCACCCTAATCGCCCTGACTACGCCCAGGAGCTATAATAAAGATACTATTTCTTACAATTTTCTCGGAATTTTTAGCAAGTTTTTTTATATTTCAAATAAATGGAATGGTTCTCCTCACCTAAAATGATGTGAAATTAATGCCCATCTTGTGTAGCATCCTAGTATTCCCCCTCATTGCTTATTCTTAGGTTACAACGTTTTATGTATCACGTAGAACGAAACGAACCGACTTCAGACAATTCAACATATAATAATTTATGCGTTTTTTAAATATTGGCAATATATTAGGAATTTTAATTTTCTACATTAGATTTTAAATCAGTTTTCTGATTTATAAATATCTCCAAAAACCATTCAAGAATTAGGATTAGGGCCAAAAGGTCTGCTAAAATAGTAAATTGAATACTTTTTTAATTTGAACCCTTATTTAAAATTATAGGCCTTACCAGGGAGGGGTTGTCCTTCGCCTCGCCTCTCCTTACAAAAATTATGCCTGGAAAAAATATTTCTTCTTTTTTACATCTTTCAAATAACATAATGACTAGCGTAAAAAACCAAATTTTTTAAGCTAACCTCCAGCAATAGCAATGACATTGATTGTGTCTACTCTAACTCTATTAATTCGTTGTCGAATTCTTTTCTTGTATTATTTACCGAATCCAAGTAGTTTATTTATTAATATTAGTGATGTATAACGCAGCCATTTAAAAAACGAATAAAATGGACACATATTTTAATTAAAATTTTGATAGAAATAAAAATATTGTAACTCTGATTCGCCCCTTTTTTATTATTATGCTCTGATTTTGTATCAAGACATTTTAATAGCTATAATATTCTAGATTTATTTAAAAAAAAAATTGTAAATGAAAGAAATTATAAATAGAAGTCGAATTAAAGTATCAAGTTAAAAATAATTTGTAGCTTCCAGAAACCAGGAAAGCCCGGGCCGGGCAACTGTTGAAAATAAAAAATTTGAACAAATCTCACCTCTCTCTGGTATCTTCTAAAATAGTTATCTCGCTACATACGAAAACACTTAGCGAATAGTAATAATTTGTCATAATTTAAGCTTCAGGTATTGGCATCATTTAGTTACAAAATTTGGCGCCTGTTTATAAAAATTAATAACAAACTTAAAAAAAGGAAAAATTATAAATTTATTGGCCGCTTAAGTATTGTATTGCAAATTGGTACAGGCGGACAATTGTTTTGAGTTGACATATTTTGTAAGCACTTAAGGAAAACAACGTCTCCTCATTATATTATTCTCACAGGCAAAAATCATCCTTTTCTTGATCTTTTCACGAATCATAAAAAAATAATGTTAAAATCATGTTAAAATATGTATTAATTGCTATGCAATTTATGGGCCCGTTTTTTGTTGTCCGTCCGTCCGTCCGTCCGTCTGTCTGTCTGTCCGTCCGTTACCCTCCCTATCTATTTGCATTGGGTATATTAGGTTATCGCTTTTTTAAATTAATGCATGAGAAAGAGGTGCCCCACCCCTCATCTCTATCTCCCTCGCTGTGTTATTTTTTAAATTAATGCACAAGAGGTGCCCCACCCCTCATCTCTATCTCCCTCGGTGTGTTATATATAAGATTTGTTAAATCTATTATATAATAAACATAAATAAAAGTTGTTTACTTTTAATTGCTATGCAATTTAACTAGTTTTTTAGGTTGTTTACTTTTAATAGCTATGCAATTTAACTAGTTTTTTAGTTAGAATCCCGGAGTTTTTTTTGACTCTTATTATTGTTCTTGTTACTAACATTGATAATAAGAATTTTTGGCCGTCCGCTGGCTCCTGACCGATGGAAAAAATGACCAATGGCCAAAATGTGAATCGAAATTATTTTTTTCGTTTTTTTTTACTATTATGATTGTTCCTGTTCCTACCATTGCTATTATGACTTTTTGGCCGTCCGCTGGCTGCTGACCAATTTTATATAATAAACATAAATAAAAGTTGTTTACTTTCAATTGCTATGCAATTTATCTAGTTTTTGGGTTAGAATCCCGGAGTTTTTTTTGACTCTTATGATTGTTCTTGTTACTATCATTGATAATAAGAATTTTTGGCCGTCCGCTGGCTCCTGACCGATGGAAAAAATGACCATTGGCCGAAATGTGATTCGAAAATTTTTTTTCGTTTTTTTTTTGACTATTATGATTGTTCCTGTTCCTACCATTGCTATTATGACTTTTTGGCCGTCCGCTGGCTGCTGACCAATGGAATAAAATGACCCTTGGCCAAAATGTGATTCAAAATTTTTTTTTCTCTCGTTTTTTTTGACTATTATAAATTTATATCCACTTTTACCGTGTCCTGGCTGGTGACCAATGGAAAAAAATGACCATGGGCCAAAATGTGATTTGAAAATTTTTTTTTCGTTTTTTTTACTCTTATGAATTTATATCCACTTTTACCATGTGCTGGCTGCTGACCAATGGAAAAAAATGACCATTGGCCAAAGTGAGCATCAAAATTTTTTTTCCCGTTTTTTTGGCTATCATTGACTTATAGAGTATCTGTTGGTACTGACCAATATAGAAAAAATGACCATTGGCTAAATTTTTGATATTTTTAATTAAAAATTGTTCAAATTCAACAAAAAATTTCTCCCAACAATTCTGCAAATTCTTAACATTGTGATGTTTTATAATATAATGTTTGTTAGACCCATAATCACTAAAGGCCATAAAAACTAATGTAATACGCAACTAGATGCAAACACTAAATCTAACCCTAACCCTTGTCCATATTACATTTTGCCTATATTACATTTTGCCTATAAATGGAAAATTTGTATAAATAATTAATTAATCATCAGGCATTTAATACCCCCCTATAGGCATTCTCGCCCCTTCCCACCTTTCTCGCCCATAAATTGCATAGCAAATATGATACATTTATACGAAGTACAGATGAGTCGTCCCCCCTTCCCTTCCCTTCCCCTCTTCCCTTCCCTTCTCCCCCTTCCCACGAGGGCCGAAGGCCCGAGTTTTTAATTATCATTTAAATATTCTTGAATATTAATTTTGCCTCTTCCATTTCCTAATCCCTTTTTATGATTATTAATTTAACATTTAATATTATAATTGCCTTAAATCTCGTTTTTTAAAACCTAGTTTTTAAAATATTATTTCTTCGATTAGACGTCAGAGTATATTTTAAGCGTTTAGGTGAAAAGTGGAGGCCAATTTCAACTTGAAAATGATTATCTTCAAACATCATTATACCTATTTATTGTGATGATGATTATTAATATTCAAGTGAAAGTGTTTAATGAGAAGACAGCGCGAGGCACGCTTTAGGCTTTTTATTGTGGCTAACCGCCACTGACCTTGACAATCTACACTACTCTTTTTGTTTATAAATTATTTTAAATAAAATTGGTTTTCTGCGATTTTTTAAGGAAAACAACATTAAAATAACTAAAGAATAATTATGTATTGTTCGTATTTTGATTTTTGCTACGTACTTAATTGAACAAAACGTTGCCCGCAGCCTAGTATTAAAACAGAGGGGCCAAAATTTTACCTTTTTTTAATTAAAAGTAAAATTTAATTTGGAATTAAGGGATGGCCAGGTGCCTTTCCATGCACCGCCCTAGCCAGCCAAGTCCACGTATAAAGGAGATTTTGAGGAACGTGTGAAAGCAGCTTATTCTTCATAAAATTGTGACAACTTAAGGTCTCCATGATTTTAAATATCCTCACCCTTTTTTCAGTGTAAAAGAAGAGTCTGTTAGTTTAACGTCTAATGGGATTCCTGATTTTTATGACCTCTCCTTTATCCTATAACATTACAAAACCTCGATATTTAGCATTAGGGGCTAATTTATAGCTAAATAAACCACATGGCCAAAATCGCTCTCGAAATACAATATCATTACTACTATCCTAGAGTCATAATATCCTGATAGTCCTAGAATTAAATCAATAATAAATAACAAAATAAAAAAATTGTTGCGGCAAAAATAATTGTAATTTGTCTGACACATGGCCCTTGTTGGCTCTCGACGAATCTGATGAAATTTTTTTATTTAAATTGTTTTATGCTCGTTTACTCTATATTTTATGCATCATTTTTACCTAGTAAAAGCATTTATAGTTTAAACAAAAAGACACAAATGCATCAAAAGCTCAGAAGAAACAAAAAAAGCTTTTATATATTCAAAAATAACAATTAATAATTTTTAAAAACAATCATTTTGGTCTTCCCATTTGCAGTGGCCGCCCTCCTTTAGATTGCAATTGATTCGCTAATGCTCATTTAAAAGTTAACAGTAGTTGAGGGGGGGGGGGGATAAGTTTAAAAGTTGATTGTCTCTTGCATTAAACTCTTTTTGCAAATGGTCCTTGAACAACCAATTTGCTCTCTCTCTCTCTCAGATCATTTTCCAGGAATTAAACATTAACGACCTATAATCTCATTCAAATATCGCCTCTAAATTAGTTTTTTTGCACAAATCTACAAAATAGTTGTCAACTTTACAGTGACTCTGACTGAAGCATATAATTTGCTCAAGAGACAAAAAACAGAATAAAATTAAGTTTCCAAAAATAATAAGTTTATTGAATAAATAAATTCAATATGGCTTATTTTCAATCGACATGTTATTAGACAATGATAAAATTGATTTTTTAACTAAGCAAAAATTTATTTGAAATAAGATGATGTAAAATTAATATTTAATAAGGCTTGGACTAAAGCGAAGTAAAAAAACATAAAAATTTATAAACGAAGGATATTATAAATCCTAATTATTTGCAACACATGGCATCATACCTCTAACCAACTCACACTTTCCAAAGCAATCATGAGTTCAAATGGAACTTATATTTGCAAAAAAAACTTGATGAAACTCATTGCAATTTTTTCTGCTATTCTTTCATGAAAATCAAGTTGGCAAACATCCAAATAGCCTAAATAAAAAACAAGGAAAAAGCCTCTTATCTTATCAACATACATACATTTAAGATCAAAATGTTTCGCTTGGTTTTCTAAACGCGAGATTTTTGTTTTATAAAAATTTAGTACAAATCACTATATAAAATTACAGAAATTAAATGTAAATATAATTTTGGATAATGGGCTCTTATTACAAATAAATTTAGTTTACATTATTTAAAATATAAACATAAGGCAATAGCTTCTTATCTTTTCCTTTGGAATTTTATATTCAAACTTGAAAAGTTAGATCGATGTGGGCGACAAACACTCTATGCTAAAGTGAAATAAAAAATAATAATTTAGTAAGAGTATGAATTTCAAAAACTTATACAACATATAAAATTTAAATTTATCTAAGTTTTAAACGTCCCCATCTAAATTCGTACATTTTTGTTTCATTCTGAGAAGTCTATGTTTTTACGACACTCCTTTTTTAAAACAATCCCAAATTCTGCATGTTTGACCCGGCCTGGATAGGCATATAAAAAGTTTCAAGGGGCATCCCACCAAGTCGGATCAACATTTTTTCGATAAAATACTTATTTTTTTACCTTTCAGCCCCTATCTAAACGTTGTAAATTTAGTTTGATGCTAATGCCTTGTTTGCGCTACATTTAGTTACTTGTTTGGAAAGGCTTATTTAAAATCTCAAGAATAAAAAAGATCAATACCTTAATCCAGTACACAAATAAAATTATTTTAGTCTGTCAAGTCTTTTCGAACTTACCTATTCCACAATTAGTAAGTCGAAATCTATATAAATAAAAATTTGTAACAAAACTAAGGAATTCGTTGTTTGCTTTCCCGCTCATGCATGCCCTATAAATAAGATAATAATTTTAGGCCTGGACGTGTGTGTCCTGAATTAAATTCCACTTATTTATTGAATTGGATCCGGGGCTAGTTATAGATCGTCGTCACTTGTATCTTTGACTAGATGAACCCGGCAGACGTTGTTTTGCCATTTACCCTGGCGTATTAAATTATGTTGGAATTTTAGGGCATATATGATGATAAAGCGGTTATTGAAGTAAAAATAAAGTTTGATGTCTATATGTTATACTTCTATTGTTCTATTTCCGTATACAGTGCAACGCTTACGAATACTCGAAAACTACTGGACCGATTTGGCTCGAACAAATCTTAAAACATGCTCCGGAGTGTCAGGAATAAACTGTGAAATTTTGAGCCAAATCGGTATGTTAGTTTTCCAAAATTGGTGGCGGCACATCAATACACACACATGGTTTCATTTTTATATATATGATTTAATAGATTATCTACACGGCTATAAATTTGTTTTGACTTTTAACAGTATGAAATAAAATTAGTAAGTTAAAATTGATATATTAAACTAGGTTTTTGAGAATTCAATGAAGCAAATCGGGTACACAATCCAAAAAGGCAGAATCCCCAATTTTATTGGTACTATTTAACGCCAAAATTAACATATGACTGTATTTTAAGGCATATAGTACTTACTCATTCTATGCTATATAAAACATATTAAGAACGACAGAGGGGAGGGGGCCAGGGGCCGAGGGGGATAGAGAATGCCTATGAGGGAGAGGATATGTATTGTGCTAAATGGTCAAACAATCAAAAAATGTAAATAGCGGGCATTAATCACTCATATGTAGTGTTGTAAAAAGGGCGGGGTTTTGTTTGGTCGACCTTTGGATTTAGTAGACTAAGCCTAAACACACCAAACGTTTCTTGGTCTGTTTGTATTAGCCTAATTCTAAGCTTAGTTGAAATTTGAAAAACATACAAATAAAACCAAAAGTCGACCAAACAAAACTCAGCAATTTTTACAACACTAGTTTTAGGCAACAGAAGGCATATTTGGGGACAGAGTGTACAAAAACAAAGGCACCCGGTTCGGGCCCAGCTAAGATCAATGAACAACATTTGCAGGGCCCAATATTTGATTAAACATGTGTTATTTATTTATAACAATGTTAGAACGTATAGGAAAAATATAAAAATAGCTCATTTTAGAAATAAAATAAATATCATTTATGATGTAAATCAGACTTTTGATAAAACGATTTGTTAAATATCTCATCTAAAAACCGGCAAACAACAGTTAAATTCTTTGCTCGGCTGTTATTTACCGATTGATTTGAGCCCTAATGATGTTTGTGCAGTTTGTTGCATCGAGGCTAGTGTAGGTGTGAGGGAAGAAGGGGGAGATATTAGCGACCTAAGGGCTAATACTTAGGTGGAGGAGGGGGGGGGGGGGTAAGATGGGTTGGGGAGAGGGAAAGCCTTGTTAGGCGCAAAAGCATGGAGTCAGGGGGGGGGGGGGGTGAGGAGGGCGTCTGGCGCGCATCTTAGATAGGTGAAGGGGGGGATCAGACGCCCACACTTGCCTAACGGTTAAGGGGGGGAGGGGCTGAAGGTCGAAAGTTTATAGTGGGGAAGGGGAAATTGCCTACAAAGGTGGAGGATTTATATGTGCTTAATGGTGAAACTCTAGGCAAGGGGTCAGAAATATCTATAAATGTTTGGCCTAAAAGTTAGCCACCCACACCAACAAAATGGACATCACAATATACAATTAATAAGAAATAAAATAAGTGAGCTTTGTTATGACCATATAGACATAAAGTTTAAGGAATCTACGATATAAGCTATAATCGTTGACACGGGCGTAGCCAATAAGGGCAGGCCCCAGATTACGTGAAAAAATTTTTTTTGCTGAAACTTTAAAAATTAAAAAATTTATGTTCCCCCCCCCCCCTTTAATTGCACTTTTAAACGTTTTGCCCCCCCCCCCCCCCAATTTAAAACCTGGCTGCGCCCATGATCGTTGAGAACGTGAAAGGTTTATTAATTTGTTATTAAATGTGGAAAAAAGAAACTTTTTAAGCATTGTAAGATAGAAATAAGTATGCATAAATGCTTTAACCATAATTAATTGTAGTAACATACATCTCGTACCATTCCTATCAAGCATAACCCGGTTGAAGTACTGGCAGAAAGGAGCTTATTTACTTAAAGTTTTTTAACTGAGTTCAACAAAGTAACACTGGTAAAAAGCTTTAATGAAGCATCAACCTGTGGTATAGACTAACCTGACATCGAGCAGAGTTGCTTGAAACAAACCGTGTTAACGCGCAGGGTTGTTTAAAACCAAACATGGTTCTAAGCAGATTTCATCAAAGTGTGCCATTCATTTAGGAGGCAGCACTGTATATTTTAGTGCGCTTTGAATATTTCTTCATAGATGCTAAGTAATAAAATTCGAATTATGAATTAATATATTAAGGTGTTATGAAATAATTAAAAATATAAAAATTAATTTGTGGTTTTACCTTGGTGAAAATTGTCATAATTGTCGGATGCTAAATAAATACTTTTAACGAAAACTGGTTGGTTTAGGCGTCATAAAATTAGTACAACATCAAATTTAAGTTTGTCAACTTATCTTGGTGACAATTGCCATAATTGTGATTTCTAGAGCTAAATAAATACTTTCAACGAAAACCTATCCGTCAAGGTGTCTCTAGAATTTTTAATTTAAATTTGTCAACTTATTAAGGTGGCAATTGTCATAATTGTCGTTGTCGTTTATAGGGCTGATTAAATTTTTTAAATATAAATTAGTCGGGCAAGATGTAAAAAATTTATTAAAACACACACCAAGACATAGCGATGCGAAAAAACCGAGATCTCTGTTTCAGACGAGAGAATTTGAAAAACTGGGTCGAGATCGAGACGAGAATTTTGATATCAAGACGTAACAATACGAGATTTTTTCGGCGAGATCTCGTCTTTTTATTGATCATTAGATTTCAGTAAATTATTCTGTATTTTAATTTGCATGATCTACATTCAAGGTATTAAATATAAATCAATATAATAGGAATATATTTGATATTAAAATAACACCTAAGTGTAATAAATATGATACATTTTTGCAAAAAGTTTAAAATTTGGCAATTACAGTTTACTTACATAAGTAGGGCATGTATATTAATATATTTATCACATATGTTGTTATGAAAGGTCTACAGCTAATTATCCCCAATAATTAAGGAATGAGGTGTTAAATGAATTACATAACGGACATCAAGGTATGGTTAAAATGAAGAGATGGGCGCGAGAATTTATCTGGTGGCCCGATATGAAGAATGATATAGAATCTCTCTGCAGGCAATGTGAGGCATGCATAGCATAGCCGCGATGCCACCCAAATGTAAAGGTAGCCAATGGGCTAAGGCGAAACCTTGGGATAGGGTCCATCTAGATTTTTTCGAATGTCTCGGGAAGGTATATTTTATAGCGGTGGACGCCTGTACCAAATGGATAGAGTATGACAGGGTTAGTGGGAGTTCGACTCGAATTGTAATAAGGGTATTGAAAGGAATATTGGCGCGATATGGGTTACCAAAGATGATAGTGTCCGACGGAGGGCCAGCGTTTAGTAGCTTAAGATTTAAAGAATTTTGTGGGAGTTAGGGGATAGAACATATCATACCCCGCCCTATCACCCCAGTTCCAACGGACAAGCGGAGAGGATGGTGGGAGTAGTTAAGGAATGGATCCTTAAGGAGAAACGTGGGCCACCCGAGCAGTGGCAGATAAAGTTGATGTACCATAACGCGGTATGAATAGATGGCAAGTCCACTTCTTCTAGATTCTTGATACGACAGGGTCGAGTATGGTTAGACGAGTTAGGTAGAGAGAAGAGGTCATATAGTAAGAGCGGCCCGTTTCAAGTTAGGGGATACAGTTTGGTTAAGATGTACCAAGGTCCTCGTAAGTGGGTCAAAGGGTTAGTAGTGGCAGTAGAAGGAGGGTTGAGGTGTCGGGTGACGATAGAAAACGGAACTGATTTCTGGAGACACATCGGTCAATTGAGGCGACGGGACCGGGTAGGGACCAATTTAATGTATTTTATAAAAGATCAAGTGCAGGATATGTCTCCGGTAGGATAGCCATAAAACACCGCAATGTAGATATTGGGTAGATGTGCACTTAGAGGGATTAGTTTGCTGTGTGCAATGAAAGAGGGACGCATCAATGGATGTCATGCCCCTGGAAAGTGTAGGAAAGGAAGATCTCGGCCAAAGGGATAAAGAGACGGTGGATCAGAGAAAGAGTGGCCAAAGCAAAAAAAGGGAAAAATTTTAAAAGTATAGGAACGCAAACAGAAGCCGGACCACCGACTAACATATGGGAAGAAATTTAGGAGCAATTGAGGAATTTTACCATCGAAGAGATGAAGGAATAAAAGGCAAGGAGAACAACGCCTCCCGAGTGACAATTGCCCTGTTATGTATATAATTTATACCCCCCCCCCCCTTTTTGCGCGTCATTTATATAACCTATTCCCCATATGTAAGCATTAATTTCTTGTGCGGTGGTTGACAATAAAATCGGTTATAACTTAAAACTCGGGCCTTCGGCCCTCGTGGGAAGGGGGAGAAGGGAAGGGAAGGGAAGAGGGGAAGGGAAGGGGGGACGACTCATCTGTACTTCGTATAAATGTATCATATTTGCTATGCAATTTATGGGCGAGAAAGGTGGGAAGGGGCTAGAATGCCTATAGGGGGGTATTAAATGCCTAATGATTAATTAATTATTTATACAAATTTTCCATTTATAGGCAAAATGTAATATAGGCTAGGGTTAGGGTTAGATCTAGTGTTTGCATCTAGTTGCGTATTACATTAGTTTTTATGGCCTTTAGTGATTATGGGTCTAACAAACATTATATTATAAAACATCACAATGTTAAGAATTTGCAGAATTGTTGGGAGAAATTTTTTGTTGGATCTGAACAATTTTTAATTAAAAAAATCAAAAATTTGGCCAATGGTCATTTTTTTTCCATTGGTCAGTACCAACAGATACTCTATAAGTCAATGATAGCCAAAAAAAAAGGAAAAAAAATTTTGATGCTCACTTTGGCCAATGATCATTTTTTTCCATTGGTCAGCAACCAGCACACGGTAAAAGTGGATATAAATTCATAAGAGTAAAAAAAAACGAAAAAAAAATTTTCGAATCACATTTTGGCCAATGGTCATTTTTTTCCATTGGTCAGCAGCCAGGACACGGTAAAAGTGGATATAAATTCATAATAGTCAAAAAAAAAACAAAAAAAAGTTTTCGAATCACATTTTGGCCAATGGTCATTTTATTCCATTGGTCAGCAGCCATCGGACGGCCAAAAAGTCATAATAGCAATGGTAGGAACAGGAACAATCATAATAGTAAAAAAAAAACGAAAAAAATAATTTCGATTCACATTTTGGCCAATGGTCATTTTTTCCATCGGTCAGGAGCCAGCGGACGGCCAAAAAGTCATAATAGCAATGGTAGTAACAGGAACAATCATAATAGTCAAAAAAAACGAAAAAATAAACTAGGATTCACATTTTGGCCAATGGTCATTTTTTTCATTGGTCAGCAGCCAGCGGACGGCCAAAAAGTCTTATTATCAATGATAGTAACAAGAACAATCATAAGAGTCAAAAAAAACTCCGGGATTCTAACCCAAAAACTAGTTAAATTGCTTAGCAATTAAAAGTAAACAACTTTTATTTATGTTTATTATATAATAAAATGAAACATTAATAGAACAAGCGGACGGCCAAAAAGTCATGTTATCAATGGTAGTAACAGGAAAAATATATTAATTTAATTTAAAAAATAAAAAAAAATTTTGCCCTCTTCGGGAATCGAACCAGCAATTCAGAACGTTCGCCGGGGTTCGAACCCACATTAATAGAGGCATAGGCTTGGGCACAGGGACCCATATCAGTAGAGGCATAGGCTCTTGTAGTGGAGGGCACAGGTACCCAATTCAAAAACGAATAGACATACTTATGCATTAATTTAACGTAGCAATTAAAACCCGACCCCGCCCGAAAGCGAGGGAGATAGAGATGAGGGGTGGGGCACCTCTTATGCATTAATTTAAAAAATAACACAGCGAGGGAGATAGAGATGAGGAATGGGGCACCTCTTTCTCATGCATTAATTTAAAAAATCGATAACCTAATATACCCAATGCAAATAGATAGGAGGGTAACGGACGGACGGACAACGGACGGACAACCAAAAAACGAGCCCATAAATTGCATAGCAATTGAAAAGAGGTGTTTTGATGTAGAAGGGTGATATGGCTACCGATCCTGTATTAGGGATTGGGCAAAATTTCTATTTTATAGTAGGTGGCATACCACGGTGAGAAGACACATGAGCCTCGAATAACCCGGATGACATATAACAAAGCAAAGGACGAATCGAAAGAATGGGTTACGAACAGCTGAAATGACCAGACACTATAAAGCAATCCCATTCACAGTAACCACTCAACCAGGAGACCCCCCCCCGAGACTTAATCCCCGAAAAGAGGGAGGTGTCATGTATAGGCAGGTATAACATGGAACGAGCCAAATAAGGAAACCGATCCTTATAAGGAATGCCCCCGGGATACGAGGAAGCAGCGGGCCCTAGATCGATAATTGGCTCCGAAAAGTTGTCTAAGAACGGAAGAAGATTGCCGAAGTTCTAATCTGAAACCTCATAGGCAATAAATAAAGGGTTGGTAGGGAAATAAAGCAAGGACAGCAAAACCTTGGGATTTGACAGGCTATAAAATAATTGGCCTAGAAACGTAGCGGAGAACTAGAACTGTCAGCAAAAGATTCCAAAATCTTTGAAAACGAAGAGCCATCCATCAAAAATTGGTGCGGAAAAATGGGTCGAATAAGCAAAGAAATTTCAAGGATTAAAAAACAAGCCAAAAAATTACACCTATATAACCCCCTGAAAATCAATACTCACCAGCTGGATTTTCTCCGAACTCTAATTAATATATTTCCCGCATTGAAAAGTCTTCCCAAGAATAATCATTACTAGTTTTGGTGTATTCTTCCCCCCCCCGTGTCCTGTATTACGTGCATTGTACTTCGGAATTATTTGTACGTTCACTGGAAAATTGATTGGATGCGAATTCGTGGTATTTAATTTATCTCCTGTACAGGAATAACAATCTCCTCGGAACTAAGAGGCCCCCGAACGATTATTCTTCTTTCAAATATAACAGTCCCTTGAAGCTTGGCCCCAACATCCAAATAAGACAGGACTCTTCTTTAAAATAAAACAAAGGAGAAGAAAAGTCGCGGTTTCGGAGTTCTTAAAATAGTCGAAAACAAGAAGGGTCGAACCTTATTCAACTCGAAGGGAGTGATGGAAAGGTGGAAAAGATGTTTTAAGAAACCTATGAATATTGCAAATGACAAAGATTCCCTTCCCGATATTGAGCCAAATATAAGAATGGTCAAACTCTTTCAGGAGGATGAAGTTAGGACACAAATGAACAAGATGCAAAAAGGAAAAGCGAATGGCCTAGATGGAATACCTATGAAAGCATTGCTCGGATGTCGTGAAAAAGGTCACCACCATAATGAACCTCCTTAACAATATACTAGTAGAGGAATTCCTAATCAATGGAGAGCAAGCTCGATTATACCCTTATTTTAAGAATGGAGACCCTTAAGACTGTGGCAATTGTAGAGGTATCAAGCTAACTTGCCACTCCTTGAAGCTTATGGAAGAATCTTTGTAACAAGGCTGAAAAACGAGGTGAAAATATCTGCTAACCAATCGGATTTATGCCGGCAAATTTACAATCGACCCAATCTCCGCACTAGAACAAATATGGATAAATATGGTGAGAAGAGAAGAGACCTACATATGCTTATGACACGGTCCCTCGCGATTTAATATGGTGGTGCCTGAGAACAAAAATATCTGGCGCATATAGGCTTATGAAAAATATCTATAAAGCCTCAAGGACGACAGTTGGAGACTCTAAATTTTCGGGTTACCATTGGATTACATCAAGGATCTATTTTAATTCTCTTTTTATTTAATATAATTTAAGCACGATATGGAGAGGCATTCAAAAGCCATCGCCATAGTGTATGCTATATGCCGATGATATAGTACTTACTATACGAGGAAACAAAGGAGAAAGTATTCGAAGAAGCCGAAAAATAGTCAAAGCGCATAGCTGGATATGGTTTAAGGTCAACGATCGAAAAACGGTATACATGGAAATGAACGTTACAGGCAGCCCATTTCTGGTGGACTATTTAAAATACCCAAAAGTAGACAGGTTTACAAACGTCGGCTCTATGCTACATAAAGAGGAATGGGCGACATAAGTCAATGCCCGGATACAAAAAGGATATATTAAAGGGCTAAGTATATCCGGTGTAATGTGCGATAAGAAAATGCTTGGTTGAAGAGCTTAGCCTACAAATCCATCCTAAGACCGGTGTTACTCTATGGAAGTGAAACATGGGCATTAAACATGACGGAAGGAAAGCCATTACAAGCCACAGAGATGCGAATGATAGGTTAGAGCTTGGGGTATACTAAACTCGACCATATGACGAATGACTTTCTCATACAAAAATGGGTATTCAACGTATGACGGACATGATTAACGAAAATCGGCTAAGGTGGTATGGGCATATACTAATAAGGGACACGAATGACGTAAATCGTACATTACTGGACATGGAGGTACCGGGGAAGAGAGAAAGAGAGAAAGAGGACGACACTATGTCACGTGGAAAGGAAGAGTCGACAAAGTTATGAAAACAAAAAAGATTAGTCAAGACATGGCACTCATTCGATCAAGATGGAAGGAACTTATTAAAACAAACCCCACGATTGTGGGATCAAGTAACTGATAAAGAAAAAGAAAAAGATTTGTATCTTTAGCATTATTAAAAGTTGCAAAATTTTAGACTTAGAAGGCGCTGATGGAGTGGCAATTATTAATAAAGCATATTTGAATTTCGCCGTTTCTCGTCCTGCATAATGCGGTAATTATAAATTTATCGCCAATTTGTTTCAATAATTATGCCAGGTAAGCTAAGGTGGCTCGAGATTTTTTAGCACCCTAGCGTCATTTGTGCCTGCCTAACGATTTCAAATTTATAATTGAGTATTCGTTTCCAGAAGTTTTTATGCTTCAACTAATATTTCCCAAATTTTTGAACCTTAATAAAATATTAAGTGAATACATATTTTGTCATATGCATTACTTTTCACATTATAAACTGGGGTTGGCGGGTACATTTGAATTTACAATAATTTCTATAATTGTGCAATATAAAATAAAGCAACAACCTAGACAAATTGTCAAATACACAAGACAGCAAATATAAATAGCTAGTAACCAGAATTTTAGCCCTTGGCTGGGGTGATATAAAGTCGAAGTACGGTCTTTTATAGGGAATTGTTTAGCCAGTTTAGCAATTATCCGATATATAGCAACAACTTAGACAAGTTGCAAAATGAATTTATGTATAAAGCTAATCAGTCGGGCTATAAACAATAATGGAATTTGGGCTCGGGCGAGGTCAAAAAATTTAAACAGCGGTATCAAGCTAGTGGTAGCAGAAGTCACCAGCCATTAAAAACCCGTGTATAAGTTTTCACGGCAATTATGCAAAAACAATATGGACACGACAAGACACGACACGACAAGACAACCAAAAGCGAGCTCATAAAATGCATAGCAATTAAAATATATACGGACTTATACTGTATTAAATAAATAAATATTCAATGGCAACGTTAATTGGAATCGGAAAGTAATTAATTAGAATACAAATTGGATTAGATGATTTTTGTCATAAAAAAAATACGAAGTTTATTACCTTATCTTATTGATCCTATAATAATGCTGCTTTTATTGTTATTTTTACCTTATAATATATGCAACTTTTACCAATTGTGTAATAAATAGTATTACCATTTAAAATCACTCACACTTTGAAATATAAGCTATGATAGTAATATCAATGGACTAAACGTTTGCTATAAATATGTTAGGGTCACTTTTGAAACTTTAGCCAGGAAGGGGTTTTAATTTGCCCAAAAATATAACTAAATCAAATATAGGCGAACTTATAAATGACTCTTTTACATTTGACAGACACAGTGAATTTGATACAAATGTTATAATTTGATAGAACAATAATAAATAATAAGATCTTTAATCCAACAATCAGTCAGTATGTTTATTACATAGAAGTTTCATCTCTAAAACACTCACAAGAGTACTGGCTTATACTGACATCTAAAAAGTGTTAAAATTTGAGGCACAATTATGCTATTTTAGATATATTACAAAACCGGTCTTTTCGTATTGTTTTCCAAACTTATTTAAAGCTTTTTTAATTTGCCCTTTCTATAGAAAATGTTATCGTTAGGAATTAGTTAGTCTTAATAGTGTAGCGCTAAATATTTAAAAAGTTTGTGTATTAAGGTTTTTCAAAAATATAAAGGTTTGCCATTTGAATTTTTTAACACCTATTTAAAATTTTTAATAAAACAGGAGAAATTTTTAAAAGGTGAGACAGGTCGAGAATTCGCGTCATGACGAGCGAGATTTTTCTAGACCGAGACGAGATTGAAACACTACCAAGACAAGTTGACAAATTTATATTTTATATTTGAAAGTACTTTAAGACCCCTTCACTCACCAAATTTGTCTGAAAGTGTTTATTTAGCTCAATAAACAATAATTATGACAATTATCACTAAGATAGGTTGACAAATGAGTAATTTATCACACCTGACCCACCAATTTTGTTGAAAGTATTCATTTAGTCCATAAACGACAATTACGACAAATATCACCAAATTAAAACCACAGTCCTTTGTAGAGGCGCCCCAGATATCTGTTGTAGAGTTGATTTGAAACTATCATCATTATGAAGTGGGTGTTTACAGCATGTATCCGACCTAGCACCAACCCTGAATCTTTTACACCCAGACTTGGGACCGTCTGAGGTAGTGTAATCTTAGGCTCTATATTATCATTAAACTCCACTTGGAGCACAACCCCAAGTATAATATGGTAGGCGAACCTTAAGTTAGTGACGCGTGAGGACAATTATGTGGTGTGAAAAATGTAACTAGTCTCGCCATCTTAAATGTATTTGTGTATGAATTTATTTATTTAATAGAATACATGCATTCCGATCATCACCAATTAGCCAAAATTCAATTGTGAAATTACTATGTTGCCGCTGGCATATTATTTAAGGTTTCTTCATGGGAACCAAAGTCAAACGAGATTATTAAAAAATAAAGCGGGTCGAGCCGAGTCATAACAATTTTTGGCATCGTCTTTATGTTGACCATTTTTTATATTTAAGGATTAAGTAAAATAATGTCTGTTCCTATTTGGCATTTCTTTCCTTTCAAACTATTTATAAATTTTGGGTTTTTAGAGGGATCAGGTCGGATTGTAACACTAAAAATTGGGGTATAGCCGCAACCGGGCAAATAAAATGCTTTTTTCAGACTTTGAAACGAACACAATAAGATTGAGACAATACTATTTGAAACAAGGCAATTGAATGGCTAGTCCTAAATTTTTGTTTTAAATATAAATGGAGTTGAATCTAATAAACTAACTAATTTTTAACTCAACATCTATATATAGGCTATGAGTGTTGATAAGAGGAATAATTTGTTCCCAATAAATTAGAAGTTGTATTTCTTTATATTGATTTGATCGAAATTGTGGAAATTTATATATTTTGGCTCGTAATACTTATCTCATTTTCGATAATATTTGAATCGTTTTTTAAATGAAAATAATTAATATTTATGTTATATGAATTAACATAAAAAACAAAAAAGTTCAAAAATTAAGAGCGTGAATTGTGGTTAATAATTATTAATTAATGTTTATTTGCTGAGATGATTACTTTTGTGGCAACCAATTATCTACCATTAGAAGTACGACGATGACTTTCTAGAATTTAAATAACCTCAATATTGGCTTACCATATTTTATTTGACTAAACTAAGCTCAACTTTAAATGGGAGAAGAAGATGTTGAATTCATACATTTTGGAACAAGAGTTATACAAGCACCACTTTTATTAACCATATGGATACTATTGGCTACCTGCTCCAAAATCAGTAAATATCAGGTTATGTTATGTAATTATATTTTTTTAAAGTTTTTCATTGGTCCTCGAGATTTCCAACCTGGGTGCCACAATCTTGCGTCCTAATATGTTCGGGAATCATATACGGAGCTTTGTTCTACAACATTCGCATAACAACTAACGTAGATAATTCTTGGTCAATTTACATATTCTTTTTCCTTTTGCTACCTCCCATCGTACTAGATGCAGGCTATTATTTACACAATTCATATTTCGCCAAAAATTTGGGCGCCATCTTAAGTCTAGCGGTGTTTGGTACTTTGTGGAATTCGGCCGCAATAGCCTTATCCCTATACGCACTAACCTTGTATGGTGAGAAATTTTGCGCTCTTTTCATTATCAAGCTAGGCTGGACAGTGCGGTATTAATGGCATAAATAAATTTATATGTGTATAAAAAGTTATGAAAAAAGTTAGATTCTTTAAGCATTAATTAATATAACTCGGTATGTTTAACTTAATGCCAGATAAAAATGCACCGTATTTTGAACAAAGCTTTGTAAAATAGAAGCTATGTCGGGGGAATCAAGGATGGGATTGCATCTCGACATTAACTTAATTAGCATATTTGAAGTAACAAAGCAGCATTTTAAGCGCTTATTTGACATAAATTCTACTTTTCATAAAAGATGCGTTCCAAATTGAAATCGATCTGATTGAATGCTTTTTGTTCGGAAGCCTCATCTCAGCTGTTGATCCTGTCTCCGTTTTAGCGGTGTTTGAGGAAGTTCACGTCAATGAAAACCTTTACATGATCATGTTTGGTGAGTCCTTACTCAATGATGGAATATCCGTGGTAAGAAATAAAATGACGTTTTGGCTAATGCCCCTGCCATCTAGGTCTTATACAATTTATTTTTGGGATTCAAAAGTACGCCTTCCAAAGCTCTCAAATATAGCGATATAGGCGAAGGAGTGTTGGCATTTATTGTAGTGTCGAGTGGTGGTATTACTATTGGTGTCCTATCCGGGATCATTACTAGTTGTGTGACCAAGTGAACTAATTTTCCAAATTATTCATACTTTCTTACGTTAATTACATCAAGGTTCACTAATAAAGTACCCGAAGTAGAGCCATTGTTCATGTGTTCTATGGCTTATTTATCTTACCTTTTAGCCGATATGTTCCATATATCAGGAATATTAGCGTAAGCTATTGACATTGCATTATGTATATAAAATGATTAAGAAAGTATTTTAAAGATGATAAAAGCGTAATAAGCAATCAAACAGTCGCATATAATTTACACAAATTCAGTAAAACTACCTTTACTAAGCATTGTCATACGATATTTGGGCCACATAACAAAGTTTGCGCATTTATAAACACATAGAGCCTATAAAACATATAAATCGATTGGTAATCTTTGATCACGCGCAAAGTTTCTAAACTACAATGTTAGAGTTAGCAAAATAGGATGTCACTAATTTTAAAGTTTTGATTGTTCACTTTTTATGATCCTAGCATAATATCGTGCGCATTGATACTGCAACGGTATGCTTCGCACAACGTAACTCCTCATTCCGCAACCACCATGACTTACATTCTCAAAATGTTGAGTAGCGTTTGCGAATCCATGATTTTTCTATGGCTTGGGGTATCACTGTTCGGAAACTATCACTTGTGGAACACTGCGTTCATTCTGTATTCTCTGTCCTTTTGCCTACTCTATCGATTCATAAGTTAATACAATACAAACTTACACGCTAACAAATTTGGCTATACTCCCTAAGATTTAATAATTGATATGAGGTTAAGTTAATTCAGTCTAATAAGACCTTGTTGGTTGCATACTTAAGTTTACCCATTCTGTTGATAGGATATATAAAAAATGTCTCACGCATTAAATCTTATCTTAAAATTTAATAAATTAAATCTATTTCGTACAGGTGTATACGTGTTAATTAAGATAGCCAATAGGTGTCGATTGGTGAAATTAGACGCTGTCGAGCAATTCATTCTGAGTTATTCGGGCTTGCGTGGTGCAATAGCCTTTGCCCTGGCCCTTTCTTTAATTGGAAATAGACACATGAGCGAAGAGGTGAAACGCATGTTTCTGACCACCACTATCGTCATAGTGCTAATTACGACCTTCTTTCAAGTACTCTTTATAAAAATTAAAATTTTTTCATTACGCATTTTTGAAAATCCCAAGTTTTCAGCTTGGCTTTATCTTATATTTGAAGTGTATAATTGTGATGATTAAAAATTTTAATCTTTAAATAAACCTTTTTTACAACGTCTTCTTTTAATTCTAAAATTGCTTACCAAACTTTTTCACATTTCTGTGCATAGGGTATGACGATAAAGCCTTTGGTTAAGTATTTGAGGGTCAAAAAGTCTCACTGCAAGTCTTGCCCCCTATCAACTTTACTATTTGAACGGGTAATCATGAAAAGCTTATAAAATAAACTTTCTAGTCCTTAGCACTGCTAGTGAATGGGATGGAGAACATCGCATATACCAAAAACCCTGATCGGATAATCCCAAAGTATACAAATTTTTTAGAGATGAGTTGATTTGAACATTTAGATTGAGGATGTTTGAACGAAAAATCATTCAGCCTTTAGTGCTAAAAAACGAAATATTTTACGATGACGAGAACACGGAGCTTTTAAAGACGTGTCACAGTTTGAATGTCTCCGATATTCTGTATCACCTAAAAAATTATGGTGGCAATCATTGCAAAATATGTCGAAAACTCTCGAACTTTGTCTACAACTTCAGAAATTATTTTGGCGAAAGTCGAGGGTAAAACAATTATCTAAATATTAAGGATTAAGTTAAATCATTATTAGTAATAGTTTAGGGCGAAGGACCCTACAATCCGTTGTTTGGGACAGGTATCAAGGAGAGGATGCAGGCGAGGCTGATGTACATCACATGCTTCAAAATTTAATCCTAAAACCAAAATACCTGGTGGTGAGTAGTGAAGTAATTAGTTTATATTAAATTTTGTGACTTGAATGAATGTCGCGCTATAAAGTTCTGTTGAATGTGCTCATTTTAAAAAGTCTAGTAAATGCCCATATGCTAGGTTAGTATGTAACAAAGAACGTACCTTCCAAATAAAATACTCAAAGCTTATAAATTTTTTTTTTCATTAAAAATAAAAAGTGATTAATATTTTTAATTGGAAGATGTTTTACCTGTTTGCTTAACTCAATGTTTTTAAATGGAATATAAATTTCTATGTAAAAGAAAACCTTTTTTTTTATTTTAATGATAAATCATATAAAAAACTATTTGATGAGAGGCCAATAATAGGCTTTGCACTCTTTTCCTACTAGTTGGAATTATTAAGCTTGTGAGATTAGGACGAAGGCTTCAATTGGTTAATTTTAAACGTAAGATATAAAAAATTTTATGCATTTATTCACTAAAGTAAGCCTTTTGTTTATTACAATAAAGGTTTGTATTGTATCGAATTTTAGCATTTAAAGGTTGCTGTATGTGTACTCATTAAGAAAAGTCCAATCCATTTTTATTATTTCGTTTAAAAAAGCTGAAAAATTTTGTATAGTTGAATAATATTATATACATATTATTTTAACTTTTTAAAATTGTAAATCAAAAATGATTTAGTCAAACTCGTTGAAGGCGATTAAATCGGAATTCGTATCGGAATTAACTCAAAACGTAGCTCTAAATTCTCCAGGTAAACATTATTAAGTAATCTTCATAAATGCTTTATTATATCGAAACGTCAATTTGGCCCTCAGGTGCAACAAAGTATATGTCACATCTTGCCTTAGATTCAAAATAAAAACATAGACTAAGGATTCTGCACAATTTTATTAGTGTTTTAAATGATTATTACGTTATATACATAGAATTTCAAGCTCAGTTTTTATTGAATGCTTTTTATGAATCCATTCAACATCTCTTAATTTAGAAATTATTCAGTTAGGTTTGAAATTAATCATAGTTACAATAATTTGGTGTATTCAGCATGCTGCTGTAAACAAATTTTATTTAAACAATTTTATAGATTCAGACGACTTAAGTTCTATCGTTATAGAAACAAGCCTTCCTTGGAAGACGCAAAATACCGAGCCGGAAAAAATGCATAGCCCTATGAAGAAATTAAGTGAGTCCTCAACGTCTGATTACAACCCGTGGCATAAGCCATATTACTAAATGGCACCAAGGACGAAAGTGCTAGAATGCTAAATATATTTTATATTCGGCATTATGAAATTATTGTTACTCTATAAATAAAAGTGTAGAAGTATGATTGATAAAACCCCTTTAAATAGTATTGTTGTTTTTAGTGAATAGAAAGTACACTTGTATTTAGCGGAAGTATGCGAGTGGACACAATGATAGATTCTTAGTATATTAAAATTGAAATATACACAAATAGGTTTTGTAGTGCAAACAAACATCTGTTTAAAAAATTGTTAAGCCGGATTCCAATCCAGCCCACAATTTTTTAAATTTGACCTAACACACCACCGCAGCCCTGGCAAACCAAACTTCAAAAAATTCCCGACCATCGTTCAGAAAATCTAACAATTTTTGAAATTTCCGAGGGACAAACAAAAACCACATTTGTTGTCATAAGCGCAAATACATTATTCACACTTATGTATGAGAAAAACGTCAGTTTTAAAATCAAAGGAGAAGTTAATTTTTTAATATATTCTCGGTTAAAAAAGAATTCAAAGTTATATATTGAGCATATACCTTTAACTCAATTCAAAGTTATATATTGAGCATATACCTTTAACATGCGAACCGATTTTTTCTTTTAATTGAAATCATATTGTTGGGACAGGTCCAGTTTACATTATTATTTTAGGCCATTACAAAATCAAATGAGGCTTAAGACGCAAAAGATATGTTTGAGTATATCAATGCCCGAGATATTTATCAATTGGCGAAATATTTTCTTTTGATCAATATCTAAATTAGTATTTAAAGTTGCATAAAAGACTAGAGACTCATATATATATTAAAAGTATATATATATATATACTTTTTTTTCGAATTAAATTATTGACAGAAAAGTTTTAAATCATTAATTTCCTTTTTCCAAATTCACTTGCTAAAAAACGAAATAGCATCTTCCCCACCTCCCACGGGCATTTTTATAAATTATAAGGCCAAATCACTTTAGAACATGAATACTTGATTTCCCTTTTTGTTTGTGACTAATGAGTCACGACAGATTACCCCTGTTTGTTACGTTATTGTACGTTTGTTTATGACGTTACTCTACTCCTGTTTATGATGTTACTATACGCCTGTTTATGTTAAATCATGTTTCTATTCCCCCTTCCCTATTCCTTTTTTTGTTACCCTGTTACTCAAGTTCTAGTTTTAAATTGCTGGAAATATACTGAGTCATAGCTTTAGATAGAAAAACTTTACTTGGAAATGTGCCAAGAATAATGATGAGCGATAGCTATATATATCCCTTTTTATTATTTTGTTTTTACAAAATTAAATAACTGAGGATTTTTATTCGTTTGAGTACTTTCCATCTTCTTTATTTACCTTATCTTTTAAACAATCGCACTTTATTTCCATAGTCCAATTTAAGAATTTTATTTATTTAATTGCCCGAATTAAAATTTTATTTATTTAAGAATAATCTAAATTCTCATAATGATAAAAGGCTTGGTTGTGTTCTAATCAATTTCATAATTATCGAAAAAAATCTGCTTATTAATATAAATGTCCGCGATAAAATTATAGGCGATGGTTTAATAAATTGTCTTTCTAATTTTACATCTTTTCGGATATATTTATTCACTCAAAAAGAAAAGAAAAAAAGGAAGAATCGAGAATTGAGAATGAATGCATTTTTTAAAAAAGGGATATATATAGCTATCGCTCATCATTATTCTTGGCACATTTCCAAGTAAAGTTTTTCTAGCTAAAGCTATGACTCAGTACATTTCCAGCAATTTAAAACTAGAACTTGAGTAACAGGGTAATAAAAAAAAGGAATAGGGAAGGGGGAATAGAAACATGATTTAACATAAACAGGCGTATAGTAATAATAACATCATAAACAGGAGTAGAGTAACGTCATAAACAAACGTACAGTAACGTAATAAACAGGGGTAATCTGTCGTGACTCATTAGGTATCCGATAAATAATAATAATCGTAGCATACGAAGAAATAAACAAACAACAACAACAAAAAAACGAGTTTTTCCAGGGGTGAACACCACAGTTTGATAAAATTTTCAGCTATACATCCTTTCTATGTAATAAATTGCATAAAAAGGATTTTGACATTCAACAAGTGATTCGACTAGCCGATTCAGATGAAATTTATAAGAAGCAGCGTTGACGAACATAATGCTAATTTATGCGATTTAGATGTTAAATTAAACCCCGATTTGCCAAGAGGCAATATTGTCGAATTAATATTTCAACGGAATCCTTTGAGGTTTATTTACATTAAAATTTTTATCTCCTTAATCATGGGCGTAGCCAGGTTTTGAATTAGTGGGGGGGGGCAAAACGTTCAAAAGTTTAGTTAGGGGGGGGGGGGCAAAACACATTTTTTAATTTTTAAGGGTTTTTGCATTGAAATTTTTTCCCCCCCCCCATTTGGAAGGGGGGGGGACCGCCCCCCCCCCTGCCTCCCTCTCCCCTCCTGCCTACGCATGCTTGATGGAATTCTTCATTATACAAGTAATTGAACGGTTTTTGATAAAAAAAATTAAATTCTAAGTGATTAGACATCTTGTTTATTATTGTGCTAAAAACACGAAAATATTCCTAAATAATTTAATTGGCACAAACATCAACAAAAAGAAGATGATTTATGGTATTTTGCTTTGTCTCAAACTTAAAAAACATTTCACGCCAAGCATGCTCCCGAAAGCCTAACACTTACAAAATGTTATTAAAAATATAACCACACTTTTTTGTCTCCCCATAACCACATGCACTGCAGAACGAAATTTTTTTAAGTCAATAGATTGTAAACATTTTAAATAGTAAATCCATCGATAAAATGGATTGAAATTATTAGCAATTCATTGAGAATGCTCCCATCATAGGTTAAGTTCTAGATAGAAAATCAATGGGCAAAACAAAATACACCTTGTCTTAAATGACTATTTTTTATAAAGTTTTATATTTTATACATAAAATTTAAATCTTATCGGAGGTCAGATTTGTCAAAACATCTCTGCCCAAAGCCAGATCGGTCCGATTAACTAAATTGCCCCCCCCCCGAGCCCTAACCTCTCTAAGTGTCCCTGCGGCCATGCCCGAATTATTGAAGCTTCCCGAACATCCCGGTTCAAAATGATTTTTTATTTAAATCTTTCGAAATATTTTCACCATTTTAAAGAATTTTAAATTTATTTATTTTCTTGTTTTTTTAAATAAGAAACAAGATCAGCAAATAATACAATCAAATTAAAATAAATACACAAAAATAATATAATACGTTATATAAAAAATCTTTTTTGGGGACGAATATACAAATCTTGTCATGGTGCCCCCCAAGCGGCCCATAAAATCTAATTTTACGACAGTGGTCCGGCCCGGCCTTTAGGTCGAACGACCCGGACACTTCTTATCTCCCATTCTTTTCATTTTATTTTTTTAAATTGTTTATTTGAACGTAAGAACATTATAAAAACGAAGTGTTAAAGTTCGAAAAATATAAAAGCGGGTATAAAAAAAATTTATAATTAAAAAGCGTCGCATGTGTCATCTTAAAAGTGGCCGCCTGTCGGCCAGGGATTTAAAATTGTACTTTGCTATAAAAATACCAATTTTTTGTTTAAGTAAAAAATTTGTGGAATATTTAGAGGGCGGGCAGTGACGGCTGATATCTTTAAAAAGCTTGATGGCGGCAGGACCAAAAGTCCCAGAACACGAGGCAACGATGGGGGTAAAGATATTAGAGGGTAGGAGGGCCTGGTATTTTACCGTTTTGCGGTGTTTGGCGAGGGTCAGAGCGTTGTAGATCTGGTTAGAGGGGGCAAAAATGTCTATGCAGGTAAAATCCCATTTAAGGGGTAGACCATTTTGCCAAGGGATGAGGGTTGAGCCGTCTGGTTGCATCCTTCCCTCCAACGAAGGGTCCGACGGCTCTAAAATGGACGGGATATTGGCTTTTCTAAAAGCGGCTTGGATAAGGCTATTCACCTTTTCGTGCCTTATGTATTTAAATTTATTGTAAAGGCAGTGTAGGGGGTGTTTTGCATAAATGCTATGTTCTGGGAGCAGTTGCGGCAGGAATACTCCTTTGAATGGAGTATGCTAGCTCTGGGTCCTCCAACATCAATCCAGAAAGTGAGCTAGGATAAGCTACCCGATTCATCAGAAACCAAAGATTTAAGGTTGAAGTGCTGGCGGGCTTCGCAACTCGTTAAGAGGTAATCAACGTAGCGCGATACGAGGCCAGCATCCCAATCTTTTTGTCTTGAGGTTATGGGAAAGGGGGTCCCTGGATTGACGTTGGCGGACCAGACATCTAGAGCTTGCAAACGATGGATCCTCGCTTGTTTTGATTAATCGGTCGATCAAACCTTGTGCGGATTTATACGAAGAGATAAAAGCTGTTAAAGAAATTGAGTAGCTGGGCGTATGCCTAAGCCCCCAGCTTTAGTAGGTTTTGATTATATAAAACGCATGATGTTTTGGGAGGGTATTGAGAATTTCCGTCTTTGAGGAAAGAGTTGATAAGTACCTATTTAAAAACTCTATTAAGGCGATTTGCCCACCTATTGGAGAGCCTAGATGAGTTAAACTCTTCATTTCAACTTTTAAAAAAGGCTTAAAAATGGGAAATATGTCTGGATCCGGGCACTGATATATCTCGCATTTAGAGCTATTCATTTTCAGGTTTAGGATAGCTTCATAATCTCGGATTAAAAGAATGGTCTTGGAGATTTCTTCCGGAGGACCGCATAGGGTGGCAGCGTCTAGGTACCAGACGTTTAATGATAAAGAACATTGGTTTGAGATAGATTCGGTAAAATTTTTGATCCCTAGACAAAACAAAGGTGGACCTAGAGGGTCACCCTGTTACCTTCTGCCGATTCAATTAAAACAAACTTTAGTTTTGATATGCAACCGTAACTTAAACTGATGTAATTTGCAAACTTTGGGAACTCATCAATGAAGGAATTAATTATCGTTTCTCGGCGAATATTATTGAATGCATTGGCAAAGTCTAATTTAACCATGCAGTGATTGGAGGGAATTTGTTGAGGACTTAGCCGCGCAGCGTGACTGGCAGCCTCACAGCCGCCTACCCCAAACCCTAATTGATGAGGAATTAACTTGTCGCTTAAACTAGATTTGATTGTCTTACAAATGAGTTTTGATATGATACGTCCAAAAACACTGCCAATAGCAACGGGTCTTACCGAATTATCAGGTTTTTTGATAGCGATGAGTTTAGCGCCGAACAATATAGGGATTATTTTGGTAGGAATATTACCGTTGACAATTAAATTGCATAGGGACGTTATAGAGTTGAGTAGAATTGCAGCGCTCACGATTTGGAGGTTAATCAGGTATTGTTAATAAACGGGGCGGAAACTGTCAAGGCCTGCTGCAGAGTCGATGGGAAAGGAATTGATGGCTTCCCGAATGTCGGAAGAGTCTAGTTTTATGGAAGAGGCTGAGGTAGGGAGTCGATTTGCCGATGAGGATGGGGGATGTTTAGATTTGAGTTGTTGGTATGAATCAAGGGAGAAGGAGCAATTGAGTCTCATAAAATATTCTTAGAGCACATTTGGGGTTAAAGTTATCAATTTTTTTTAGAAATTTGTTTTGCAGTTTGCTTGACAGTGGAGGAGTTTGGGGATTGTTTGTGCTGGGGGGTATTTTTAAAAATATTATCAATATTGAAATTTAAAAAGGAGTCTTTAATATGTTTGGACAGATTTTCGATGTTGGGTCCTCTTACATATAAGGTGTGAACGGTAAGTCTGAAAAGTTCATCCCAGTTAGTAAGATTTGAGGGAGAGTTTGTTATGAAAGTTATAAGATTGATTAAAAACTTTTGAGTAGCCGGGCGAGCACCCCTAGGGATTCTTGTTATAGTGTTGGGAAAGGTTAAGGCAAAAAATGAGTCACTCCAAGAATAGTCCAAAGAAGTGGTAATAATGGGGCTGTCTAAGGATTGAGGATCTGAGTTGGATGTGCAAGTCATGAGGAGCACCCTCTATTATGGAGGCAAGAGGGGGAATAAGAGGGCTAGCAGGTGGGATTTTCCCAGAGGAGATACAACGTGCAGAAGGGTGACCTTTTATTATAAAACAGTTATTTTTTTTGAGGCTAACAAGTTATTTGCATGCACAACAAAAGTTAGTGAAACCCATATTTATATTATTTTATAAAAATTGAAGCAGTTGGTAAAACATTATCAAGATATATTAAAAATATATAGATATTAGATCTGTAAAAATCCTCTGAACATTTTAAGGGTGATATGTTTATGTAAAAAAAGAAGTGATTGTTGCATTGTTTGTGAAATTATGTATAATTTTTATTTTATATATATAAATCTATCTATTGTAAAAAGAACTATGAATAATAAAATAGGGATAAGTAAAGTACCAATGTAAATAGATAGGTGATATTCTGTGAAGGGTTTCTAGGTGAATAAGTAGTAAGTATATTTTGAATAGTAGTGATGATGTTAAAAAGATAGAATGGGTGAGGTAGTTGGTCTTTTTGAGCATTTGCCTTATTGCCTATTTGTGTGTTTGTGAAGAGTTTCTAGGTAAATAAGTAGAAGATTCAGTTTTCTTTGAATAGTAATGATGATGTTAAAAATAAAGAATGGGTGAGGTTGTTAATATTTTTTGGGCATTTGCATAATAGCCTGTTTGTGTGTTTTAAAGGATAAATATTTAAGAGTTGTTTGTATATCTTTGGACATCAGAACATTGCCGAGCAGATCTTTTGAGGGATATCGTAGTTTTCCAAAATAAGATTTTGTTTATATCAATTTTATTAGTTTTTCTTCTATAACTTTTGATGCGCGTTTTATTAAGATTTTAATTTCGAAAACTTTAGTATAAAAAAATAAATTATAAAAAAACTTGATGGTTAGAGTTAATAAAAAAAGTAAAAAAATTAACAAAATTGATATTGATTTAGTTATGTAATTGTTTTAAGGCTCATCAATCAAATTTATTTACGATTATCCTAGTCCTAATATTATGATTAGCTACAAGTATTATAAAAAGCCGTCACTAACTTAAAGTAGAATTTAATGTAAATGATTCAATTAAGTCAGTTTAAAAACGTTTGAAAGTTGAAAGAATACTTTATAATAATTCTAACAATTTAAGTTTATTGATTCGAGCTATTAAATAATTTATACACTTAAGAAATATTTACAATCATTCAACAAATGTTTCACAATTCTATTTAATTAATAGAAAAGTTATTGAAAGAAGACGATTAATTGTTTGATTTATACTATGAACATATTAACTTAGCAAACAAGATATGAATGTTTTTATTGTTTTTTTAGAATGTCAAGTTAAAATTTGTAGTTGTTTAAATATTCATACATAAAAATCATGTGATTAATTTAGCCAATCGGATGAATTAACTAAGGTATTTTTAAAATTCATTCATCGATCATTGGACTCTTGAATAACATATGGATATTGAATGTTGACAATATTTAAGGCCCATAAGTAATGTAAAAGATATAGTTTATTTATTTAAAATGTAGTTGCAAGTCAACTGTTATCTTAGGATTTCTAATAAAATACAGATTTTTTATGTTTAGATTGAAATATTATTATATAAGGAAAATTTTTGTAACATATAAAGCTCAATATTGATATCCTTAAAATTTTGTGGTTTATAAATAAGTGATATACTTAATTTTATTTTTCATTATCTATGGGACAATTTGCAATATGCCTATGATTTTATAATGCATGATATTAATTATCTTATGGATATTTGCTTTTAATGCTATTAAGGTATGCATATAATGACATTATATCATATCCTACTCATACCTTGTGCAACAGTCTTATATGGATGCTTAGATTATGTTTTTCACGAAAAGGACATTGTTAAAGATTTTATTATTGTTAAATGATTTATATTACAAATTAGGGTAGAGCAAAACTCATGATAATATTGAAATTTATTGGTTTCATCAATAATCTGACTACCTAGAAATGTAAAAAAGCACTTAATATATACAAAAAATTTGTCACAAACTTCACACAAGACAAATTAAAACTTTTGAAACCAGTTTGTATTTATCTCATTATGTTTTATAAAATAAATTAACAATAAATTTATAATAATTACCAACAAATTATTTACTTTCATATAGATTTTGTATGCATTAATTTGTTTGCATCAATTTATATAGCAAGGTGTTTATGATGGCCTATCTTAAAAATTTTACTAAAGTCTTTGATATACTTTAAACATGTTTTGATTGGCAAAATACATTTTGTACAATAACAAAAAATTTAAAATCACGTAAATGCTAAGTGGATTTTTTTGTTAATATTTTTATATTCAAGAACTAACCTTAAGCTATAATTGTTTGCACTAGTGTCCTTCAGATTTTGAACCTAATTTTTAAGTATTTTTTTGAATTTTATCTTTCCTTTAATCCAAGCCCTATCATCACTTTGGAAATAATGATTGATGAAGATGCTTGAATTTATAATTTTGTAATGATAATTTAATATATTTTACATTGGTTATGATATTATGTTAATGATGAACCTTACCTTACACTAAATTATGAGTGTTTAAAATAAAAGAAGAATATTTTGTGTGATTTTAATCAGGTATTTACAGGAATAAGAGACAGTGTAAAAAATTGTTTGTCTCTCAATGTGAATAAATTTAGGTGTATATCTGTTATTCATTTGCTGTGCTTTAACCCCATAATAAATAGCAAGCCCTTTAGCAATGTCTGAACTGAGGGAACATTTAGCTCTAACTCATTGAACATAAATTTCCAAAACTGAACTTAAAAATTCTCAGTTTTATTTAATACATTTTAAAAAACTATGTAATGAAACTTTTAATCGCTAGCTGAGAGTTACCTTAATGAAACATCCACATGCATTTATAGGACATTTACTTAAGTTGAACGTTATTAAAATATTAGATTCAACGATATTTTTTATATATTAATTCTAGCTGGGCTTACTAAAGTTGACTCTATATTGGGGGAAATGTGCCTTAGGGATTGTTTTGTCTAAATTCAAAACTTTTAAATGATATTTAAATTTAACAGTTTTAATGTGAATTTTTGTGTAAAAAAGCTGTTTAAATCACCCTTTAAAAAAGTATTGAACCTCAATGATTTTAAATGTGTTGTCTTTTAAAATGGTTGAAATGGGGTTGATAAAATTGGAAAAGCCTATGGGTCAATTTAGTAATAAGTGTGGGTGTTGCCATTCAAAAGTTCTAAATCGATAACATAATAATAATCCCTTCTACAACGTGGTGCAATGCAGCGATGCAGCTCTTCTTTAGGATGTGTTTGGCACTTTGCAAATTGGTTGTTGTCAACACTCTGGAACTGCTTCATCCCGTCACACGCACATAATTAGATTTTGAATCCCTGAATAACGGTTAAACGCCTCCGCTTAAGGTAAAGCAAATCCCACCCCCCCCGCTTCATAAATATGGTTGTTGTTAACACTAGTTTTAATATTAATAATATTATAAACGACACCAAAGAGCGGTCCGACTTCATCTACTATTTCAATCTATATTTTGGTGTAACTCCTCAACCCGACCCCAACCCATTTCCACCCTTTTGCCAGTTTCAAGGCTTCAATTTGTAATTGAGTGAGATGTGCAAGGATGATCATGACATCTTAGTGTCGTCACACACGTTTGTCACACTTTGTTTGATGTCGTTCTCACTTCTAAGGCCAAGTCAGGCAGAATAATCCGTGTAAGAGATTTTTATTTTACACTTTCAGATGTGTGGCATCATAGACTAGTAGGGAGGGAGGGAGCTAGCTCTCTGGCTCGGGCTTATCGATTTTTACTCGGCACCGCCAATCTACTCCATTACTCCTTTTCCCCCTTCACGATCTCTCTTCCTTAAGCTGCTAGTCATCTAACTTCTTTCATTTTTGCTATGATGACTCCTGAGAATTAACTACGCATTCTTAACCAAATCTAAACAACTTCTTTTGGGTGAGGCTGTAAGACATTATTTTAGTTAACACTACTCTTGTTCCTTCTGGAAATATGAAAGCATTAAGATTAATTGTAGGGAACTTAAATTGGCACGTTGCGGCGAGGGTGATTTTATTAACTTGCAAACTTTAAAATTACGATCAATTCTTATATTTTCCATTTGCTCACTTAGTTTATCAAGGACGAATCGATTTCGAGCAAAATTCTTCTTACCTCCTGTGACATCCTGTGTCAAATGTCGACCCTTGCGCCGTTGGTGACAATCTGCAAACAGCTGATTTATGAGGGGGATGGATGCCTTAGCGACGAATGACGAGGAGTGTTAGGCAATTCAACACAGCCTTACCCCTGGTCCTTTTACCTGCTGGGCGTTCGCACGTGTTTCCCTTCACAAACAAACGCCGATTCGTTCAAATTTATTACACATCATAGCTATGATATTTTGATATATTTTGCACAATTAACTCAACATCGACCCACAAGAGCAAAACTTGTTTGTGGGCAAGGAGGGTACATTCATACATATGCGCACACACTTTTTGTACTTATTTGTGTTGTGTGTATCATCGAGAGATAACGACCTCGTGGATGCCCATAGCTCCCCCCTCCTACTCCCCAAACACTATTTTTCGCTATTTTAATCGTGCATTTGCTTGTTCCCTAACCAGCACCCCCCTCTCTAACCCATTCACGGATTACGAATAATAGTTTAACTAATCACCTCAAAATGCTGAGCAGCCACGTGGATTCTTCCCCCGGGGGCATTCAAGTCAATCGACCTTTATTGCTGGGCACCGGTGTCAGATTTACGGCTTTCACTCAATTAGAACCCAACGGTGGTTTTAGCTTCAAGCCTAAGAGGGAAGCTGGTGTTCCCTTTCCGAATCATTTCAGGATCCCCAACGATTGGATCGGCCACAGAGTTTTGCTCAGGCGACCCATACCACACCAACAACCTGCTCCGGGTGTTTATAATAATCATATTGATGATCACTTCGCCTACCTTCCCGCCTCTATCACATCCATCAACACATCAGGTGACACGGTCCACGTCGTGATTCTCTGTAGCAGCAAGGACTTCTTGAATTCCAATATCATTAATTCTAGCCATAGGGTCGAGGACATCCCATCAAGTGCCACGTTGAGCGTTTCTATTAATCATCACGACGACGACGGCGGCGGTGAGAGCGGTCCGGTGGAGATATTGTCCGATCAACCGCCATCTTTAAATGTGCTACTCTCGGCCCTACGGTCGCCTTTGCAGAAGGACGGGTGCGGAGTTTGTTGCAGGGTAACCGAACAACCTCCCACTTATCGACCCTGCACCTTGCTCGCCTTCGATCCCGACGCCCTCACATTTCGGGTCGCTGTTCAAGGAGATGCCCTTCCATCTGGAAATATTTTAGGAAACTCGGGGATGAATAACGTTATTAGATGCGTCAACCGAACCCACTTGAGATTGATGCGTTGGCCGTGGCACGAAGAGTTGATGCTGCACCGTTCCCGTTGTGCAACTCAGTTCCCCCTCGTAAATGTGGATGAAATTATCAGTCATAGCCTGGGTGATAGTAGTAACGGTTCATCGTCTCAAATGACGCACTCGCTGAGCAGTAGTAATACCCCTTGCGCCTTCAAACTTTCTCCCTTCCCTAGTCCCGTCGTGTCTGGTGGCAACTACGTCAAGGGACAAATTATGATTACGGGCCAAGGCGTTCGCAAAAAATTTAATGGGAAGCAGTGGAGACGGTTGTGTTCGAGGCGGGATTGCTTGAAAGAATCCCAACGTCGGGGCTTTTGCTCGCGACATTTGGGAGGTTCGGGGTCTCCTAGACTCCAACACCCCGTTACTCCCCCCACCTCCTCCAACTCCCAACAATCGACACCCTTCACGCCTCCCTTTTTAATCATCGGACACGATTATTCCAACAATCACACGAGCAACGCCATTTTTCCCTCACCCACTCCACCCTTGAGCACGCCCGTTAGCGGGGAGCAATGTAGTAGTGAATCATCTATGTTGTTTCAAAATGGAGGTCATTCTAATCAACCACACCCCAAACTGGGTCCGATTAGCTTTCTGTCTCTGCTCAACGCCGATTCAAACCAAACACCCCCTGCCCCGCTACCCCAATGCTCCCTCATAAATTCCGAACTCGGCTTCACCAACCCGACGGTTGCTAGGGAATCCCCGAGACGATTCGATCAGTGCGAAAATGAGATTGCTCAAGCGTTAGTTTTGCTCTCCGGTACAGATCGGGAAATCACAACAGAGTCATCTACAGCCACGACAGAGGACTTGCAAACATGTAATGAAACCAGAGATCAGCTAGGGCTTAATGGTGAGTAACAGTGCAGTTAAATCTTTTATTTCTTTAAATTAATTATATTATTAAATAAGACCCTTAAACAACGAGATTACTCTACTTTTATAAAAGGCGTTAGCACAATGAGAAGCGATTCAAATTAGTCAATTATATTTTTTAAGATCTATATTTCTAGCCCTTTGCAGGTTCAAATTCAAATCTTATTAAAGAGGCTAATGTTGGGTTGGTCCATAAATGAGATACATCCTTTTATTGCTTCTACATGGATATAGTTAAGGTTAAACTTACCCAATCCAGAATTTCTTTTACAAACTGTTCTCTATTATAATCTTATCGCTAAGGTTGTTGGCCCACACAAGGGAATAAGCAAAGTTAAGTTGGCAACCCTTTTTTATTGTTCTGATTTTGTTGTCGATTTTGGTTAAAAAATGGGCAAAATACCTCTTGAAAATCAGTTTTTATTTGTGTTCCTCGAAATCTCAAAAACATGAGGTTGAGTGTTTTAGTATTGATGATGATTACAGCCTGCTTCTCTGCTTCTCGTTTAGTGCTAGATCAAAAGCCAAGTGTGGTGTCTTGGTTTTGCCTTCTCCCTCTCTATGACCCACTCACCAATGCCATATCTTACATCAGCAACCCTCATTCCCCCCAAGGTAATACACCCCCCATTGTAATGTCTTTCATTCATCTTGATAAAGAGCTTAATTACATACTTAAAATAGTGATATTGCTCAACTAAATATTTATAACACGCTGTATTTGGTACATTGATGATGATAAACATATACCGAATGAATTGGCTCGGTTATCTTAATCTCGCCAAATCAGTATTTCACCCATTTTGTTTTAAGTCGTGTCATGCATGAGTCTAAATTTCGATTCAAATTTTTATCACATTGGACTTTCCACTCTTGGCAGCAATGTTATTATGAGGCTGTATTAACCCGGACTTCAATACATGATTACATTATCAGGTTTAAAGTAGGGTTGTAGCAATACTTCTTTTTACGCATCATTAATAGGCTTAGCGAATAACTACAGCCCCCACCGTGGTGAAAGTGAGAAAGATGACGACGCGGTGTTTCTACATACGCATATCGTTGAGAAAAATGGTTATGATACCAACACAGGTGAGTTTGTCCAAATGCTACAATAAATGAACCAGATAATAATGCATTTTTAGTAAAATTTTATACTTGCACTCATCCATTTCTTGATCCATTTTTTAAAGCCCCCATTTGCAAACGTATAACACCCTAAAATGGTGTAGCCCCTATTTATCGATTGATTGCGTTATTTTAGCAATGAATAATCATCATCCCTCCACGTCAGATATTTTCAGCACCATGCCAATCCTTCAAGGCAGCAATAATGCCCGAAGTAAATCTCTGTCCCATTTGGAGGTCGGGGGCCGCGAGCGAAAATTTGGTGTAGAACATAAGATAGGTAATTTTAAAGCCAAATGTTTGCCTAGCGCGCCGGCTTGGCTCAAGGACAGCCTCCTCGCCCGACCCGAACGCAGTTTGTTGATCAATAGGAAACGCTGTTTTTCATACGACGCCCCAAATCCCGGGCCTAATATTGGCATCAGTCCGATGAAAAAGCTTCAACCCGGACTCGATAAGGCTGCGTCGTCATCTATTGAGCCCGGCCCGTCGCTCGATATAAAGGTAATGATGCATCTTGCTTACTTAAATATAATCAATACGACACTCCGTAATTCGTTGTGAATGAGAGAGTAAATTGTGCCTTTAGTTATCGCAGGTAGACACGTGGCATAATTTAACAACACCCACCGACGACAGCATAAATGCATTGAAATGTATAAGCTAGGATCCCCATAATATTTAATTAAATTATTAACTTTTATAATTTAGTCTGGTCCTGTTTTGCATATTAGACACATTAACAGACAAACTGTTTTTACTATATCAGCGTTGAATTAACTTATATTAAATATTAATTAAGTTTATCTCTCATTATTTAAATATATATGATTATAGTTGAATTATCGATAATTCACCCATTTAGGCCATGTAATCGTGATTGAGGTAATTAAAATTTATTAAGTCACATTATAAATTTTATAATATGCGTTCATTTTTTTGCAGCATGGCCTTGATTCTTTAACCGAACCGAAACTACTTCCTCCTGAAATGCAAGTCGATCCTAGTTCAATCATAGAATTATGGAGCGAGGGCAAAAAGGGGTGCCCTAAAGTGCCTGCTTACAGCCGTCACCACATCAGGAGACCGATGAACGCGTTCATGCTTTTCAGTAAAAGGCATAGACCTTTAGTGCATCAAAAGCATCCGCACAGGGACAACAGGGCCGTCTCTAAAATATTGGGAGAATGGTGGTACGCCCTCGACCCCGCACAGAAAAAGCTTTATCACGACCTAGCCTCACAGGTAATTTGTAATCTTAGATCAAACACCAATATCAGGGATGACCAGTGCTACAAAGGCACAAACTTCATACATTTTTTATTTTTTTACTATATTCCTGTCATTCGTGCAGGACTTGATATTTGATGATGGTTCCTGGCAGAGGCTATAATATTGAATTTGCATTAATCATAGGTTAAGGAAGCGCACTACAAAACGTATCCGGATTGGAAGTGGTGCAGCAAGGAACGCAAAAAAATAGGAAATCAACAATCGACGCCTCCCATCCCCCCATCCCATATTAATAGCTCTCCCCTTCCAACCAATGTCCCCACAGGCAAATCATCCCCCATCACGACTTCTCATAATTCTGGTATTTTTATATAATAATTTGATTTTAAAGCTGCAATCATTAAATTTGACAAAGTTGAATGCTATAATTTGTTTGGCAACGTGAAAAAATCTTTTAAATATCCTTTTTCGTATCATTCATCTCAAAATACTAGTTTTTAACCAACAACTAAACTCAATGTTTGGCCTTCACCCGTGCTTTTAATTCAAAAAAGTGCTCCAGGTCCAAGAGATGTGTCTGTAAATATATAACTTTGGTCGACTAGATCTCTATTTCCTATCTAACTAAAGATTACAGACTTTATGTGTAAAAACTCTGTACTAGACAGGCACATTAGTAGGCTAAAGATGCTATCTACCTTTTATGCAGGCAAATCACAGGAAGTCTACACGGTAAAATTGTGCATTAAAAGTTCTGCTTTTGTACACCACAACAAGAGCCGTACACCGATTTATAAATTGTAATTAAAAATTGGCACTTGAAACAAATTTATAATAATACTAAAGTTGATTTAGGTGCTGCCGTTGAGCCAGTTAAACCCCAAGAGAAACCGAGCACGGAGGGCCTAGTCGATCTTCAATGCAGCGAACAAGTCCTCGATAGCGATTCAGAAACTCCTGCTGCTACTGCTTCCACCAAATCTTATACTACTAAGACTTTCTCCCCTTTACCCAAAACCACTTCGATCAAGTAATAAACATCCCATTTCAAACGCTTTAATTAAATTGAATTGATAAAATTTTAAAAAACAAATTTGATTTGTAAAGGCTAGCGCTATTTTTAGCTCGGAACCGAGTATGTATGGGTATCTTCAATAAATTAGTCACTTTTCTCGACTTTTCTCTTCGGTGAATTTGTATCAATATGGTCGTAGTTAGGTTCGAAATAATAAGTGATGGGATATTCCTGGCTACCCTCCTCATATGCTTTATTATTTAGCTCAAGTCATGGGCCTAGCCATGATTTGAATTAAAGGGGGGGGGGGCAATAATGATTTAGAGTAAATGATAATTTTTTTAGATTTAGATGGGGGCAGCCGCCCCTCTTTGGCGCCCCTGGCTACGCCCATGCCTCAAATGCTGATATATATCATACACATATGATACAAATGTTAATAATATATATTGAGAAGGGTAAATGCTGGTATTTATAACATAATCTTTTTCAACTCAATAGACACGTTTAATATACACATTTTGTTACAATCCAGAACACTCCAATCTATCCCTTGCGATAAACGGTTCCGAGGCAAAGAGTTTGAAGCGACCTCTGCGACGGCTAATATTACAACTGCTCCCAACAATTTCTTTCCACAAACTACCACTACTCTCCCCGAATCCGTTTTTCGTGAGATGAGCCTAAATAATTACAACTCAGCTTGCGATGCAAATCCTCAAAACACTTTGCCCACCTCTACTTGCAATCCCCTCTCATTTTACTTTCTTAGCCCGGCGGGCACCCAAGGCTCCTCCAATCAAGGCAAAGTCATGGTCCTTAAACGATCAAACGAAACTAACTCTTCTAATCAAGGTAAAGGGCCGAGTAATACCATTCTCCTGATACCTATAATAACCAACAACAATCAAAACTCAACTTCGAGGCCTTGCTTAAGCTTAAATTCCGCCAAAGTTGGATTTAATCGCCCGACCCGACCTACGGGCTCAAATTTAATCGGGCCGACCCAAAATGCTACTCGCCCTGAGGCCGGCCTCGATCCCATGTCTGGGGGTAGGATAGTTTATTTAACGTTAGACGATAAAAGGAGGCCCAAGTTATACTTGAGTAATGCACCACCCCCTGTCCTCGCCGTTTCGCAACCTCTTATTACTAGTAAAATACGATACATTTACACTAACCTTACTCTAAATAATTGTTTCCTTGTTTTAGTTAAATTTTTGAAAATGTTAATTACCTTCTCGCTATTTGTAAAATAGCATATATATACATTTATATAGAAATAAGTGTCTTTTATATGTAAAGTTGAAAGTTGATAAAAATTTGGCACGTTTTATCTTCGTGCTTCGCATTAAGGATATTATTTATTTACACAGGCAAATCGTCGCAGACATCCCAGATCTCTCACGATGGAATAAGGTAAGAATGCCGATTGGCATTAAATAATCAAATTGTTTTTTGTCCTTTTTAAATGCTTTGATCGATTACATCATTTGTCTTTAAAATATATGACGTAGGATGGATTCGTTTATCATTAGCAAACCGACAAACAACGTCCCTTACGCGCCCCCCGCAATTTCTACAATCGCAGAACCCTCCATAATCTCTGCGCCCTTTTCTAAGCGTAAAAAGACCTCTTTTTTGTTGAAATTTTAGTGCTCTCCAAATCAGCTCATATACTTTAATTTTTACCGTTTATATTCCCAAATTTCGGGTGCTTATACATCCTAAATATGCGTTTGATTATTTTTCTTTTTATATCTGACCGAATAGGGATTAATATTTTTATCAACGATGTTTATACCATATGCCATGCTTAATTGAAGCATAGCTTTTGAATTTAACGCATCGCTTTCTTGGGTTGAAAGTGTTGTTTCTACCCTTCCTTTCTATTAATCTATGTTTAGTTTTAACAAGTTTTTATGGATGAGACGCGGAAAATGATTTGTTAAATAGCGTTCTCTATTGCATAAACAGTGACAACTTCGTGTGGGAAACTACCAAGCACCTCCTACTCCACGCTCCTACTTCCTAAAAATATTTTAAATTTCAACACTAAACATGTGTCACAAATGTCATTGGCGATCCGCAACGTTAACGAAAGCAACAGAGAAAATATGGAATTGATCACAAATAAAACTTCGACAAATTTATCCATTTTAAAGGACAGTTGTTCAACTGTAAACCCTAATTTCAACTGTTTTCCCACGCCTCCTAGCCATGATGACTTGCTTAAAATTAAGTCGCTCGGACCGAAATCCCGTTTGAGCAGTAGTAGAGAAACATTGCGATTCGATGCGTTCGTTAGATGCTCTACCTCCAACACCTCCGACATTGATAATAAGTTACTCTCACGAAATTATCATTAATTAAGAAGCCATAAAAGACTCCTTGTCACACTTATAAACATCAATCAGTGACTAATTTTAAATTTTGATGAATAAAATTCCTTAACCACTTTTGCGAGGTTGAACATTTTGATTTTAGACGACACCTTGCAAAGTAATATGGTGTTTGGATATTTTTCGTTATTAAGATCATTTGCTTTTTGACATATTTTATACTAAGCATGTGTGCTTATTTATAGCTTATGCTTTGTCTTAAATCGTTAAATTAGGGTTTTGAAGAATTTGGATTTCGATAAGCAATTAGCAGCCTTGCCACAATTTGAACCGAAAATAGTTGATATGCCGGTTGAGTTACCTGCCAGTCCTGCTCTCCTCTTAAATAGTTACAGGAAAAAAAGGAAAACTTTTGGTATACCAATTTTATTTATTTATTTTTGTGCTCTTTTAAAAAATATTTGCCCTACAAAAGTTTAGATTTAATTCTCATTTTTTTATAAGCCTAGCTCGTACTTTTGTTACAACTAATATTTTGAATTCTCGAAATTACACCAAACTCTATTATCTTTTTAAACCACCTTTTTAAATTAAAACACAAGTTAGACTGTAACATTTACATAACAAATAATGAAAAGTTATTTGTTATTTTTTGTCGCAAGCAGCGGGTCAACAAGAAATGCTTGAAAAATGGAGTTTGACCACACCTACAACTCTAATCCTATCACCATCTTTAAACTCAAATCATCAAAGTCAACCCTTTTGCTCTTACAAGGCCCAGCAGCCCAAGCCTAGCCCGGCTACTTTTTCCACTTGCAAAACCACTTTACCAGGTGACCCCTTGCCTCACCCCTTTAAGGATCAGCCTTGTGTGCGTGTGGGGAACAAAGACAGGAACAATCTCTTTTTTGGAACCGATTTTAACATAGATTTCGCTAACAGAATTGGCGAATGTGAAATCGTTAAAATCCCGATAACCACCACCACGAGTTAATATTAGATACATATACTTTTCACATACATGCTCATCATGATACATGAGTGAAAAGTGTGTTACAAGGAGTGATATTACATGTGGTTAGTAGGATTGAGATCGTTATTGATCACACTATTTTTTGCTATTACTTAGTGTATATTACCCGTTTGTGTGAAGTATTATTATAATTTGTTAAGTATGTTAGATAATAACTAAATAGCCGAAGATATGCATGAGGCTCTAATAAAGAGATACATTTGTTATCGTTCTTATGTTAAAACATGTCGAGATTTGATAACTATATTTGCCTTGTTTAGTATCATTTTATTTAGTATTTTGTTTCAAATGTTTAAATTTGTATTTTTATTGCCTTTGATTGTTCCTATCTATGCCAACATCAAAATGTAGAAAATTATTTGCTCATTTAGCCAATTTGATCTAAAATGTTTTTTGATTTTAGTATAAAAAGTTTGCTCTTTATTTAGGCTCCAGCGTAGAATGCGGTAGCAACCACATACCTAATTATGCTGGAGCAAACGGTGGTGCCCAGTTGCAGACTTCGCCTAATAATATTGCCTCAACTCCACCGAACGGGTCTGTTACGACAAGTGTAAGAGAAAGGTTGGACAACAGGCGTATCCTAGTTATGCAACTCTTTCAGGAACACAGCCTATTCCCATCCACGGCTGCTGTAGCGGAATTCCAATTGAAGCATTCCCACCTCTTTCCCACCAAAATGTGCTTGACCCTTAAAATCCGAGAGGTCATAGCTAGCTACGCGATACACCATAAAATGTGTTGCACTATTTTGGTGCGATATTGATATTATTAACCCTATGCGGCCCAAGCAATGTAAAAGAAAACATATTGTTTGAAATTTTATCATCTCATACTCTATAGTCTGTTTTCTGAATTTGGACCATCAGCGACACTTAGATAAGAGTTAGCTTTTGGATATTTCCGTAACTTATATATAAATTTCTCTCTATTTTATCATTTTTGGGGGGTGCATTTAGGTTCGCCAAAAATTGATGTCTCAAAGTCCTAACGTAAGTGGACTTAGTGCCTGTACCCAGTCAGGAGAGGCCGCGTTGGATGACAATGAAAATAAGGGGGACATTTGTCGCAAAGGGAATGCAACATCGCCAACAGTCCCTCCGATCAAGTTGTGTGCTCCGCCCTTGGGCAAAGCAGCCTTAAAAGCGGCCCTCAAAAAAGATTCTGTCGTCCCCCAGTCTCTCCTCTAATCATCCCCTTCATTCTTTGTGATATTTTGAAAAGCATGAAAAAAATAAAAGATCTCACCTCGCCTTTCATTCATTAGCTGCGTGTTAATATGCGACGCCCTCCTTTATATGCAATTGATCGTAAATCCAAGTTTACTCGTTATAATCCCCCCCCGTCGTATTTAGAAATTTCTTTTTACTTTTCTCATCCTTCGCCTTCTTTTACCATCCATTTTTATAACAATCGACTGTACACCATACACAACACCATTTTGTAGTCATGAAGCGGTAATAATATATACCACAACGGGTCTTCTTTATCCAGGCATGTGCCTATTTACAGTGAGTTTAGGGTTTTAGAGCATTGCATAAAAAATATGTTTCAGAGTGAATAATAAATATTGATTATTTTGGCAGAGATTGATACCAGTTTATAAGCCTGTTACCGCTTCTTTTTTTTAAGTAACCAGCTACATTTAATAATTTTAGAAACATATAAGTTTTTGTTATCATGTAAAACTTATGTATAAATATGTAAGTAGGTGTAAAAATTAAAAGGTATCTTAAGAAAATATTTACATTTTTACAATTTTTTGTTTAACTAAAGCTTCACTATTTATTGTTATTATAGTGAAAAGTTGGGGAGAACCATTCAAGATTTTTATATAAGTTACGTTTGAAGAAAAAAACTTAAAACGCAGGGCTAGTATTTCCCTTTATAAGAAAGCGGCTTTAAGTTTAACAATTTAAAAAAATGCTATGGATCTTATTAATACAGAACATAAATTAGAGAGAAAATGGTCAAAATGAGGACCCCTCTCGTCTTTTACCATTCTAATGCATTGTTTTCCGTTCTGCAGCTTGGGGTTGAATGATTAATTTAGACTTTTAATCGAGTTTATATATTCCTTTATTAATTCAAACACCACTGGTATAAATATGAACTATGGCGATATGTAGGAAACAGGGGGTTTGGGGATCTTATAATGTCTTTATTACATAACCGTTCCTTGGGAAAGAGTGAGTAAAATAAGTGTGCGAGAGTGAAAAAGTGAAAGTGTTTTTACATTCTCCCCCTTTGCCTTTTGTATCTTTTATTTCTTGGCCCCGTTAACCTGGCTTGGCCTCCCTTATCGTTCTAGATCTGTCATCTTCAAGGTTTTCTGGCTTCTATGACCCCTTTTCGTTCCAAACCTTCTGGAATTCTAATTTATGGCCCCAAGTTTCTTCGATATTCCCAGGGACTAATTCCTTATAAGAAGAGCCTCTCTCTGTTCCAACAAATACTTCCAAGGCCCAATTCCCTATACGTACCGTGCCCTCATACTTGTAGCGTTTCTTCTAATAGTTCTGGGAGGTTTAGGAGGTAATAAAATTCCAGTCTTTGGATTGTATCCAATACGACACCTCCCTTTTTTTCCTTTTTTTTTTACAGGTGGGCGAATTAGGTGGTTGTCAGGTAGTTACAGGTGGTTGCCCATTGATGGCCGGTTGTTGGTGATTCATGTTAGGTTGTTGTTTGTTGGTTGTGGGTGGTTATTGGCTGACTGCAGGTGGTTATTGAGCACGGGGTGACTTCGGTTGCAGGCCCATCCGTCTCTGCATCTAAGAAATGTATCAATGCTACTCGATCCCTTACTCAAGATCGAGAGCCATATTATATCGACCTTTAAACTAATATGTACCATCCCCCTTTATTATACACTTCTTTATTAATACCATATTATGTATTGTACAATACTACGGGGCATATAATATAATTAACCACAACCACACCATGTATACATTTATCAGCGGCTTCCCGTCGCCTAATTTTGCCGCCACCTTTTCTATTCCGGCAGGTGAGTGTCTAACGTCCATGTTCTTAGTTGTTGCATTAAGTTTTCCACTTTCCTGTCTGTCGTTGCTATGAGCCCCCATTTTCTTAATTTTTCCACCACTTCTTCAGGTGAGACATCAGTTTGCGTAGATACTTCTTTAAACTTCCTCCTCTTCCTTTCTTCTGCCACCCTGTCCCTCTTCCATCTTCTTTTTATCCCCAGTCGCGAGATTTTTTTTCCCGGTGTCCTCCACGGACACGTTTTCCAATTATGTGCTCCCCGCACGTTACATAAATAACACACCATTCCTTGTACATTTACCACATCATAGTATCTGCATTGCCCCTTCTCATGGTTATATTTCAGACATGTTGTGCAATAGATCTATAATATAAATATTTACAAAATACACTATTTACCAAATATACACGGTTCCCATCCCCTATCGAAACCTAACTGATCAGTATGCCTCCACACTTCTGACCCCTCCTTTGGTGCCACCCGAAATCTCCAATTACCCTCAATTGCTACTATTAAACCCTTTATCCACTTAAATTGGCCATGATACATTTTGACCCATACTTTATCCCCTAATTTGAACTTACCTATGTTTACTATTGGGGTACTCTAGTGTGAATAATTTAAAGTAAAGAAGGGTGGAAGAAAAATATAAAGATAATTAGATTTGAAATAAAGAAGGGTGAAAGGGAAAATTAACATAAACTCTAAAAAAGGAAAACTGGGATAGGTAAAATGTTGAATAAAATATTTTGGATTTGGAAATTATTGATATTAATTGCAGTAAATATAGCGCGTTTTGGTACTTTGAGATTTAGGAAACGGAAGGAGCTAAAACGGAATAAATATAATGTTTCTATTAATACCTTTAATATGCAAAATAATGGCATATTTAATAAAAATACTCAAGGGTATTTTTCGTATATGTTGGTTGAATATCAGCAGATGATTTGTCGAAAGACGAACAATCTCGGGAATATGTCAGATGACATCGAGACCCGAGTAATCGTGGTTAAATCATTTGAAACTCCAGGTACTCAACCTAGATATATGTTTAAATCCTACTCACGGAAGTGGGATAGATTAAAGTTTTGGGATAAAATTTATTGGTTAGGACATACCAATAGGGGTATTTTGAATAAATTTGCTTATAACCGTTTATGTCTTAAAACAATTATGCAGCCTATTTTTGAAGTACCAAGGGCCGAACCCAGTGTAACAATTTAAAGGATAAAGAAAAATTTAACGTAAGGGAATTAAATAAATTTAATAGTAAAAATAACAACTATTTAAATACCTGGAAGGGTCTTAATCAAATTGATGAGATCAATACGAGTAATTTTTATAAATATATGAGCCGAAGATTTATATTTGTAACATATAACTATTGGTATATTGGTGGGAAGTTGAACAAAGTAACGATAACATTTGAAAATTATAACTTCCCGGGGTAAATATAATAACATTTATTGCATCATAATTCAAATTAAAGGAATCTTGAATATCTATAATGTAAACCAATCGCGCGATTATAAACGTTTGATAGACTTGATAAATAGCCAACCAATAAGAATTAATTTAATGCCAGCTTATACTATAAACATGTTAGAAACCGCTAATAATCAAATCCCCCGTTTAAAAGTCACTTGTAATAAGGTTCCTTTAAATTTCATTTTTGATACTGGTTCATCGATTACCGTAATAAATAAAGATGATTGGTTTAAAATTGGTAATGATGGATTATTTAAAGAATTAGGAATAGAGGTAAGAGTTTTTAACAATATAAGCATACAATTGTTAGGACATTGCGAAGCGCGAATAACTATAAATAATATTAGTAAAAATTTGCCGAGAATACATAGTCGGGAAACACTTTACATTATATACGGATCATAAACCATTAGTTTCATTATTTCGGAAGGACAATCATGATCTAATGTTATCGACCCGATTACAAAGATGGTTAGTAGTGGTAGGAGCCTTCGATATGGACATAGCATATCGCAAAGGAAAGAACAATTATTTAGCGGACACTTTATCACGCATGCATACCGAAGAACAAATCACAGATGGCGCTAACAAGGATATCGACAGATCGATAGAAGAGATCTATAATCAAGATGACACACCTTGTATATTACATATTTCGGAAGGGGGACCGGTATCATGGAAAGATGTAAGGGAGCTATCCGAAAAAGATGTGGAGATTAAAAAACTAAAAGAATGTATCAAAGGAAAAGCGGAATGGCCACTAGCATTATTGGCATACAAAAGGATCAAGAAACAATTAAGTCTAGTGGACGAATGTGTTGTAAAAGGTTTACGACTAATAATACCAAAGGACCTCCGAAATCAAGTGTTAGAAGAGCTTCATCGGGGACATCAGGGAATCGTAAAAATGAAACGGTGGGCAAGGGAATACGCTTGGTGGCCCCACATAGCCAACGATATTGAAAACATCTGTCGTAGTTGTGAGGCGTGCAACAGAATCGCGGCAATGCCGCCCAAAGTTAGAAAAAGTCAGTGGGCGAAGGCACAACAGTGGGATAGAACCCATGTAGATTTTTTCGAATGTATGGGAAAGGTTTATTTCATTGTAGTAGATGCTTACACCAAATGGGTAGAATACGCGAAGGTAAGTGGTAGCTCCACAAGAATTGTTATCCGTGTATTAAAGGAGTTATTAGCCAGGTATGGGCTACCCAAAATAATAGTGTCGGACGGAGGACCGGCGTTTACTAGTAAGAACTTTTAAGAGTTTTGTGGAAGCCAAGGTATTGAACATACGTACCGTGCCCTCATACTTGTAGCGTTTCTTCTAATAGTTCTGGGAGGTTTAGGAGGTAATAAAATTCCAGTCTTTGGATTGTATCCAATACGACACATTGCAGCAACTTTCATTTATTTAGCATTTCTATCAGTTTGTTTCTTGTATCAAAAACCCAAGAAAATTAAATTAAAGGATACACATGCCCGGCTAAGACTACCTAATACTTCATGCAAATAAAAATTATTCAAAAACTTATGCTAACTTAAAATTGATGGCCTACTAATGAACCTACTGTTTCCTCCAAAATTGTTTTTTCCCCCTTTTTATTTTTAGTTATATTTTCTAAAAAACACACACGCTCCAAATATAAAGGTGTAATTGTTATTTTCATTAAAAATAATTATTAAAATACAAATTAACTCGGCTATACCCTTGCCTCTTTCCTCTTCTTTTATTTTTTAGAAATTACCTATTCATCGGTTTTATATGTGAATTCTTTTAAGGCTTTTACTGTATTTTATTTTAACTTTATGTGAAGATGAATGAGGCAGAATATTAAATAGCTTTGGTAATTTCTCAAAGTTCTATTGAATAAAGTCAAGCAAAGATATTTTATTTTTCAAAAAATAATCTATTGTATAAATATTGGCATTGAAACTATTGTCATTATTAAGAATATTAAACACTTTGGCAAATAAAGTGCTATAAGCTAATAAAAAACCAGTTACCATTTTCCAATATAACGAATTTCAAAGTGATATTTCTTCCCTAAAATTAATTAAAAAAGAACGTTATAATTATTATATATTAAAAAAATTGAAAATATTTGAGGCTGAAATCACTTAATATAAAGTAACATAGTTGTCATCATTTAATCTCGATTTTTATAAAATCGTCTACCGTAAAATTTTAAAAATGAGCTAAATGATGCGTTATATAGCGTTAAAACCGAAGGGGTTCGTTAAGTTATTTTGACTTATATTTCAAATTTCTCATTGACTGAGTAAACATTCTTACGCTTAAGTCATTATGTAAATATAAGAATCATTTAATTCCTCATTATTCCAAACCATTGAATTGATTTAAATTTATGTTAACAACATATTCAAGTCAGTAGGTTGTGAAAATTTGGTAACTAATAGAAGCAGCGCCATTTATTACAATGTTCATATTTAAATAAGGTTAAATCTTGAAAGTTTACACCGAGATACATAAATTAATTGCAGTTAGTATTTGGATAGAAAACTATTTTTTACTTAAATTTAAATGTTCAATACATTACTATCAAAACTTAATCTACCTTGCAATATTCTATCTAAGAATATTTTATAAGCAAGGCATTACAATTTATAACACGTAAGAGACTCATCAAAAGGAAGATTTCATGTTTTTTAATTTTTTTCATGCTTACAAATAAATTTAAAATTAAGTCGATAGTTTTCATCCTTGAATTATTCAAAATGTATCGAAAATTGAGTTTTCATGGTATCTCATGGTTGTATTGATTTTGTTTATTACTAGTCATCATAATGGATCGAAACTTCAGCAATTTAGGTTATTTTCGCCTTGCAAATGTCATAGTGGTATCATGCTTATTTACGCAGCAGCTATTCGCTCTTCTCGTTCAATGGAAGATTCATCTTATCTAAAAAACGTTGTACCTTACCTAACAATTTTATTTGATATTATGCATCGTAACAATTTTTGGGGGCCAATCTCATTTATTGCACTGAAGGCAATTGTCATAGTGACTTTATATTTATATATATCTATGGGAGGGCTTACCACTAGAGCCCTGCACTAGCCGCCTCACACCTCGACCCAGCCCGAGGCTCGCCCTTCTCGGGTCGGGTTTGATGGGGCAGCCCGAGGCGAAAACCCGCAACCCTAGCCAAAACCTAGCCAACCTGTTAAAAAATAAAATTTTAGTAAACTGAGGTAAAATTTAAACTTCAACCCTCCCATCCTGTTTATAATAATTTTTTCCTAGTATATATTCATAGTAACTATTTTAGCTTTATTAATAACATAGGTTTAATATTTTAAAAAACGTACTTATTTAAAATCGTTAAATAAAATTAATTTTTTTATACCTAGATTTTTACGTTACAATATAATTAGCGAATAAATTTCAGCAAGAATATTATTCTTTCAAATTACGAATATTAACAACAAATTCGTTTTATATTTATGTGGTAATCAAATGTAAAATTTGCCTATATATTTTACATGAAAAAATCGGGTCAGGACTTCGAAGCCAAAAATATAAATAGCATTTCTTACTCGAGTCGGGCATATTTAAAAATGAGATGTCGGGTTCCATAGAAAATTCATTTTGCAGGCCTCTACTTACCACAAAACATCCAAGTTTTGTTAATTACACGGTTTAACAAGAGATCTCGACCGGCAAAGTGTTTGCAGACTTTGGTAATGTCTTTCGCGGTGAACGCTAATATATTCATATTTTTTACCCTATACGTCAAGTTTTTGATATTTTGCTCTCAAAGTTGCCAAAAACAGCAATTTTGGCGTTTTTAAACGTCAGTAAAGTGAAATTTAATAAGTAAATTTTTAATTTAATAAATTTGATTTATAAATAATGAGGAGAGAAATCGCTTAAATCCTTGCTAATTTTATAAACATCAAATATTAATATAAATCGGAACATTATAAAAACAAACCTTTATTTATACCTTTTCACAAATAATTGATTTTGCAGTGTGCTTTTAGCGGGCCTTACGTATATCAAGGCCCGGCCCGAGCCCGTTGGGCTATATTGCGGCCGTCCAGGCCCGGCCTGTTCTTTTATTTTATAGTAAAAACCTGTCCAAGCCCAGCACGATCAGTGCTGTTTGGTTAAAGGACGCAGAATTGTTATAAATATATTAGACTTGATACTTAAAAATATATCGATTTAAATGAACAGAACACGAGAGTTTAATTGGGTTTATGTAACTTGGTTCAACATTTAAAAAATATACTTTCAATATTAAATAACTTGCATATTAGAGTTTTATGCGACTTTTACAATGTATGCACTAATTTTTCTCTAGTATATTTAACAGTGTGATTTACAAAGGACTACTTAAATATATTATTTCGACAGTAATAAATATCTTCATCACAATTATAATAAATCTTAAAATTATAATTATTTAAAAATTGATTCTAATGTTGAAAAATTTGTTAGCAGTTACCATTTACCTAATCATTACTATAGACATTCATGTTCCTCTCAAATTTAATATAAAGGTTATAATTTTCAAAGATATTTAATGGAATAGCACTGGATATAACAAGATAATTAGATGTAAAATGATGGTGCAGTTTGTATGAGAATATGGCAGGCATGACGTTGGTTTGACGCATTTCCCTCCAAAATATCAATCATTTGTTTAAACAGCCCTTTAGCAGGTGGATGCTTGCACCGATATGAATCTATTTAAGGGTCACCAACATGCAAAAAATTTAGTATTTAAGTATCAATTATTGTAACGTGATTATATTAATTTCATTTCATTATGTCACTCAAGATAGCCATCATTTTTGCCTTCAGCACTTTGATAGGATACGGACAACCTTTCTTTTTAGGTAATTTTCATTAAATAACTAAATTATGTGATTTTTTAGGTGATGCAAAAGAACAAACTATTTTAGTGGAAAAACTTAATGAAGGTGGCATAGAGAAGTTTTTGTCTATTAAGAATGTAAGGCCTGCGCTCGATAAATCTCTTCATGCTTTGGAAGATGGCTCAATGCAAATAATTAAGTTAGACGATCATACAAACGTGACAAATTTCGAAAATTCGTATTTTGCCATTTTGAGCAAAGCCCCAGCAGTGATACATGACGATTTTCACACTGATATAGAATTGGAAGACGATTACAAAAATATGGATCAACATTTATATAGAGGAATCTTGTTTAAATTGGCTGACCTGATTAGCAAGAGGCAAAGGCCCCAAAAGCGTGCAGGGTCCATAATGACTAGCCCACAAGCTAATAGTAATGATAGCGAGCCTAAAGATTACGCATATCCCCCAAGTGAGACAGACTCAAGAAAAGATGCTAAGCTTGATTTACATCCGATATATGCTATGTACAAGGATGGAAATATGGTTTATCTTTACTTTGTGCATAACCTATGTTTAAATCTATTTAGCATGCCGTGTTCAATCATGATAACATAGATTACACCCTCGAACCGATTGATTCATCCAATAAAATAAGTGAAATCGAAGGAAACCCAGTTCAGCATTCGTTGAAGAAGGAATCTTATAAGCATATACTAGGGGACGTTCACATAAATAATTTTGAGAAAAGTAAATAACACCTCTTCCTACATTTTCCAACACTTATCTCTAACTTTGATTACAGGGTACAGAGATGTCAAAGGACATTTGGATAGCTTGCACGAAGTCAACAAAAAGGCTAAATCCACAAGCTCCGATTACGTCATAGAAGGATCGTTTGTCATAACGCAAGCTATGAAAAATAAAAAAACTAAAAGATGGTATCTTTTGATTGCCTCTCAAGTGAGCGTTTTACTTTATTTTTTCGCCTAAATCAAATGCTATCCCCATAGGTAAATGATATAATCAGCGACGCTTCCATAGGTGTACCGGCGCGATTCGTATGGAAAAATTTACTAACTTACGATGTAAGTATTACATTGAAAAATGTATAAACTTTAATCTAAATTCAGGATAGCTATATAGTGAGATATAACTATGATGCGAGTTTAAGAAAATTCGATGATTACAGAAAGCTGAAAAACATCCCTACCGACGTTGCCATCTTGTTATCAGAGTAAGTATATAGAGCGACAGATTTAAAATTAATATAAACATTTTTACCATATTTTAGAGATTTTATGACTGGCACCAGTGGCACGACAGGTTGGAATTTTAAGATTATAAAGACTATATCGATGTTTTTAGGTTATGCCTGGCTAGGCACGATATGTGCATTGAATGCAAATACTGCCGTTCAGCACAGAGGACTCTACACTGGAACCACTATCGCTCACGAAATAGGACACTTGTAAGTATTGATAAAGTATTAAACAATAATCATAACCTTGTTTAATTGATTCAACGAGAAGTTAATACTGACAATGTTAATAGGCAAAACAGATGTATGCTGTGATATTGACTTTCCCACATTTATTATAATTAGATTGGGTTGTAAACACGATATGGATACACACTGTAATCAAAAAATGAACGGTGGAGTCATGCATTATTATGCTGAGCCGCAGAGAGCAACTATTTGGTCTACATGCAGTGCCGATTTCATAAGAAAAACTCTAAAGTATAATTAATTTAAAATGTAATATTAATGGCAATTAGTGAAAAAAATGTGACCTGCTTGAGGCAAACATCTGGCAAATCAAAAGTCGTTCCCCATTATCCAGGCCAATGGGTTTATGATGAACAGTGCAAAACAGAATTTCCCCAATATGAGAACGGCGTTTTGGCCAAAGTATTATAAAGATTTTTAATCTTCAAGCATATAAAATGGATCAAACTGATGAAATATTGTGTTTATTTAGGATGCTACATGTGTATACTTATCTTGCCTATTTCCGAAAGAAGGCAATTGGTTTAGAAACCAACCTTTATTAGATGGAACTCCATGTGATTATGATTCCAATCGACAAATTAGAGTCATGAAAAATGGGACGAAAGTAAAATGTTCTAAGCGTCATTAAAATTTTTAATATGTCTTTTAATCAAGGTGTGCATAAAAGGTCAGTGCGTAGATGACTCTAAAGTTCGTGCAGCTCCGCGAGGTACGTGGGAAAACTGGAAAAAGTCGGGACCTAATTGGGGGTTAAGTTCAGAATATCAAACCCTGAAGCGCAATTGCAAATTTCCACCGTAATTTTTAATATATTTTAAAACTTTCATAATTGGATATATCTTTTAAATACAGGCTTACAGAAAATAATTTAATTCGTGGCTTGTATTGCGACGGTGCAGATGTTAAAGTTTCCAGGTCCCAAGTAATATTGTAAATTAAAAAGGCAATTACTAATACAATTTGTACAGGCGTTCAGTCAACAATTGGTACAATCTTATGAACAAGGCAATAAAGCTAAGTGCCTACAGCTGTTTCCACAGTATAGGGATAGAACCATATCTAACCTTTTCAGTAAAGGCATTTCGTGCTATTTAAATGATTTGACTCTTATTTTTTTCGCGAAATATTATATTTTATTAATTAAATTTAAATTTTAGAGGAGGGAAGAGATTGCATGCTCAGTTGCAAATTCGATTCCCCTTATCAATGGAATATAGAATATCCTACCACTTTCGTTGAGGACGGAACACCCTTTGAATACAAAGATGGTTATGTTTGCTTGAATGGCCAAAAAGTCAAGATAGAAAATTAACCATAATACCTGATTTATATTAAGGATCCATCCCGATATCATACCAGTTATTGTCAAATATTATCGCTGTTAAATATTATCGCTGCTTTTATTTGTTTTATTTTTCATTGTATATTCAACCTATTTGATAATATCTAAAATAAATTTTGCTTCTCATAGCCATAATTATAAGACTATAATTGCTCATTTATTGTTTGCATAATCATTAATTTGAAACGGAATTTATTTAAAAATTGAAATTTTCGATAAACATTTACGATTGGAGATTAGCAGAGCGATATTGTGATTAGAATAAGGCTGAGAATATATAAGAATCCTTAAGCTAATAAATTTCAAAAAATTAGCGATGACAAAAACATATGTTGCCCTTTTAATTTTAGCGTTTTTATTAATAATAATCAAACGCTACTTTTATAAAGAACGTAGTAAATTACAAGAAACTTAATAGCCGATAGAAGGAAGGCTGTTAAATAGGTTTTGATCGGCGTCTCAACCATGAGAGCTTAAATGACTTACACAAATGGAAATATAAAGTAATTCTCACCCTATTATGGAAAAAATGATTTATTAAAACCTAAATACTTTTCTATATTCAATTATATTATATTTAATTATACTTATTGAAATTTTGCTCTATATTCAACTAAATTATAATGTAGTTAATTGTGAGTGCAACAAAGCTTCACAATATTTTATAATTTATAATATATATTTGAGAAAATCTTAATTCATTGAAGGAAGGAGTCTTTTAAAAACTATACAACGGAACGGGGTTATATACATAAATACATAAGGGTCAAATACTAAAAAACGAAAACATTTCAATAACACTCTGACCTGTGGTCATTTTTTCCATTGGTCAATAGGCAGCACACGGCCAAATAGCTTATAATGTTTAATCTTATCAACATAAATAATATTTATCAATGCAAATTTAGATTAACAAAAAGAAAAAAAATCCATAAAGCAGCAAACATAGAATTTAAATAGCAATTAATTGAATTAATAATTTTGGCCTTTGGCTGGGGTCAGATAAAATAGAAGTAAGCAACGGTCATCATTAATTTATAAAGCCAGTTTCGAAATCATCCGTTATAAAGCGACAACCTAGACAAATTTTCAAAAGAAATTCACAAAATCAAAAATATAAATAACTACTAACCGGAATTTCAGCCTTTGGCCGGGGTAAAAGTTATAGTAAACAACGGTCATCATAAATTTGGCGGGAATTAGCCAGTTTAGCAAGCTCCGATATATAGCAACAACCTAGACAAGTTGCAAAAAGAGATTTATGTATAAAACTATTCTGTCGGGCCCATAAATTTGGGCTCGAGCGAGGTCAAAAAATTAAAGCCAACCAGCGGTCATAAGCTAGTTTATTTGCGAAAGCAAGATAAAAGTCTTTTACGGAAGCATAAGTCAACAGCTATTAAAAACCCGTCTAAGTTTCCACGGCAATTATCGAAAATTACAAGTTGTTAGTTGGATGGACGGACAACCAAAAGCAAGCCCACAAATTGCATTGTCGTTTCTTTATCTAATAAAACGCGTGTACCTGCCTTCAATTTAGAGTCATGACCAATATTTAGATTTTAAGAGTCAAGGCACCAAATGTTTATTATCGCTATCTGCTGTCAAAATAGGTAGTATATATAGTTATAAAAAATGATAGATTGAAATATAACTACAGCTGTATTTTATGCGTTTTGTCTTTAAAATATTGAAATTCGATTATTTTTAAGGATTTGATTCGAATTTTTGAATCTCAGCAAGTTAAAATTCGTTCGAAATTTACCTATAAGGATTCGGATATTTTTCCCATAGGTGTATTTGCGGTAAAGGGGTTCCGGAATTTGTATAGAATTGTCTTAAAAATATTCATGCGGTGTTGCATTAATCCCTGAGATTTATGAATAAAATAGAATAAGTTGAAGCCTTAAACACTCTAACACCAAATTATACCCTGATCAAAGACGAAATGCTTCTAATTGATGCTGCTACAAATTTATCATGAACTCTGTGACAATTTTTTATTGCTTTTTTAACATTCAAGAATATACTTGTGGGGTCTGAAAGGTCTGACGAAAGTGTTAATTCAATATCACTTAAATAGTTTTAGATTTAGAACTTTGGTACTAATAAACTGCTAAGCTATATTACCTGCAAATTTCATGAGTTTGCCCCAACATTTTTGAAGATATGGGTCTCATATACTCCATAAGGTCGCTTAAGAAAGTTGTTTGTTTACTTTTTCATTTTTTTTTATATTTAACTTAAAAAATATTAATTTAAGCATATATATAACAATCAGCGGTTATGCAGATTATAGAAAGGGCTGTAGGGAAGGGGGCGTTAAATGACAAAAAATCTAATATATAAAATTCTCGTGAAACGGTGTGCGTAGTTAAACTCCTCGAAACGGCTGTACCGATTTTTATGAAAATTTCTGCAAATATTTAGTAGATCTGAGCCTAGGTTTTAAATTATATTCGAAATCTCTAAGTGATAATACGGTCAATTATTTAGTTAACATTTTAACGTTTAATAAAACGTCAATCCCATGACGTCATATGACGTCATACAGGGATACTGTAAAATGCGACAATGTAAATAATCTAATATATATAAATGCAGAAGTATTCTACTTATAAAAACACCATATAGCAAGGGCGTAGCTTGCATGAGAATTCGATAGTTCAATGTATTTCACCTTTAAATAATTCAATTTGATATATTTAATATGTTATATTTATAGGTAACAATGCCAGATAAACAAAAAAGGAACAATTTGGGTCGTCAAACGAAACAAAATGCAGTCGTGAAAAAAAAGAGCACAAAGAACAGACGAACAAATCCTACAAACAATGCAGATAAGCGTGTGAGGATGATCCAAATACGTGAATCATAATCGCAAGAGGCACGAGATGAACGAAATCAATAAAGACGATTCAAAAAACAAGATCGCCGATTTGTAATCAACACACGTATAAAAAATGACCTACACCGCCTACAAATACACCGAGCATTTAAATCGCCTTCATTCCTTCGACTAGCATTCCAGTATGAGCGTGATGTTGAATATTGCGCCCATTCCAAAGTGGTCATTGGTACTATGGACAAAGGTTTGTCCTCATTGTTTTGCACTTAAATATAAAAATTAGTCGGCCGGGATGTGTTGCGCATCAGGAAAAGTTCGACTAACGGAGATTGAAACACCATTTGAACCATTGCAAGGTTTACATCGATACGGAACCTGATTTTAACCTATTCCTGAAGTCAATTCGGACATTCAATTCATGCTTCCAAATGACATCGTTTGGAGCAACAGAAATAGTTCAAAATAATGCTGCAAACGGTCAACAATTTAATTCAACGTTTAAAATAAAAGGCCAGGTTTTTAAGTGGGTTTATTGCTGCCAATGGAATCTTATAAATTTTTACAAATTTACTTTATGGGTGGTGACGAATCCGAACGCGCACTCTCTAATCGCGGGGATGCACGTTGCGGCTAAAACAACCTCGATTCACCTTTTGCCAGGCGCATCGTCAGCGAACTATACGTTTTGTTGAATGAGCACAAAGATTTATTAAAATAATTTAAATCGCACATGCTCAAATTTCTAAATGACAATTACGCTATTGTCATCGATTCTGATAAAACACCAGTTGGAGAGCACATTCGTAGATTCAATGTGCCTGTAGTTGACGACGTTGCCGGAATCATGGTTGGGGACCGTACGGCTTCGCGTCAAATCGTGATTCGAAGAAGAGATAACAATCTTCAATTCATTGCTGATACCCACCGTTCATATGACGCTCTCCAATATCCGATAATTTTTTGGAAAGGACAAGATGGGTTCCGAGGTGAAAATGTATTGCTGCCACGAATCCCTTTGATTCCCACAAATGTGCCGATTGAATTCAAACGTATTCAATTTCCAATTAAATTGGCATTCGCCACGACAATTAATAAGGCTCAAGGTCAAACGATGTCTATTTGTGGCTTAGATTTTGGCACATCATGCTTTTCCCACGGACAGCTATAAGTGGCATGTTCTCGCGTGGGTAAACCATCCCGTTTGTTTGTGTTGGCTAAAGATGGACTAACCAAAAATATTGTATACTTCATCGCACTTAGAGATTGATGATGAAAAACGAGATATCCTAACAGGTAATTTATTCATTAATAAAAACACGATTACTAATTTTACATTAATTGGAATACACATTATTACAGGAGCCAAAACAACCAAGAAAGCTCGAAGGATTTTTATGCATATCGTTTGATGATTAGACTTGGTCAAGACAACGTCATACTAAGATGTCGTGAGCTTTGCCAACTGTCCTGTCCAATGCCTCAAGTGAAAGTTTGTGTGCCATATTACATTCATCCCAGATGATAACTTTACAACGTTTGATTACAATCAACAGTAACTGCGTGCGGAAGAATACATTCACTTAAGAGATGCTATTGCGAACAACGCCGACACAGCCTAAATTGGTAACTCCATTATTCTACCATCATCGTACTACAAACGCTGTACTCAAAAATTGTTTCTACATTGTTATTAAGCTAATTAGGGACTAAGCCAAAGCAACACTTGGCAGCTAGTATATATATAAATATCCAAAATATATGTGGAAAATTAATAAAACTAATAAGACACTTGTTAGTAATGAGATGATATAAGTAATAAATTGCCTTAATTGATTTGAGATTTTGTTTTAGGTGTAAATCTACTAGTTCTAAGAATATTTATACAAAAATTTTCTGTCCCTAGTGCGGGTTTAAAATAAAAAGAAATACTTAGTTGTTTCTCTAAAATCTATCTTAACTTCAGTAATATGCAAGCTGATACAAACCAAATTCTAGTAAATTTACTTTTTCTAAACGTTTAACGTAATTATTTTGCCAGTAATAAGAACATAATAATGAAATAGAAAAATTACTACACAAAGTATTAATAATATATCTTAACTTGTAATATACAAGGTGATACAAACCAAATTCTAGGAAATTTACTTTTTCTAAACGTTTAACGTAATTATTTTGCGAGTAATAAGAACATAATAATGAAATAGAAAAATTACTACACAAAGTATTAATAATATATCTTAACTTCAGTAATATGCAAGGTGATACAAACCAAATTCTAGGAAATTTACATTTTCTAAACGTTTAACGTAATTATTTTGCGAGTAATAAGAACATAATAATGAAATAGAAAAATTACTACACAAAGTATTAATAATATCACGGTTCAACAAGAAAAATCAACGGCAAACTGTTTGCAGACCCTCGTAGAGTTTTTTACGGAGAACACAAATATGTTTTTTAGTTTTTTCCCTATACGTCAAGTTTTTTAAATATACGCCGTCAATGTTGCCAAAAACGCGATATTAGCGTTTTTCAAACGTCAATAACTTGCAAATTAATCGGTAAATATTTTATTGCACCCCCCGGGAGAGAGAGAGATTACAATACAAAGGGGGGGGGGCAAATCACCCCCCCCCCCCTGGAAAGGGTAAGGGGGTAAAAAATGGGGGGAGGGGCAAAGTTCTTTATTTAGTAGTGGTAGTAGTAGTAGAGTAGATAAGCAACAACACGCATTTAATGCCTAGTGTTAAAGAGAAGGGAGGGCGACCTTGGGGTAATTTGCCAATGTAAAAGATAGGGATAGTTAATTTTGTATTTAATTTAAAAAGTAAATGTGTTAGGATAAAAAAAATTGTAAATACATTCCTCTCTCCTTTATCTACGAATTAAATCTCTTAAATAAAATATTTACCGATTTATTTGCAAGTTATTGACGCTTGAAAAAAGCTAAAATCGCGTTTTTGGTAACTTTGACAGAGGATATTTAAAAAACTTGACGTATAGGGAAAAATTAAAAACATATTTGTGTTCACAGCGAAAAACTCTACCAGAATCTGCAAACAGTTCGCGGTTGATTTCACAAGTCCATTATTTGTGGACAACTGTTATTTATGCACATTTAAAAATGGCGGAAAAAACGGCGCATTTATTTAACGTTGATGAATAGTTTATTCTATGGATATACCTCACGATTAAGATTTTCACAATTAAAACTTAGACCTACGTTAACGAAATTTTTATAATATTTTGTTAAAAAATTTCTACCATTTCACTTTTACTGGTAACTCTTATAGTTTATTTATTTCAAACTCGATTAAAAACTCTATGCAAAATTAAATTTATTAAACAAAGAATAGCAAGTTTTAGTTTTATTAAAAAATTAATCTCTCATTATTCACTTATTTAAAGGTCACAAGTTCTATGAATAAGTGATGAGGAAAAATTTATATCGATTAAATCATTATTGTAAAAATTAAATAATTATAAAGTTTAAAACGTTATGAATAATGTATCGTTTCTCATAGATTATAATATATAATTAAAACATTATTTACATAGTTTTGCTGGCCAGAATTGAGGGCCTACTTTTGGCTAGGCTAGCCCGGGTCCCTTTAATTACCTTGGTCGTCCAAGCCCGCCCATTATTTATCTTAAACAAAATGCCAATCCGCCCCTCACGTTTATAGGCTATCAGCCTGCCTAATAATGAAATTGTAACTTTGCCGATTCTAACTTCATTTTATGTTTTAAAGTTTTCATGTCATGATCATTTAAAAGTAGACGTTAAAAATAGTTATAGATTGTTAAATACATTTTATATCAAATGTCATGAAATTTTAGTTGTATCGACGGATGATTACTTTTTGATGAATGCACTATACATTTTTCGGTTACAAATATTTTTATTTATAATTTAGTATCATCACAAATTTCAAATAATTCAAGAAATGGTGAAAAATGTTAACATTCTTAATATGCATAAATGGAGTAACATCAAAAGGCATAAAGGTATTTAGAATATGTAAGTTTGTTATACTATTTAGCTGTAACACTTGCAAATTTTAAATTATTAATTTTACACCTAACAAATTTTTACTCATCACTATACAAAATTTCACAGAATTACAATATAACTATAAGTAATTCATAGAGTGTTTCTAAAATATAGAATAATACAAACACTAAATTGATAAATTAATTAAAGATCACAATTAAAAAATATATTTTGCGTTTAAGCTCATATTTTATCTCAATAATAGTTATAATTGTCTTAAGGCCCAACAATTTAAGAACAAAAAGCTAATAAATATGTGTTCGTACGAGGGAAATGGCTCAGTATAACTGTTCATAACAGTATTCATTGAAAAAGTTTCTGATCTTTTAGAATTTATCCGATAAAAAAATTTATAGAGAGGGATTATTTTAAGTAAACTGTTTAGGGCCAATTTTCTTTTTTTCACGATTTTGCCCCTTTCGTTTCAGCATTCTTGAACACACTTTTGACAGATGCACTAAAAACGATATAAAATGATAGTAGAATGTTTAAAGAATATTCCAATAATGTTCCTTTTTTGACAAATACTAATTAACGACATCCTTGATCTACTGATCCTTGATCTAGGATCAGTGGACCCAATCTAACGCCCTATTTATATGTTAAATTTGTTGAAAATTTTCCATTTTGTCCAACGGTTTCCCTCGAATGTACTGATTTTTTGGTCAGTATCGCCCGATCTACTGTTGCTGGCTGCGGCTTGTTTAAGTCTAAATCGTATTTCATAATGCATAAAAAAGTAGAGGATGGGGTTGACTGCGCTAGTAGGCGAACCATAGGAAAAGGGTGAACAAAAATTGTGTTACTACCCCGGTCATGTTATATTTGACGTAAATCGGACGGAGGGCTAACTGGACAAAAAATGGTAGCCAACAGAGTAAAAATATGAACACCATAACAAATAGTAATTTCATAGCACGACGCACTTTGGCCATTTTACGATTTTTAAGTTCTAGTCTGGTGTTTGGGTCGGTAAACAGTTGACGAGAATACTTTTTGAGCCGGATGAGGACTAAGGAGCAAAAAGTTATGACTACAGCCATATTGAGGAAAAATGAGGAACAGAATATTGCTATTTGAATGGGGCCTACATTGAAGGGACAAATGGTCTTGCTTACCGCCACATTAATCTGTGTTTTTGTTGTGTTTAAATGTGTTAAATTCTTTATGATTACACTATAATTATAAATGTTTCAGGATGATTGGATGGAACGGTGAAGCAATTTGTGCAAGTGAGAAGTGTTGCTGAACCGTACGTGATCGAATAAATCCAAATCAAAGCGATAACTATGTTGTATATTTTGAGAAGTTTTTCATTTTTGGGAGCAGTCGGGGTAAAAGCGGACCTCGAGCTTATGTACTGATCTATGGCCAATAAGGCTAAATGAATAAAGCTGGCTGTGGAGAAGGCGACATCTAGGATATGCCAAATTTCACAAAATACGTGTGAGAAGGTGCAATCACCGGTCATAATGTAGGCTATGTCAAAAGTGACTATGACGATGGCGTACAAAAAATGAGCCAGGGCTAGGGAAAATATAATGGCAAAAGGGGACAAGGCCCTAAGCTCTTTGGAGCCTAGGTGTATGATTAATGTGGTCAAGTTGCCCAACAAATGAGCATCCAAACAATCAGCATCCCAACTAGCTTGAGGGTGCCCAAAGTCATAATTGGCAATTGTAATTAAAAGAATGAAACTAAAATATTGGCGATTTAGAAACTAATTTCAAATTGTATTATATCAATTTAGTATCGATTTTGGCTGGAAATTATAAGATAGATACGTATGGGTATTTAGTTCTGCTGAACCAGGGTGCGTTAAGGTTACAATTATTAATGACCAGTTGTAAGAGGGAGCTCTAATTACAGCCACCTGACAATTGCTTTCTCAAAAACACCCTTTATCGAGGAGGGATTGGCAGTGAGCAATACAAATTTAAAATCAATAAAACAGTTTTGAAATATTGGGCTCTTAGGTGTAGAAGGGGTGGGGGTAGGGGGGGGGGTGAGATGTTTCTCGGAACCTTCCTTTAAATACATTAATATGTATTGGTTTAATGTAGAGACCTGCAAAGTCATTTTAAACCCCAACCCGACCCAAAAGCATTTCGGAATTTTAAATCCGACCCGACCCGAATTTTTTTTTATTTTTCAACCCGAACCCGATTCAATCTGAATTTTTTTTTAATTTTTAACCTGAACCCGACCCGACCCAAAACTTCTAATATAATTAAACTGAATTCCTCCGGAACCGTTTCAAATATTGGTACCCGACGCAAGATTAGGAAAATTTGTGTAAAATTTAATCGACGTAAAATGCGATTTATGAAAGTAGATGATAACACAGATTTTTACTACTAAGATAAAATCTACAATATCATGTCGCAATAGAGAACTGCACGGGTGACCTGAAACCCGATCCAGACCCAATAGAGGGTTCGGGTTCGGGTTGAAAATTTTGAAATGTTTTCGGGTCAGGTTGGGTTCGGGTTGAAAATTATAAATTTGGGTCGGTTCGAGTTGGATTTAAAGTGTCGGGTCAAAGGTTTTTACAATGCAAAATACACAGGACATATCTTTAGGTATAATATTTTTTAACTAAGATCGATATGTATAATTAAGATCCTTCATTCAGTTAATTAAATTCCTTTTTTTTAAATCTGATTGTTTTAATTTGGACGCAAATTCAAATTTGACTTGTGAAAGGTAAAATAGAAAAACAGATGTTTAATGTTTGAAATGATAAGATGAAAAATCAATACAAAACTCGGCTCAACATTTAATAATGATTAAATTTAAATAAAATATAAATATATTTTAATTAAATTTTAATTAACAAATATTATTAATATTTAAAAAATAATATAATTTATATACTAAATTTAAAGGAGGCCCTAAAAGGAGCTACTCCCGCGCCCGCTCCTCATTTTTAAAAATTAGGGGCGCTCCTTAACAAGACTGAAAATATATAAACTAAATAATTTTTTAAATTGTATTTAAATAGTGTGAAGTGGTAGTTCATTCTTAATTTAAACTCCATAAATATGTATTTACAAAACAAATAAAAGTAAGTTTAAATTTATTAAATGATTCATTTGCAAAACCAGAGATTTCAAATTAAATGTGACCCGATATTATAAATGCTATCATATTTATAGATCTCTATAAAATTCATTCAAATAAATTTAATAAATCAAAATTTGTGGTATCAATTAGTTTCATAAATCGCATTCTAATTTGTCGATTAAATTTTTACACCCTCATGGGTGTAGCCAGGATGGAAATTAGAGACATGAATAAGGAAAACGAATACCCCCACGAAGTATATAACTTATATTATAGATTTTATTTGATAGATTGGGGAGGGAAACAAAATTAATTTAGTTGTAAATGAATTTTTGATGATACCAAGTCTAGTATTATTAATATTTTTGCGTTTTAGGGAAGAGAAAGGCAAAATAACCATTTTTTAATTTTAGCCATAATTTGGTAAAAAAATATTGGATTTAGAGGGGGGCGCCCGTCCCTGCCACCCCTTTGCTACGCCCATGCACACAGCAATTTTTCTTACTCCACGTTGGATACCAAAGTTAAAACGCGTTCGGGAAGGATTCGGTTAAAAAAAATTTAAACGCTTTTTCAGGTTGAAAATTTTAAAATGCTTTCGGGTCGGGTCGAGTTCGGGTTGAAAATTTTTAAATGGCTTTGGGTCGGGTTCGGGTTGAAGAATTTAAAATGCTTTCCGGTTGGGTCGGTTTCGGATTGAATAAAAAATATTTGAGTTGGGTCTGGTTCGGGTTAAAAGAAAGTGACTTTGCAGTTCTCTAGGTCGCAACCTCTCCCTTCTCTCCTTTATTATTACCATTAATAAATCATATTGATTTAAAATATATAGTTTTGCAAATGATCATGTTACTTGCAGTGGCGCAGCTAGCCTTTTTGCCTTGGGGGGGGGCGAGCTTTGATTTAACACAAGTGGGAAATGGTCAAACGCAAATAAAAAATTCATATACATTGGTCAAACTTATAATTCCGCTACTACATTGTGTATTTTTTCTGTTAACATCACACTCGCTTAAAGTTTTATCTAATTAAGTCCATGTCTAAGATCCCTCATATGTTTATATTGCATAGAATAAAAAAATTATCCATAAATAAAACAAAGTAATGTATTTAAACAATTATATCAAGACAATATAAAAAATTTCACAATGTATGAAAGTTTGTATACAAATGAATTGGAGTAGAAAGTAGAACCGAGATATTGACAAGAAAACTAGGACATTTTGCAAAAAAATACAATATTAAAAATTATAAAACAATTTTTATAAAAAACCTGTATTGCCACCCCTGATCATTTATACCACAATTCTTAATTTTGCATATAGGATGAAGTCAGCATTTTCAGGCAGATAGCAATAAAACAATGACAAGATTTACAGATAGTCATAGACTGCTCATTAACGCACAAAATGTGAACCCTTTTCCGCCATTTTAATGTTAACATGGTAAAGTAGTGAATATATAGATATTAGTGATTTTGTAAATTAAATAATCTTAAAAGAGTAAATAAAAAATATTGAAGTGGATAAATATCAAAAACAGCATTCAAAAATAAATATCTTGTTTGTTTAATATTATATAACGCCATCTAGGTTGAGGAGAAAGTTCGGTAGGGTGCAACACATGTTGCTTTATTTTATCGATTTTCTGCTTCTAATGAATTATATAATATTTATTAAGTAGAACTCTTTCCCCTCTACAAAACTGTGCCAATCGTGATTTTAAGAAATTTAGTTTTTTATAACTTTCGCGACGTCAAAATGGAGGATCCAAACGATAAAAATCAACATTTCGACACCTGCTATTCTTCGCTTTTCATCGTGGTCAAAACGCTGCTGAAACAGCCCGAGACATTTGTAAAGTATACGGAGAAGGTGTCATAGTTGAGTCTACAGCACAAAAAAGGTTTGCAAAGTTCAAAAATGGCGATTTTGACATCGCTGACAAGCCCCGTAGCCGAAGACCCTCGGAATTCGACGAAGAGTGTCTCAGAGCACTTTTGAAGGAGGACGGTCGCCAAACAAGTCGTGAATTGGCGGAAATAATCAAGTTCGATCAGAAAACCATCCCGAAAAATTGGGATCTTGGATCCCTCACGAGCTTAACGAAAGCCTCAAAGAAAATCGCCTTCAAATTGCTTCTCAACATCTCGCCCGTCATTGAGCAACCCGCGGTCATAAACAGCGCTTTTTGTACCGAATCGTCACGGGAGATTAGAAATGGTGTTTGTACGTAAATTTGAAGCAAAGAAAGGAGTGGGTGGCTTCTGGAGCGACTCCAAAGCCGAGGGTCAAGCCTAACCTCCATCCAAAAAAGACCATGATCTGCGTTTGGTGGGACTGGGAGGGCATTCTGCATTAGGAAATTCTGGAAAAGAATGCCACGGTCAACAAGGAGCTCTATATATCCCAGCTACACCGCGTGAATGAGGCTATTCGACTCAAAAGACCCCATCGACAAGGCCAGACCATACTCCTTCACGACAACGCAAGGCCCCATGTTGCTCAAGTCGTAAAAGCCGCACTCCAAGAGCTCGAATGGACGTCCTTCAGCATCCACTTCTCCGGACCTTGCACCGACGGATTACCATCTTTTCCGCCCTCTCTCGAACCATATGAGGGGCGTTACCTTTGACAATGTAGAGGGCCTTAAAAACTGACTCAACAACTTCTTCGATACCAGACCGGTCGATTTTTGGCGTAATGGCATCAGGAAAATCGGTCAAAAGGTGGGAGGAGGTCGTAAACAGCAACGGCGAATATATTATTGAATAAGTTATTGTTAAAACAATGAATCATCGTTAAATAAAAGACTTTGATAAAAACTCTACGAACTTTTTTCTCAACCAATATTAATTTATTGACGTTCGTTCAAATTTATAAGTGAGGAAGTAAATTGACTATTATTGACCAAAACATTTTAATCAATTTATTCCTTAGATTAATTCTTAATATTTGATTTATTGATTATGAAAAAGAATTTTAAGATTTTTCAAAACTATTAAATTGATTAAAAAATTTGAAATGTGATAATCTTGATTAATAAGGTGATTGTTGAAGGTATTTAAAATATTAGAACCGATTAGAGGAAAAAATATTTTATTTAATATTATTTAATTTCTCTCTTCTTTATCAATTATTTGGTCCCTGACCGGGTGAATGTCATTACTTGACTAATTTCTTTTGCTTTCATTACTTTATCAACTTGCCCTTTCCGCGTGACACGGGGTCGTCCTTGTCCTCTCTTGCCCGGTACCTCCATGTCCAGTACTTTTTGATTTACGTCACTCGTGTACCTTCTTAGTATATGCCCAAACCACCTTAGCCGATTTTCGTTAATCATGTCCGCCATAGGTTAAATACACATTTTTGTCATGAGAAAGTCATTCGTCATATGGTCGACTTTAGTATACCTCAAGATCCACCGTATCATTCTCATCTCTATGGCTTGTAATAGCTTTACTTCGGTGGTGTTGAATGCCTACGTTTCACTTCCATGGAGTAACCACCGGTCTAACGATGGATTTGTAAGCTTTGCTCACAACTATATTGGCATTTTCTTGTGGCACATTACACCGGATATATTCGTTTAAGCCATCTTTTTTGCATCCGGGCATTGACTTCCGTTGCGCAACCTCCCTCTTAATGTAGCATCGAGCCGAGGTATATAAACCTGTCTACTTTTGGGTACTTTAGATGGTCATCCAGCGATGGGCTGCCTGTAACGTTTATGTATACCGTTTTTCGATCGTTGACCTTTAAACCATATCTAGCTAAGCGCTTGGACCACTTTTCGGCTTCTTCGAATACTTTTCCTTGTTCCCTCCCATAGTACTATATCATCGGCATATAGCATACACCATGGCGATGGCTTTAAAATGTCCCCGTTATCGTGTCTATAATTATATTAAATAAGATGGACTTAATGCAAGTCCTTGATGTAATCCAATTTTAACCCGAAAAAATTTAGAGTCTCCAACTGTCGTCCTAACGCAAGAGTTTGAGGCTTAATAAATATTTTTTATAAGCCGTAATATGCGTCCGGAATCGCGGGGGACCGTGTCATACGCTTTCTCCAAGTCGATAAAGACCATAGGTAGGTATTTCTTCCTACCACAATACTTATCCATCATTTGTCTTAGTGCGAAGATTGAATCGATTGTGGATCTGCCGGTCCCTTGTTATACGATCCTTTCCATAAGCTTCAAGGAGTTGCAAGTTAGCTTGATACCTTTGTAATTGCCACAGTCTTGAAGGTCTCCTTTGCCTTTAAACAAGGGTATAATCGTGCTTGCTCTCCATTGAATAGGAATTTGCTCTTCTACCAATATCTTGTAAACAAAGTTGGTCATTGTGGTTTCCTTCTTCACGACATCCGAGCAATGTTCCATAGTTATTCCATCTAAGCCATTTGCTTTAGCTTTTTGCATCTTGTTAATTTGTGTCCCAACTTCATCCTCCTGAAAGAGTTCGACCATACTTCTATTTGATTCATTTTGGGAAGGGAATCTTTGTCATTTGTAATATTCATAAGGATCTTATCCTTTCCACATTTTCATCACTTCCTTCGGCTTGAAAAAGGTTTGACCCTACTCGTTTTTGACTATTTTAAAAACTCCGACATCGCGCTTTTTCTTCTCCTTTATCTTGGTCAATTTGTACATAAGCCTATCGCCCCTTTTATGATCCAGTTTGTTTGCCATCTCAATGTAGGCGGCATTCTTCGCTATTGCAACGGCCTTTTTTGCGCCCCTCTTTGCGTCCCTATACTCTTGACAATCCTCCGACTTTTTTGATTTATGCCACCTTCTATATACATTTTTTTTCGATAAAATCCCTAACCGATTGATCCCACCACCATAGTTCCCTATTCATAGCTTTTCCTCCTTTGGTCTATCTTAGAACACAAATCGCTGTTCCCTTTATGTCCTTAGATAGCGTCTCCCAATCGTCGTCTACTTCTATATTTTTTATTTAGAAATTTCTATTTTTAAAGTTATTAAAGATAGAGTACGTGTTTTCCATAATAAAATTAATTCTTTAGAGGATATTAAGCTAAAATATTTGTTATATTAATTAAATGATAATTATTATTTAAACAATTATTAAAAATAGATGATAACATGAAATGCTTTCAATACAAGTCAATTTACCTATCTCTATTAGCAGAAAGCCCATCACACACCAAAGCCTTTACAATAACTTCAGTTGGCTGAATAATACAAAGCCTCTGATACTATATTTTGTAGGAGTTCTGATGTTACATCTGCCTCACGGAAATACCCTAAAGGTATATTCCAAGAACTATTGATTACCTTGCCACCAAAAAAAGAGCCACAGAGGCATATGGAATCAAGTTTAAATTGGTCATATAATGACCTAAATCAATTTAACTATTAAAAATTAAAGTTTCAATTCTATACCTAATTACACATGATACTGATTACGATCCCAATGGTTATTTTTGTGTATAGCCATTTCATCCATAGAAAGAGCTATATATAGGCTTACTGATTTGTCTTGCATTTCTTTTATCTTGTCAATAGAGCATTTCAAAAAACCTATGAATTAAAATATAAATGAATTTATACTATATATATATAATTTAAATTTTATCGGATTAATCTTTTTCTTAAATAGACATTTGTTTCTTTTTCTCAATAGGTGAAATTGAAATGTCTTTTAAAGAAGTGGCCTTAGAATTGTAAGCATTATGACTATAAGTCTGTTTTCTTTCTAATTTTTTACAGTAAATCTGTTAGTTACAAATTATTAAATAATAATAAATAGTATAATATTTGGTGGGTAAATAATAATATTAATAAAAGATATAAATAAAGGTTTATAGGTTTACCTGTGCTGGAATCAAAAATTGTTGGAATGGCATCTTCTCTCAATTGATGATAGTTTTAATGAAGTTGGATAGAGCATTTCTGGGGTAAAATGATATAAGCATACTCTAGAATTTTTTTAAACCAAACTCTTTTGGAATGATTAATGTTTACGCGATTTCTTCTGCTAGAACAAAATGGCACAGCGCAAAATGTCATAGTTGAAATACACCAGTTGTAGTCTTCAAAATGGCGGAAATTGACACACAAATTACCATATGAAACATATGGCATCAGCAGTCTATTTGGTCTATGCATTTAAAAGCCTTTATGAAGGCTATATCCTTAAAAGGCGAAATTATAACATAAAATATAAAAACCTTAATTGTGAAATTAAAATTCGCAAATGCGAGAAAGTATATAAAGTTATTGTAAGAAAGATAAATAATGTTGCGTTACTATCATTTATTTCTTACTTTATATTTCATTTCGTAGAATTAAAGGAATTATTAATTTCCATTTATTTTCATATTCATAATTTATTTCATAGTCCCAATATAATCCAACACCGCGAAGTATCAAGTAAGAAAACGCGAGAATATATTCTTAGAACAAAAGAACGAGCAGTGATATATATCATGTGATGAAAACACGTGATCACAACATGTAAACACGCGTATGCATTACTACGCATTTAACAAATCAATAAGAGAGAGATAATGAGGGAAATACTCTGTTAGCATATTACTATAATAAATCGCGGAGAGAGCGATGGGGGGAGAGAGACTACGCGTATACATTAAGATGCGTCTAACTAATCAATAAGAGAGATGATGATGCTGAGGGAGGGGGTTTTGTGTGTGTATGTGGAAATACATACTGCCTTGCCAGCGCAGCTGGTCTTACTACGCATTATCATAGATTGCGCATGCGTTACACCTGCGCTTGCAAGACTGTGGTTACGCATGCCCTGCACCTGCGCGCAACCACAACAGTTATTGTCCTTGATGAAATTATACATTTATTTGCACAAACCCACTTTACGCCACCCCTCAAAAATTTATAATGAACTAATAAATTTAACGGCTTAAAAAATTTTAAAAACGTTCTGTCAAAATTAAATAATTTAAAAGTTTATTTAATAATTTTAGATGAATTTAGAGATCAGAACAACTTAGCGTTTGTGTACATAATGTTAATTTTAATGACAGACATAAGATTTTAAAATCTACAATGCACGTTATACAAAAATAAACACACCCTCCTACAGAGGCATAGCTAGAGTGGGGCCAACTCCCCCTCCCCCCCCCCCTCTTCCCTTATAAAATCCTGGCCCCCTCAGTCCAAGCTAAAACTTTAGGCTCATTTTCAATTGTTCAAATTAAAATTAATTATTTCGTTAAAATTAACCCAGCTTATCCCAATTAAATGATTCATATTTTTCCATTAGTTTTGCAATAGCGCGCAATACGATAACCTAGCCTCAAATAATAGCTTGAGTGAAGTGCGATGAGTTGTAACACTACTTACGAAAAAAAATGTGGAGTTAACGTCAGATCGAAAATTCGATGTAAAAACCCACTCCAAAAGCTTGATAGCTTTAAGCAAAACTTTACAACAGAAAGCTAGGGCGCAGTAGCTAGCATGCTCCCGGGGGGGGGACAAAGGGGAGAGGGAAACGGTGATTAAAAAAATTCCATAACCATTTTTCTAAGTAATTTTTTCCAAAATTCGCTTCAAATTCCTAAAATTCGGATATCAAATCTTAATATTCCCTCTTACCTTCGACTTAAACAAAGCAGGCGAAACTAGAGACCTACAATTAAATATATGAAAACTTGGGCCCGCTTTGGGCCCATTAAAAGCGAGACTTTTTTACATAGCCCGAGGCCGTAGCCTCATAAATACTTTTATTTGGCTTTTTTTCAAATGGGATTGTAATTTTATTAATGAAATAATTAAACAATATATACCAAAAATATTATTAAGAACCATGCAAGAAAAAACTTGTATAAAAATACTCAATTAGCTTACTCTATTGTTCTAAGATTTTTTAAAGGGTAGGATTGGAGTGGTCCACGTATATATAATGTCTCATTTTGACACTTTTCAATTTAAAATGCGCGTTCTGATATCGATGAATAAATGAATGAATAACGATAAAATCATAATTTAATTTTTTTAATTTAATAAACATTAAATATTAATAATTAAGATGGAACATTAAAAAACACCTTTCTTTTTACTTTATGGCACACAAAAAAATCTAAATGATTTTGTAACGGACTTTCAGCGAGCCTTATTTGATCTATGCTCGGCCCGTGTCCGCTAGGCTATATTAAGACCCTTCACAAGCAAGTCTTTGTAGAGCAAAAGCCCGACCCACGGGTCGAGTTTTTAGGCCGAGCCGTGCTGAATTACATTAAAGAACATAAAATTATAAGGCGTATAGTGAGTCTGTACAAATAAATTAAAGGCCAAAATGGAAGCGATAAAATGACAAGAATATTTCCAATTGAGCCAGCAACGGTATTGTTCAAACCCCAATTATACCATACATATTTAATCAAAGCTGTTAATGGGCGTAGCTAGGTTTTGAATTAAAGGGGGGGGGGCAAAACGTTTAAAAATTCAATTAAGGGGGGGGGGCAAAAAATAATTTTTTTTTAATTTTTAAGGGTTTTTGCATTAAAAAAAAATTTCCGTCATTTAGGAAGGAGGGGCGCCCGCCCCCTTCTGCCTCTCCTGGCTACGCTCATAAAGGTTTAAAGCTAACGATGGGATTTAATTGCTCGCCTTTTATTCATTGCGTGTTAATTATAGCAAAGCGGAAATTTAATCCAAATAAGTCGCTAGCGCAGTTAAACAATTTACTTTTTTAAAAGCGAATAAATATATTAAATAATTGCTTGGGGGGGGGCAAAATTTTTCTTTTAAGGGTCCCTTGGCCCTCACCCCTAGCTACGCCACTAGAGACGTTCTCCAAAAACGACGTGCACTGCATCTCCCGGGCGTGAATGTTTAAAATATACTAGTTATCGCCTGACTGACAACGAAGGTGGTTTAAGAATCAGATGTTGAAATAAAATGCAAATAACTGCTGGAAAGTGAGCACTTGACGGAAAAGAGCATCGAGGTGGCACAAATGCTTAGGTGAAGAAATATGCACATCGCCTGCCTATAAAGAGGGAGAATGAAACTAAAGCTCTGGTGTTTGGCGAGAGCTACAAGCTACACAAACGTGGGTTAATTAATTTTAGAAAACCGGGTTTATCTTTAAAAAGCTAATCGTTCAAAGAAAGTGGTGCAAGTGTGGGTTAAGATTTTCAATAAGGAGGCCTCCTAACCCTTATGTGCGTCTATTTCCTAAATTGGGTGTATGGATTGGGGAGGGACGCATCTGATTCATTGAAAATGCAAGGAATATGAAAGGAAAAGTTAAACAGGTCTACAAAAAAACATCCTGTAGTCGGATAGGGAATTTCGCTCTCAACAATAATCTGTTTTTAGTTTTTCCATCCATTTCAAAAAACGAGGTTGAAGGTGCAAAAAATGACAATTTTAGCCCTTTTTTTAGGCTAGATTGCCACGGAATTTTTTATTTTGACCGAAAAATATTTAATTTATTCTAGTTGATTAAAGTTTAGTCTATAAGTCCATTATTTTACTATTGTTGTTTCACTTGGGCTGTTAAATTGCTCGCATGAGCAATGCTCACTATGTGCTTTGCCCCAGCACACACACGGAGCTGTTTGATGTGAGCGTTAGATGAGTGTTCGCTTTTCGGGTAGCATATAAATATACTCAAGCAGCGAGTCCTGCTCAATGCGTTCAAGCATTGAGCAGATTGTCAGCAGAAACTCGAGCAGATAGCAGTAATAGAAGCAATTGCTACAAGTTAGTATTTTTAAATATTTGCTCATATTATATATCATGAATAAATTAAGAACTTGGCTCCCCTCCCTTTTTTGTCCCAGTCATTTGCCCCCCCCCCTATTCCCCTCTCACCCGGAAGGGGGGGGGGGGTAAAACTCGTCCCACTAGGTCTGAACGTAGTACATTAGAGTACATACTACGTATGCGATCTTTACTCATGAATCACTCTCTCCCTTCATCTAGTCTCCTTCCTTTCTCCTCCACTCCCACTTTCTTGTGTGTGCTTGGCTATATATGGGAGCGGGAGTGGGAGAGAAGGAAAAGGGAAAGAGTGATGTGCTAATAAACCGCCTATGTAGTTAGCAATAGAATTTATCATTTTACAGACATAGTTTAACGAATTCTAATAAAGAGAAGGGGCTCACGAAAACGCAAATAAATCTAAATACTGAGGTAAAACAAAAAATTTAAAATAATGGACCTATAAATGAAACTTCAATCGACAAGAATAAATTGATATGTAATTAAAAATGCCGTGGCAATATAGCCTCAAAAAAGGTTAAAATGGACATTTTTTGCACTTTCAATCACGTTTATCTAACAAAACAGGAAATTTTGGGGAAAAACTAAAAAACGATTTATATTCAGGGCATTTATTAGAATTATGGGTCTGATTGAGGTATAGAATCACATAGTCAATATTTGTAGTCCTGTGCGAGCGAACCTTATAGCCCACATTGAAAGTCATCACCTGAGGTATGAACAAAATCATTGAGTCTAAGTCTAAGGCCATGGCCTGAAGAACGAGAAAGGGAAAAACTTATCCAAATATTTCAAGCTGTCGACATGGCAAACGTTAAAACCTCTTTTTTAAAAACGAAGATTATTTGTGACAAGCAGAATTTGGAAGAATTATAGTCAATGCTATTTGCTTATACGGCAAAAGGATTTATGGACAATCGAAGTTTGCAATGTAAAACCGGGAGAAGAAATCACCAAGCAATATTCCTCTTCTAGTCACATATCTGATATTTTTAAAAAATGTTATTTTGGATAGAGAATATTAAAAAAAATGATAAAATTTTTATACATCTTTCATAACATCCATCTCTTCCATTTTCCTTTATAAAAAGCATCAGAAGTTATTTTAAATAACGAAATTAGCAATATAACGTTAACATTACCCAACCTACCACTTATAAACACCCTCCAAAATATCCATAGACTAAATAGGCTGCTCATTCCCTTTAAAAAATGATGCCATTTTTGACCGCCATGTTGAAAGAATATAAGCAAACCAACTATTTCAACTTTATAATGGTATTCTATAGGTATATACTCTCTAGTTATTTAAAATTTTTATCTAAATTTTTATAAAATTTCAAGTGAAAACTTATGTCATATGATAAAAAAAATTCTTTGTATAAACGATTAAATAATTTAGCTTATGTTACAATAATAAGATTATTAAAATATTAAGAAAAAAACATTAAATTTATGAGACAAACTATTATATTTCTCTTTTTACCCTCTTTCTTAACCGGGGGGGGGGGTGATTTGCCTCCCCCCTTTTTTACCTTCTTTCTCAACCAGGGGGGATTTAAATAATTAAGCCAATTTACCTTTTTACTAAGTTCAAGATGGCGGATTTTCGGCTTCAAATTTTTCATATGTATGCATGCATGCTCAATGAACAGTCTATTTAGTCTATGATTGTAAATGTAAACTTTAAGGAATTTAAAGTTTTTAATTGTTTGATATATCATTTTTTAAAATGGTTACTATAAGATACGTTTGATTTTATCCAAAAACATGAGAACTAAGTTTTACAATTTTGAGCCAAAAAACAAGTATGGGACGCTGTAAGATCGTTATATTATTTTAAAATTCAGTTGTGTTAATTTTATAAAATAACGTATTTATGGTTTGTTGGCTTGGGTATCTTCGGACCATGAGGCCTAAGATTCAACTGAGTCGTCAAACCTGCTTCAAACTCGACTGATTATTTTCGGCCAAGCCCTGCTCAAAAACTCTTTGGGCTAGGTAACTTTCTGAGGGATAATTCCTAAGATTTTGAAGATTTATTTGCTAAATCAAATAAAAGACGTATATAAATGCTATTCTTATGGACTTGTTTTACTTTTAAAATTCTAGGGATATAGCGTAATAAATATAATAATAGTCTTATATGATTTCATAAAGTGTTCTAAGAGTTTTCTTAAATAATTAAAATAAAATCATGCTATAATATTATACATTTCGTCTTTGAGGAGTTCTAGTTATAAGATCATGCTCAATTATAAGCATTGTGCCTAGTGTTGTAAGAACGGCTGGGTTTTTTTTGGTCGACCTATGGTTAGAGACTAAACATTAACAGAGCAAAAGTTTGTCCTTTGGTCAATTTATGCGACTAAGAAAAACAGACCAAAAATAAAACCGTAGGTCGACCAAACAAAACCCGGCCGTTTTTACAACACTAATTATGCCTTTACAAAGTATCAATTGCGGAGATTAGTGCTTTTAAAACTGGATTGTCATGGTTATGGCTAGATATACTTAATAAGTGATTTTACATTTAAAATCACAAACTTCGTTACTTTTTATTAATTGGATAATTCTATAAAATATCTATCGCAATTACACCATTTCCATTTTTAACTTTTACAGATAATTTTTATAAACTCAGTAGAATTTAAATAATTTTAAATATCCTTAATATTGTCGTTATTTACATATAGCAAAACATTTTTTGCTGAGGTTGTAATCTTTGTGAGTGGTGTAAGTCGTTACGATAGTGGGAAGACGCAAGCTTAATAAATACTTGATTGAAATGGTACAAGTTTATACAAGGGGAGAATACATAAAAGAATAAAGTAGTTGACAATTTAATCTAACAAATAGGTATAGGAAAATAATTTGAGCCGCTTTCTATCGTATAGTTGATTGAATATAAAAATCGGCTCCTCCCCCCCAATCCAAAATATCTAATTATGCCACTGCCCCCCCCCCCCCAATTTACCGAAACTACTGAAAAATGGACTCTATAATGATCATAAGACTCGAGGTTGGTACCATACTGCTCAGGCAATATGTTGCATATGGTTAATTATGTGTCGAATTTTTCCTCCATTTTGAAGAGGGCAACTGGTGTATTTTAACCATGTAATTTTGCCCCATAACAGTCAATTTACCTTCCTCGCTAGGTTAAATTAAAACGAATGTCAATAAATTAATATTATAGAAAATATTGATGGCGCTATATTATTAAATAAACTTTAATCGCAGTTCTTACATTTTTAATTTTTATGTATTGTTTAAATGATATTTACTTTAAAATGCTGTTTTTGATATCTACCCAATTCAATATTTTTTATTTACCTTTTTAAGATTATTTATACCATGTTCACATCAAAATGGTGGAAAGGGTACACTTTTTGTGCGTTAATGAGCAGTCTATTATCTAGTCTATGGTTGGTACACGTGTTCCCTAAGTCTGCGTTAATGAGCAGTCTATTATCTAGTCTATGGTTGGTACACGTGTTCCCTAAGTCTATACAACGAAGAAAGTTTGGGTATCACGGCAAGGTTAAAAGATGAGGTATGAATTGTATACATGATTCTAAGAAAATTAATTAATCGAGCTACTGGATTAAAGGGCCGACTTTTTTAAAGATAATGTCGAATTTTCTTTGAAACAGTTATAATTTTAAACGAAAGCGGCTTTAGTTAAAAGGGTCGGCAAATATTTGTAAAATTTTATAGCCCACAAGGGCGGCTACCTAACAGGTACAACTCTGCATTACTGCTACAAAATGACTAACTTAAATAAAGAGATAAATATAACACTAAAGCCTATTTATTGTTTTTTGTTTATTTAAGAATCAAAACAAGTCAACATCGAGCAACATTTGCAAAACAGTTTTATGCCTACAATATATATAATTTTGAGCTCCGTAAAATCAAAATATGTATATAAAATATTTTATTCAAATTTTAAATTTTCATTTATTCCTTGGACTGTCGTATGGTTCCGTTTTAAGTATAACTATAGTTTCCATTTTATTTCATTTATATATCAGGTAAAGTTAAAGACGCCAGCAAAATTTTATACGTTACACAACTTCAAGATGAAACTCTGAGTAAATTTTTATCACTTAAATGGGTGCGATTGGCTCTAAAAAACAATACTCATGCAATAGGGAACGAATCCAATTTGGTTTTAAAACTGGAAAATAAAAATCTGACGGATTCATATTATGCCATTTTAAATAAATAACCACCATCACTCCACGCAAATTTTACTTCGGAATCGGATCTTGAGCTGGATGAAGATATAGATCTACAAATAATTATTTATATAGAGAGATAGTAATTAAACCTAGGCCATTTAAGCGAAAGAAGACTTTCAATGGAAATAAGTCCAATGCTTCTAATGATAAAATTTTGAAAAATGGCTACCTCTTGCAAGCTTTCAAAAGAAATAAATCGAATATTGATCAAATACCTTATTATCTAATCTATGCTACTTATAGGAATGGATTTTTGGTAACTTTACAATACATGATATAATAATTAAACATAGAGTGCAGTTTTTACCCACGAGGATGTGAATTACATTATATATCCTGATGAGTTGTTAAGCAATAAGTCTCAAAACAACAAAACTCGTGTAGAGCATTTGTTAGAAATACAAGCGTATCCGTTTCCGAATAGCCTAAATAATAGCTTCGCTGATTTTAGAAAAAGTATTTTTCATATACAATTAATTATGAGTTATATATGTAGAAATAAAAACTGCAAGTTATTACAAGATTGTTGGTACAAAAAAAAGCGAAATTAATGAATTCTGATTACACTATAGGAGCTGTATTTTATGTTTCTCGTGGTATGAAGGGAAAAAAAGCGAGGCGATCTTTTCTTTTAATTGCTGCACAAGTAAGAAAATTTTTAAGATTTGGCAATTTAATCCTAATCAGGTTAACGATATCATTAGCGACCCTTCGATGGGTGTGTCCATGAGTTTCCAGCTTAGAGGCATCAGATATTATGAAGTAGGAATCAAATTATGTCTTCTGATTAAATGTTTTAGGACCGTGTAATAGTTGAACACGATTTTGACGCCACTTTGTTCAGGTTCAGAGATTACAGAATTAAAAAGAAAATTGGCGTAGACGTTGCCATTCTTATCTCAGAGTAAATATCACTCGTTATAACATATGTTAAATGCTGTATGTATGCGACTCACTTAACTAACTTGGAAACTTAAGTTGCCTTTAAGAGGAGCTTCAAAAAATAGAAAATACATGCTATTCCATGTGCTGTATGTTTGATTTGGCGTTAAAAGCATTTATCTATTTAAGTCATATGTGAAGATATCGTAACGTTTAAGTTATAATTTGTGCAACTTACTTACATATGGTAACATATTAGGGTTTATTATACATAGGTATGGCTTTAAGCTTCAACGTCTAATAAAAGAACAAATTATAATTAATTTTTTTAAACTAACATAAATCATGTCTATTCGTTTATTAATTATATTAATTTTCTCTTATTTTTCAACAGATGATTTGTTAATTAACCTTATTATGTAATAATTATAGCAACTTAAAGGCACCTTCCTCTGACATATTAGGTATGTCTTATTAGAATCAGTCTTATGCCAAATTTACTCACATTAATTTTAAAGGATTAGCCCCGGTTGGTACAGTATGTACAAATGATGCTAATTGTGTAATTCAATATACCGGCATTTTCACAGGAACTATAATCGCCCATGAAATAGGGCACATGTAAGAAATATATATTTTTATTAATTGTATAAAATACATTGGATGCTTTTGTCTGCCCATGCACTTTACCACTCTTGCGGGTTTTCCTTCCATCGGTTTGTCAACTTAAAAAAATAACATGGTAAATGGAGTTTTGAGGACCCCAAACATTAAATAGCAACTTAATTATTAAATAAGTTATTTTTAAAACTTATATAACATAGTCTTATAATTTAGTACCCGAAATTGTAGAAATTGTTATTTGATTTAGTAGTTGTGGTATACTAAAACGTGGTACGTGGTATACGTAGTGTTGGGGGTGTAAAGCCAAAAATTTGCCCCCAATGAGCTTAAATTGAAAACCGGTGTCAGGTTATCATATTCACGTATTGTCAGATTCAATTGTCAATCTGACTTTGATTGACATATGTCATGATTGACAGCCATTTTTGATTTTGTAAACAAATTCAAAATTGAATTAAATGAAATATATCAATTAAACTTAAACATATAAAGCTACTTTATAGTGAATCCTTTTTTATGGATTAGAAAAAATTAACAAATTTTAACCCCTATTTCTGTAAATGTGTATTTTATAATTAAATTGCTCAACCAATTTATTTTTATATGATCATTCTTTAGGTTTAATTATTTATGTTTCATTATATTAAAGGGTACTAAGACAATAGTTTAAATTGCATAATTATAATGAATCTTAATTCTTATTAATTTGTTTAAAAATTTATTTTTTGACCCTATTTTTTATATGTTATACAGCCATTTTTAATTTTTTAAACAAATTCAAAATTGATCTAAAAGTTTTATTCAGAAACAAATAATTATAATTATGATATACACGAATAAAAAATATAAAAACGCGCTATAACTAAACGGATGGCATTGATCCGTGTATGGAAATCGTGTTGGATTTAACGATTTCCATTGAATTAAATTAAATATATCAATTTAATTTAATATATATAGCTACTTATTTATGATGAATCCTTTTTTATGGATTAGAAAAAATTAACAAATTTTGACCCCTATTTCTTAAAATGTGTATTTTATAATTAAATTGCTCAACCAATTTTTTTTTATGATATGATCATTTTTTAGGTTAGGGTTTATGTTTTATTATATTAAAGGGTATTGTTGCTTTATTTTTTATATGTTATATTATTACAAAGAGTTTATACAATTCAAACAAATGTTTATGAATTGCAAAGTAGCTTTATTAACAATCTGGAACAAAGAAAACAATACAATATTTAAAAACAATTGTTAATAAAATAATGCTAAAACATATATCTCAAATAATGATAATTTTGGATAAGAGGGTGAATTGACAGCCCAGTTATGATTGATATTGGTTGCTTGACTAAACCATTAGATTGAAAGTGATAGGCAGAGGTGAAACAATGCTTTGTACCAGTTCACCTTAATTAGTCCCTATAAAAACAATTAACAAATAATTAATCTTTTACTTTTGGGAAGCCAAATAAACAGCAGGTCATATTAAGTTTGGGAGTCATATACAGCAATATGTGACAACATTGGAACAGCATGAACTAATAAAAATAGTTTATCATGACTAATTTACAACAATGCCCATTTTTTGTTTGGCCTTTCTTTTTAAATAACATTTTTGCTGGATATCAAATTTATCAGATATGATATTAGGTGCAGGGTATTGATAAATGTCATCTGCAAAAAGACTAGGCATAACTGAATAAGAATATTATAAAAGAAATTGTAATTAACAATAACTTTTTATTACTTTCTTAAGTGATGTTATTTTATTTGTAAAAAGTAATAAATTCTGTATGTTCCAAAATCAAATATAATAATCTGAATTTCTGAATCTTTTATAGAAGAAATTGTAACTAACAATAAATTATATTGCATGTATCAATAAATTTCTTACTTAAATTTGAATCTGGCAACACTTGTTTATTATTCTCCTAACGAGTGTTTTCTACGCGTTCAATTGTTCTGTATAAAGTTCATAACCAATGGCGATGTGGCGAAAATCCCGTGATCTTGTTTACTTTTACGCTTGTAGCCAATTAGTGCGTTCTATTACGCACTTGAATCTGACAATACTTGAATCTGACAACCCTACACCGGTTTGGGAAAGGCAACCCAACCTAAAGATGTTTACAGAGCTGGAGTCCAGGGTGACTATGGACACCCTGACTTGCCCGGGACCTTCAACTTCTCAATAAAAGGGGAAGGTGTGGTATACCTGTATACCACGTAACACGTTTTACTATTTCACATAGTTGTAAGCTTATAATTTGAACAAGGTTCACCATATTTTTAAGTGCCTTATGGCGCATCACCTGACATACGAAAGATTTAGGCATCAGTCCAAAATTTTGTAGGAGCTCCGCCAAGGGCGTAACCATGAAGGCGGGCAGGAGGGGAGGCTGCCCCCCCCCCCCTAAATCAAAAATTTTGTTGAAATTTATTAATATTTTGGCTAACATTTCAATAAATGTTTATTCTGCCTCTCCCTAAATTATTATGCCCCCTCTAATTCCTATGCTTGACGCCCATGGGCTCCACTAACACCTTTATACACCTTTTATAAAACAATAGAAGTTTAAATCTTTTTACGTTATTAGGGCGTATAATTCACTATTTTTAAGATATACAATGCAATCATTATACCGCCCTACATGATGAATTAAAATCTTCCTTCACGATGTTGTTAAAGTAACGGTAGTGGAATTTTACATGGTATCAGAAGTGGGATCTGAAGCTACCGAGTGAGCTAAGGCACAGCGTTCAGTGGTCTATTTAACTGGGAGTGGGTGCAGATTCTCTGATAGCATTTGTATTTTAGTCATAATAAATAAGAGGTATATTAAATAGGAATGAATAATAATTAATAGGATCTTACTTTATTGATATAGAATTTCTGGGGATGGATGATCACAAAAGTAGAATAAAAAGTAAGACTAAAAACTAATATTAAATATATGATTTTAATAACTGAACTGGGTTTTAGTCAAACTATATATTCTTAGCAATTATATAAAACTAATACTAAGTCTAGATCATCGTATATAATATAATAAAGATTTATTCATCTTTCATGTGCACATATATGACATTATCAGAGGTCAGAAAGTGGGCCGGGCCGGGCCGGGCATCGGTCTAAAATTGTAATTTTTGGGCTGGCCCAGATCAAGGCAATTCGGGCATAATTGAATTAAAATTATATTATATCATCTTGTTACTTTTTTTTAGATTGTATATCGTGAATGCTGCCACCCCCAAGTTAAATGTTTGCCCTTCTTAACTAAGTTTATGGAAAAGATTGAAATATTTATATTTATGTAGCCTTTTAATTGTTCGCGATATACATTTGTGCCGTATAGACTTATAACCGCTCCTGCTCATCTCGACTAAAACGCAGCTCAACTAAGATTAAAACGCAGCTCAACTAATCGTATTATAATTGGGTTAGGGTTAGGGTTAGGATATATTTAATATCTACATATGTTATAGAATATAATATATGTGTATATAATATATAAAGATATATATAATAAAATAATATTAGCAGTTACTGAATGTTAAACATTCATTCATACTTTAAATATCTAAGATTGGTGTTTTAGGTGGGCTGAGTTTTAATTGAGTTGAGTACAATTCCTTATAACAAACAATTTATGCACATCTAAGGGTTTAACTCTAATTCATTTAATTTTTTTACAAATAAATTTTAGTTTAATTCGCCTTATTTATCTTCTAATTTACGGTATTACTTATTTCTATAATAATTATTTTCCATATCATTCCTTTTTGGCCCCATACCATTCGTACTTTATATTCCCTTATCTACGCTATTTCTTATTTTTATAATACATAATCAATTCACAACCATTCTTTTTTTGATTCAAATAAAAATTTTCTTCATTATATACTATAATAACAAAGTAAGTACTACGAATTGAAATAATTTTTTATTAACCCAAATGCATTAGCAATATATCTATTAAAATTGTGTGACCATTTTTTAATAGTGGTTGAAAGATTTTGGGATTGCATAACTTTGGGTTTAACGGGCAAATTTAATTAATCGGGCCGGGCAGCTTAATGGTTCGGGCATGGCCAAGCTGACACTTAGAAGGGTTTAAGCGGGCAATTTAGTTAAAACTTTGGACCGGGCTCGGTTCGGACAGATAAATTTAAATAAATTCAATCTCTGTTTGGGATCGCACAAATTCGAAACTTACGCGCTTAATATTTCGGGCCTGGTAATTTGGGCAGATTTAACGATTCGGGCGGGCCCGGGCGGGCAATGAAGTTAAAAAATTGAATTAGGCCGGTTTAGGCAGAAAATTTAAAACTAATCGGACTCTGATAGCTATATAAAGCTAAAAAATTCTTTGTAACTTCTTCAACGATGTATCGCTTACAAGGTAAAAATAAAGACCACTCAATCCATTTTTTAAGAAACTGAGTTTATAAATTTTTTATTATCTAATTTACTAATTTTCATACTTGAATTATATTTTTGAAAATGAGTAATAGCTTAAATTATGTTATTTTATATTGCTTCAACGATTTAGCCTAACAAGTTTAAAGATGTTATCATTCAATACATTGTAAAAGAAAATGGTTTTATTGATGGTGTTGTCGGATTATAAAAAAAGTTAAAGTTCAATCAAAAAAACCTTCAATAAAACAATTTTATTTCCAAATTTGCCAATACATACATTTAAAATTTATTATCAGGTTAGGCTGTAAACATGATATGGATACACAATGTTCTGAAAGTCATTATGGCGGAATTATGCACTATAATCCCGAACCTGAAAGAAAGTATACATGGTCCAGTTGTAGCTCTACGCAAATCAAACAAACTCTAAAGTAAAGATCATTTGGCATATTCTCATAATTAAATATATCAAACGGAGGGAAAATAGTTTTAAGTATAATATTATTAGGTTTAAGAAGATGTTTCAAAGAATATACATTTAACATAATTTTTTCATGAACAATAATGGCAATCATGCGGCTGCAGGATCACTAATGTCATATATTATTTTAGAGACAATTACAAATTTTATGTGATGATTGTGATTAATATATTAAGAGATCGCGATGTTAAATGCCTGAAGAAGAATTCAAACAAATCGATACCATATCCCAAATTCCCAGGACAATGGGTATTTCATGAGCAATGCCATACATATGATAAAGATACCACCATCTATCACGTAACTATTATTATAAGTGTCTTTAGTCTACTACTAAAAAGTTAACTACTTACACAAATTGACTTAACTTGTTTTAATTCACCACATAAACATTGCAAATATTAACATTTACTCTCTGAAATTGCACTAAATGATCTTTACTTATTGATTATTTACAAATTTTAGGCGCATAACCGGATCATTGGCAATTAACAATTTATAATTAATTAACTTCCCGAGGATGGAAGTCTCTTGAATATTTGTTGTACAATATTTATCCTACATTTATTATAAGCATTTTGAAATTATGATTCACAAATAGCGTGCCACTTGCAAACAAATAGCCTGTCAATATCCCAACGGTAGTTACTATATTAAACAGGCACCATTTCTTGATGGCACACCATGTGAGGTCGGTGATCAAGATTCGAGAGTTGTTATAAGCGGGTCTAAAGTATGTTATCCCATTATTGTTAAATTTTTTTGGCTAATGCAATGCGAGTACAGATGTGTAAAAAGGGGTCTTGTGTACCGGAAGCAAGTGTTTTTAGTGCCCCTAGAGGAAAGTGGGCCGAATGGAAACAAAAGGGACATAAATGGGGTTTATATCGTGAATATCGAACTTTTGAGCGAACTTGCGAATTCTCCAGGTAGCAACAATTTTAAGTGTAATCCATTTTTGTCAGTTTAGTGACATTCACCCAAGCTATAAATATTCAAGAGAGATTTCATTAATAAAATTTTGAGGGCCTCTAACAAATTCGTTCATTTAAGAGATAAATAAGTTTATTTATATATCTGAACATAATATTAAATACTACAATTATATAATAATAATATTGGCAAACATCTTTCTTTCTCTCTCTATTATAATAGGCCAGGAATATAAAAAGATTGAAATTAAATTTTGCGATTGTAATGTTTTAATTAAACTAATAGTAAACTGTCGAATCTGCTTAATAAAATAAATTTTAAAGTAATTTGTGATTTACGTTTATCTAAATTCGTATATTCTCCCTTATTTAAGCCAATAATGTCATGTTACCTCTTTATACTAATTACTCTAATTACTTAAAATAACTCAGAAATTTTACTCCCAATGAGATTAGAGGTCCATATTGTGAAGGACTTGATACCAAATATACTCGTACAAAGAAGGTAAGTTATTTATAGTAAATTTTGCACCAGTTGTTGTAACTCATTTAGCCTTTAGAGTGGCAAGAATTGCATTATCAAAACGTCAATAAAAGAAAGTGCTTAGAATATCATTCGATCCCAGCTCACCATATTACATACGGTAAATAACGTTACGATTTGTTAAAACTAAGAATCGTTACTAGCATGAGGGCGCTAAGGGGTGGGGGGTGGCAGGAGGTGCACTGCCCCCTTAATTTACATATTATTTTATGTTTTAATTTATCGATTTGCATCTTGATACAGACGATATTGTAAGTGATAATAATCGGATAAATGGTAATGTTTTTTGTGATAAATACCTGACATTTTAGGCACATTAATTATCAGGTATGCCGAATATGCTTATAAATGTTAAAGATATAGGCAAATTATCGGAAAAGGGTTGGAAATTTAAATAAAATGTGTAATTTTCATATGCATATTTTGGCGCCTAAGTAATAATATACTTATTGTTATTATTATAAATGAATTTTTTGTATAATAGATTTAAAATAAATAGGAAATACGCCCTATTGATATAAATTAAAAATGTTAAGTAAATGATTGGCAGAATAGATGGAACTTTAATGCGGTTTCACAGCAAACGCGTGCTTAAACAAAAATATTGTTTAATCCACTTATTATTCTAAATATTTAGAACAATCTTAGAATTTTGATGAGGGTAGGAAATTCTAGTTTAATAAAAAATTTCCATTGTATTAAATATTTTAATTTATTTTCTAAGTTTTTTTTTAATCGTTATAAGTTTATTTCCGAATAGATATGTATGTTATAAGCTAAACCATATTAATTAATAAGCTGGCATCGAGCTATGGATTGAGATTGTATTAGATTTTACAATTTCCATGGTGATTTTCTGCTTGACGTGGAAAAATTCTTTGGGATCGTGTGTGATGGAGGTTATAAATTTTGTTTGCTTAAGGAATTGGCTGCCCTCGGGACCTAAATTACCGAGGGTTGTGGCTACTACTGGTACAAAATTAATATTGCTGAGGTATTTGTATTTTTCCACTTTCCTTCTCTCAGTAGAAGAGAGAGATGAGGTGGGGAGAGGCGTTAGATTTGGCAAATATATCCACTGCAGTGAAGTCCCGGCAGGCGTTAAGGCCGCGAGCCCACGGGATGATTGTCACCGGCGGGTCTTTTGCCGTGAGTGGAGCTTAGGCCAGTGGGTTCCATTGAATTGGGAAAGCCGGCTTTCTTCAGAAATTGTCCGATCATTTTACTTATTGTGGCATGACGGGGATGCCGCCCCTTGCTGTATTGGCAGTGTAGAGGATGATGGCCATTTGCTAGAACGGGTTGGCGACAGAGGTCGCAGTTGAAAGTTGGATCCAAAGGTTTTCTAATACACCATTATTAATAAAATGACTAACACTGATTTTGACAGCTGCATGTTACCTGCTATTAAAAGGATTTGGGTCATCTGACAAATGGTAGTGACAAATAAGAATGCCTATGCAATGCATGAATGTTATTAAAATTTATAATAAATAAGGGTATTGTAAAACTAGATTTTCTAATTTGAAATTGGACATAATTTATGATAGTTGTAAGGGTATGCAAGTTTATATAGCGTAGGTGTTATAATAGTTTCATTTTTATTAATATGCATCATAATGCTTTTGTGAGCTTGGCCCATTGATTGCTTTCTGTCCAAAGCCTTGTTGAGAATGTAAGAATGGATGCATTCTAGCTTGTTGAAGTTGGTAAGATGAATCCCAGTATTATTGCTCTTTATCCATTCACTTACAAAATAGGCAATAAATATGTTTGCAAAGGGCTTAAAATCATAAGCAGATTCAAAATAATTTTATTAAAAATATAAATGTTACTTTTATGTGGAATGTTAGCTTAATCACGCCTAAGTTTGACATATCCATAGTACATCACATATCTCACTTGAAAAATTTAAAATAAACGCTAAAATGCAGCTCCCTTCCGATTGGTCCAAAAAAAGATCAGAGAATAGCATTGTCAGTTGGCCTTGCTTGACCCGATACCCTATTAAAAAATCAAATCTTCCAAATAACCTTTATAATTGTGATGAGTTAGCTTTTTAATACTGGTAGCATTTTTTAATTAGAGAGTGATGGGTACAATTTTTACAAATCAAACAAGCACTGGCAAAAGAATATTTGTTATTGGAGATCATGCTCTATTTTTAAACATAAAATTTAAACTACGCGAAATATAGCTTATTTTATTTGAAAGTATTTTTTATGAAACATAAGATAATTGTGATGTTGAGCCTCTCCTCTCGATTGTTCGTATAAGACCATTGTCATTAGATTATTTAAAATCGTATTAAATCAGATTCAAGTAATTCTCATTTAAGCGATCCTCAATGTATTTGATTTCTGGTCACACATGGTGCTATTAATCAAACAATTTTCTTGCTCTAGCACTTTTTTCAATTAATTTCTAAGCAAGGGCATAGTTAATGGGAAGAGGGATAGAATAAATGGATCTCATATGTCCATCTCTTTAAAAATATTTTTGCCCTCAATTTATTTCTACTTTTCAACAAAATTAATGAGAGTCTATACGCGTTCATGTCATTAGTATGTTTAGAGTTCCGAAGATTGAGTGATTAAAATCCTAGCCAAATTGCTTTTATAGTAACTTTAACATAATTAGATGGCTGCAAATTGATTTGCTACATTCGCAGCTCAACGAGATGGCAAATAGTATATAACCAACAAACCGGTGGAAGATGGAACACCCTTCGAGGACAACTCGGGATTTTCTTGCCTAAAGGGGCAGAGGGTTAGAATAGGTAACATTATTTTTAAAAATCGTACCTGCTTGGATATAGCTAAGAGAAACTTCTGAATCTTGTTTTTTTAAATGGATAATTTTGCTTTCGTCACATAAACCAGATTTTAACTAGAGATCTGCAAAATCCAGTCCAGATCTCTAAACCTAACTATCCCCTCGCGCTTGTAAATTTAGACATATAGACTGGCTTATCCCCTATCATTTAGACCTTTTATCTTGAATATACATTTAGAAGGCACCCAGTCAAAGTAGCAGAAAAATAGCAGCCAAATTGGTCACAATTGATCAAGATCGGTCAGAACTGATCAAGATTGGTCAGGACTTAACATATTCAGAAGGGTTAGGGTTAGTGTTTTAGGTTGGCGTTTTAGGTTAGGGTTATTTGCACATCAAATTCCCTCCCCATTTGAGATTTAATTCCATTATATTGATAATCTAAAAAAATATTTTTCTGCTACTTTTTCATCATTCTGCTACTTTGACCCCGATTCATTTAGAATAGTAGTTTTGGCTAATCCTTATACATCTATTTTCATGGGTGTAGTCAGCATTGGGAAAGGGGCATTAATGATTTAGGGAGTGGCAATAATCTGTTGCAATTTTTAGCCATAATTTTAATAAATTTCGACAAATTTTTGGGATAGGGGGCCCCTCCTTGCCCCCCCCCCCCCCGGCTACTCCCATGTCTATTTTAATATAAATATTCAGTTAAAATTGTGTATTTGCTTCCTCTAAATTAATATCCTGAAATATAAAAGAACAATAAACCTTTATAGCGCCATATACATTTAAGCTTAATTGTTTTAATGAATTGTGTTTTTTTATTCGTATTCTTAAATATTAAATATTGATAGCAAAGCTATAATTGTGAAGTAGCGGTAAGTACAAAACAAGTTAGTGCTGTAAACATTTTTAAAAAAATCGAACGCGTTCGCGTTTAATTCATTGACAACAAGCAAACGCGTTTACGTTCACGTTCGTTTAAAAAAAAGGAACGCGTTGACGTTTATGAACGCGTTTACGTTCGTTCAAAATTTTATAATAAATTTTAATTTAATATAAAATAATGTCTTATGTTTTTAACACAATATATTAGCTTAGCCATGAAAAAAAATAATTTGATAATTTAATTATAAATAAAATATAAGCAAATAGATTTTTTTATTTAAAAATTTTTTTTCTTATTAATTTTAATAATAATTGTTTTTCAAAATTTTCGTCGGATATGCAGGAACGCTTGACAGTTAATACAGCATTAGCTAAACTAAAAACCCGCTCCACAGAGGCAGATGAGGGGATTGAAGTATTATACTTAAACATATCTTTTAAAGCAGGAAATTTATTAAAAACATTTAATGTTTTGTCCTTCGCTTCAAAAAATTGCGATAGATATTATCTTCCAATCCGCCCTCTACTTCCACGTCAAAAAAACGATATTTCGGAATCGACAGTTCTTTCTTTCTCAATTCTAGGGATTTCAATCCTTTTTTTCAATAATACTAAAAGTTTATTCTTTTTTACATTTAGTAATTATTGTATTCGGTCCTTTATATGAAATGAGTGAAAAATATTTATTATATTTTGGCCATGGCAATGTCAATTCATCTGCTGATTTTGAATATTGAGAATCTGAAGATGACGACGATATAATAATATGATTGTCTATAAATTAATATATAATTGATAATATCAAATTAATAAACTTTAATCTTATACCTTTTGCACGTTATGGGTGTTAAAAGTATTTCGGAATAGGTAATAGGAAAAAGGAAAAACAGCTGATTAAAAAATATAAGACTTTTTTGTCACAATATTTGGATTAACATTGTTTTTCAAATAAATAAAAATAAAAAGGGTTTTTAAAATTGAACGAACGTTAAGTTCGAACGCGTTCACGTTCAAAGTTCACCCCCAAAAAAAGGAACGCCGTTTATCAATTTTTCAACAAATTTGACTAATACAAAGTGATGTGGCAAAAGCGCATTACGTTTTTCCCAATGTTGCGACAGATGTAACCGGCCATTCATTTTAGACTTTATTTTAGGTGCTTCTTATCTTTTTATGAAAGTATGATGACTATGACTTTAGATGACTAAAATTATATTCGCTGCTATTTTTCCATTTATTAAATTCAGGTTAGCATAGGCTTTTTGACTTAAAATTTAATTTTTTAGCTCTTTTGCAAATTTTAGTAAGGGAGAATAAGCAAATGTTGGATGACAATTTTAAGCGGGACGTATCATTTAAATTAAATAGTGTTCTGCCTCCATTTGAGAGGACGAGAGAGGGGATTATGAGCTAGAACCCCTTTCTCCTTCCACGGGTTTAAGTAAAACATAAATTTGTCAAATATGCATCGCAAAATTGGGGAAAAATAATAATTACTTATTATTTAAAACTTAATGTATTTTGTTTTATTGCGAAGGTGAGGTATACTTTGAGATTAAATTCTGAAAATAATTTTTAATCCAAATTCATTATGGAAAAAGATTGTGGATTAATGAGTTTTCCCTGACAGTCTGAGGTCCCGCCCGTGCTTGGTCTGATAAAATTGGAGGCTTGGCACAGCCAATAATTAATTAATAGGGCCTTAAGTCGAGCATTTAAAAAACATTTTATTTAAGTTACAAAATACGATCATTTATACAGGCTACATGTAATTTATTATTTCAATTATAATTTTGCATTAGATAACGCGTAGTATGACGATGCCACAAAGTAGAGACAACGTTAAATAGCGTAATCGTTATTTATAAGTTTTTATTCAATACATCGCAAATGTTTGTGTCCCCCAATTACATAATAAACCCATGTAAAATCATACAAAATTTTGTTAATTCGATTAAACTTATATTCATTCTAGTAGATATACATATATATAAATATTATTAGTAAATGAATTTTTTGATATAATTAAAAGTAATTCAAATGGCAAACTATAGCATATACTATTTACACTAAATTAAAACTTTTCATTCGTCACCATTTGGAGATTTTTGACATCATCGGGTATAGGAATGTATTTAATAAACAATAATATTTGCTTATTTTTGTCAGTGCTGAGAAGTGCGCAAAATGCAGCTCTATGAAATACCGAGCTAATGCGCGAGATCCTTCAGTTTATTATCTGCCTGCAATATGATAGTAGGTTGAAGAATAGCAAAAACATTTGTAGAGCGTAAGGCACATTCATGGGCGTAGCCAGCATTGGAATTAGAGGGGAACAAAATGATTTAGGGAGGGGTCCGATGATCATTTCTTGAAATTATAGCCATAATTTTAATAAATTCCAACAAATTTATGGATTTAGAGGGGGCAGCCGCCCCTCTCGCCCCCCCCCCCGGCTATGCGCATGAATACGTTATTAGGTGGACAGTGGTGTGTCTAACCCAGGGGTTTTTGAAAAATTTCATATCCGATCCGATCCGAGTTTTTTAAAATCTAAATCCGAACCGATCCGAAATTTTTAAATTAAAATTTTACGAACAGAACTTTTTATTGATGATTAAATTCAAAATACAAAAAATAAGGTATAGCAATTTTAATAGACTTGAAATAGATATAATATTTGACTAATTCCATATTATCATATAAAAATAATAAAGAATCTAAATTTTCTGGTTTAATTCGCGTTCTTCTTTCTTCTAATGTTCTTCCAGCCATCGAGAAATTTCTTTCCGAAGTGGTAGAGGTAGCAGGTATCAGAGGTCAGATTTGTTAGGAATTTTCTGCCCGAACCCGGCCCGGTTCAATTCTCTAACCTCATTGCCCGCCCGAACCCTTCTGGTGTCCGCCCGAGCCCGCCCAAAACATTAATGCTGCCCGAAATGCCCGGCCCAAAATATTAAATTTGCCTGTTAGGCTCGAAATTTTGCGACCTCAAATTCTTTCAATATTTAAAAGTCGAATGATTTTTTCAAATGAAACTTTTGTACTTAAATTTTAATCCTAATTGGTCAAAAAACGTAGTATTTGGTCTTTCTAAAATATTTGAGCTTAGCGATAGCGATGAGTGATAAGGGAATAATAAAGGCGAATTTGGAGAAGCCTTGTTAAATCATTTGTTAAAAAATTAAATGATATCAGAATGAAATTTAACACTTTCAGGCGTTGTATCAATTTGGGCGTGACGATTTTGTACTATGTATAGAGCAATAAAAGGGCTGCATAAATATTTTAATCCTTTACATAACCTAGCTAGGGACTTGATGGACTAGGGACTTGATGGAAATAAAGGGGTTCTGGCAAAAATTGTAAAAATAACTTGGGGACGGGTGGCGATTTTTTAGTATTTTCATATGCAATTTAATGAAAAGTAACAAAAAAATACACTATCTAAAAAATCTCATTAAGCCCGAATCCTATCTTCTTCGTGCCCGCCCGAGCCCGCCCGAAAATAAAAATTTAGGACAGTTGCCCGGCCCGACTTATTTGCCAGCTTATAAAGCCTTGGCAGGACTGTTTGATATGAAACCCACCATTTCAGTAAATTTTTTTTTGAAATTAGGGTAAGTAAGGTGAGAGGTGGTATTGGGCATCAAAAATGGTAAAGTAAAAAAAGAATGTAATAATTATGAAAAGGTGTACTAAAAATATTAATTTAATTAATTAGAACTTATTATTAGGGCTGCACCGATATCAAATTTTTAACCGATACCGATATTTAAATAAATATACCGATACCGATATTTTACATCTTATAAAAATGACACCTGTTAATATTTATAAAGCTTTATTTAAAATATTCCAAATTTTTTTTCATAAATAGTAATTTTTCAATAGTCTCCGGTAGAAGAGATCTTCTATGTGGACTATCAATATCACCAGTTATACTAAAAATAGATTCAGAAGGAATAGATGTGGCGGGTGGCGACAGATATTTTCTGGCCAGTGTTGCTAATATTGGCAAGCTGAGTTTTCATCAATTATAAAATATTTCCAAATTAATGACTTGCTTTTAGACCTAAATATAATTTAATTTAAATAAAGTCAATGTAAGGCCATTTGAATTAATAATACACAACATAGAATGTTATTCTAATTTAAAATACTTTAAATGCTTTGCTGATAAATATTATATAATATATATATTAAAAATCGTATATACAATATATAATATAAAAATAAATACATTATATTATAAATTTTAAATATAAACTAACTTACATAATAATATAAATAAGTCGTGGTAGAAATTTGAATGAATGAATCAATGAAAAAATAAATTAGATTTAACAGCAATTAAGTAAAATTTAATTTAAAAAGTATATAGATATACAGCTCTAACAAATATAAAATATTTGTAAAAAAAGTTTCAAGTATCGGTATCGGTCGATTAATAACCGATACCGATATCGTTAAAAAATCGTGATTGCAGCCCTACTTATTATTGTTTATTTTAAATTTGAAAATCCGATCCGATCCGACTAAAATAAAATGTTGATCCGACTTCCAAAATTAAAATGTTGATCCGATCCGAGTTCGGACGGATCGGATTGATCCGTGCACACCTCTAGTCTAATTATGCCTAAAAATTCTGAAGCGTGAGTATGGTGATTTATCGAATAATTACAATTTAAACTTGAACAGACTTAAACCCGTTTTAAAGAGGGTTACCCATATAGGCCTTTTTGTGTTAATACAATATGTAGATCATTCCAACTCTAATTAATTTTGAGTGAGGCCCAATGATAGTTAAAAAAACCAACATAACACTTAAAGGGGAGAGTAATTTGACTAAATTCAGAGGGAAAACAACAAGGTTGATAAATGTAGGAGAGGAGCTCGGAAACAGCTGTAAAGTTGGTTGAAGCAATGCTTGCCTATTAGCAATGAGACATAAATAGAGGATTGCGGGAATTACGAGGGAATGCAGCTTTACTAAATCGCAATCATGTATTATATTCGTTATAAAGCAAAATCTAAAACGGTGCTGAAATTCTAAACCGTTGATTATGATAACCACTTGGCCTGAATCGCGTAAAAAAATTCATAATTTGTCTAATCTGCACATAACATTTAGAATGAAGTATAGGTTCCTATATATAGTAATTCTAGATTATTTCAGACGGTTATACATTAATTGTAAAAAAAGGCAAACAGTACAATTTGTGCATGCATTAATATAGGCCAAAATAAACAAGTTATAAAGCGACTAAAAATTACTATAACTTTATTTTAACAAAATAATTCAACTTACGAATTCTGTTAATTATACACAAGTTCAACAAATCTTTTTTGCTGGTCAAATCAATAAATAATATGGTCGCCGGGTAAACAAGTTGTATGATAAACAGCGTTGCACTGCGAAGTCGATTATGTACAAATCACGTAAACCGAGTAAAAACTAAATTATATAAATATACTCGTCAGACTGAAGGTTATAATTTATATAGGCGTGTGTGTGTGTGTATAAATGTAGAATTTGTAAATTTATTGGGGTGCGGTAAAAAAGAAGGCTTGCTAATTTCTTTTGCGCCGTATCACAGCAAAGGAGGGTAGCCGGGTTAGGGGAGTCAGAAAATTCCAAATGTGATTCACCGTTTTGAGCACAACGCGCGAGATTTATTTGGCAACGGGTAATACGGCTCGGGGTTGATTTAAGCCATAGACTAGATGATAGACTGCCTCCGCTCGCTTATAGAGTCCGAGTTTTAGTAATCTCGCCAAAACATTCATGGAAAGCTGGTGAAGTAATGAAAAAGTTTACAGCAACTTCCTATAGGTTTAAATATTCGTAGCGGACTAATGCCGTGAAATATAAGTGAGTGAGAACGAGGAAGGAGGCAAATACTATATTAAAAAATTATTCGGTCTCCATACACATATAAAAATAGGGATCGGCACCCCTTCAATAATCCTTTCTCAATGTAATAAGGGCTTTATACATTTGGGTACCAAGTTGCAGAATGATAATAATACCATCAAGTCCATGGTTGTTAAAGCCTATCAAAAATCCCGGGAGAAGTAAAGATGATATGGGTGAGTGAGATTGTCATAGAGATCGCCATTCCACCGCTTGGTAAAATAAGATGTAGGCCGTATCAGATGATTTTTGGTTGTCGGAGGATATCCCAAAATATTCTTGTATTGCCGATTCATCTATCGTCTGTGTGAAACATAGAGAATTATATATTAATTTTCGAGGATGCGTCCCGATATCGCTACCTTTTATTAATACTAAACGGCCCGCACCCACTCCTAAGAGTATTGACATTGTCCCTCCCCCCAAACTATCATTGAATTAAAAAGACAAGGGAGTCAAGACGAGTCTGCATGGGTTAAGCCGATGATGAAATTAGAGAGGGGGGCAATGATTTAGGGAAGGGCAAAATGATGACTTTTGGAAATTTTAGCTATAATTATGTAAACTTTTAATAAAAGTTTGAATTTAGAGGGGGGGGGTAGCCGCCTTTCCCTGTCACACCCTGGCTACGCCTAACCAAGAGGAGGCTGATAAGTACAGAGCCCCCCCCCCCCAATCAAATACGCCAAATATAATCATAGGCTTAGTAGTATGAGACACATAGGCGGAGTCGGTCATTTATCATGATTAATAATAAGCGTTGTTTTATGATTGACCTCCACAACGTCATCGTCGAAGAGGAGCCAATTGCCGAGTGATTTCACTATGCTGATGTAATGACCTCGATTTAGTCCAGTTCCGCAATGTACTATTATGGAGACCAGCTCGTACACCGGACTCTCTTCCGCACCTTCCGTCGGCTGTAACAGTAAACAAATGCAAAGTGAGCCCACAAATTGCATAGCAGCTCCAAAACGAGACAAACACAAAAACAACCAGCAATGAGGAGGGCTACAAAATGCCAGAGCTAATTAATAAGCGAACGACGGCGGAGCCTAAGCCGCAAAGACCATAATTCTATAAGAATTTATTTAAACTTACCAATTTATAATGCTTGATATCTCAATCTTAAATATCATTTGTTTACTAGCAAAAAAGTCTTAAGCAATACCTGGCAACTTGTATTATAAATTCGAGAGAAATGGCCATGAAAATGAAATATTCCATTAAAAAATGCGTTGCAACGGTCAATGTATTATAGGGATAACTAATAAAACCCACATACCATGTCAATTTAGTATATATTAAAATCGCCAATATATTAAACGAATTAAAAAAATGCGTTAAATAAAGTGGGGTTTTTACCGAGACGGGTAAACGAATTTCGAGAGGGAATATGACTTTGAAAGAAACTTTGGTGAATTTGTTAGGTTGCCCTAGCGGATCCATCTTGAAACGTTTTAGGTGGAGAGCAAGAACTAGGGGCAGCTTTTTAATACTAGTCCTAGATCATGAAACACATTATCCCATATTAAATAAGGCATTTGTTATCATTATCATTTAACTAGCCTAATCATAGATTAGTCGCAAATTCCTATTTTATTTTTAGCGTATAAATGAAATGATGGTTAACTTCGATTAAGGCGATGTGAGACGAGCATATACATTTCTCTAAATATTAGGTATGAAAGCCTTAAAATGCTTAATTTTAGTGCAAAACCATAGGATATAATAAAAAAAACACGATATAGTGTTATATACAGAGCCCTACAAAATGAAATTTCTGCTGCCCGGACTTCTCAATTTTTATTGTGCCCGAGCCCGAAAGACCTTTTTATTTAAGGGTCGACTCAAGCCCGACCCGATTTTTTAAATAAAACTTTTAAATTTTTTTTTTGAAAATTATTTCATTATCTAAATATAAATGTATTAGATTGTTATTACTCCTAATTTACAACTAGGATAAGTTTAAAATAAAAAAAATCCATTTTCACTCGTTACAATTTATTTAGCTAATGTTTTAAAACTAAAAATATAACTTTAAAAAATGTACTTTTTAACAGTTCCCTATAAAAATCTTTTTGAAATTATTACTTATCTTACTTTTAAAGTTTTAACAGCTACTCTTAATATTTTAAGTACTAGAATAAAATTTGCAATTCAGGTCAGTTATATTATAATAGACAGGGGAAAAACTGAAGTTTGGAACCTATATTATGTACGCTGTGGGAAGATAATTATTTAATATCGAGTTGAGTTTATTTAAATAATCTTTCATAAAAGAGTTTGCTTTATTTTAATTCAGGCCGAGCTCGGGCCTCAGGTCGGGCACCCTCATCAGGCCCGACCCGAGCCCGAGGCCCGATAATTTTATAAAATTTTGCCCGAGCCCGGCCCGAACCCCGATCGTGTCGGGCTCGGGCTTCGGGCGGCCCGTATAGGGCTCTAATTATATACCTACCCCACCGCTCATCAAGTATTTGATTTAATATCAAACATTCCTAAATAGTCGAATAGTTGTTACTAAATATCGTGATTATTGTTATAGGCGTGGTCAAGATTCAAATGAGGTAATGGAGACAAAATGTTTGGTAACTATTTAGTGAGATGTTATATTATCTATAAATTTGACATTTTTGATAAACATTTGGCAATGCCCATGCTAAAATCAATCAAAAAGTAGATTTATAATAAAATTCTTTAACAATCATTAATCGTCGATAATTTTGAGTGCAAGTATAATGAATGATATATTGTAGGGATATTCCTACTACTAGTATTGTTTCGTTTGTAAAAAGGGTTGGATTTGTTTGGTCGACCTTTGCCTTAAGTCGGCTAAATATATTCAAACTTGGTCTCTTTATCTTAGTCGACCTCTAGCCTTAGTCGCAATTAAAGGTGGACCAACAAAACCCAGCCGTTTTTACAATTCTACATTCCTACATAAAATAAAGCTAGTAACATCAATTTTTTGGGCCTAAAATGAGGCATTAAGAGACCTCCTATGGGCTTCCTGTTTGCAGTTGCAAGTCTTGCATTCGTACTTATTTTCTGCCATCAGAGTCTGCACGTTGCTGTACGATCTGAGGCAATGCGTTATCGAGGTGTTAGGGCCGACGTCGACTGAAATATCGTAAAATACTTCTACCGTGCTACTAACCTGTAACGTAGATTAAACACACCACGTGTAACAACCATGAGTCTAGCCAGCATTAGAATTAGAAGGGGGGGGGGGGGCAATAATGATTTAGGGAGTTAGAAAGGGGCAGATGCCCCCCTTGGCTAGGCCCATGCCCGCCTCGTATTTATCCAAGCTAAGTTCATCATACTAATTTTTGACCATTACTTATAAAGTTAAAAATCAAATTAAAAAAGAAGTGTTTGAATTTACACTCTCGCAATTCAAGCACCGCGTCTCGTGGGCCAGTTGACCGCGAAATATATCATTGACGAAGTTGGAGTCCCCCGCGGCATTCGCTAGGGAACGAAAGTTGGCGGCTCCGGTTGTGGGTGAGGCCGCCGCCCCTCTATCGCCCCAGGGGCCAACGTGATTGGCAGCTGTCAATCCAGAATGATTGGCAACAGCCGTCACTCCGCCGGAATGATTGAGGGCGCATGGTGGTGGAGGTGGGAGTCCTCCCGAGGGTAGGAGACCAGAATGGGAGGCCCGACGCCTGAGGGTGTGCGCTTTGTTTTTGGCCCAAACCCAAAGCAAAAGTCGACGCGAATTCAGACCTGGGGAGGATGGTACTATTTGGCAAGAAATTTTATGTTAAGAATATCCCCGATTTGAAATATATCAAAAATTTTGAGACATTCACATCATTTTGTGTTAAAAATTAATTAATTTTCTCCAAAAGGTCTGAAGTTTTCTAAAATGAGGTTACACAAAAGTTTTCAAGTTTTTGACCCAAATGTGTTTTATCTTGAAAGAAAATATAACCATTCCTAGTTCCTCCAAAACAGACCTTGTAAATATTATTAAGTTCCAACAAAAATTATATCACTATTTAGACTTCCAAACGCCTCCCAAAATTAAAAAAATCTATAAACTTATCATATAAAATAATTTATACTCTAAAAAATATTTTAAATTCAAGTGTTATATTGGTATCAATTGGATTTTTCAACGAAAACAATACCCGTTTAATTTATTCTTTTGTTTCAATTTACATTAATATACAATAGTGATTGTATGAGATAAGGTTTAAATAATTCCTAAAAGTAGTCATATATGGTTATTCTAAATTTATAATCACTTTGAACAAAATCCTAGACCATTAAATATTATAAATGTGTGTATATATAACTACTGTTAATTTTTTAATTTATACAACAATTAAATTATTTTACTTGTCTTCAATTTTATTTAAATAACTCAAAATAATAATTTTATTTAAAAAAGTTTAAAGTTATAATTTGATTTTTATGTAATTATTTAAAAATTGTTTGATATTAATTTCACATTGATTTACTTGCATTATCAGCGCTTGAACAAGAGTTTATGTTATTGCAAATTGAAGGTATATTATTCTTTTTATGTGAGTTACAATGATTATTTGCAACTATATCATTGTGTTTTGCCATGGATAAATATCTTTCTCTATGTTCACCTAGGAAAAAGTGAGTTGATTTAGGAATTGACATTTGATAAAAATGGTCATGACTTACTAGTCAGGATCTCAGAAATGTCATTTAATAAGTAGTTAAGGAATTCATGAGCATCTTGCTGCATATAATTATTAAAATTTTCTAAAATGAAGATTATAACATGACAAAAAAGTTAATACCATATTCTTTTCTTAATCTTGCAATAAATTTTTTTGGTGCTATACTTCCAACTGATTTCTTTTGAGATGCAATGGTATAAAACAAATCAGCTAATGATGCCAATAGCGTATCTTTTGTTTTTTTGTGCAAAAGTTTGTAAAGAATAATCCTTTCTCGAAATGGTTTACAGAAATAAAGAGCTTGTAAGACAGAATTGCAATAGCATGTATTGCCAAACTAAAATGATTAATAAGCAATTTAGTATTTCAAATAAAGTAACAAATATATTAATTTTTTGAATAGTATAGAGGCAGTAATATTAAAAAAATTGTTTATAATGAAAAATAAAATAATTTACATTAACAAGGCCAAAATATTTTTCAGCATGCAATATTTCCAATTGCTCAAGGTCAATCTTATCAAAGTTATTTGATGGAGAATTCCCCTGAAAATAAAAAAATACAAATAAACAAACATATTAATAAAATACCATTAAACATAGCCGATTGGCAAATCACATCATTAATACATATTCATTTAATTCACATCTGCACATGTCGTGGGAAGGTAAAACATATGAATTTAACTTATGGGTACCAAAATACAGCGGCTCGTGACTGTAAAATCCCGAAATATATTTATAAATTGATCACACGCCTAGCCAGGATTTTGTCAAAGGGGAGAGAAAATTTTTAATTCTTTTTATGATTTTTGTTTATAATATAGTAAATATGGAGATGAGAAAAGTACGGCCAATTCAGCCTAGGGTGGGGGGGGACCGTCTTAAAATTAGATTTTTTTATATACTCGGGCCGGCATGATAACAAGATTTCAGCAGTTCAGACCTTAAACAATCTTTTACATGATGGATTATATTGATATGTTTATTATTTTGTCGCATTTATAATATTTATAATTGTACTATTTTATTTAAAAAAATATTAAAATGTTTTTGCTAAAATTAAAATAAAATCATTATTTTAAACAGAATAGTTCAGTGATTGTATAATTTGGACATTTCGACTAGAAATTTTAAGAGAGTTTAGGGCCTTGGCGGGAAACTTAGTTATAAAAACGAACTCGGCTGGATTCGGGCAGAGAATTTTTAGCAAATGTGACTTCTAAAAATATATTAATTCTATGAATAAAATCTAAAACGTTGTAATAAAGTCAATTTAATACAAAGTTAATATACTATTTTTAGCTACAATTTTGTCTGAGTTGGGGAACATTTTCGATGAATAATTTATAATGCCAATCCATTCTATCTAGACATACTGTTTAGTAACTTTCAGTGAGAATGGGGTTTGGGGACTTGGAGTTTTAATAACATTTTGTAGTTGTTAGGGTGGTGAAAGCATTCCTGGGGTAACAGGTCTCTAAAGTTTGAGACAAATCCATACATAGATTATTTTAGTTGATGTTTGTGTCATTTTAATAACTTCATTAACATTCAGGCAAAACAAAATTTTATGATCTAGCATAATATTTGACGGATGTTGCGGAAACATAATTTTATGTTATTAAAAATTTGTATCAAAAACGTAAATAAAATTTGTATAATAAAAAATTCGCATGGAGATAAAAAAAAATTGTTAATTTAACTACATCTCAGTGGATTAAGGCAAAATTTGGTACAAAATTTTGCCTCTTAAATCGAAGTTTAGATTGAACATTTAATTATATAAATTAGCTTTAGCTTTCACTAATAAAAAAACTTGTTCGTTAACATTGTTTTTTTACCTTTGATGTCCAATCACCTTTGTTTGCATAGTAACGATGTATAGCTAAAGTTATCAAGATATGAAAAAGAAATTAAATATTCATATTGCCGATGAGAACCACCCCTTTGATTTATAAAACTGCTTCTTACTAGGTGTTGAAGGCTAAATACTAATGTGGGGAACATAATTTTCCACTTTCCTCCCCCCTTGACTGCCCCTGACATTGGTCCATTAGTAGTGTTAATTAGTCCTAGAGTATGATGTTTGTTGAGGTAAAATAAAATAATTTTACATGTATAAGATCACAAGGTTTCTACAATTATATATTAAGGGTGGTAATCTACAAATTTATTTAAGGTTTTTATAAACTAACACCTGTAACTATTAAAAAATAAATATAAAAGTTTCAAAAGTTTTTTACTATTTTTGTGTCAAATTTCACTCGTTAGATAAATTTTACAATTATCTTTTTCAAATCAAAAGGCAGTGACTTACAAACCGCATATTGTGTATGCATGTTATCTTCTTCTTCTTTATCAGTTATTTGGTCCCACATTCGTGGGGTTTGTTTTGATAAGTTTCTTCCATCTTGACCGGGTGAGTGCCATGTCTTGAGTAATCTCTTTAGTTTTCATAACTTTATCGACTTGTCCTTTCCACGTGACACGGGGTCGTCCTCTTCCTCTCTTCCCCGGTACCTCCATGTCCAGTACTTTTCAATTTACGTCATCCGTGTCTCTTCTTAGTGCCCATACCAACTTAGCCGATTTTCGTTAATCATGTCCGCCATAGGTTGAATACCCATTTTTGTCATGAAAAAGTCATTCGTCACACGGGAGCTTAGTATTAGAGGTGGGCGCGGGCCTAATTTTTTATTCACGGCCCGCCCACTCACGGTGGTAATAAAAAAATTCACGCCCACTCACGCTTACCACTAAAAATTTTTTGACCCGACCCGCCCGCTCACGAAAGGCAATATTTTGATTCACGCACGTCACGCCCGAAAATTCACGGTGTTTTTAAATTTTTCAAAATTGGTAACCCATAATTATACACTTTTTTGAAATTATTCTATTTATTTCTATAATTCCTTAACAAAAAATAAATACAATTTATAAATCGAAATTTTTATTTAAAAAAAGAATAATATCCATGTTTTTTGAGTTTAATTGTTAATAAAGAAATAATTATTTTATATTAATATAATAAAATAAATTCTACTCCTTCACTACTCATACATTACATTAAAGCATTTATTACAAATAATAAAAAGTAAAAACTTTCAATGACATTTGTAAATACTAAAATTTATATTTAATGCGAAGAATTACATTTTCATTGTAAAATGATATATATAATAATAAAATATTTGAAAGAAGATCACTATATACATGTAAATAAGCTTGTTGATAAATTTGATTTGAACATATAAATTTTAAAAGAAAAAGCTAGCAAAAGTAAAAATAGGTTCACTCGGATGTTGTTTATAAATGCGAAAGATTTTTTGTTTTCAAAAACTAATCTTTTTTTTTAAATAACTAAATTAAATTAAATAATAAATAATATATATATTTTTTAAAATTGTAACTTGGCAAATTTATATTAATAAAAACAATTTTAAAAATTAAAATTTCCGTGGTTTATGGAAATTTGTGTTCACGCCCACTCACGCACGGGGAAAATTTTGGAAAGGCCCGTCACGCTTAATCACGCCTAATAATTTAAAATTTCTTCACATTCACGCCGTGACCCACCGTGACACGGTGGGTCACGCGTAATTTAACGGCCCGCGCCCACCTCTACTTAGTATACCCCAATCCACCGTATCATTCTCATCTCTGTGGCTTGTAATAGCTTTCCTTCCGTGATGTTTAATGCCCATGTTTCACTTCCATAGAGTAACATCGGTCTATGGATTTGTAAGCTTTGCTGACAACCATATTGGCATTTTCTTGTCGCACATTACACCGGATATAATTCGCCATTTAAGACATCCTTTTTGGATCCGGGCATTGACTTCCGTTGCGCAACCTCCCTCTTGATGTAGCATCGAGCCGAGGTATAAACCTGTCTACTTTTGGGTACTTTAGAGTCATCTAGCGATGGGCTGCCTGTAACGTTTCCATGTATACCGTATTTCGATCGTTGACCTTTAAACCATAACCAGCTAAGCGCTTTGACCACTTTTCGCTTCTTCGAATACTTTCTCCTTGTTCCCTCCCATAGTACTATATCATCGGCATATAGCATACACCATGGCGATGGCTTTAAAATGTCCCTCGTTATCGTGTCTATAATTTTATTAATAAAATGGGACTTAAAACAGGTTCCTGATGTAATTTTAACCCGAAAAAATTTAGAGTCTCCAACTGTCGTCCTAACACAAGGGTTTGCGGCTTCACAAATATTTTTCATAAGCCGAATATATGCGTCCGGAATCGCGGGGGACCGTGTCATACGCTTTCTCCAAGTCGATAAAGTCCAGAGGTAGGTATTTCTTTTTATCACAATACTTATTTATCATTTGTCATAGTGCGAAGATTGGGTCGATTGTGGATCTGCCGGCCATAAACCCGAATTGGTAAGCCGATATTTCCACCTCGTTTTTCAGCCTTGTTACTAAGATCCTTTCCATAAGCTTAAAGGAGTGGCAAGTTAGCTTGATACCTCTGTAATTGCCACAGTCTTGAGGGTCTCCTTTGCCTTTATGGGTATAATCGTGCTTGCTCTCCATTGATTAGGAATTCGCTCTTCTGCCAATATCTTGTTAAGGAGGTTCGTCATGGTGGTGACTCCTTTTTCACGACATCCGAGCAATGCTTCCATAATTCCATCTGGGCCATTTCTTTTCCATTTTGCATCTTGTTCATTTGTGTCCTAACTTCCTCCTGAAAGAGTTCGACCATACTTATATTTGGCTCAATCTTGGGAAGAGAATCCTTGTCATTTGCAATATTCATAAGTTTCTTAAAATATTTTCCACCTCTCCATCACGTCTTTCGGCTTGAATAAGGTTTGACCCTTCTCGTTTTTGACTATTTTAAGAACCCCGACATCGTGACTTTTCTTCTCCCTTATCTTGGCCATTTTGTAAAGCCTATCGCCCCCCTTTATGATCCAGTTTATTTGCCATCTCGGTTTAGGCGGCATTCTTCGCTTTTGCAACGGCCTTTATTGCTGCCCTCTTTGCGTCCCTATATTTTTGATAATCCACCGACTTTTTTTTTATTCCACCGTCTATATAGAATTTTCTTTCTTTCGATGAAATCCCTAACCGATTGATCCCACCACCATAGTTCCCTATTCATAGCTTTGCCTCCTTTGGTCTTTCCTAGAACACGAATCGCTGTTCCCGTCCTTAGATAGCGTCTAAGATATTATAAATCATAATAAAAATATCTGTTACATTTGTTTATAGAATATTTACATAATGATTCTTTATAATCATCTAATCATATAAATATGTTTAATATTATACTCCGACTAAGACATTAAGGTCTCAATGAATCGAGGCCAATCAATTTTTCTGCCTACTGTTTTCTGGACGTGCAATGCATTTACAAAATACAGAATATCTTCGTTAAAATAGAATGGCAAGTTGCAACTTCTTAAAGCCTATTTACAAAATTTTATAAATATTTAAAAAGCATTATTACAAATTTTAATATTTGTTATTAAAAAAGACTAAATGTTTTTAAAACCAATTATTATCAAATTTAGATTTTATATTTAATATTTTAAAGTTAACCAGCCAGGAAATATATTTCTTGGTATAACTTAAGACTTAGCACGATCAATTTGTTAATAATTTTTATATATGTCAGCCTTACTTGCCTAAAATTGTTCCATTTTGTTCCGTTGTCAAACACGTCGCTAATAAATCAAAGAAATTGAAAAGCAATATTTGAATTAATTAACATCGTCTCACGTTTATCGCAGGTCTTCTGGATATAATTTATATCGTACCAAAAAACTCAGGTTTAAACTATTTTAAAAAGTACTTTTGAACCTATTAAGTGACATACATTTGGTAAAAATGCCCGCTTCATGTGTAAAGATAATGTGTGATTTATTAGTTTAAATATTTATAATTGGCGTTTTAGTATTGTATACAGAAAATAATTTAAGATTTGTGCGAGTTACTTATTACGAATAGGTTTATAATATATAATTTGTGACAGCAATAAGGTCTTAGTTTTCAGAATATATGTGATAAATAAAATGCAGATTTGATTCAGAAAAGTGTTTTCGATTGTATAATAATTCCTTCTAGAAATTATACTATTTAATGTTAATGTCATATATTTATTATACAATTAGCTACGTCATTTTATGCACAGTATAAAGTTTGAGCCTTTACACCATTCTAATATTTGGAGATATTTAATTACTAATATCATCAAAATTAATCACATCTTTAGTATTGTATTACTAGATGGTTGTCACAGAAACTGGAACCACACTAGGCTACCAAGATATATCTTACCATTAAAATATGAATTGACAATTTTATTGGACTTAATGAATAATTCTTATATTGGACTCAATTGCATAACTGCCAAGACCAATTTAAGTACTTCATTGATAATTCTTAATTCTAAAGATCTCGACATACTAAATGTCAAAGTTTTACAACTAAATGGTAGCGCCAAATTGGATTTAGCAATTAAAGCAATTATGGTATGTTATGAATATTCACAGTTACATATAGTGTTGTATGGCGTGCTATTGGTGAATGAACTTTTTATGCTTCAAATTATATTCTTAGGAAAGCTCAAAGATGGTATGCACTCTATTTACCATACCTCTTATTCAACAAATAATCAAAAAATGAACAAAATTGTTTCGACTCAATTTGAACCGGATCATGCACGTGAAGCTTTTCCTAATTTCGATGAGCCCTCATATAAAGCTATTTTTTTACTTAACATCGGTAGACCCAGCAATTTAACATCGATTTCGAACATGCCCCTAAACACGACGCTTTGCACAACAGAGTTGCTTGACCTATTAAATAAAATAGATGATAATTTAACAAGCATTTTGACACATTATTTTTCATTAACCTCAAGGCCGAATTATGCCATCGACGTGTTCCAAGCAACGCCTCCGATGAGCTCTTACCTCTTAGCTTTTGTAGTTAGTAACTATGTGCATAAATCGGGTTGGACCTTAACTCAGCCTCTCTTTAAAGTTAGTATTCATTCCCCACCACACCTACTAAATCAAGTCGATTTCGCTTTGAATACCACGATAAAATTGCTGGAATTCTACCTTGCCTACCTAACCATTCCATATTCACTACCAAAGCTTGATTTGATCGGAATACCCAACTTTGCAGCGGGAGCAATGGAAAATTGGGGACTAATTACCTTTCGCATGACAGATTTATTATACGACCCTTCTTCGGCCCCCTCGACCATGAAACAGCGAATTGTGACCGTTATCGCGCATGAACTAGCCCACCAATGGTTTGGCAATTTGGTAACTATGAAATGGTGGAATGATTTATGGCTGAACGAAGGCTTTGCCTCTTTTATGCAATATCTAGCAACATCCCAGATTTATACTTCGTGGCTAATGATGGATCAGATGGTTATCGAGCAGATGTTAACGGCATCGGTTTCAGACGCCCTAACATTGGCGCATCCAGTAGTAAATTCTAAATTGCGAGACAACGTAGAAACTTCCGATATTTTAAGTTTAGACGAGGCTTTTGATACTATCACATACGAAAAAAGCTCTTTAATATTAAGAATGTTTTCCAATCTTGTTTTAAATCCTTCATCGTTCCGAGTCGGGATTATAGATTATCTCAGCAAATTTCAATATGCCGTTTCAACTTATCAAGATTTGTTGAAAAGTTTAGATATGTATATCACTAATGCATCATTAACAAACCTAATGAATCCATGGCTTCTAAAAGTAATAAGCTCAATCCATTATTTAAAAATAAATTTTGTTAAGCTCAAATCAATTGTAAGAATATAAACTAATAAAATTAAGCCTTGATTGCATCCAATTATTATTTGAATTAGATGTGCTCAATTATTTATAGTAATATTTTTGAGTCTAGTATGGGTTGAAAATTTTCAAATTATAATTTAGAGTGGTTTCCCCTTAATATTTGTATCCGATCCGGTGACAAATGGTGAAGAAGCCTACTTCAACCTATCTCAAAAACCGTTTCGTGCCCTATATACATCACCATTTAAACCCGTGAGCTTTATTATTTTAAACAACATTTATGCAATTTGCGAATAGTAATTTATTCCAAAAATTATCAATAATAATATAGACAAATCATGCTTTTGGTGATAATCTGTTTTTAATTAAATTTATTTTGGACTGTAAGCATTGGTAATAAAACATTTTTAATTAAAATTTATATTCGACTGGAGTCAAAAAATAATGCGCATATTCTTTATGTTTAGATCGATAATGCTAGTTACACCTCAAATGATAACTCCAATAGTACGGAAAAATTCTGGCCTATACCAGTGCAATATATAATTGGCAATGACCCTTTTACCAAACACTCAATAACTTTTAATGGCCAACGTAAACTTGATACGTAATAAATTGAATAAAATTTAAATTTAATCATCCTTTGGATTTTAACATCCCCATAATGTTTTATTGTACGATTTTAGATACTGGAAAAATATTTTTTAATCTTTTCAATCAATCAGAACCATTTTGGATAAAGTTAAATGCAGGGTACATGGGATATTATCGCGTGGCCTATGGTCCTCGCCTGTTAGGTTATTTGAAGGAGCAACTATATGTAGACTATTCAATATTTGACCCCAAAGACCGGATTAATATAATAAGCGACGCTTTTGAGTTATCTAGGTATGTACAGCTTTTTGTATCAGCAAACTTGCTGTAGCAGTTAATAATAAGATAATAGTTTGTTATTTTGATAATCGTGTAGGCAAGTATTGTGTAAGAGAGTTTACATGTTATCAATTTTATTATGCAGTCAATAATAAGATAATAGTTAGCTTTTTTAAATGTGAGGGAGTATACATGTTATCAATTTTATCGCGCACCAAGATTTGAATGGTGGCCCGTCAACTTGCCGAAAACAATCTCGCCGAATATAATGTCCCCCAGCTAAAAAAAGGCCCCCCATTTTGTGATTGGTTGAATGAGGGACGATTTTAAATTAGGGGACCTTTTTTAGCTGGGGGACATTGAATTCGGCTAGATTGTTTTCGGCGAGTTGATAGGGCACCGATTTAAATATAAGTGTAAGGCGGCACGGCTTGTCTTTATGATCAGTTTGACTCGTTTATTTCAGTTGTAGTTGTTATCAAGTCCTTGAACAAGAAGGTGTTTTTATTAAAATCTCAAAGGTTTATGTAATACTTTAGCTTAAACGAGGTATTTTTTAAATCCGATTGTGTTCTTTTGTAACTCTACAGAAGATCTTAAGTGTTAAACGGAGCAATTTAAATCATAGTGAATGTACTAAAACCTATATTATTATACAATTTCAAGAAATGGTTATTTGAAAGCTAATGTATCCCTTGATCTGATGGCATATGTGATAGCCGGAAGAAAGAGAGAGAGCAACCCCTTGGTACTAATGCTAACGATAGATATATTAATGGCTCACAGACATAAATTCTTTAATTTCAAGCAGTGGAATCCTGTCATTGGGAAGTATTTACAACCTACCCTAGATCTTATGCCTGAATCAATTTGGGATTTTGAGAACGAAAATAATCATTTGGGAAAGTAAATATTAAAACCTCAGATATACAACAAAGGCTTTTATATTTAAATTACTTCGTAGTGAAATTCAGACTCCCTATCTTTACTATAAGACGGGTGCTATTTTCCAGCAATTTTATTGATCCTAACCTATTTAAAGTTAATCAGATTTTTATAAAGTGTGGAATGTTTTTTTCAGTGTTTACGGTTATCAATCAAAATCATTATACCTATTTAATTATCATAACTAATGTAAGGCAACCTAAAACCACTTTTTACATTTTTTATCATTGTTACCTATTTTGTGAGTGACTATTGCTTTACATTTATAATGAACAATTCCCAAAAAATAGTAATTAAAAGAAATCAAAATAAAATATGAACTACAAATTTATAATAAAATTTGTTATGAAGTATTTATAATAATCACTAGCTGGACCCGGCCAAGCGTTGCTTTGGCTTAGTCCCTAATTACCTAATAATTAGTACATATTATCAAGAGAGCTTATTATGTAAAAAAATATTATGCTATATTATTTAAATATATATTACATAGTTTAATAATAGGAAAAGACATATTTATTAATGATTTAATAGATTTACACACGGTTTAATTTTTTATTTGGTATTTATTTTTATAGGTTAAAAAGAGCGATTTTTGCTTATAATATGCATAATTGGGTGATGAAAAATTAATAACCACTGGTGTATAAAAGTCACTGATAATGTTCGACAATGTAGAAATTTTTTTTGAGCACAGCGTTTAGAGTACGATGATGGTAGAATAATAGAGTTACCAATTTAGGCTGTGTCGACGTTGTTTGCAATAGCATCTCGTAAGTGAATGTATTCTTCCCCACGCAGTTCCTGATGGTTATATCCTAAGTATCGTAGACGTTCGCTCTCTATCTCACATACATGTCGATCATGAATTGTTGGCAAAGCTCACGACATCGTAGTATGGCGTTGTCTTGACCGCGTCTAATCATCAAACGATATGCATATAATAATCCTTCGAGCTAACCTTCTTGTTTGTTTCGGCTCCTGTAATAATGTGTATTCCGATTTAAAATGAGTAATCGTGTTTATAATCATAAATAAAGTATCTGTTAGGAGATCTCGTTGTTTAATGTTTACACAATATCCATCTTGTCCTTTAGAAAAAATATCGGATATTAGAGAGCGTCATATGAACGGTGGGTATCAGCAATGAACTGAAGATTGTTATCTTTCTTCGAATCACGATTTGGCGCGAAGCCGTACGGCCCCTAGCCATGATTCCGGGCAGGTGCGTTGAATCGAATGCGCTATCCAACTGATGTTTTATCAGAATCGATGACAATAGCGTAATTGTCACCTAGTAATTTGAGCATGTGTGATTTAAATAATTTTGAGATTTCATTGTGCTCATTCAACAGAGCGTCCAGCTCGCTGACGATGCGCCTGGCAAAAGGTGAATCGGGGTTGTTTTACTAGCAACGTGCATCCCCGTGATTAGCGAGGGCGCGTTCGGAGTTGTCACACCCATAAAGTAAATTTGTAAAAATTTATAAGATTTGTTTGGCATCGGATGAACCCACTTTGTGAAAAACCTGGCCTTTAATTTTAACCGTTGAATTAAATTGTTGACCGTTTGCAGCATTATTTTGAACTATTTCTGTTGGTCCGAACGATGTCATTTGGAAGCATGAATTGAATATACGAATTGACTTCAAGAACAGGTTAGAATCAGGATCCATACTGATAAGTAAACTGTGCAACGGTCCAAGTGGTGTTTCAATCTCCGTTAGTCGAACCTTTCCTGATGCGCAACACATCACGGCTGACTCATTTTTATATTTAAGTGCAAGACAATGCGGACATACCTTGCCGATAGTACCAATCACCACTTTGGAATGGGCGTAATATTTAACATCAGGCTTATACTGGAATGTTAGTCGAAGGAATGAAGCCGATTTCAATGCTTGAGTTGGCGTTGTTAGTCATTTGCTCTACGTGTGTTGATCACAAATCGGCGGACTTGTTTTTTTAATCGTCTTTGTTGATTTCGCGTGCCTCTTGCGATTGTGATTCACGTATTTGGGCCATGCTCACACGCATATCTGCACTGTTTTGTTGGATTTGTTCGTCTGTTCTTTGTGCTCATATATTTATCACGAGCACGACGGCATTTTGTTTCGTATGACGACCCAAATTGTTTCGTTTGCGTTTAGCTGGCATTGTTACCTATATATCAAATTGAATTACTTAGAGGTGAAAAACATTAAACTATCGAATTCTCATGCAGGTTACGCCCATGCTATATGGTATTTTTATAGGAAGGTTACTTCAGCCTTTTTATATATTAGATTATTTACATTGCCGCATTTTACAGTATATATCAATGACGTAAATTGTTGCATTTTACAGTATACCCTTATGACGTCGTATGACGTCATAAGGTTGCTTTTGATTGACATTTTGTTAAACGTGTATAAAAAAATAACTTGACGGTCTTATCACTTAGAAATTTAAAATAAAGTTTAAAACCTATTCTCAGACCTACCGAATATTCGCAAAAATTTTCATAAGAATCGGTTAAGCCGTTTCGGAGGAGTTTAACTACAAACACCGTGACACGATACATTAGATTATATCCCAATTTTTCGATATTTAATATATTCTTAGATGCATTTAAGGTTTGGAATATGAGTTTAGAGAGTATGATCATACATTATTTTCGAAACCTATAAATTAACAAATTTAAAAATTAAACTATAGTATATTGCAAGCCAAAGTAATATATACCGCGATTATGCTTGGACACAATGAAACGCTAGCCAAAGCAAAAAAACAATTTGATCGCTTACAACAATATGCGGAGAATCCTAAAGTTTCTCTGCGAGTAAACCTTCAATTAAACTTTAAGATATGTTAAATCACTCAAAATTATTTTTATAAGACACATTTACATAAAAATAATAACTGTCTTTATTATTATCCAGATAAATCCGAATTTTATAGGCGCCACATTGCTTGGCATTGTTAAGTATGGGACGACTGAGGAATGGGAGCTTATTTGGAGTCTTTATTTGAAAACGGAAATTTACAGTTTGAAATCTCAATTTCTTAACGCATTACCCTTAACCAAGCATTCAAATTTATTATCACGGTGAGTCGATAAAAATTTTTTAATTCATAAATAATAATTTTTTTTACAAAATCATAAACATAAAAGTATAGTACATTTTAAGCACTATTTGTTCTTCAATTTGTAGATCTAATAATATAAATTTAACTTTCGTAATAAATATTTTAAGATTGTTGGAATATTGTCTCGACAACGACAAGATCAAACCGCAAGACGTGGCAGCTCTAATAAGTAAAATTGCGAGCAATCACCGGATAGGATTACCGTTAGCATGGGATTTTGTTAAATCACATTGGGTCTACCTCATTAAATATGTCGTTCTGACTAATCACGGCCAAGAAATAATCTTAAGCGCAATAGCCAGGCATTTCACTGAGGACCAACACTTAAAGGAATTTTTATCCTTTTACCAAACACATATTAATAAGTAAAATGATATTTGATCAGTCATTGTATATAAATTCTTGTAACCGAGATTCCTTTTATTAAAATCGTTAACGGCAGATAGTATAAAAAGATTTCGGTCAGTTTAAGGTATAAACAAAGCTTTAAAATAATTGGTGACTTGCGAAATGAATAGAATTTGGTGATTATTTAAAGATTGATAACATGTTAGTAAGTTTTAGAAACAATGAGCTCCTTAATAATAGAAAGAATTTATAGCTCTTTTTAATTTAAGACATTTTTAATTCATTTTGCAGGCGTTGAACTGCATTATGAATAGGACTTTGAAGTTATAATAAACAGATCTAAAAGTCTTATAATAAATGCGATTATGTTTAAAACTACAAAATTTTATTTTTTTTAATATGGTAGGAATCTATCGACGATGATGCAACAAACATTTGAATCCTTATATTTTAATATAATTTGGGTAGAAGAAAATCGTGAAAATGTCATGCATTGGATTGAAATTCAGACAAATCAGACATATTTGCATGCCACATATTATAATTTGGAGCCAAAATAATTGTCATTTTATTAGTTATACTAGCGAAAAATAACGGTAAATCTCACGGCAACAACTACTATATGACATCACAGAAATAAATGATATCAGACACTTCTTTCAAAACTAACAATTATGCTACACATAAAAAAGAGATGGGTTTAAAAGCTTAACAATAAGGCACCCCCGCCCCCATATGTATTCGCGACTTTCATTAGCACCTTTTCCCCCTAAGGGAAAAATGTCGTGTTGTGACACTACTTAAAAATTGCCTAGCTAAATAACATATTGGGCTTGAGGCCAAACAAATGATATACAGATAGGGTTTTTAATTAATTTATTGAGTAAGGCAAGATTTTTCTTATCAATAACCCTGTAAGATAAATCGCACTAGCATCCGTATCCATTATCAAAAAGTTTGGGGCAAAATTGTTTCGGTAATAAGACTGGATATTGTAAAAGTTATGGATAACACTTCGTGGTTCCTTAGAATAGATTACAAATAATTTTTTGTTCTGAATTTTTTGATAATATAATAGAGACTAGAGTAATTGCAACAGACAAACACCTTTGAACCATAATATAAAAGAGCTATATGCACTTTAATGTTGGCTGATTTTAATTCAAACGAGAAGGAATTGTTTTATTTTTGATACTAAATACAAGGTGATAATTCGTGACAATTGCAAAGGTATTAAATATGTGATTTTAATAATCTTGGTGCGTTTGATTTTATTGTGGAATAATTTTGTTATTCATTTGTACAATGATAACTATTTTGTTAAACAACTTTACAGTTTTATGAGCTTTATATCATAAACCACTTGCTCCTCGAAACTAAAACTATAGTGTTGGACCTTAAGCAGTTTGATATAGGAAAAATATTACAAAGCAAAATTTAGGGTAAGTGTCCAGCATTTAGCACACTGTTGTAAGTAGCACACACATAGGCGTAACTAGGATTTCCTCAAAAGGCGATTATAAAATTTTCAAGGTGAAATTTTTTATGTAACTATTTTTTTGGGTAAAAATGTTTTTTCCCTAAAAGTTTAAAGTGACAATATTGTAAAATTAATAAAATACTAAAAGCAAAATTCCAACAAATTATATTTTTATTAAATATACAATTTAAATTTTTTTTTGAAATAGAAAGATATTTTTATTAATGCAGTTAAGCAAATTTATCAAAAATTGTTGCATGCAGGGTCGTGCTCATGGAATTTTTGAAATTGTGGGGGTGAAGCCATGTGCTAAAAGGACTTTACTCCATGTGAAATCCAGAGGCTCATCGTTGTAATAAACATTATTAGGAGTAGCTGGAAATGTATTAGAGTTAGGTGTAATGTCAATATTATTATTAGATTCAATTTCTAATGCTGTAGGAGGACATATTATATTTTGGGGGGGGGCAGCTTACCAGATGAGGGGCACTAGCCAATAATGGGCCGGTGGACAAAACAATTTTTTTTGTTTAAACAAATGTTTCTCTTACATGTAGGGCATAGAGATTTAAGTGCTACCATGGGTGTAAATTTAAATGTGCAAGTTTGATATTTGCAGGGACGTGTTTAATTGATATTATACCATTAGTAAAAAGTAATGAAAAAGCGTAAGTTTGTTTATTCTCAGATTTATAGAGTATACAGCAAAAGTAAATGGTTGTTATGCAATATAGATTTAAATAAGGTTGGATCAGGCAGTTCATAGATGAGCACAGCAAAATTGTATATTCCATGAATAAAAGATCATAATAAATTGTATATTTACAAATTTTTATATCTGTTTAAAAAGATTATACCTTTTATCCAGGGAGATCATATGAATAATAAAATTTATTTCTCAAAGTTTGATATCTGTTTAAAAAGAAAATTATATCAATTAAAAATTATGGGAGGGGTTCTAACCCAAAAACCACCCCATCCCTACCAATGAACACCCACCTTCTATTATTGAGGGAAAAAATGGTGCCATCTAGCTTTAACACTATATAGCCCATTGATTAAGCATGAGGATTGCGTCTATTCTCTGTCTAAGTCAACTTCTGAATTATTCGTAAGTGTTTTAATATTGAACAAAAATATCCGAGTGTTTCTTGCAATCAATTTTTTCGAAATTTTAGCGCCATATAATTACATGAAATTTTAAAAGATGGAGAAAAGGAGTCAGCTACCCCCCCCCCCCCGCCTCCTCCTGGCTACGCCCATGCAATTATGTCAAAATTTTGATAACATAATCTATCACACAACACACGCTGAACTTTTAGTAATTTTAGCAAACGTAGACATACATTCATAGTGAGCAGCATGGTTCGAACGTTTGAGGAAGAAAAAAAGTTTATGGAGAGGGTGGATCTTAATACCTGGAAGATTCATAAAGGATTTGTTCCTAACATGAAAGTATTTATTTTAAATTAATTCCATACAGTTTCTAAAAGGTTGAAGGAAAATTTTATGTTAATGACCATTTAGAAAAGTTGATGTTTGAAGAACTAAAGCAGCATTGTAAGTTTGCAGGTAGTGGAGGCTTTTTACCGGCCGTTAAACAAATTGCCAATGTTGCAGCCTTACCTGGAATTGTTGGAGTAATTTTAATAAACAATCTAGATTATTATTCTAGACATATATTAGAGTTCAATAGGTTTGCCTGATATTCACTCAGGATATGGATTTGCAATTGGTATATTCTTTTTATTTTACTATGAATCATGTATATTAAAGGAAACATGGCTGCATTTGATGTTTCAAATCCTGATTCAATAGTATCTCCAGGTATTAGTTTAATAATAATAATTATATATAAATCAGGTGGTGTTGGATTTGATATAAATTGTGGGGTTAGATTATTGAGAACTAACTTGACAGCAAAAGATGTCATTCCTTTAAAGGAACAATTAGCTCAAAGTTTATTTGATCATATACCTGTTGGTGTTGGATCCAAAGGAATTATTCCAATAAATGCTAGGTAAATTTATGCTACTACATGAATTGTTTACATTTTACAAATTTTAATTAATAATTATAAATCTATCTAAGAAAATTTTAAATTAAATACTTGTAAAAAATAGTGAGCCAATATAAAAATTATGATTGTAAATTCAGAGATTTAGAAGAAGCATTAGAAATGGGAATGGATTGGTCCCTAAGAGAAGGTATTTTTATTAATTAAATAAGTTTTATCAAAATTATTATAAGGTTATGCTTGGGCAGAAGATAAAGAGCATTGTGAAGAATATGGTAGGATGTTACAAGCTGATCCATCCACTGTTAGTAGTAGAGCCAAAAAGAGGGGTCTACCTCAGGTAATAGTTCAATTTTGTATTAAATTATAAAAAAGTTTTTATTTATTGAATAAACCTACAATAACTTTTGATTAGCCAATAAAACATGTTTTTATGTAAATCACACTTTAAAACCAAAAGATTGTATTTTGGATATATTATCTGATAAATCTTTTTTTTAAATAACTGTCAAAATTGAGTTATAACATGTAATATAAGAGTGACCAATTTTGTTATTTAAACTTATGTTGTTTAAATTTATAAACCTCTACACTATCTTATACTTTAAAAGGTACTGTGTATTATTTTCACATATTTTTATAAAAATTAAGTTACTCCAATGTGTAGTACTCCAATGTGTAGTTTTAATATTTTTATTGCAAAAGTTGGGTACCTTAGGTGCGGGAAATCATTATGCAGAGATACAGGTTGTGGAAGAAATCTTTGACAAGCAAGCTGCCTCTAAAATGGGCATTGAACAATTGGGTCAAGTGTGTGTTATGATACATAGTGGTAGCAGAGGTTTTGGGCATCAAGTTGCTACGGGTTAGTGATCAAAATATTATCAATAGAGATATGTTAATAATATGATGTTCTTTTGACAAGTGTTTTTCATTTTTAAAATGTCATAATATACATATTTGGGTTATATAATTTAAATTTTAGATGATCATATACATTAGCATGTATTATATACAATGTTTTGAAAATAAACCTTTATTAGCTTAAAAAGAAGTATCTTTTCGTTAAGTGAAAAAAAGATAAAACAAACTAATAATTTTATTTTATGTACGCCATGAAAACTTATCAAGGTTTTTAAAATATTTATAAATTCGTTTTTTGCTCAAATAATTAATCTATTAGCAGGAATGTCAATAATTTCTCCTGTTTAAAATAAGAAAGGGATTATTATTGTTTTTTATGTGGCAGTCTTTGCCATCTACAAGAAAGTGCCCAAGTTCGGTTTAATCCAATCCAGGCGAAATAAACTTTGTCGAACGACGTAATATTATGGAGCAAATTTTTATTAATTGCCCCAATCTTTCCTCCCAAACACCTCTGACCCTCTCAAACAGACACTCTACTTACTTGTGCTGGTCACCATTACTAGTTTTGCCAATGAAGCAACCCGTAACTGTGGTCGGGTTTACAAACCCTGCTTTTACATTCCATCGATTTTCAATTGGGATCGGAGCGGTCTTATCAGAACTTTAATACTACTAAGGTCCTCCTTCATTGTGGTTTTTTGCAACCCTAACTTGCCCACATTGCCCAAACTATAAACGATAGACTCCTGCCCACCTGAATTATTTGATCACGCAACAAATGATGTTCTATCACAGGATCAAAATTTCGAATTAAATTGCAAACAATATAATTGTATACAGTTTATATTTAATATGTACTAATTTATTTCCTTTTTCACGATCAAATCTAACTGTCAATGGATGGGGCCATCATAAGCTTCTAATTTAATTTATCCCATCTTTTATGTGAGACTGAAACGTGTATAATTATTGTTAAAATATTACATTTTTGCTGAAATTAGACGCCTTGGTGGAAATGGAGAAGGCGATGAAGAGGGATAAAATAGAAGTGAACGATAGGCAATTGGCTTGTGCCCGGATCCAAAGCCCGGAAGGACAAAATTACCTAAAAGCCATGGCTGCTGCTGCCAATTTTGCTTGGGTCAATAGGGCCTCCATGACTTTCCTATCTCGACAAGTGATGATTATATATATATATATATATACAAGTTGGATGGACGGACAACCAAAGCGAGCCCAGAAATTGCATAGCAATTTATATGAAAGATTATTTACATTGTCGTATTTGCATGTATGACGTCATGAAGTTAAGTATGAATGATATTTTATTAAGTGTCTTAATTAAATAAACAAAACTACTGGACGTCTTATCACTTTGGGGTTAACAAATAGTTTACAACCTATGCTCAGACCTACCAAATATGCACAGAAATTTTTATAATGGCTACAAACACCGTGACATGAGAATTATATATATATAGATATATGTGATATAATTAGCCTTATTTTGCGGCAAGTTTACAAACTCTACCACCTATCTTTCTTTACTCATATTTTGAAATAATGAAATTACTAAAATTTCTAACAAAAAATTATATTTCAAGGCATTCGCTAAAATATTTCAATCCACCCCGGACGATTTGGATATGCAAGTGATCTACGACGTATCCCATAACATAGCGAAAGTGGAAGAGCATTACATAGATGGCAAAATAAAGACACTTTTGGTGCACAGGAAAGGTTCTACCAGGGCCTTCCCACCACATCACCCCCTCATACCCGTGGACTATCAAGTTTACAATTATTTTATCCATTTTGGGGAAAATCTTTTTTATATATCGTGTTTAGCTAGTATTATAGAATTCGTTATTAATTTATTGTCATCACCGTTTATTACTATATATCGTTTTGTTAACTTACAAAAAAATTTTGTACCAAAATGACCTATACCTGTGGATAAAGATGACTTCTTGAGTAAAAAAGTTTATATGATTTACGATGCTTAGAAACACGTGACATTATGTATTCGCAAGAATGGACTAGAATTTTTTTTAATCGGGTGTTACTTAATGGACTTATTTTATCAGCGATTAGATTAAAATTTATTTATCGAAAATTAACTTTCTGGATCATCAGGAAAAGTGTTTTTTAGGTTCGATACTAACTTTTTATTATAATGCAATAAACGCGGCTGATTTTGTTTTGTCGACGAAGTTTTCTTCAGTTCGCTGATAATTGATTGATATATGTAGATAACTGGGCAACCGGTCTTGATTGGTGGGACCATGGGAACCTGCAGTTACGTTTTGACCGGTACCGAAAAGGGAATGTCACAAACCTTTGGAACGACTTGCCACGGCGCGGTACATAGTTATTTTGATATAGCAAATATGTTTTCCAACCTTGGTAAATTGTAAATTTGACCTTCTATAAATTAGTAATATTAAAGAATGTCTTTTATTGCATCAGTTACTGAGGAATACTAATTCTTATAATGATTTTTGTGTTGCGTAATTTTGACTTGGTAAATATCGCATTAGAATAGTAGTCTTTTAAAAAGGCTGAGGTCATGTTTGGTCGACCTTTAGTTCGACTAAACATATAACAAAAAATTTTATGGTCTATTCATAGACTAGATAGGCTGCTCATCAACGCTTAAAATGTGTACCTTTTTCCACCATTTTGATGTTAACATGGTAAAGTGGTGATCATATAGAAATTAGTAATTTTCGCAAATGTAAATAATCTTAAAAAGGTAAATAAAAAAATATTGAATTGAGTCATTTACACCATACATAAAAATGTAAAAATGTAAAAACTGCGATTAAAGTTTGTTTAATAATATAACGCCCTCAATATTTTGTATGATATTAATTTATTTACTTTCATTTTGAGCTATAAATTAGTGAAGGAGGTAAATTGACTGTTATAGGACAAAATTACATGGTTAATAGTTGCAGTCCTTAAAATGGAGGAAAAGGTTTGACACACAATTAACCATATGCAACATGTGATGGGATGAGCAGTCATCTATCTAGTCTATTTCTGGGCCTATTTTTCGTAGTCGACCTCTAGGCCGAGTCAAAATTCAAAAAACAGACCAGACTCGGCCGTTGGTCCTACTTGAACCGAGGGTCGACCGAACAAAATCCAGGCGTTTTTACAACACAAATGAATAGTATGAAATTAAATTTTAAGAAATATTTCAAAAACTTTGTAGGGTAGAGCTCTATCAAGAGCTAAATCACGGCGGAACTTAGACTATCAATCGGTACTGAATAAACTTGAAGCCATGAATATATCTATTAGGGTAGCATCACCCAAGCTAGTCATGGAAGAGGTATTTATAAATTTAACGCTTAAATATCGCTCTTCAATCATTAATTTGCCTTGCGGTGGTTCCTTACTTTGCATTTTGGAATAAAAATGAAATTTAAAGCTTTTAATTGTTAAATTTTTTATTGTTTAATTATCATTTCAGGCACCCGAATCATACAAGAATGTCACTGACGTCGTTGACACCTGTAAGAATTTACAAATCCATTGATAAATTTGAACTCAATCTAAATACTAAATTATTAAAAACGCAATTTTTATATATGTTTACTCATTTTCAATTTCAAGAACTTGTAAAAACATAAATACTTGGCAAGTAATTAATTCTCCCGTTTATTAATGTTAGGTCATGCCGTGGGAATCAGTAAAAAATGCATCAAATTAAAACCCATAGCCGTTATCAAAGGATAGGATCTAGATATATATCTAGATTGGACAAGTTTTCGTTGCTGCTTCAGACACCAACGCACAATTATCACCTTTGTTTGGATATTATAACTTTTATTAAACAACCGACAAATTCCACATATCTAACCTATGAAAAATATTGGTACGACTATTTGTTTAAAACATTTATTGACATTTTGGTACATATTAAATATTTTCTCAATGCATCAGGAAATTACAATTCATTTTGTATTCTTTTGTTTTACGCGTTTTGAAATACAATGTTTCTTCACCTGGTGTTTTGTGATAAAAATTGGAACAAATATTGTATTACATTAATCAGGGGGTCAGTATGATAGTTAATGGGTGGTGCTTTGATCTCTTTATGCAGGAAAATATCGAGGGGTAAATAAAGCCACACCAAAATGAGTGTTAGTGTGGAGAATCCCACTAAGAAGCAATGAAGGATAGCTAAATCTTGTAGCCTGGAAGTTGTGTCTCTGATAATTTCCAAATAAGCCGTTTCCTTCAATGCAAATTCAATCAATCATATTTAAGTATAATAGCTTAACAATTCTTCAATTTAACGATAAATTCGCAAGTTTTTAAGAGTTACTCAGGTAATTTTAGATTATACAAAATTAATAGGTTCTATTCAAATCGTAAAATTAGGTATCTGCACATTTTTACAGCGCTCTTGATGAAATGTTAAATTAAATTATGATAGGTAATAATAGGGTTGTAAAACAAATAGATGGGTCGCTTTTCTTAACAGATTAATGCTGTTTAGATTATTCTCAAGTTTTTATACACACTCTTATTCATAAACTATCGTATGGTTCAAATTTATACAGACTGTATTTTTAATTACCTTTTTCATATATGCTAAATCATAATTCCCTTCCGAGACCATGGTTCTAAAAGCATAAACATATTTTTAAAATACAGAAATACATATAAAATCAAATAAATATATAATAATAATCGTTGGATATTTAGAGTAGCATTTTAAATATACAATGTGTTAAATTGCTGATAGGCGGCTTTAACTCTGACGCCACACCTATCTATATATGTCCCATAAAAGCTATGATCGGATGAAGCGAGAAGGAATGCAAATTTAAGCAGTTTTTCAATAATATAAGAACCTTATGATGGATGGAAAGATCAAGTTACTTATCGAATCTGTTTCGATTCAAGCATTCAGCATCTCTAATACAAAATAAAGCGATGCAAGCCTGTGGAGCTTGTAACTCTCATTTATTGTGGATTCACCTTAAAGTCAAAAACATGTTATGCCATATGATAAAAATTTTGTATTTAGCTTGTTTAAAATTATGACATAAAAAATATCAAAATTTTATTGGTGATGCAATTCCGACCAACTCTATAGATTAAGAGTGCCATTAAAATTCTAAACGCCTTTAAGTAAGGCTTTAATGTTTACCAATTTAAAGGTTTCATAAATTTCAGTGACTGCTGTTTGATAAAGCCTGAGCTGATTTAATATATAACTCGTTATTTACGATATCAATGTCATGGGCGTAGCTAGGGGGTTGCAGGGAGGGGCGGCTGCCCCCCTCTAAATCCTAAAATTCTTTAAAATTTATTATTCTTATGGGTAAAATTTCAAAATATATTCTGTTTGCCCCTCCCTAAATTATTATTGCCCCCCCCCTCTTATTTCAATCCTGACGACGCCTATAATCAATATTATAATTTCTTATACTATTGCAGAGCCATATCGCTCATGATTAATTTGCTGCCTATATACATCTCGCATAATTTTATCTGCTACATTTAATGCTCTAGGCACTCTAAAGCTAATTTAGATCTCGATAAATAAGCCTAGTAGACGCGCTATGGCTGCTAAACACGTGACTAACATTTTAACAACAATCCAATATATAGATATACCTTAAGTCTTTATCTTCATTCTCTTTATTCAAATCCTTGAAATTTGGTATATTATTTGTCGCGGGATTTTGTTGTCTTACATTAGCGACAACTAAATTTAGATGCTGCGCTTTAAGATGAGACTTGAAAGAATGTGCATCTCCGGAAATTTCCGAACTACTATCGTTTTTTAAACCTGGTTTTTCTACCGACACACAGGTACTCAAATTTTTGTAAGGCGAACATTCTCTGACTTTACTGAATCTCGTGGAACTATAATTTTTTTTGCAAACCATATTCTTCCTTGGTTTTTTATGAGAAGTAGGTTCATCTTTAAATATGTTCCGATTTACTACGTCAATTCTTTTAGAATCCGTAGGATAGGCGGGGGCGCTAGTATAATAGGCATCTCTAACATCATAACAGAGGGATGTTGTTGGATCTTCTTGCCATTTGCTCGTTACACTTTTGACGGGAATTTCCCTGCTACAATTATTCCTGGAATCACATGATCCTGAACTATTGTCAAAGGTGCCGAAAGATTTAATATTATAATCTTTAGATATATCTTGCAATTTTGCTTTAAAATCTTCTTCGGCATCGCTAAATCTATTTAAAACCTCAAACTTGTATGGTTCTTTCATTTTTGCCGTAAAATCAGTTTTCGCAATTTCATTTAATGTAAAGGGGAAATCATTTTTGTCCACTTTTATTCCACTCTCCGTTTCTATGACGTTATACAAGCTAGACAATCTATTTCTCTGTAAATCATCTAATTTTTGTCTCATATAGTCCATCATGAACAATACTTTTCACATATTTTAAAGTTATTAAAGCATAACGTCACATTGGCAACAATTAAGTAAGTACACATAAGTTAATATGATGCTATTTTATTTACAACAATTAAACCTTTTTTTACTTTTATACTTTTACGCGTCTTAAAAGGGGTTAATTTATTAAGTACTCTTGTCAAATAATAAACACTTTGTTCTTGAGAAAAGACATTTTTGATATTTCTGCGAATTGATTAATAAATTTTCAAATATTTCATTTTAAATTAGTAATCTATTGCGGAATTATTAAATTAATAATTATAGCATACTACTTCAACAAACAAGTTAAGACTACGTAGCTAGCTGGTCTTGACCAGATTTTAATGTGAATGAATACAAGACGTGATTGATCATAATTCTAAATGTAAAGTGAATAAACCCTTATTCTACCAAATTAATATTTACAGTCTTATCTTTTAACTGATATTCACGAAATATTTGGTCGACAAAACATTTTAACGTTTAAAAAGAAATGTGTTGTTGTAATTTAAGTTTAATAAAGTTCCATTAAGCTTTTCAACACCAATATATCATAAACATTTTAAATAAATTTGTATAAAAGTTTATTGCCATTGAATAATCTTTTGTTCTTTATAAAATACATAGCTAGCTTTAGCTGTTTTTAATTTAATGAGACAATAGAAATTTATATCCAATCAAATTTCGACATATAGATAACAAAGTAAAATCGAATTATTCTAAAATAGGAGTTCTATTTTAAATAACTTACTAATTTTGCGATCTAGAATGGTTACATTTTAATATTTATTGCCCACTTATACAATAATTTTGCAATTAGATGATAAAAGTAAAATTTTCAATGGCTTCAGCTTTAATTATTTGCTCATTGGCTACTATCTGGTCAAAATTGAATGGTGCCTCGGTTTGTTCACCAGAGAATTTATACCCACTGGACCGTGCTTGTGATATGCAAGCCAAACTATCCCAATTAAATATTTTTGATTCAAGATTCGAAGTGTATAGCAGAACTATTGGAAAATACGTTGTTGAATATGATGCAGTGATTGGGGAAAAGATTTACGTCGGCTGTTCTTTTGCCAACGATGACATTCAGACTCGAATTCAAAAGGAACCTTCTGAAGCACCGAAAGCAGGTAAAGTGATAAGATCGGCTGAGCCAGTGAACAGCAATAAAAGTGGCGATGAAATTAAATCTGACGAAGATTACTTTGAAGGTGACACCGTGGAAATATTTCACAAGCTAAACGCCTCAAATTCAGGTTTTTTCATATTTTTATAACTTGATGTTGAGAATTACCTTAGTATTATATCAACTGCTAATTTATTAGAAAAATTTGTTTTAAATTTGTTATATCATTTCAAAACTAAGTTTATATTCGAATGAGTGATGGCATATAAGGCCTAGCTATAAAAGACTCGAAGCATATGGTGGAATAATTTAAACTTAATTAAAGGATTTTATCTGCATTAAAATTTATCTCTCATCACTTAGTAATAAGGGTCATGTGGCAAAATAATGTATTACTTATTGTCCTCCCGCATCTTTTACGCAATCATATAACAAAATTGTTGAACCACTAACCTTAATATTATCAGTGTCAAGCTAAAAATACTGCAAGTAGGATTCACCATCTGAGGATAAGATGATTTATGTTATAAGACTAATTCTTTGTTCTTTTTCATATTTACAGAAGAAAAGGGGGCTCCATTAAAAGCGGAACTTAAGAAAAAAGATAAGGAAGATAAGATAAATGTTTTGGGAGATAAATTGGGCCGCGAAACTAACAACCGAACCACAGTCCCAAAAATCAGCCAGCACATTGTTAAGACGCGAAAGGGATCTAACCAAGAGATAGACAAATATGAAAAGTCTGATAACGCAAAAGATCATTGGAGTTATGTGTTGAGCATGGCCTCAGGCTCAGCTCTCAAAGCCTCTATTAGAACCCTGTTAGGCAATTTTGCCAAAACTCTTTGGGGACTCAACTTAAATTCTGAAAAATCGTTGGCTTCTGGCGCCCTAAAAATGAATTCAAATGCGAGGAAAAGTAAAAACTCCCTGCCAACCGACTTGGTTGACAAAGCCGTTGAAAATATGGAGAAAGTGATTGAAAAATTCAGCAACGATAAGTATCATTTCTCACTTTGTTATAATATGTTCCAGATTTGGATATTATTCCGATGCTTGATAAAGCAATTTTAAATTCCTAATATTAATGCCTGGTTATGTTATAAAATTTGTCGTATGTACACCTAGTTAGTTTCTTTAATAAACAGAAAATACGTGCTAAAATTGTCATAGTATTATCGAGGATATTTGAATTCACCATTAACTATAGCAATTGTATTTATGATAGAAGAGATAAAAACCAAAAATAGCATTTAATATGTGATCAATATTCATTTTGTACAGAGCGAGCTTCAAGCGCTGCCGCGTCTTAGATGCCAACCTTGACGCTCGGGTAGGGAGCTGTGGAGTAAAGCGTGCACTCGAAATGTCTTACACGCGACCGGGGGCAGAGAGTCAAATGCTCGACGTCGTTTCTGGCGTTCTTTTAAACGAGAGCGTTCGATCTGATATTGGGAGGACCCTTCGAGTTAACGCTCGTGAAGACGGTGTCATACTGAGCTGTGCATCCTACGATGTGCTCCCTGATAGAGGGAGCACCAACGTATCTTGCCTCTGCCCATCGATTGGCAAACAGGTGAATTTCAATAATTATTATTAATTGCTATGCAATCTATGAGCTCAGTTTCGGTAAAAAATGTCTGCCTCCTGTCGAGTCCTGTCCTGTCCAACTCAGGTTTATAATAGAAACTTACCATTCTATATAAGATCTTTTTGTTTCCGCTTAAAGACTAGCTAACGATCGCTGGTGAGCATTAACTTTTTCGACCTCGTCGAAACCAAAATTCTATTTTTATTTTGGTTCCTCGACTGATTACTCTTATAAATTTCTTTTTAACTTTTTTAGCTTTTTGTCTTTTAACGTATAATTGCGAATATGGCTATATTATGATGACCCTGGCTTACACCTATCGTTTTAAGCGTTGTCTACTGTTTTTAATCCAAGCTGTGATATGAAGTATATTTATAATGGTTTTAGGTTGGAAAATTATTAAATACGGGCTTGCATTTATAAGTATTTTACCTCAACTATAGCTAGTTGTATTGAAAGTAAGGAATAAGATACAAAGACCAGCATTTATGCAATCTTCAATGGAAATCATCAGTTTCCGTCCTACCTACATTTTTTACTTCAAGTGCCGCATCTCAAGAACTGTTCCTCCGATAAGGTTTTCATAATATAATATGCTTAATTAAAATATCTTGTAAAAAGGCCTTACTTATAAATAAAAATAAACTGAAAATATTATATTTATATATTTACTTTACAGTTTAATCATATTTTGGTATTTTATATAGTTGTGAAACATTTAATTTTTGACTTTAATCAATGTTTGTTATAATATTTTATTTAGATTGTCATTGAGAATCGAGTTTGAAGATGGAACTTATGAGACGATATTACAGCAATACGTATCTGATATGAGATATTCGTGGAACATGCATGAATACGTTGTGCCTTACGAGATTGAACGAGATCAGCTGAAAAATTTTAGCTACACGTATTAATTGACATCGTTTTTTGCCTACCAAATAAAATTAGGAAGGTGGTCCTTATATATAATTTAAAAATGTAATTGTAAGGAATTGAGTTTGATATGGGGAACTAAATTTTTATGATAAATGTGGAATAAATATTGCAAAATATAAGTAAAACATTAAGTTTTTTGACAAATAGAATGACTTGCATATAACTCAACAATGTTACTGTAATGTATATGAGCAATGGAAAGTGATTATAGCTTTATTTTAATTTAATATTCTTGCCAATCACATAGTTACTCTTATTTAGAGTGTTGTAAGAAATAACATGTTTGTTTCTCACTTAGATATACAATATATTATTTTATGATACTAATTTAAATTTGAATGTTAGATGTTTTTGGAATTTCGAAGCTCGGCCTACATTGGTTCCGAACAGCATTACGCTCTATCATAAATCTTGGATCGACTTTATAGAGAGCACCGGTGTAATCCTTTATCTCCACGAGGAATCGACAGCGAATAAATTAGCTGACCGGAAGTGGGGAGGGGAACTTCCGGTTAATCAGAAACTAATTCTAGAGGACATGTATAGGGGACAATCGGTCAGACTTACTTGTCAACCATTGTTCGGACAGATCCAAGATTTGGATTACAAATGGTTCATGGAAGAAGCTGAATTATGTAATGCACTAGCGAGGCATCGCTTTAATTTGTAAAAGCCTAAAGGAAGTATATGATATTTGGCCTTTGACAGGGCGTTGGTCTGATGTAACTGACCAAAGGCGTAGCCAGGGGGGATGCAGGGAGGGGCGGCTGCCACCTCGAAATAATTTTTTTTTAATTTATTAAAATTATGGCTAAAATTCCAAAAAATGCTTGTTTTACCCCTCCCTAAATTACTTTTGCCCCCCTCTAATTCCAATGCTGACTACGCCCACGCACTTCACAAATTTTCTTGCTACTTTTATCATTTATTGATGCCATGAAATTTGTAAACGTGACTATAAAACGAGTAATGTTAAGGTATTGCATAGTAGGAAGTCCTCGTGATCCCCGTTACTGCGTGGTTTTTTCTCATTTAAATAAAGGACTGCTTAGTATTTTAAGGGCAATATGATGATCATTTAACAAATTACACAGGTCTGCAAAAAAAACACCCGCAATCCGACCAATAATTCTGATAGAGAATTTTGCGCTGAAAAATAATATGTTTTTAGTTTTTTTCTACGATTACGTTTTTTAGATATACGACGTTGAAAGTGCCAAAAATGCCCTTTTTAAGCCTTTTTGAGTAGTGATGCGATCTCGTCTTGTCTCGGTCTCGAAAGCAAAATCTCGTCTCGTCTCGGGTGCGATTATTAAAATCTCGTCTCGTCTCGCCCTAGAAATATCTCGATCTCGTCTCGACTTTTAAAAATAATTATATCATTTATTTTTTTTCTAACTTTTATATATTATTATATAAGATATAAATTGGTCATAATGGAACCAATTTTTTATCTCAAACCCCAAAACACAAGCTAGATGGGTATCTTAAGGTAGGAAGCATTATTAGAGGGGTTATATACTACTTACCTCGAAGGTATAAAGTTGCTAAACAATAACTTTTTTTTCCTGGCTAAATAAAAGGATAAGTTTAATAATATCATCATATTTTAACATAATGAAAATGAATTTACTGAGATCTTATATAATAACGTTAAAATAATGACAAAAATGCGAAAATAAACTTTTTAAGATATCATTATTTATAACAAGTAATTATCTGAACATTGTAAATACAATAAAATAGGCATTTTTGTTGGAAGAACATAAAAGTTTTATCTCTTACGTTAATTGCATTGCACATATGTAACTTAAAATATAAAATTTTATTTAAAGCACAATTTACACTTCCCGATCTTATTTGATTCATCCTTGGATACTGTGAAATGTTTGAGCAGCTTGCTCTTTTTTGTGTTGGATGATGTACTTGTTGCGCATAAACTCATTATAGGTCTAAATAATTTTATATTATATATGCTATACAAATAAGTAACAAATACCTAATTAATTACTCAAATACCCTAAGGGCTACTAACACTTTGTTGTCTATTAAGATTATATTACAAATTTGAAATTTGCGCGAAGCGGATAATTAGGTGCGGAAGTAATTTACTATCAAAAGTTTCAAAATTATATTAATTTGCATTTAATACCCTAAATTTAAATCTCATAAAATCAAAATTCTTAATTAGCTAAATTAAGACTTAATAGATAAAAATTAAAGTCGAGATCTCGCTGGATTTTTCTCGGGTTTTCCGCATCACTATTTTTGAGGCTATATTGCCACGGCATTTTTAATATTTAGTTAAAAATAGTAATATATTCATGTAGATTAAGGTTTTATCTATAGGTCCATTATTTTATTTTTTTATATCACCCTTATATTAAAATTTATAGGCGTTTGCGTAACCCCCTCTCCTTATCACAATTCGTCCCACGATGTCTGGTAAACGGAGTACATTAGAGTTCATACTACGTACGCGATGTTTACTAACACATATATCTCTCCCTTCACCTACTCTCCTCTCTTTCTCCTCGACTCCCGCCCCCTTCATGTGTGCTTTGGTAGATATGGGGGCGGGAGTGGAGGAGATGGAGAAAGGGAGAGAGATGTATTAGTAAACAGCTGGTGTGTAAGTATGTACTTTAATGTACTCCTTTTTCCACGCATAGTGGGACGAATTTTGATAAGGGGAAGGGGTTCACAAAAACGCTAACAAATTTAAATATAGAGGTGTAACAATTAAAATAAATTAATGGACCTATAGATAAACTTTAATCTACATGAATATATTACTATTTTTCACTAAATATTAAAAATGCCATGGCACGATAGCCTCAAAAAGGCTTTAAAAGGGCATTCTTGGCACCTTCAACCTCGTATATCTAAAAAACTAAGAATTGTATAAAAAAAACTAAAAACCGATTATTTTTCAGCGCAAAATTCTCTGTCAGAATTATTGGTCGGATTGCGGGATGTGATCACAAAGTCATAATTTATAGAGATGTATTATTGTTCTATAACCCAAGGTACGTGGTAATTAAAATTCGTCCATTATATTTACAATTTTAGGCCAACCAAATTCATTTTAACATCCTTGTTGTTCTTTAACTTATCAAAGCACTTGTTTATAAGTATAATAATTCAAATGAGAAATTTCCTCGTTTTATTTTATATTTAGCTGTCGGTCAGCTTTTGAGAGTGGAAGTAAGTCCGGATATAGATGGCGCTATCATTCATTGTCAAGGATTCTCTAAATCTAACGTCTCCAAGGTATATGTAAGTGCAGCTGTGGTGCTGTCTATCCAATATGAAACCGGAAATGGAATTGACAACCATATTGACAAGAATGAAAGTGGAAAGAATGGGATTCAAAAATCAAATGGTTTTAAAAAAGAGAATTACTATTTTTATTACATAAAAGTCAATTCATTAAGAAGCCTAAAGTGTTAACAAACTTAGATTATCTAGGTCATCTGAAATATAAACTTATATATAAACTCGGGCCTTCGGCCCTCGTGGGAAGGAGGAGGGGAGAAGGGAAGGGGGACGACTCATCTATACTTCGTATAAATGTATCATATTTGCTATGCAATTTATGGGCGAGAAATGTGGGAAGGGGCGAGAATGCCTATGGGGGGGGGGTATTAAATGCCTAATGATTAATTAATTATTTATACAAATTTTCCATTTATAGGCAAAATGTAATATAGGCAAGGGTTAGGGTTAGATTTAGTGTTTGCATCTAGTTGCGTATTACATTAGTTTTTATGGCCTTTAGTGATTATGGGTCTAACAAACATTATATTATAAAACATCACAATGTTAAGAATTTGCAGAATTGTTGGGAGAAATTTTTTGTTGAATTTGAACAATTTTTAATTCAAAAAATCAAAAATTTGGCCAATGGTCATTTTTTCTCCATTGGTCAGTACCAACAGATACTCTATAAGTCAATGATAGCCAAAAAAACGGGAAAAAAATTTTGATGCTAACTTTGGCCAATGGTCATTTTTTTCCATTGGTCAGCAGCCAGCACACGGTAAAAGTGGATATAAATTTATAAGAGTAAAAAAAAACGAAAAAAAAATTTTCGAATCACATTTTGGCCAATGGTCATTTTATTCCATTGGTCAGCAGCCAGGACACGGCAAAAGTGGATAAAAATTCATAATAGTCAAAAAAAAACGAAAAAAAAGTTTTCGAATCACCTTTTGGCCAATGGTCATTTTATTTCATTAGTCAGCAGCCAGCGGACGGCCAAAAAGTCATAATAGCAATGGTAGGAACAGGAACAATCATAATAGTCAAAAAAAACGAAAAAAATAATTTCGATTCACATTTTGGCCAATAGTCATTTTTTCCATCGGTCAGGAGCCAGCGAACGGCCAAAAAGTCATAATAGCAATGGTAGTAACAGGAACAATCATAATAGTCAAAAAAAAACGAAAAAATAAACTCGGATTCACATTTTGGCCAATGGTCATTTTTTTCATTGGTCAGCAGCCAGCGGACGGCCAAAAAGTCTTATTATCAATGATAGTAACAAGAACAATCATAAGAGTCAAAAAACTCCGGGATTCTAACCCAAAAACTAGTTAAATTGCTTAGCAATTAAAAGTAAACAACTTTTATTTATGTTTATTATATAATAAAATGAAACAATAATAAAACAAGCTGACGGCAAAGTCATATTATCAATGGTAGTAACAGGAAAAATGTATTAATTTAATTTAAAAAATAAAAAAAAATTTTGCCCTCTCCGGGAATCGAACCAGCAATTCAGAACGTTCGCCGGGGTTCGAACCCACATTAATAGAGGCATAGGCTTTTGTAGGGGCACAGGGACCCATATCAGTAGAGGCATAGGCCCTTGTAGTGGAGGGTATAGCGTAATTATAGCAATTAATATCAATGTTACCCAATTCAAAAACGAATATATACTTATGCATTAATTTAACGTAGCAATTAAATCCCGACCCCGCCCGAAAGCGAGGGAGATAGAGATGAGGGGTGGGGCACCTCTTTCTCATGCATTAATTTAAAAAATCGATAACATAATATACCCAATGCAAATAGATAGGAGGGTAACGGACGGACGGACGGACGGACAACAAAAAACGAGCCCATAAATTGCATAGCAATTAATAATGCTTTATATAAGGTTATAGTGGTATCTATTCCTGGTTATAAGCTGACTTTTTAGTATAAATTATATTTACTCACGAGTCAACCTTTAATATATTCGCGTCCTCGCTTAAAATTTAAATGCTTTTGTCCCTTTATTCTTTATTCTCTGCTACTTATAAACCCCATTAATCTCCAAGATTCTCGAGCTACCTTAAATCCCCTAGGATCTGGGGTCAGGGCCGTACTACGTTCCTTAGCCCGTAGAGGAGCCGATATTGATGCCATGGAACCGGATCACGCGGGGGCCTTGCAAGTTGGGGAGCGAATGTTTAAGCGTGGCATCCTACCCACCCTATCTCCCCTCGGTACTGTCCATTGTTGGGACGATTCAAAATGTCACATGTTTTCGCGAGAAATGTTTTGCAGCCGATTCACTCAAACTTGTTGGTGCCCGGACCCCTTGGAATACAGTAATAGGCAAAGGGCTTGTGTGGAGCCTCGTGTGAGGAAGGCTCGTTTGTTATCGGGCCAGGTGGCGGGGGCCATAGGAATTGCCGATAACAACAAGATGCCTGCCGATGATGCCAAGGCTAAAGCTAAAATAGGACCGGGTTTGGCTTCGATGGGCTTCACTTGGAAATCAGCTTTCTTGACTGTTATCGTTATATTGGCGATGGGAACAGTTGCGGTGTTTGGACTTGCTACTTGGGTGCATCAATTGAAGAAGCAGCAATCGGACCGAAGTGATGCCCTTCAACCTAGGGGTGAGTGATTCTAACAATTCTTTTTAAAAGGGAGAGGGAGGAGGAGGTGATCATTTTGTTTTACAAAAATACCCCTATTAAAAAAATATAAATCTTTCATTTGACATAGAGATAATTTGTCCTCTAGGAAGACCGCACTATAAAAAGAACCCCTGGCAAGTGTCCTTTTAGATTTAGATGCTCGGGGTGAGATTTTAGGAAGGATCCGTTTTTTATTTTGTAATATAAGTTAAACTTGCCTCTACGTTCACTTTTAGATCGAAACAATTTAGCATATTTTGTCTTGTAAACAAATTAATTTAGAGATTTGATATTTACATTTAAACTGGGCATTACAGAAATGCGAAAATCGGTAATGGGGATAAAATTGATTAATTTCTTTATATCTTTTTTAATCGAGATGGACACGTTTAGGCTGTTTAAGGCTTTAACCTAGACACGAATAACACATTCTTAACTAACAAAGCACGTGTGCTTTATTAAATTGGCTACTTGTAAATATATATGGCGTTAGTTATTTAAACTTTATAATCTTCTATTTCATGATGTTAACATATGTATAAATAAATAACATTATTTTTAGACCTATCTAGTTTTGCAATTCGCACCAACCCATATGCCGAAAATCCACCCAATTTTACCCCATTTGAGGGCAGACAACAAGCGGTTCAAGATATTAATAACCCATGAGGAGGCAGGGCATGAAGATTATTTATGCAATAACAACGTGTAGCTGTCACTTTAACAATATACTTTATAGTTTATACAGCCTTGTCATACTATTTATGCATTTTAATTCCTATCGCTATGCGATTGTCAAGTTTCATATAACGTGCATTTAATAAATTTTGCATTAATATATGTATTTATCATGTATCGAACGGTATAATAAGGGAAATTAAACACAAATTACCGTTTGGGTTAACCAGCCCAAAATTTTAAAAGTAAACAAAAGATCAGTAAACCATCTTGGGCCTGGTTAGGGTTGGGACAGCATTTAGAAAAACTGACCTCAACGCAACCACGATCTTCTGTTCCATAACCACACCCACTCTTTTAAATGTTAAAAGGGACACTTAATAGTTATTTAAAGAAATAGGAAGACGTTTGATTTTTTTATAGTTAAAAACAAGCACAATAGAAATTTGCTCGTAAGGGATAGAAAAATAGGATAGTTAATACCTCGACATTATTAATTTTATCACATGTACATTAATGTTAAGAGCTTTATACGAGCATTTATACTTATTACAGAAAACTTATTACTCTTTAAAAAAATTTATAGATTTAAAATATATATAGAGGGTTTTAAAAGTAGCGCGCGCACTTCTATGCCACATTTTTAATGTCTGTTAAAAACCGAATGATTAAATGCTAAGAGAACGTCTCTTGCCAAAATTTTGAAAAGGACCTTGAAATTGTATTTCGCTCAAGAGTTTTACTTGCATTCCAAAATATGAAAATATTATTAAATACTCGCCGGAGGCTATATATAATACATCTCTTCACTCTATGCCAATTTGCTAATATATTAAAAGGTGATTATTTACTGTATAATTTGGTTTGATTAATTTGTACTATTTTATCGATTCTAAATTAATTTTAATGGTTATGAATCATTTATTATTTTTATAAAAAATATTTGTTTTTTTTTTGAATTTAATTTGTTCATTTTCAAATCTAACTAGCTTAATAGTTATATGTTAGGTATTAACTGCTAAGCAATTTATGGGCTCGCTTTTCGTTGTCCCCGTCCGTCCGTCCGTCCGTCCAACATGTATCTTAATTTGGTTCGAATCCCGGAGAGGGCAAATTTTTTTTTAAATTAAATTAATATATTGTTCTTGTTAATACCATTGATAATATGACTTTGACCGTGTCGTGCTACTGACCAATAAAAAAAACCATTGGCCAAATTGTGAATCGAAATTTTTTTTTAGTTTTTTGAGTTGCTATATTAGGTTAACATTGATAATTACCCATGCCCCCCTACAAGGGTTATGCCTTTACTAATATGGGTCCCTGTGTCCCCCCCCTACAACGAATCCCGGCGAGGGCAATTTTTTTTTAATTAATATATTGTTCTTGTTAATACCATAGAAAATATTATTTTTTTTGATTAATATATTGTTTTTGTTAATACCATTGATAATATGACTTTTTGACCGTGTCCTGGCTACTGACCAATGAAAAAAATGACCATTGGCCCAATTGTGATACGAAATTCTTTTTTTCGTTTTTTGAATTACTATATTAGGTTAACATTGATAATTACCTATGCCCCCCTACAAGGGTCTATGCATCTACTGATATGGGTCCCTGTGCCCCCCCCCCTACAAAGGCATGCCTCTACTGATGTGGGTTCGAATCCTGAGAGGGCAATTTTTTTTTATTTTTTTTTAAATTAATATATTGTTCTTGTTAATACCATTGATAATATGACTTTTTGATAGTGTCCTGGCTACTGACCAATGAATAAAATGACCATTGGCCAAATTGTAAATCGAAATTTTTTTCGCCTCTTATGTATTTATATCCTTTTTAACCGTGTCCTGGCTACTGACCAATAAAAAAATGACCATTGGCCAAAGTGTATCAATTTTTTTTTTATATTTCAAATATAGGCTATTTTTTGCTGGCTACTGACCAATAAAAAAAATGACCACTGGTCAAAGTGAGATTAATCAAATTTTTTCTCTGGATTATAATTATTGGCTGGCTGTCTGCTGACCATTCGAAAAAATGACCACTGACCAAAGTGATGGAAAAAATCTAATGGCCAAGGTCCGATTAGAAATTTTTTTCGTTTTTTTAATATCTTATTTATACTATACATATGAGCATGATTTGAATAGAGTCTATAGTCAGAATTCAAATTATGGGTAGCCTACACCAATTTGTTTAAATTAAAACAGTACCAAAAAAAACTCTAAATTGAAAGTTGTACATTGGCTTTTTCAAGGTCATACCCTCTATTTGCGTTCCTTTCGTCATTTTGATTAATTTAGAAGTTAATAAATAAGAATGAATGAAAGAAAACCAATTCCTCAATAAATAAAGTATTAATAAAGGTTTTATAGTAGGTCGTACAAAAATTTAACTTTTTAAATATTTGTAAGTAAATAACTAATTATTTTGCATTTTATACCACCCCCCCCCCCCCATAGGCATTTTCGCTTCCCACCTTTCTCGCTCATGAATTGCATAGCGAATATGCTACGTCTATACGGAATATAGATGAGTTACGTTCCCTTTCCCTCCTGCACCTCCCTCCCCCCTCCCCTTCCCCCCTCCCCTTTCCCCTCCCCCTTCCCACCAGAGCCGAAGGCCCTGCTTTAAGTTTATGTTCTATAATGTTTGTTAATCAAGTTTGTTATATAAAATATTTTTACTGTATGCTATAAAACCAAAATATGGCTAATTTTTTAAATTATATGATCTTTTTAGTTTATGCAAGTACTAGAGTTAGTATCTGATTAAGGGTCTTACAATTATTTTTATGATTAAAAACATCTATTTTAATTAAATTTCAGATATGCTGTAGCCATGCTGTAGCAGCAATTTATTAAAAATGCTTTCTTAAAAACTCTTTTATGGATGCTTGTATTATTTAGATACAATTCGCCTAAAATATCTATATATTCATTTTTATCTCTGGTTTGCAAGCAATCCCGTATTATGCGATATATTTAAAGCATTTAACATAAAACTATCATCTTCTAGGCAATAAGTTTGTTTTCTAATATATTAATAACAATAAAATTAAGTTTTAATTTATTAATATGTAAATTTGCTATGAGCCAGTGGCGTAGCCAGACGGGGGGGGGGGAAACGGGAAATCCCCCCCCCCCCGAAAAAAAATATCAAATGTTTATTTTGTTTTTTTAAATAATGTTACAAAAAAAATTTATAATTTGCCCCCCCCCAGAGAAAATCCTGGCTACGCGCCTGCTATAAGCATTACATAAGGATTGGAATTAGAAGGGGGCTATAATGATTTAGGGAGGGCAAAATCTAGATTTTTTAAAATTTTAGCCGTAATTTAACAAAATCTTTAACCAGATTGGTGAAGTGTATGTCCGTCAATAAAGATTTAGTTGAGCAATAATTGGCTCAAACTATTAATCGAGAGATTTAACTGATGAATAAACATTTTATTTTAGTAATTTATTAGTCGGAAAGATGAATTTTCTAATATATTTACTTTAATTTTTTATTATCTATTCATAGAATCCCAAGTTGGGTCAAATACAGAAGAGCCAGTTATCAAAATAACAGGTGGCATCGAGATCAAAATTGAAGATGCACCTTGGCTAGTTCAAATCAGACTTAATGATCGACAAATGTGCGCCGGTGCTTTGCTAAATCAAGAATGGGTTTTGAGTGCGGCTCATTGCTTCCCAGGGTAGAGTTATATTATTAAACATTAAAATTTATAATTGTTAAGGGAGTGTTGCAGATAATAAGTGAGGGGAGAATTCAGTACAAGTGACACCTTATCTTTAAAATAAACTTTTTGTTTTCACACTTTTATCCAATTTCTGATAAAACCTGTGTCCTTGCTTATAGATTGGATAAAAATATTTATATACAGACGCCCAGGTCGTCAATAAATGTCTTTCTAAACGCCATTTTGATATGATAAATTTTAGTATGGAAATAAAGAGTGTTATTAATTTTCAATTATAATGCTTATACTGAACGCATCAAAAATTTTAAGTAGTAATCAGTAAGTCGCATAAGTTATACATCTAGGTGGAGGTCGATATTTTATATGGCTCATTTGGGACGACAAGATAAATACGGGGTCCAGAGCAATGTAGTAGTGAGGAAAATTATAAAAATTATAAAGCACCCCAAATATGGAAAGGCCAGAAGGTTTGATTCTGACGTCGCACTTATGAAACTTGACCAAAAAGTAAGTGATATTCAGTAGCTTTCATATCCTAGGGGAGGTATCATAATGTATATTGTTAAAGCATTATAAACATCATTTATCTAACACCACCCCCCTCGCTATAATTTTTTCGTGCTTTTACTTAAGTACCACTATCAAGTTTGGAATGACACCTTTGCTTGTTAATTGCCATCAGTCATAGCTATATTAATTTTATTTGCTAAAATTTTATTTTCAAAATACATTTTATCATATTAGGAATTTTAATAAATCTTCAATAAATGCTTATCGATAGTTAAATACTTTTTAAACCTTCAGGTTGAATATAACGCTCGCATTCGGGCAGTACCATTTCATAATGATGCCAGATCAAGCCATAGAAATCTATATTGCTGCATAGCCGGATGGGGAGAGACATTAGGTTTCTGTTCTTACTAGTGTTGTGAAAAGGGCTGGGTTTTGATTGGTCGACCTTTCATTTTAGTCGTCTAAACATAAACAGACCAAATGTTTTTTGGGCCTATTTTTCTTAGGGCCCGTCTCAATATATGATTTAACTTCATGGCGCCATATATTTGTTTGTCTAAATATGCGATAGACATGTCGTGGAATCAACAATTTTAGTTTGGTCAACATATGAACATGCATTAATAAGCATAATTAAAGGGTAATTATTTGTTTTACGAGCAAAACACAAAAATAGAACAAAAATGAAGTGACGCTCGTATTCCGACAGAACTATATTTTAACGTGTATTCGTTTTTTTGCATCTATGCAAAATCGCATTTTAAGACGCACCCTTAGTTGACCTCTAGGCTTAGTCGAAATTTGAGGAATAGGCTAGAGTCGGCCGTTGGTCTTAGTTGAACCGAAGGTCGACCAAATAAAACCCAGCCGTATTTACAAAATACTAGTTCTTAGTAAACAACCATTTTAGTGGTTTTTGTTTATTATTTTACGATTCACCATCATAGACTTTTTGTTTGAATTTCAAATTTTTTTGACTCACAAAAGGTCTTTAAAATTATTTCCAAATATGATTGTCCAGGCCAAGGTAAAACTACAGCTTTAAACCAAGCTTGCCTATCGATATATGAAACACGTAGATGTAATAATTCCAAAATATATGCCGGAGAATTGACGGAAAATATGTTTTGTGGGGGCTATGATGAAGGTGGAGTAGATGCTTGCAAAGTAATACATCATCTCATTTATTTTGTCACAGTTTCCCTATTATAAAATAACAAATATGAATAAAAACTTGGCAAAGTCTTATCATTTTTGCATGCAATTATATGATAGGGAGATTCTGGAGGTCCTATCATGTGTCATAGGACCTCGATGTGGGTTTTGGAAGGGGTTACTTCTTTCGGCATAGGTTGTGGAGACAAACCGGGTGTCTATGCTAAAATATCGATGTTCTCCGAATGGATCAGATCGACCATGGCAAAGAATTGAATTAGGCTCAAAATTTATTTTGTTATGTGTAAACCCATCGCTTTTCATCGGAAAAAATCTTTTTTTGTACCTTTTATGACTATGGAATAAAATAAAAATTTCGTTTTTATAGCAATATAATGGTGAAATTGTTTTTAAACCATAGGTTTTTGCATATCTCTTATTGTGATGAAATCAAGATTCTTGTATATTTATTTATACCGCGTACATTAACATTATAGAAAGTTGTTTTCTTAGGTTACAGAATTATTATTAAGAGGTACATTCAAATATAGATATTAATTTTTTGTACTATAATTAGGTTTTTAACCAATGTCATATTTGACATACCAATTATTGACATCTTTATGTCCGAACACTAATGTACAAGCCAAATTTTAAAGATCGACCTTGAAAACTGTTTTCAAAAATGAATAAACTTAGCAATATATTCGAAAAATCATATAATTTAAAAATTTTATTCTTATGCTGCCATCTTTTGTTGAAAGGTAAAAATATGTAATTTGATAGAAATGTAAGAATTTATTTTTCCATTATTGTATATTAAAATTTAAAAGTTAGATAAAGAGAAGTCAAAAGAATGATTGTGGTTAAGTTTAATTTTTTATTGGCTCTATGTTGATATTTAGAATTCAACAGATTTTACGTAATGTATAAAATTACAATTAAATTTTTAGAAATAATATTGTATTTTTGTCACCTTTACACCAAGCTAAGCAGACTCCTAAATATTGATCGCTTATGGAAAATAATTATTACATGCTCTTTTTAATTCATAAATTAGATCTTAAAATAAATCATAAAGAAAATCAAATGAGCAAACTTATATAAACATGTCTAATATTACTAGCTGACAGGCTGTAAACCATTAAAAATAAAATATTTTATTTGACAATACACACCCGTGCTATAAGCGTAAATTAGACCAAGTTAGAAGGGTATCAATATTTTTTAATTTAATAATTATAACTTTTGGCATAAAGCTCACGAACCCCAGTTTTGAGAGGTTAATAAAACTTTTAAATGAATAATTTAATTTTTAGCATTATTTTTAATATATGGCTAGGCGTTTTGGGTCTGTCCGGTGTGACAGAACCCATTAGAACCCTGGTAGTCGGTGGAATCGAAATAAACCATCAAGATGTTCCTTGGTTAGCTCAGATCAGATTTAGGGACAGAGAATTATGTGGAGCTGCTATATTAAATCAAGAATGGTTATTAAGCGCTGCCCACTGCTTCCCAGGGTATTACAAACACAAGCATATACATAATAATATAGGAGTGTTAAAATTACTTTATAACTAATAAAACCGTCATAATAGAATTAAAGGACTTATTGAGGTAAAAGGGGTAATTATGTTTTGTTCAATTGTACCCATAAATTAATCCATTTATTATATTTAATATCCGCGCGAAATACCCGCGCGCGCGCGATAGTTAATTGAATTTCCTGGTATTGAAAGTTACATTTTTTCCGAATCATAATTACTCAAGAAAAAAATATATATATAAGCGATGCACTAATATTATAAAAAAGGGTAATAAAAATCGATAAAGATTGGTAGAGATACTAACAAAACGTGACTCATCAAAGTGACTCATCATAAACAAGCGTAGAGTAAAATTTAGGCGTATGTGTGGGGGGGGGGGGGGGGGGGTGGGGGGGGGGGTAAATGAATATATAAATTTTGGATAACGCACAAGTAAGGGGGTAGGGCGTAAGGGGGTGGAGGACACCACAATAACATTGGTTAAAATCCCAATAAAACATTTATATGCTCACTTAAGTCATGGAATTGTTCTAAATCTAAATTCTTCGATAAAGGTTATATCTCAGGAATATATATAAATTTACATTAAAAAGATCCTCCTCATTAAAAAACGAATGCGATTAAGGTAAGATTTAAAATAATTTTTTAAGATAATAAATGCCTATTTGTGAAATTTAAATTAAAGTATATTCTTTAGTAAAAACTATGATTTATTTTCCAAATTTTCCTGAATATAAATATTAAGAGGCTATAAGAATCGTATTCAATTAAGCGATCTACCATGGATGCCAGCAATCATTTGAAAAATATAATAATTCGGTGTTAAAATACAATTATTGAACAATTTTTAAATGGGTTTATATTATACTGAAAATTGAATTACAAAATTACAGATTGAGAACTGTGCTATATACTGTTGAGCTGGGAAGGCAAAATAAAGATGGCGCTGAAAGTAAAATCGTTATAAGAAATGTCTCAAAAATAATAACTCATCCAAATTATGGGAAAGCCAAGAGATTTGATTCTGACGTATCATTGATTAAGCTCATGAAGAAAGTAAGCAAAAATTAATACTTTTATATTTATATTAAACTTATGTGTAAATTGTCAACATTTGTGTTAAAATATAAAAAACGTATAAAAAATGTTTTTTCAACAGGTGCCTCTTAATAGTCTCATTAAGGCTGTTACCATTCAAAGTGATAAAAAGGCGGGTCAAATTGATTTATATTGCTGCTTAGCTGGATGGGGCGACACCTTAGGTTTATGTTTAAATTAATTTAGCAATAATAATAGTAAATGTTGTTTAACAATATAAATACATTTCAGTAAGCTTATAAATATATATATATTTATAGGACAGGGTAAAGATGGGGCATTAAATCAAGTTTGTTTAACCACTTACGATACACAAAAATGCAATAGTTCACAAATTTATGGCGGACAAATAACGGATAATATGTTTTGTGCGGGTTTCGATGAAGGTGGAGTTGACAGTTGCCAGGTTTGTCATATCAACAAATTCATATTTTCTACATATATATAATATTATTAAGTGCATTTTTTGTTTATTGAACGGGTTTTCTTTAATAAATATTTATTTTTAATCAATAAACACTTAATTTATAAGTAGGGTTTATACATATATTTATGCATATTTTGTACTTTAAACATTTTTTTTTATAATTTTATTAAGTAGCGAGATTTAAAGTTTTACAATTCATACTTTAGGGTGATTCTGGTGGTCCACTTTTATGTAACAGAGCATCGAAATGGGTACTAGAAGGTGTTACTTCTTTTGGACAAGGTTGTGGAACCAAACCTGGTGTTTACACGAAAATATCTCAGTTTTCAAATTGGATTACTTCAACTATTGCAAAGAATTAAATTGATTCTTTGAAATTACAAAATTACACTATCTAAAAACCATTTGTTTACTTTTAAAATATTTATTATTAAATCTTTATCTTAAAACATTGTGGTCTAATTGTAAAATACCAATAAATAGTTATTTCTTTATTTAGTAGCCAGGCTATATAAATTAAAACTCGAGCCTTCGGCTCTCGTGGAAAGGAGGAAGGGGAGGAGGGGAAGGAAAGGGGGGGGGGGAAGGGGAGGGGGAACGAAACTCATCTATACTCCGTATAAAAGTAGCATATTTGCTATGCAATTTATGGACGAGAAGGTGGGTAGGGGCGAGAATGCCTATAGGGGGGTATTATATGCAAAATGATAGTAGCGATTTCTAATGGTTAGCAGACAGCCAAATAACTAGCCTATAATTATAATCAAGAAAAAAACCGATTTTAATCTCACTTTGGCCAATGGTCATTTTGTTCATTGGTCAGTAGCCAGCGGACGACCAAAAAGTCATATTATCAATGGTATTAACAACAATATATTAATTAAATAATAAAAATAAAAAAAATTTGCCCTCGCCGGAATTCCCACCCACATCATTAGAGGCATAAGCCTTTGTAGGGGCACAGGGACCCATATCAGTAGAGGCATAGGCTCTTGTGGGGGGGGGGGCCATAGGGTATTTATCAATGTTAACCTAATAAACCAATTCAAAAACGAAAAAAATTTGATTTATAATTTGGCCAATGGTCATTTTTTTCATTGGTCAGTAGCCAGGACACGGTCAAAAAGTCATATTATCAAGGGTATTAACAAGAACAATATATTAATTTAATTAAAAAAAATTTGCCCCCTTCCGGGTATCGAACCAGCAAGTCAGATACATTTCAAATCCTAAAATAAAACTTGTCTAAATTAAAAAATCGATAAATGGGTTAGATTAAAATATAGGTTAAGAAGTGTATTAACAAGTTCGATATGAGTTGAAATTTGGTAACTGCTTCCCCTCCCTCACAGTTAGGCTTCGACTTCATACGCGCTACAACATCACCCCACCCTTTTTTCTGTCCAAATAGGCGATTTACGTTTCATGGATACAATTCTTTATACTCTCTGAGTATGCTTGAAAAAATCGATTAAAAAAATGTATTATATGAACAAAGACATAATTTTGGGGAGTTTAATAATATGATAAAAAATATTTTGAAGGATGATAAGCTTTTTTTATTATAATTATTAATGTTTAGTATTGTCAAGTTTAGTAAATAAATATACATTTTATTTTACACTATAAACTTAATATATTGTTTTTAATGTTTAGGATTGTAAAGTTTAGTAAATAACTATGATTAAGCTTATACTTCAAAATAATACACATATCATTTTTAATTGTATTAGTATATAATATAAATAAATAATAAAATCTTGAGAAGGTACGGTAAAAATTAATTAAAGACTTTAGCACTAATTAAAAAAAATGATTAAATTGAATTAAATAATCTGTAAATTAAAAATGGATCCCTTTTTTATTGGTCAGTAGCTAGCGAACGGCCAAATTGCCTATATTTATAATAAAGAAGAAAAAAATTTGCTACACTTTGGCAAATGGTCCTGTCAGTAGCCAGAAGGATATAAATATATAAGAGACGAAAAAAAATTTTGATTCACAATTTGGCCAATGGTCATTTTTTTCATTGGTCAGTAGCCAGGACACGGTCAAAAAGTCATATAATCAATGGTATTAACAAGAACAATATATTTATTTAATTAAAAAAAAAATTGGCCTCTCCGGGTATCGAACCAGCAATTAACAATTTGCCCTTGCCGGGATCCGAACCCACATCAGTAGAGGCATAGGCTTTTGTAGGGAGGGCGGCACAGGGACCCATATCAGTAGAGGCATAGGCTCTTTTAGGGGAGGGCATAGGGTAGTTATCAATGTTAACCTAATATACCAATTCAAAAACGAAAAAAAATTTCGAATCACGATTTGGCCAATGGTCATTCTTTTCATTGGTCCGTAGCCAGCGGACGGCCAAAAAGTCTTATTATCAATGGTATTAACAAGAGCAATATATTATTTTAATTTAAAAAAAATAAAATTTGTCCTCTCCGGGTATCGAACCAGCAAGTCAGAACTTTGGACGGACAACGGACAACGGACGGACAACAAAAAGCGAGCCCATAAATTGCATATCAATTAAAAATGATACAATGGCGTAAGCAAAAATAGTTGCATAGGAATAAAATACTTATAAATACCTTAAAAATTCTTATATAATTTTTCTTTTTAAATTAGATTTACGACTAAATACAAGCATGTAATAATACTCAAATAAATCCATTGTTTAAAATAACATTAGTTAATCCTTGCTTGATTCCTGCATTAATAACCAAATGAACGGTTTACGATAAAAAACAAGTTCCAAATATGTTGAAATCTTCCTTCAACAAAACTCCAATTACTGTTACGGGGATAAATCTATTTAATTTAGAGCCTTTTAGTATACTTTCTTAATAATAACTCAGGTTATATTTTTTATAAATCTATATAAAATGCTTTATCGTTTTTTTGTTTGTACGTGACATATTAAAGTGGTAAATAAGAGGCATATTGCCAATTTTAATAAAGACATGGATGAGACGGAAAATCTAGTTAAATATTTACCCCACGTTATTTTTCTAATCTCCCTAACGCGTTATATGAAAGCTACATATTGGGTGCCGCGTTGAGAAGGTGGACTTCTTGTATATATAGGGCCATTGAGAAATATGAACAAAGCCTAAGATTTTTGCGTAGGATGAATTGTTCAGAGACTCTCTCTAAACATTTCAATTTTAAACTTTTTATTTATCTAAGAGAGACATATAGAAGCCATATCCTTGATCTAGGCCCCTGTGCCAGGAGCCAGAATGAGTTTTGAAGAGCGGAAAAGTGGTCTCAATGGTTAACTTAATATAAATTAAAAGTCAATCGTTGATTAAACTCCGTGACTAGATTATGATGATCAATTGAAGTATCTAAACAAAGTACTTTGGCATGGGCGTAGCCAAGATTGGAACTAGAGGGGAGCAAGATGCTTTAAGGAGGGACAATGATATTTATTTAAAAATTAAGCCTAATTGTATTCAATACTGACAAATCTGGATTTAGATGGGGGCAGCCGCCCCTCCCCGCCACCCCCTGGCTATGCCCATGTACCTCGGGACGGTGCTGCACCAAGTTGAGTGTGAAGTCTGGGCAAGGATTTATAGAGGATGATTGAAATGACGGACATCTCTTATGTGAGTCAAGAAAGTCTTGATGACATAAAAGCCAAGCTTATAAATTATTTTTAAGGCAGGAGTTAATTTAGGAGATTGAAACATGAACACTAAACGCTACGGAGGAAAAGATAATATAAGCCAGAGATGAGGTGGATAGGTTTAGCTTGATTAAACAAAGCTCGATCAAATGAGGATTGGCTAACAAGACATGATTAATAAAATTTTTTTTATAAGAGCTAAGGAGGGGGGAGATGGGGATGACCTCGTGTTAATGAGAAAATAGTAAAGTACGAATATTATGTCAAATGATAGATGCTGACATGGCCCTTACTCTATACCGATTGGATGAACTGATCAATACAAACCCACAAATGTAGGAATGATGAAGATAGTGGTCACGCTTTTCTTGTAACTCTCACATAACTTTTGGCGATGATTTTTATTAAATTGGAGTTTAATGTTACCTAAGTTTTTAAGCATAGTCTTAAATTATAATCATATTTTCGAATTGTGTTAACGTTAATCTGAAAAATTTAATTTATCATGTGGGAACTCAAATTAGGCTTAAATGAATATTTTATTATCATGATACGTTTCTGTTTATTAAGCCTTGCTGAATGGTAAAAAAAATTTTATTGGAAAAAGCACCTCTTATAGTAATGAAGATACCGGATCTTTCTCTTAAAATGTAAAGCTCAATAAGCATTTTCTTTAATCTAATTTTATCTTTAAAACAAATATAATCATGTTTTAAGTCTGCTAAAAGGTGAATTTATCTTAAACTTTTTACACTTAAGAAATATGGTTATTCACCTTTAGTTAAACAGTCTCGTTTGACACTTTGAATAAATAATTTATTATATTGGCATCGATTATGACCGGATGAAAATTATATTATTATACTATGCCAAATTAGTTGTCGACCTTGGAAAGCAAGTATTATATATATTGGCCATCCTATATCCATGAAATGTTATTCTTATGCATCCTACTATTACTACAAGGTAATAATATATTTTTTAATTGTAGGATAATGTTTATTTTAGGATACAAGATTTTGGGTTAATTTATAGTTAAATTATAATTAAATTTAATAAAATAACTTAAAAATCTATTAGCTGAAATTAAATCTAAAATTGTAAATCAAAAGGTAAGATGCGCTTTGGTTTCATCAATTTATGTAATGAATTCTCTCTGAAATTCCCAAAATAAATAATGATTTGGAGTTGTTTATATTTTTGGCATAATAGATCGCTAGTATATCCAAGATTTAAAGGATGATTTTGGCATTTATTCATTATAGATGGGCATAGGCTAGTTGCGGAATTCGAGATATTAGAATTTTGGTATAAAACTAAAGAATAAAAAATAAACCTATAGATTTCTTGCAAAAATAATAATATCTTAAACGGGGCTTAGGAATATAATATTTAAAATGAACAAACTAGTCTATAAATGATATTAAAGGGTTTATGCAATTTTATGTATACATGACTAGACTCCTTAGCACAGCCTACTTCGACGGAAGACGCAGTCATAAAAGTGATAGGCGGCATCAAAATAAATATCGAAGAAGTTCCTTGGTTAGCTCAAATCCGATTTAGGGAAAAGGAATTATGTGGTGCAGCTTTAATAAATCAAGAATGGATTTTAAGCGCTGCACACTGCTTCCCAGGGTAAATTTATACCCTATGACAAACTTATTTTTAATTTCCAAATACTTAAATAACATTTTTACTGGATACACTAGAGATGTTGCAATAAATAAAATTAAATCATCAATTAATTAATATGGGCTGTCTCCCACAAAATACTTAATAACCAATATCAATCATACCATAGATTAAACAGCTGATTTTAGCATCGAAATGTAAAGAGTGTCTCACTCCTACCAAGTATTGTGAAACCGGCTGGGTTTTGTTTGGTCGACCTTTCGTTTTAGTCGACTAAACATAAAAAGATTAAAGGTTTTTGGGTCTATTTTCCTTAATCGACCTCTAGGCTTAGTCAAAATTTGAAAAACAGAGAAGAGTCGTCCGTTAGTGTTAGTAAAACCTAAGATCGACCAAACAAAACCCAGCCGTTTTTACAATACTACTCTTAGGGCTTCATTTTGGATGTGTTTTTAAAAGTTTGCGATTGGGCTATTACAAGCTGCATATGTTATAGAAGGAAGAAGAAGAATAACAAAAAATGATAAAATTAGAAGGTTATCTCAGACCTGATTAATTTTAATATACCGTTGCAGTTATTGCATATAGTGTATATTAATTGTTCTAATAATACTTTCAGCTATACTTATAAGTTTCTCACTATGTGAATTCTCTACATAAATTTAACAAATTATAGTGTAGTTTTAAAATTTCATAGGTAAATTCGTTTGGTTTAATTATGTGATGGTATCTAATATAGATTTTTCGTAATAAAAACAAAATTCCTCAAATTATTTAGCGTTTACTTTCGTGGCGTAGCTAGCCTTTTTGCCTTGGGGGGGGGGGCTGAGGTGGTCAAACCATAGGGGGGGGGGGGGGACAAAAAAATTTTAACTACAAATACCCTTAAAAATAAAAAAAATTATATCCCCCCCCTCATCCAAACCTGTATACGACCATGGGTCAAACGCAAATGAAAAAATTTTCCCTCATAAACGTTGGGCAAACTTAAAATTCCGCTACTACTTTGTGTATTTTTTCTAATAACATGACACTAATATGTCTTAGACCGCATGTTTCTAGGGCATAAAATAAATAAAATTTGTTCATAAATAAAACGGTAATGTAGTTGAAACAATATAGAAAATTTCACTTGGTATAATAAGTTTTTTTGTGTAAATTTGTAAGGGCACAAGGTGGAACGGAGATATTGACAAGAAATTGTTGCCATTTTAAAAAATAATACAAATAGTAAAAAAACTATACAACAAAGTTTTTATAATAATATTTTATTGCCACAACCCCAAAAAATCTTGGCCATATATATAACAAATTTTAATTTTACATATGCAATATTGCAGCATTTATATCAGGAAAACAATGAGAACATTTAAAAGCCTTTTTTAAGGCTAGATCCTTAAAAGGTGTAATTATAACATAAAATAAAAATTAATCATGAAATTAAAATTCGTTCGAGAATGAGTATTTAATTTAGAAGTTATTGCCCCTGATGATAATATACATATATTTGCACAACCCCCCCCCCCCCCCCTTACTTGACCTTAAATTTAAAATGAACTAATAAATTTAAAGGCTAAATGAACCTTAAAAATATTCTATCAGAATTAAATGAGTAAAATTTTACTTAATAAATTTTATCTGAAATTAGAGATGTGAGATGCACAGAACAACTTAGCGTTGGTGTACATTTTGTTGAATCCATGGCACACCAAAAGGAATTTTTTTGGGATTTTTATCCCTTGAAAGTTTTGATGCGTTTACAATTGTCTCATGAATTTGTTATTAATATTAATTTATCAAACTTTTGATGGGATATCACTAATAAAGGGGGAAAAAGGGGCACAAACTATTTTTTGGAAATTCATTGGCTTTATATGTCATGTGGTACATAAAAAAATGCAAGATATGTTAAACAATAAGCATGTGAGATGGACAATTAAATTTAATCCAGGATGGAATTTTCGTAATTAATAATATTTTAATACATTTCGAAAGTATTTAAAACAAGTTTAAAAGCCCAGGTGATTTTTCATTAAATATTAAAATTAGTCTTTTAATAGTAGTTCATTACGCCTTTTATTCGATGTTGCAAACGAATCATTTATAAAGTCATGTTCTAAGCTCAATAAAGCTAAGGAAGATAACCTATCTTGTCTTATTATGGAACGAAGATAGTTTTAATCTATTTTAGCCATGGGAACGATCCTTTGCATGAACATGAAGTTATTGGGATAGTTAAAATTATTTTAGTCAAAATAATAAAATTAGAAACACTATTGAGAGCAAAATTTTAATAGGTGAAAAATATCATTGCAATTTATTAGGAATTATAATATATTATATAATTTTGCCATTATTATTTTGGTATCTGGCAGTTTTAATTCATAATGGTTAATTACTTCTGATAAAAGAGATTTAAAAAAGGGTATGAAGGGTTAAAACCTTCCATGGGCGGAGCCAGGGGGGGCCGCCCCCTCTAAATTCAAAAATTTGATGAAATTTATTAAAATTATGGCTGAAATTTGAAAAAAAATCATTTTGTTCCTCCTTAAATCATTATTGCCCCTCTCTAATTCAAATGCTGGCTACGCCCATGAAACCTTAAATAAATTACAATTAATTTTTGAAAATCTTATGTTTAATTCTGCTATGATAGGATAATATAAATCAATTTTGAAATCAATTAATGAATTGGTAGATTCAAAAGAGTGAAAAGTGAAGTGTCATACTTTTTTGGTTTTTTAATACGTTTAGAAGATACTAAATCAAAAATTGAAGCTAAATCTTTCGTTATTATAAAAAGAATTTGATAGTGATCCTCATTTCTAGTATCATTTAAAGTTAATATTAGGCTATAAACCGTTAAATTGCATTTTTTAAACAAATATATGGGCTTTATATTATAATTAAAAGTTATATTCAAAAACAAATAATTATAATCTTCATATTTTTTCCTAATTAAGATAAAATAAAAAAATGGCGTACGGGGCCCAGGGGCCCAAGATTTTTCTCTTGGGGGGGGCCCATAGGGCCCGGTTTTTGCTCTTGGGGGGGCCCGGGCCCCTTGGGCCCCCCTAGCTACGCCACTGTTTACTTTGTTAATAAATGTCTTTAACATCGCGGCCTACATTCCTTACTTAATTAATATCAGCTGTTCATCAGTATAATAATTATTCTATGCCAACACTACCGTAGACTAGATAGACGGCTCATCAACTTAAAATAAGTGTGGGGTTTTCCGTCATTCTGAAATGTGCACAAATAAGGGAAGGGGAAGGACATATAGATTATAGTAATTTTGTTTAATAAAAGTGCTTTTAAAACGTAATGAATAAAATATTAAACTAGTTAAACATTAAAAGCGGCAATTTAAAATATACATCATTTACAAAATATATAAAAATTAAAAACAACCGACGGACGACGGACAACCAATAGCGAGCCCATAAATTGCATGGCAATCAATAATAGTATGATGATGTGATGTTAAAGCAATTTAGTGCCATCTGCATTATATTAAATAAACATTCATAACATATTTATTAACTCTTGAGGAAGGTAAATTCACTTTTTCTGTTTTAACAATGGGGGTACACTGCTGAAAATGGTAGATTTATTGTTACACATTTTACCATATGAAATGTCACGAGCAGTCCTATGCTTACACGTTTCTTTCATGTTCTCTGTGTAAGAGAAGAACATAGTAAAACTATGGGTTTAAATTATAATATCTTCTTCCTCTAAAAAAGGAAGTATTATAGGTAAAAAATAATAATACAAAATGCCAATTTCTGTCAAAATCAATAACTCATAAAGGATTTACGCATTGCAAAAAGTATAATTTTTTTCCCAGTGTTTCAACTTTGAGTTCATGTAAAAGGGGTCATATTTAATTTACCAAGTGATTTGTCTAGGTGAATTTTTATGTATACACAATGTCACATTGCCTTAGTTTAGTAGCGTTATAAGGTAATTTGAGTATTTTACCGTTAATAATAAGCATTTTTTAATTTAATATTTCTTCAAATTATGTCAAATAAGACGAAATCTTATTTGTAAAATTATAGATGGAGATCTGCACTTTACAGTGTTCAGCTTGGAAGGCAAGATAAATATGGCGATGAAAGTACAGTTATTGTCCGAAACATTTCCAAAATAATAACTCATCCAAATTATGGAAAAGTCAGAAGATTCGATTCGGATGTATCATTGATAAAACTCCAGCAAAAGGTTTTATCACCGTTATAATTTTTTGTTAAATTCCAATATTTTTTAACTACATAGTTTTTTATGCTATTTTATGTTAAAATCGTGTTTCATATTCAAAGGAGAAATAAAAATGTTACAAAAATTTAAAGGTCGAATTCAACACCCGTATCCGAGCTGTCCCAATCCAAAGTGATGGAAGGTCCAGCCAAAAGGATTTATATTGTTGTGTAGCTGGATGGGGCGAAACCTTGGGTTTTGTATAATTAAATATAAAAATTATCTTAAATTATTTTTAAAAACAACAATTCTATAAACAATTTGTTTAATCAATTACAAATAGGCCAAGGCGTAGAAGGAGCATTAAATCAAGTTTGTATAACGACATACGATATTCAAAAATGTAACAATTCCAAAATATATGCCGGGGAACTGACAGACAATATGTTTTGTGGCGGCTATGATGAAGGTGGGTCAGACAGTTGTCAGGTTTATCATATAAAATTTACTAACTAAATTTGAATATATTACCATATTTTAGGTACATATAAGAAAATACCTCTAACTATAATATTAGGTGTTTATATATTAAAAATATTTTTCAAATACATTAATTTTATAAATCCCTATATATTGTCAATAAATAATGCTATAAATGAAACTGCAATTAATGAATCTTTAATATTTCAATTGATTAGGGTGATTCTGGGGGTCCACTTGTATGTTACAGAGCTGCGAAATGGGTATTAGAAGGTGTTACTTCCTTTGGTCAAGGTTGTGGAAAAAAACCTGGTGTTTATACGAAAATATCTCAGTTTTCAGATTGGATTACTTCAACTATAGCAAAAAATTAAATGTATAAAAACTACTTTTTAAATAATTTTCCATGTGTGTAAAAATGTTTTACGTAAAAGCCTGTATCTGTGGTAATAAATTATTTTACCATCTTGATATCTAGAATATAGAGTTTAATTTAATTTTATTATAAACAAAAAAAAATTGCATATATTAAGTGGACTTACCATTGAAAACGGCGACTAAGCCAGTTTACCCACGCGACGCGTTCCCTTAGCGAAAAGTTGCGGGATTTACAATTGTACGACCGCATTAGCAAAAAGGGGTCTTCGGTCAAGCGTGAACCAAGTATTAAGCCCTGGACGCAACTATTAAGAGAAACCATAGCACTCCGATGGAAGGAGTCAGAAAGAGCGCGTTGATTTAACGTTGGAAACACAGTGTTAGCGTTCATGCTTTTAGTTCTCATAAATGGGTAAGGGCACAATAGCAGCCAGGCACGGAGCCCGTTTTACGATGTGTAAACGCTAGGAAGACGACACCATCGCAACGTGGGTCTGTAAGGGAAAGAAAAACTTGGAGAGTTGGGAGACATTAAAATGGGTCGTCAAGCCAAGATATCCGATGGAGATCGCGTCCCGCTAGTCCGCCTAATCCTAGAGCTTTTCCTATAGCGACACGTCATGGTAAGTTTTTTTTGTATATATTATTATTTGACCGTAAGAAAATTATAAAAACGTTAAAATTCGAAAAATATAAGAGCGGGTATAAAACAAAATAAAAAAATTATAATTCAAAAGCGTCGCATGTGTCATCTATTAAAAGTGGCCAGCTGTCGGCCACGGATTTAAAATTGTACTTTGCTATTAACCAATATTTTATTTAAGTAAAAATTTTGTGGAATATTTAGAGGGCGGGCAGCGACGGCTGATTTCTTTAAAAAGTTTAATGGCGGCAGGACCAAAAGTTCTAGAAACAAGGCAACGATAGGGGTAAAGATATTAGAGGGTAGGAGGGCCTGGTATTTTACCGTTTTGCGGTGTTCGACGAGGGTCAGAGCGATGTAGTTCTGGTTAGAGGGGGCGAAAATGTCTATGCAGGTGAAATCTCATTTAAGGGGTAGACCATTTTGCCAAGGGATAAGGGTAAAGCCGTTTGGTCGCATCTTTCCCTCCAACGAAGGGTCTGACGGCTCTAAAACGGACGGGATATTGGCTTTTTTAAAAGCGGCTTGGAGAAGGCTATTCACCTTTTCGTGCCTTATGTATTTTAATTTATTGTAAAGGCAGTGTAGGGGGTGCCTTGCATAAATGTCTATGTTCTGGGAGCAGTAGCGGCAGGAATATCCCTTTGAATTTCCTAGTCTAGGGGCGATGAAGTTTCCCAGCTCTGGGTCCTACATCAATCTAGAAAGTAAACTAGGATTAGCTTCTAGCCACTCGTGACCCGATCCGTCAAAAACCAAATATAAGGTTGCAGTGCTGGCGGGCGTCGCAACTCGATAAGAGGTAATCAACGGAGGGCGATACGAGGCCAGCATCCCAACCCTTGCCTTGAGGTTATTGGGAAGGGGGTCCCTGGGTACGTTGGCAGAGCAGACATCTAGATCTTGTACAAACGATGGATCCTCACTGTTGTGATTAATCGGTCGATCAAACCGGATTTATACGAAGAGATAAAGGCTGCTAATGAAATTGAGATAGCTGGGCGTATGCCTAAGCCGCCAGCTTTAGTAGGTAATGAGGCTTGGAGCCACGAAGAAGTGCTGAATTTGATATTAAGGATGGCTTCTAGCGTGTTTTTCATAAAGCTATTATAGCTTTTCAAGAACCTAGATGCCTACAGCAGATACGAGATGCCCCAGGCTATCTGTAGCATCTTACATGTGAAAAGGGGGAAGTGTTAAGGGACGAAAGGTTGTGAGATTACGTTTGTGCAACGCTTACGATTTAGTTATATACATTTGTTTTTTATTTTATGTCCCTCGCGGAGTTATGTTAAGTTTGTAATTCAAACGTTCCATTTTTGGTTATATGGTCGCGTATCCTGGGCAGAAAAAGAAATGTGTAAATTACATTGCGATTCCTGTTTTTCTAATAAATAAATTCTCCTTCTTAAAAAACATGTAATTTACTATTAGCAAAAGGAAGGTAAGCTTTGTAAGGTGGAATGCAATTTTAAATAACAACTACACAACATATCTGGTACTAACTAAAATATAAATTTTTACTGGAATATATAAAGCTTACAAAATGTAAATCTTTGATATGTCCACAAACAATTAATCCTTAGTTAAATGATATAATGGTTACTTACTCTAACTTTTAGATGCGTTGGTGAAATATATTATGGCTGTTTGTCGACCAAGATAAAACGAGTTATTTCTAGGAATCTAGCCCATCTGGCGAAATGGACAGCTGGCGAAAAGTCATAAACGTTGCAAAAAAGTGTGCTTATATATATAGAATATATGATTTATATATACAATATATATTATACTTTTTGTTAGAATTGCAATATATAGTAATATTAAAATAACCTATAAAAAAGTTGTGTGCTTAAGTATACAATGGAGAACCTAAGTGTGACAAAGATATATAACTTGCAAGAGATAATTGCAAAACAGGATTATTTTTAATCCTCATTGAAAATAATTTGAATTTAGTGATAATATTATATGTTGCTTATCTTTAAATTATTTGTTGCTTAATATTAGTAAATTCGCCACATGTCCATTTCGCCAGATGGCCAGGAGCGATTTTTAAAGTTTTAATTGAGCGCTACAACACCTTTAACCAATGGCCATCTGGCGTCAATCACGTGACATTGTTAACCTTTACGCTTGTAGCCAATTAGTGCGCTTTATTGATATGTTTAAATATATTATTGAAATTTATAACCCTATAAGTGGTCTTACAAGTGAGTATGTTTTATAAATAATCTATTAATCTCCTAAACCGATTTAATCAGGTATGGGGTTCAAAAAGTATTAACCCCAAACTATATTTAAATTAATTGATGTAAATAATAAGAGTTTTTTTAAATTTTTTCTAACCACATACAATAATGTATTTGCAAAAAATATTTTTATATATATTAACTCAACAATCGCTTTTGTTAATTTCTCGCTATAATCGGTATTGTAATTTCAATTGTTTTTTTTATATCTATATCTCCGTATTTACTAACTTTAATTTATTTTTAATTTTTTTGAGAATTCATCTTCTCCCTTTTTATTTTTCCCCTGGATGGGCTTTTATAGCCAGAAATATAGCGTTCCATTTCCCTCTACCTACGCTATCAATCCAAATCCACCGATTTTATACAATGACATATATTAACTATATACTATTGTTTTATAGTCTTTTCATATTCGTTAAATTCTGACACTGCTCCAAGTAAATATTTCTAACTTTATAAACATTATATAATATTTTAAACATGTTGGCATATAGATGGCTATTTAATAAATGGCGAGACGATTATTCATTTATAATTTAGAGAGAATAATAGTTTGTATGCAATAAGAAATATGGATTTAAAAACAAGATTTAAAAAGGTGAATTAAAAAGCCCTGCATCCAGGTACTCATATGGACCTGTTTAGACTTGCGGTTATTAGTAAACCTATAATTGCTACTCAATTTATGGGCTCGCTTTTAGTGGTCCATCCTGTCAGTGTCCAACATGTAATTTTTTAATAATTGCCGTGGAAACTTATACCGTTTTTAATGACTGTGGACTTGTGTAAATGCGTTTTATTTTGCTATCGCAAATAGACTAGCTAATGACTGTTGATTGGCCTTAACTTTTTCGCCCTCGCCCGAGGCTAAATTTTATTATCATTTTTGTGCCCGACTGATTACCTTTATTAATAAATTCCTTTGGGAAACTTGTCAAGGTTGTTGCTAGTGCAAAACTGGCTAAATAATTCCCTGCAAATTAATGCTGACCGTTGCTTATTTTTAATTTGCTTGGTAAGAGGCCAAAATTCTTCTTAATTACTATTTATATTTGCTGATTTGTGAATTTCGTTTGGCAATTTGTCTAGATTATTGCTTTATAACGGATGAATGTCAAATTGGCTGAATAATTCTCTGCAAATTAATAATGTTGCTTACTGCTACTTATCTGACACGGGCCAAATCCATTTTTATTTTTGTGCTTGCAAAATTTTGGCATTTATGGTACCTTAGCTTCAAATACAAAAATATAAGTAATTTTATAGGAATAGTTAAGAATAAAGAGGTAAAAAAGCTTTGCCATCTCTTTTGTTCATTTTTACACAATACCTGATCTTATAAGTTTAACCAAGACTGATTTCTTATATAAAATATATAATTGTATATGAAAAATTTATATTAAAACGTCCAAGAGCACTTAAAAGGCAAGCGGTAGTACCACGGTGCCAAAATAAGGGTTGTATAAGTTATTAAATTTATGTTATCCAAAGTAATTAAAATACTTATACCAAAATGTGAGGTCTGTTAAGCTTGTAGGAATCTAAGAGCATCCATACGTGCCAATATCAAAACAGAATGTTTAAAACTCTATGATAAATGTTTTAAAACGAATGATTAAATCTTCAAATTGTCCAAGCATAAGATTATGCATGGAACAATTGAAAAATTTAATTGTTTTAACAATTATTTAACTAAAGGAGTATCGTGCTCTTGCAGCGATTGTTTGCCATCTTAAACTAGTAATTGCTTTACCCATGCCATCTGCTATAACATAACTCCCCTCAACGAATATGAAAGCGAATTAGTTTTTTTCGGGTATGATGGATTACTTTGTTTATCATAAACCTATATGTATATGTTATTAGAAAAATAGTTGTTGTTTCACCTCATCACATTATTTAGTGTTTATACTCAGCTTTAATAAACATGGCCTGTGGTCAGATTGCTTATCTCGATTTGAACGAACATATAGGAAATTATCGAGTCTCTTGTTGTCGAAGTAATTGGTGTAATATCGAAACCCAAAATCGAATTAGTTTTCAAGATTACAGTTTGTTAAATTGCTTTCCCTTCTCAATTTCTCACTCCTAGGTTGTTTTTTTAAAAATAAGAGCTGTGGGACTGTATTTTACTAAGGCGCAAGGAGTTGAATTTATGAATTTATCTGTCTTCAATGTATTACGGGATAAAATTTACGTATCTATAACGAATATGGAAATGTTACAATCTCTAGAGTACGAATTGGTAAAAACATGAAGTTGTTTTGTATTGTAAATATATAATTAAGTTTAAATAGCGCGGGCTGCTAGGTTAACGTTTTTAACGTGTTAAATTATTGTGTACATCTATTGCCAAGTAACAAATTCTAAGTGCCTTATGTAAAACGATAACATCGTACTGAGTTAAAACTTTTTATAGTCCAACAATTCGTTGTAGAAGTGTTTGATTTGGGTAGAATATTAAGAAGAAGTGTTTCTGGGCTTCTAAGTGATAAGATAAGTCTAAAGTTGCTGCTTTGGCCTCAGAAATTTTATCAATGATTGAATGTTGGTGGGTCAACTAGCTATGACAACCTGCACATTACATTACAGCAGATGTAATAAATAGATTATCGGACCTATTTAGATCCTCCTTGCTAAGCTTTTACAATGCTACTATCTATCCAAAAATGCTTGTATTTTGTGGCGTAACTTGTGGCTAAAAGTGTCTTCGAAATTAACAACAAAATTACATCTCAATATATAATATCCTTTGTGGAATATTTTTTTATCAATCTATTGAATATGTATGAATGATGATATTTGGTTTTTGGAAAGATAAAATTTATGAATTTAAATATTTTCATAGAACTTTTCAATATTGATACGGGAAAAATCAGACTTGTTACAATTAAAAACTATTCCTATGGAAAAGAACTTCAATATCTCCAACCACTTAAAACGATGTTTTGATTTAGAAATAGAATATGTCCCAAATATTAGGAATAATACTTTAAAAATTTAATGTTTGTGACATTGTAATATTTTATTATCATAGTAAGGTAATGTAATATAGTCCATTAAACGTCTGGTACCTGGACGATGCTACCTTATGCGGCCCTCCTGAAGAAATTTCCAAGGCCATTCTTTTAATCCAACATTATGAAACCTCCCTAAACTTGAGATTGAATATCTCTAAATGCGAGATATATCAGTGCCCGGATACCAACAAATTTCCCATTTTTAAGCCCTTTTTAAAAGTTGAATTGATGAGTTTTACTCATCTGTGCTCTCCAATAGGTGGGCAAATCGCCTTAAAAGAATTTTTACATAGCCACTTATCAACTCTTACATCGAAGATGGATATTCTTAATACCCTCCCCAAACACCACGCATTTTATATCATTAAAAACTATTTCAACATCTCAAAAATTCAACACTGCTTCCGGTCCTCTTCAGCCTTTTTATTGCCCGAGATTTTAAAAAGCTACGATAGCTTCATGAAGAATACTTTAGAAGCAATTCTTAATATCAAATTCAGCACTTCCTCGTGGCTCCAAGCCTCTTTACCTACTAAAGCTGGCGGCTTGGGCATACGCCCAGCTACCTCAATTTCGTTAGCTGCGTTTATCTCTTCTTATAAATCTGCCCAAGGATTGATCGACCGTTTAATCACAACAAATGAGGATCCGTCGTTTGTAGAAGCCCTAGACGTCTGGTCAGCCAACGTCAACCCAGAGACCCCCTTCCCCATAACCTCTAGACAAAAGGATTGGGATGCTGACCTCGTATCGCGCTCCGTTGATTACCTCTTATCGAGTTGCGACGCCCGCCAGCACTTCAACCTTAAATCTTTAGTTTTTGAGGGATCGGGTCACGAGTGGCTTGAAGCTTATCCTAGCTCACTTTCTGGATTGATGTTGGAGGACCCAGAGCTAGCATACGCCTTCGCCCTCAGACTAGGAATTCCCTATTCAAAGGAATATTCCTGCCGCAACTGCTCCCAGAGCATAGACATTTATGCAAGGCATCCCCTACACTGCCTTTACAATAAATTTAAATACATAAGACACGAAAAGGTGAATAGCCTTATCCAAGCCGCTTTTAAAAAAGCCAACATTCCCTCCGTTTTAGAGCCGTCAGACCCTTCGTTGGAGGGAAGGATGCGACCAGACGGCTCTACCCTTATCCCTTGGCAAAATGGTCAACCCCTTAAATGGGATTTCACCTGCATAGACATTTTCGCCCCCTCTAACCAAAACTACAACGCTCTGACTCTCGCCGAACACCGCAAAACGGTTAAATACCAGGCCCTCCTACCATCTAATATCTTTACCCCTATCGTTGCCTCGTGTTCTGGGACTTTTGGTCCGGCCGCCATTAAGCTTTTTAAAGAAATCAGCCGTCGCTGCCCGCCCTCTAAATATTCCACTAATTTTTTACTTAAACAAAAAATTGGTATTTTTATAGCTAAGTACAATTTTAAATCCCTGGCCGACAGTTGGCCACTTTTACAAGATGACACATGCGACATTTTTGAATCATAATATTTTTATTTTGTTTTACATCCGCTATATTTTTCGAATTTTGACACTTCGTTTTTATAATGTTCTTACGTTCAAATAAACAATATATACATTTAAAAAAAAAAAAAAAAAAAAATTAATAGATATATTAAAAAATAGATTAGCTATTTAAATTCACTGACTTGATTAGTTATTATGCTCTGGGAGTTGTGGGTAATATACTATAAGTGCCAAAATTATCTAAATATTTATTTGTCGTTCGGCTTTGGCTTACAATATTATAACATATAACTATAGCAATAATATAATCTGAAGAAAATGTTATACAAATAAAGGTTATACTAAATTAAACTATTCTTTTTTCACGTATTCACATATACGACATTATTAAATATAATATTCTGTGTATAACCCCATGTATGGATTTTAACAAATATTGCTCAAAATAACGTTTATTCCATTTCCATGTCCTATGATAAGAGACACCAAATTTTCATTCTTCAGCAAAAACTTTTACCTCATTCACCTAGCCCAAAGTTAGTATTAAGAAATAAATTTTAACATGCGGCCGATTTTTTATAAATGCTTATTATGGTCCCAGTTTAAAAATGAAGCTATCGTAAAAAAGATGCCACCATGTTAGGCTGCGGTAAAAAAAACCGCAGCAATTTAAAGCATTCAAAACTATGACTCATGGGCGTAGCCAGAGGGACAGAGAGGGGGCAGCCGCCCCCCCCCCTAAATGGCGAAAAAAATTATTTTTCAATGCAAAAAGCCTTAAAAATTAGAACATTTTGCCCCCCCCCCTAATTCAACTTTTGAACGTTTCGCCCCCCCCCCCCCCCTAATCCAAAACCTGGCTACGCCCATGCTGTACTTTAACAAACATTTATGATAAACCTCATAAATTTAGTTTTTCTTACACCTCCATATTATTAAATATAATTATTAAACTAGATTTTAGATCTAATTGGACATTTGCAGACCTCCATGTGGATTATAAATTAGCACACTATTTTTTATGTCTACGCTGTGGCCAAGAGGAAGTTATTGGTTACGCTTGTAGTTCCTGCATTTTATACAAATTTGAATATATAATGTGATTATCGAAATCATTTCTGATTTAAAATCTTATATTCTTAACACGCAAAATATTTTAGTATACAATCCATTTGTTTGACTTGTTATTAAATGTTTACAAATTTAAAAATTCTTTTTAATAAATTGTATCAATGTTATTAAAAGCGTTCATATAAAAAAAATCTGAACAAGAATATGTTTTTAGTTTATTTCCTAGTGGTGTGGATTTTGTGATATATGAGTAGTGATGCGGAAAAACCGAGAAAAATCTCGGTCTCGCGAGACGAGAATTGGAAAAATGGAGTCGAGATCGAGACGAGAATTTTGATGTCGAGACGAGACGATACGAGTTTTTTTAGGCGAGATCTCGACTTTTTAGTGATCGTTAGATTATAGTAAATTATTGTGTATTTTAATTTGCGTGATTTACATTTAAGGTATTAGGTGTAATCAATATGTATGGAATAAATTTGATATTAAAAAATTTCTAAGTGTAGTAAATATTATATATTTTTGCAAAAAATTTAAAATTTGGCAATCATTTACCTAAGAATGGTTTACCCTTAGCGGTGAATAATTTATAATATATTTATCACATATGAAGTTTTTATGCTTCAACTAATATAGCACCTTCCAAATTTTTGAATTTTAATAAGACATTATGTGAATAAATAGTTTTGTCACATGCATTACTTTTTACATTATAAGCTGGGTTAAGGTGCATTCAAATTCACTAATTTCTATGATTGATAAAATAAATACACGAAACTATTCGATAAATAACTATTTAATGGCAAAGTTAGTTAGAATCGGAATGTAATTATTTAAAATACAAATTTGATTATAATGATTTTTGTCATAAATTTAAATACGTGCACTTTATTTTAAAGTTTAACATCTTTAGTTCTTAATCCTATAAAATGCTGCTTTTATTGTTGTTTTTAAAACCTTTTAATATGTGCAACTAGTTATCAATTCTGTAAATAATAAAACTATCATTAAAAGTTACTCGCACTTTGTGGTTTATAACGCTATAGTAAACATGCAATAAACACTATGGGCTATAATTAGTGATGGTAATATCAATGGACTTAAACGTGTGCCTTATGTTAAAGTTTACTTTGAAGCTTTAGCCAGGGTTAATAAAGGGTCTCAGTTTGCTCAATTTTGCAACTAAGTGACTATAAGCGAAATTATAATTTTCTCAGTCTATTTAGAGTTGACAAACACAGTGAATTTGATACAAATGTTATAATTTGCTAGAACAATAAAATTTAATTTTTTTATACTTCAAATTTATTTATAGTTTTTTCAATCTGCACTTTTCATAGAAAACGTTACTTTATGAATTATTTCATATTATATTATCAATGAGATATCGTGTCTCGCTGAGTCTTTAAAAAGTTTGTGTATTGAAGTTTTTCATAAAATATAAAAATTGCCATTTGGATTTTTTAACACTTATTTATTATTCTTTATAAAACAAGGAAAAATTTATTTCGCGTATATTTTTTTAAAAAGTCGAGACTAGACGAGAATTTTTGTCGAGACGAGACGAGACCGAGATTTTTCTAGACCGAGACGAGATCGAGATTTTCTTAATCGCTCCCGACACGAGACGAGATTTTGTTTTCGAGACCGAGACGAGATCGAAACACTATATATAAGGTAAATGTACAAAAAATGGCCTTTATAACGTTTTTGAAAACTATTTTTAGATTTAATAATGTTTTTATAATCCTATAGACCATATATATTTATAATATCATAATTTTATTTTATTTTTACTTTCAAAGAATCTTCATATGTGTTTCATCGATTTTGAGAAAGCTTTCGATAAAGGCCAAGGCAGTTGATATGGGATAGCCTGAGTTTCAATGGTGCCGAGGCTTATATAATGTTAATAAATGATATGTGTAGAAACGCAAAAACTAAAGTTCGGACATCCAGTGGTACATCAAAAGGATTTAGTCTAAATGTCTGTGCATCAAGGATCGGCCCTAAGTCCATTGCTCTTTATAACAATAATGGATTCGATAACGAAGAACCTAAAACGGGAATCACCTTGGGCAATGCTCTTTGCGGATGATATCGTCCTGTGCGCAGGCTCAAACGTGGAATTAGCAGAGCAGGTAAAAGTGTGGATGGAACGAATAGAAAGCAAATGCCTTAGGGTCAACCGAGATAAAACGGAATATTTGGAGTCGGGGAATGAATACAAAGAAGCACACCTGAAAATCGATGACTGGTGTTTAAGCAGCAGGAAAGAATTCAAATATCTTGGTTCTAGGGTACAATGTGATGGAGGTGTGGGAAACGAAATTAAGGCAAGAATAAACGCAGGCTGGCTAAAATTCAGGGAGTTGAGTGGCGTCCCATGTGACAAGCACATACCACTTAAATTAAAGGACAATTATTTAACACCTCTATTGTACCCACGGTATTGTATGGAGCGGAAACCTGGGCAATTAAGGCAAAAGAGGAGCAAAGCTTGGCCACAATGGTGATGCGAATGTTGAGTGGATCTTGGGAATAAGCAAAAAGGACCATATAAGGAATCAAGACATAAGGGATAAACTTAATGTACCGATTCAGAGAATGTTGGTGGTAAGAAGAATGAGATGGTATGGCCATTTGGAGAGACGGGAGGAAAGTCACTTGGCAAATCGTATCAAGAAAGTGCAAGTCGAAGGTAAGCGAAAGAGAGGGAGGCCTAAACTGACATGGAAGCATAAAATTGATATGGACTTGAGAAGGTACGAGCTAAGCGAAGCTGGTGTAAGTGCAGGAATACATGGAGAACCTACTTGAAGGAGCTGACCACTAAATGTGACAAACAGCTATAGGAAAAAAAACTTTTAGTTGAACCTCCCTCCCCGCATTAAAAATCCTCTCAGAATGTCTGGGAAAACAGGTACACACTACGTATGCAATGTTTAGTAACACATTACCTCTCCCTTTACCTAGTCTCTCTCCATCTCTTCCACTCCCGTCCCCTTCTTGTGCGCTTAACCAGACATGGGGCGGGGTTCCCTGACCATACTTTGTAAAGCTTTCTTCTCAACTTGACTAGGCGGTGCACATCTTCGTTTACCACATCTTTATCTTTCTGTATACCTGGTTTGCCTTACCCTATAACACATTTCGCTACTGATCGTACCACGTTAACTAAGTTTTTCTACATATCGTTTTTTTTAAATTTTTTTTTATGGTTAAAAAGTTAATTTTCGCAAAACAAAGTTACATAAATAAGCGAAATATAAAAATAAAGACATATTGGTTAAATACAAAGATCTATATCATTATCTTCTAAAGTAGGCCATGAGTCGGCAAAGGATTTAAAGTTGTATCTTACAACAAGAATCCTTAGTTGTTGCTTGAGTAAAAAGGACGCATAAATTTTAGATTTCGGTGAGCGTTTTCCGATTTCTTTAAAAAAAACCATTGGCTGTTTACCAAAGGAACCGGAGCACGAGGCAACGACAGGATAAAAATATTGGATGCCAAAAGGGCAGAGTACTTTGTAGTTTTACGCCCTTCTGCTGTAGCGATAGGGTCGTAATTAAAATGGGAAGGGGCAAATAGGTCAAAACAAGTAAAATCCTATTTGAGGGATAGGCCATTTTGCCAGGGGACTAGAGAAGAGCCGTCAGGGCGCATCCTACTTTCAAGAAAGGGATCTGATGGCTCAAGGATTGAGGAATCGTCTATCTGCAATCGTTTAATTATTAGGTAAACGTCCTTAATGTTTGGTAGAAGAAATCATTTAATTCCCCAATTCGTTTTTTCGGTTTTTGTGTTATTAACTTGTCTGTATTGAGCTGCAATAAGCCTCATTTGACATAACCTTACAATCCGTACATTTTTAATTTTTTTCTTGGTATTAAGAGGAAGTCGATTTTGAAGCCGGATTACCACTTTTGTACGTTTTAGGTGACTGATATTTTTTGAAGAAAGTATTTGTGATAGCCAAATCAAATGTCACAGCTATATTTAATATTTCCTCGCCTTCATTGTTACTGGACCCGTATCCATTTTCACCTTGGTATTATTCAAAACCTTCTGTTGTATTTCCAATGTTACAGTTCATCTTCTTCTTCTTCTTCTTCTTCTTCTTCTTCTTCTTCTTCTTTATCAGTTATTTGGTTCCACATTCGTTGGGTTTGTTTTGATAAGTTTATTCCATCTTGACCGGGTGAGTGCCATGTCTTGCCTAATCTCTTTAGCTTTCATAACTTCATCGACTTGCCCTTTCCACGTGATACAGGGTCGTCCTATTCCTCTCTTCCCCGGTACCTCACTTTTTGATTTACGTCATTCGTGTCCCTTCTTAGTATATGCCCATACCACCTTAGCCGATTTTCGTTAATCATGTCCGCCCTAGGTTAAATACCTATTTATGTCACGAGAACGTCATTAGTCATATGGTCGAGCTTAGTTTACCTTAAGCTCCACCGTATCATTCTCATCTCTGTGGCTTGTAATAGCTTTCCTTCCGTGGTGTTAAATGCCCATGTTTCACTTCCATAGAGTAACACCGGTCTTACGATGGATTTGTAAGCTTTGCTCTTCAACCATATTGGCATTTTCTTGTCGCACATGACACCGGATATACTTCTGTAGAGGCTCTTTCGCACTCTACTTTCCCTTGACCCCGTCTAGGCGAATTCTATCACGTAATTTTTATTTTAATAGCCCCTCGCTTGTACTTAACCATCAGGTGATTTTTATTTTAATAGCCCCTCGCTTGTACTTAACCATCACGTTATTTTTTATTTTAACCTCGCTTGTATTCAATCATCGCCGGATTATTCAAATTATAATGGGCTCGCGCAGCTAGATAAGCACAACTTTTAAAACTAACATTTATTATTCGTTTTTTCGCTTAATAATGAAATAAACCACTTCATTTGGTGACCCAAAAATGTCCACGCAACTATCTGATATGGAGATTAAAAGCGAAAATGCCACATATTTTAAACTGCCACAGTTTAACAATATAAACCCCCGCTCATGGTTCATCCAAATAGAGGCTCTTTTCTTGGTAAGAAAGATAAAAAGCGAAGCTACCAAAGTTGGGTACTTAATAGAAGCCTTGCCACTGGAAATAACCATCGAAATTCAAGATATCCTACAAAATATGCCCGACATTTTACCCTATACAACCATGAAAGCAGCCATCATAGACCGCACTAGCCAATCCGATTCTGCTAGACTTCGTGCTCTTCTCACAACTGTCGAATTAGGAGATCGCACCCCATCCCAGCTTCTGCGTTTCTTGAAAAATCTTTTGGGAACGAATTCCATGGATGAACGAGTTCTTAAAGAACTTTGGTTAGAAAAACTTCCAAAAAACATGACCGGCTTTTTGGCAATTGTTTCTGACGAGCAGTCCCTCTCCAAATTGGCCGAAACTGCGGACAAAATTGTAGAGACCTACCACAACTCCACATGTCCAATTGTAAATGTAGTCACGGAAGATGAATCGACTCGGCTTAGGGAGATGATTGCAAAACTCACACAGGAGGTACAAAATTTAAAAATCTCAATCAATAGGCCACGTGATCGTTCCAACTCGAGACGCCGCAATCCCTCTACCGTTCGCCACCCTAGCGCGCATATTCAACCAAATATACTTTGTTGGTACCATTACCGCTTTAAAGACAAGGCGCTCAAATGCGTGCAACCTTGCGCATTTAACCCCTCCTCGACAAACTAGTAGACCACCCAGGGATGGCGACGCCTGGACTTGGTCTAAAACTTAGTCGCCTATTTTACATATTCGACAAATCCACGGGTCAGCGATTTCTCATTGACACAGGCGCAGAAATTTCCGTTATTCCGCCTTCTCGAGACCATTCCTTGACCCCTTCATATGTGCAACTTCAGGCCGCCAATTCTACCCCTATCAAAACATATGGCCAAAAGCTTTTCACTTTGGACCTCGGCCTACGCAAAGAATTTAGATGGATTTTTACAATAGCAGACGTTAAACAGCCAATCATCGGAGCCGATTTTCTTAATCACTACCATCTAGTAGTTGATATAAAAAAGAAGCAGCTTTTCGACACTCAAACGACATTAACATCTGCAGGCAAGGCTACATTCGCTACGTCAATCAACATACAAGTTGGGATAATTGGCACCTCCCCCATCAAATCACTACTTCAGAAGTATGCCTCCATAGTGTCCCCTTCTGATTATAAGGCTCAAGTAACTCATAGCACTCAACACCATATCCACACCAACGGCCCCCCGGTTTGCTCAAAACCAAGGAGACTCTTCCCGGACAAGCTTAAGATTGCCCGAGACGAATTTACTCACATGCTCGAACTTGGTATAATCTGTCCCTCTAACAGTGACTGGTCCTCACCCCTGCACATGGTACCCAAGAAGGCCGCGGGAGATTGGAGACCTTGTGGCGACTATCGCATGCTCAACAGTCGTACAATTCCCGACTGTTATCCCCTTCCCCACCTCCATGATTTTGCGCTGACCCTTTGCAATAAAACGGTATTCTCAAAGATCGACTTAGTCAGGGCATACCACCAAATTCCAATGGCCCCCGAGGATATTTCTAAAACCGCCATCACAACCCCGTTCGGTCTTTTTGAATTTCTTCGCATGCCATTTGGCCTTCGCAACGCTGCCCAGACGTTTCAACGCTTTATGGACCAAGTTTTTAGAGAACTTGATTTTGTTTTTGTTTACCTTGACGACGTACTCATCGCGAGTTCTTCCATTGATGAACACCACAATCATATTAGACTGGTTTTTGAAAGACTCAAGTCTTTCGGTATTAAAATCAGTCAGGATAAATGCGTATGGTGTCAAAACGAAATTAATTTTTTGGGACACAAAATCACCCCTCAAGGTTTGTCACCCCTTCAGGACAAGGTGGAAGCAATCCTCAATTTCCCACAGCCTACTTCGATGACTCAGTTGAGACGCTTCTTAGGGATGATTAATTTTTATAGACGGTTTATTCCGATGTGTGCCGATTTACTCAAACCTCTCACCGATTTGCTCGACGGTTCAAAGAAGACAATTTCCTGCACCCCGGAAGCTTCGACTGCTTTTAACAACGCCAAACTCGCTTTAAGCAACGTCGTGCCTCTCTCCCATCTTCAAAAAGACGCTCAACTCTCAATCACCACCGACGCCTCCAACTCAGCTGTAGGAGCCATATTACATCAAACATCTAACGGTAATACGCTGCCTTTGGCCTTTTTTTCCCAAAAGCTAACAAAAACTCAACAACGATACAGTGCATTCGGTCGCGAATTATTAGCAATATATTTAACAATCCGCCATTACCGCCATTTTTTAGAAGGTCATGAATTCACTATTTATACAGACCACAAGCCACTAACTTATGCTTTCAGTACACCTATCGACAAATACTCCCCGCGGGAGATTAGACAGTTAGACTATATTTCGCAATATACTACCGATCTCCAATATATAGCTGGCAAATCAAATGTAGTCGCTGACACCCTCTCAAGGTCTGAAATTGATTCCGTTGATTTTAAAGACAGGCCCCTAGTAGAAAGGTTAGCTTTGGCTCAGATGGAAGAAAAGTCGGCATTTCAGGACCTAAAGTCCCTAAAATTAACGCAACTTCCTATACCTGGCTCTGATTTGACCGTGCAATGCGACATGTCCACAACCTCACCTCGACCACTTGTTCCAACTTCACTCAGACGCGTAATTTTTGATAACTTCCACAACTTATCACACCCTGGCACGCGTGCAACACTTAAGCTGATTTCACGTCGATATGTTTGGCCCTCCATCAATAAGGATGTAAGGAAATGGGCCAAATCATGCGTTGCTTGCCAAAAATCGAAGATTCATCGTCACATAAAAGCCCCTTTAGGCACATTTGCTGAACCTGACGCTCGATTTAGCCACATCCACGTCGATCTCGTTGGTCCACTACCACCGTCGAATGGATATACCCACTTACTTACCATTATTGACCGTTTCACACGATGGCCTGTGGCCATGCCGATCCGTGACACCTCAGCCCAAACGGTTGCAAAAGCTCTGATCAAGTATTGGATAGCTGACCTCGGAGTACCATCAAGCCTCACAACAGATAGAGGTCCCCAGTTTGAGTCCCAATTATTTCGGAATCTCACGCAACTCCTTGGTGTAAATCACATCACAACCACTGCCTATCATCCACAAGCCAACGGCATGATTGAGAGATTTCATCGACAGTTGAAAAGTTCCTTGATGGCACAAGGTGACACAAACAAATGGGATGAGCTCTTACCATTAATTTTGCTTGGCATTCGAACCACAATCAAGGAAGACTTAGGTTGCACTCCAGCCGAATTAGTTTATGGCACTACACTTAGACTTCCCGGCGAATTTTTTACGAACTCAAGAACACCTCATAACGCCTCCGAATTCATTAAATGCCTAAAACAACATTTTTACCATTTACCTTTTAAAAAAGTCAGGACACAATTGACAAATGCGAGTACAACTTCACTTCTTAAGGACTGTAAATACGTTTTTATCCGTAATGATTTCGTTCGAAAAAGTTTGGTGCCACCATATGACGGCCCGTTCAGAGTAAAGTCCAAACATGCTAAATATTTTATTATTGAAAAAAACGGAAAAGCTGACTCAGTTTCGATCGAGCGATTGAAACCTGCATATTTAGATACTTCAACTGAGCCGCTTACGGCTACTGAAAATGTAAATCCACCCAAAGTTTGTCCCTCCGACGACATCGCCGGACCAGCTAACTCCGACCCAGACCTAACAAAATCAAAAGAAAACCAATACATCACATCGAGAGGAAGGCACGTGCATTGGCGCTATAAACTACTACACTAGCCACAACTCTCCGAGTGGAGCCCCGAGGATAGTTGTAGAGGCTCTTTCGCACTCTACTTTCCCTTGACCCCGTCTAGGCGAATTCTATCACGTGATTTTTATTTTAATAGCCCCTCGCTTGTACTTAACCATCAGGTGATTTTTATTTTAATAGCCCCTCGCTTGTACTTAACCATCACGTTATTTTTTATTTTAACCTCGCTTGTATTCAATCATCGCCGGATTATTCAAATTATAATGGGCTCGCGCAGCTAGATAAGCACAACTTTTAAAACTAACATTTATTATTCGTTTTTTCGCTTAATAATGAAATAAACCACTTCACTTCGCCATTTTAGCCATCCTTTTTGGATCCGGGCATTGACTTCTGTTGCGCAACCTCCCTCTTGATGTAGCATCGAGCCGAGGTATGTAAATCTGTCTACTTTTGGGTAGTTTAAATGGTCATCCAGCGATGGGTTGCCTGTGCCGTTCATTTCCATGTATATCCTTTTTTGATCGTTGACCTTTAAACCATATCCAGCTAAGTGCTTTCACCACTTTTCGGCTTCTTCAAATACTTCCTCCATTGATTCCTCGCATAGTACAATATCATCGGCATATAGCCTACACCATGGCGATGACTTTTGAATGTCCCTCGTTATCGTGTTTATAATTCTATTAAATAAAAAGAGACTTAAAGCAGATCCTTGATGTAATCCAATTTTAACCCGAAAAGGTTTAGAGTCTCCAACTGTCGTCCTAACTCAAGAGTTTGAGGCTTCATAAATATTTTTCATAAGTCGCATATACGCGTCAGGGATATTTTGTTTCCTCAGGCACCACCATGGGGGACCGTGTCATAAACTCCTCCAAGTCGATAAAAACCATATATAGGTCTTTCCATTTTTCACCATACTTATCCATCATTTGTCTTAGTGCGAAGATTGGGTCGATTGTGGATTTGCCGGCCACAAATCAATTGGTTAGCCGGTATTTCCACCTCGTTTTTCAGCCTTGTAACTAAGATCCTTTCCATAAGCTTCAAGGACTGGCAAGTTAGCTTGATACCTCTGTAATTGCCATAGTCCTGAGGTCTCCTTTGCCTTTAAATAAAAGTATAATCGTGCTTGCTCTCCATTGATTAATATCTTGTTAAGGAGGTTCGTCATGGTGGTGACTCCTTCTTACGACATCCGAGCAATGCTTCCATAGGTATTCCATCTGGGCCATTTGCTTTTCCTTTTTGCATCTTGTTCATTTGTGTCCTAACTTCATCCTCCTGAAAGAGTTCGACCATACTTATATATGGCTCAATTTTGAAAAGGGAATCCCTGTCATTTGCAATATTCCTTAAAATATCCTTTCCACCTTTCCATCACTTCTTTCGGCTTGAATAAGGTTTGACCCTTGACTATTTTAAGAACTTAGACATCGCGACTTTTCTTCTCCCTTATCTTGGCTACGCTCCAATTACAATTATTTTAGCTCTAGCTATCATACAAAGGGTTTCGTCTAGTTCTTCTCGAAAATCATTATGTTACTTATCTGAGCATCGTTTACGGAGCATAACCGGACACTACATTAAACATTTAACCATCATGCAAAGTTTCAACATTATAAGTCTGCCAGGTTTTCTTTGTACCTCAATCTCTTTATCTTGTAGCAAGCTGTAATAATTGCCACGCCATTCTTATGCGTTTCTATGACATTAAAGTAAAGTTTGTAGCCTTCATCTATCATCCTCGCTTTTCCTCCTTTCCGTCTTGTTTCTTGTATACTTTCTATATCAAACCCTCGCATGCTGAGGATGTTAGAAACTTATCGGCATTTTGCAGTCATCGTTCCGACCGAGAAATTTCTTTCCGAATTGGTACCCACTCTCAATTTTGTCTTTAACAAACTAGTTTTTTTAGCTACATCTATTTACTAAAGATGTAGGACCTTCGTAAAATCTTCACCTGATACGGGCGCCTATCATGAGCGTTGTTTTAGAATAACAGCCTAGCGCTTTTATTACATTATTCTGAAACTTAGAGAATTTTAATAAGGGCTGAGACTCGGCTCTTTAGGTCTGACAGCCTTGTTGACACTGTGAAATATCTTTAATCTTTTTAAAAAATGCCTTTGGAATTAAACCCTCAAGCTCATACCCACTACGCCGCTTCCATTACATAAATAATCAAATTGAGATTTTACGTTCAAACTCAGCGCCCTTAAATGTTATATTAATTATTAGTCTTTTCATTAGTGATTATAAGAAAACTATATGCTGACTTAGATTGCCTATATAAAAAGGACTTTAAAGTGTTTACTAAAATTTGAATATAATTTAGTAAAAAATTTAAAATAAATATAAACTCTTAAATACTGTTCTTTATGTAAATTTCATTCCTACAAGATTCGTCAATATTTGCCAAAGTAACTGGTTGGTCATCATTCATAGAGATTATCATATGGTTTATTCTGATGAAGATTCAAACGTTCTAATTCTCCCCAAATGCGCTCAAGGTAATTAAAAATAAGCAAAAAAAGTTATTTTAGATTAATTACTAAATTTTAACATTTGACTTGCATATTATCTATACGATTATAAAAAATATTTTATTATTATTTATGGTTATAAATGTGTATGGATTTTTTGCATAGTTAATAAAATTATAACAATTCAATCATCCATTATTTTTAATTATATATTTAATTTATTGGTTAGATGTAGATGGAAATATTGAAGATGATCATGCATCTTGGCTAGAGGAAATTGGTTTTAAAACAATTGTTGACAACTACAAAGGTACACAAAATTTGTGATCCCTATTCCTAATCCCTATTTTAGCTGGCAAGTTAGTTAATGAAGCATTATTATGCAAGGAAACATTAGAGCATTCTTTGACTAAACAACAAGTTAGAGTCATTCGCAAACGTGTGGCAGCTCTAAATTGGGACACTGTGAGAAGAAATAAAGAAAAATATCATCCAAAATTACTACCACTTTGGACAACTTTGTCATCAAATGATCAACCAAATGTAATATGAAAAGCTTAAATCTTGATTTATCAATTATTTTTTTAGAATTAATCCTTGTTTACTTTAATAGTTTCTTCATTTTGTAGTTTATTGGTTTATATACTTATAATAATTTTAAACCCTAAAACATAGTTTGTAAATTTGTAACTATTTTATGATTATTTTTTTTGTAAAACTTAAATTAGCACCATTTATAGTCAATATTTATAACACATATTATTGTTATAAATTTGTCTTTCATAAGCATATATCCTATGAAGTTCCATAAAATATTTTGATATGCTGAATTAAGAAAACATAACTAAGCCAATGGCCTATTAACATTTTACACACGCATAAAACTAACATCTATATGTAATTTTACAGTCTACACGACTAAAAAGGGATGAGCTACATTTATGGTATTACACCCGCCCCCCCCTCCCTTTAATTTTATAATTCTTCTTACTATATAATAAAACTTCACTTGCCTCATGAATAAAATAACTTTATGGTACTTTAAAACAAATGACATATATACATCAAATAACCTTTTCAATCACTAGAGATACAAAGCTTCTTCTTTGTTCTAGTTTAATTTCAATCAAATAGCTGTTAAGGGGAGGGGGGAATTAGTATATAGCACTCAGACTACTTCCTCTAATTTACTACCAAAAAGCTAATTTTGTGGAATTTTATATTAATTTTTGTGACAAAAAAAATTAATTGGACAAATTGAAAATATTAATGGAATAACATAAGTTTTATGTGTTTAATTTTTCTTTATGCAGAAACAAAACAAATTTATTTATTTATGATAAATTTAATAATGTATTAATATGAGATTAAGTTGATAATGATGAGAATATGCTAATAAAAAACCGAGGAGATAAAAAATTATATTGAGGGGCCAGAGAGGGGCGGATTTACAAAAAAAGTATCTAAAATAGCTATAATATAGAAAAACTGATATTAATATGCAGATAATGTATGTATAAATAAAGCTATAATGATTGAACGATTTCTCTAGAAAGTTCTAGGGGTCGTGGCCCCCTCAGGGGTGAGGATAGATAGAAGGGCCGCCCACAGACATAGATTGGCTCGGGAGGTAGCCGAAGATATATTTTGCAATCCTACCCCATCAGCTTATAACGATATTTTGGCATCATCAACTAACAAAGGTAGTACACTACACGTATTTTGATTTAAGCCCGAAAATCATAAAATAATAATACATAGACTGACGAATAGCTATGGGCGTAGCCAAGGGGAGGGGGGCAGGGAAGGGCAGTGCTGCCCTAAATCCAAATATTTGTAGAAATTTATTAAAATTATGGGGTAAATTTCAAAAAATGTTAATTTTGCCCCTCCCTAAATCATTATTTCCTCCCTCTAATCTCAATGCTGGCTACGGCCATGGTCATATTATATGGAAAGGTATTCCTTTAACATTCTTATTATATTATTTCTCTTCCACGTAACTTTGCAATTTTTTCGTTTTACAGTTTTGGGCCTATTGAAAAAATAAATATTAAGGCAAAAAGCAGCTGTTCGCCCCTGTCTATTTTATGAGTCTATGGCGACGCCCCTTCTGTTTTCTTAAGGGGGGTGCAAGGGAGATAAGAAATCCCCCGCCCCTTTTACCCCCCCCCCCTACCGTCTGTGTGAATGATTGACGTGTGTGTTGTGTAGGTGTCGTCCCGCTCAGCTTTTCCCCCAAACTCGATCTCGTGCTCGACGTCGAAACGCCGTCTCCCATCTTCGGTCTCATCGCGCCGTCGTCAGCTGATCACTCCTTGTCAACATCGGCTGATGTTTTGCGACCAGCTGATCCACCTACGCGGTACGAAGACTTGAGCCCGCGTGACTTGGAGGGCGTTCGTCGATTGGCCCTCATCGAGTTGACCGCCATCTTGGATGGGCTGGGTCTACGGATGGCTCGATCAGCTGTGCTTCCGTCAGCTGATGTCGAGTGTCATGTGACGCCCGATTTGGAGGCTTGCGTGGAGAGGGATCGAAAATTTGACCCCGCCCGCAACACTCCCCTTATCTTCGAATCGGTAATTTTAATTTTAAAATTAGCGAAAATTTAGTTATAATTTAGGAATTTTGTATAAAAAGTCTAGATACTAAATTATTTTTAATTTAATAAGTTAAAATGTGCTTAAGATCTCTAATTTTCTCGAAATTTTTTGCTAAACATTTTAATGAACTTTATATTTTAACTAATTTTTCTTAATGATGCTTTTTTGACTCTTTCAGATGATAAGGTATTTGGAGAAACACGGACTCAAAGAAGAAGGGATTCTAAGGGTTCCCGGTTCTCTGTATCGGATTAAGGTCAGTAGTTTAAATCCATTCTTCCAACTACATCATATATCGCCAATAAAAATTTACAATTCTGTCGTTCAAAAGCAACCACCATTTTCTATCTTCATTGGTCCCACAGTAGTCGTGGGTTTTGTTTTAATGAGTTTTTTCCATCTTGACCGGGTAAGGGGGTCTAGAGTTGTTTAATTGCTAACTTTCTTCAACTCCAGCTACCATCTGCTCCAGTTTCTGCTCGGCCCTCGAGCATTTTTATATGCTACTGTTCCGCCTAGTGCACCGAACAGCGAGCACAGATTGTGCTAACGCCCCTATTAAGCAACTCAGTATGCGTGCTCGCGTCTGGAGTTTGAAGCAAGTTAGCAATTTAACAACCTCTAGGGGGTCACGTCTTGATCAATCTTCTTAGATTTTATAACTTTGTCCACGTGCCCCTTTTGTCACGTGACACACGAGGAGGTCGTCCTCTCCCTCTCTTCCCCGGTACCTTCTAGTACTTTTCGAGACTTACATCATTACCTCGTCCCTCCCTTCTTAGTATAAGCCCCTACCCTCGAATTTGCCTTGTTCACTCTATTTAAAAATTAGATAATAATTTACAGCCCTAAGATGAGTTTAATGTTGACTAAAACCAAAGGTCGACCAAAATAAAACCCAGCCGTTTTTACGACACTACCTTTTACTGAGAATCCAAAGGGGGAGGGGGGGGAGTAAGTTCAGTTATGCCTCCCCCCCCCCTCTGTTGGGTATCAAACTCGTTACTAGACATACAATTAAAAAAATGTTTTTGTGGGGGGGGGGGGTGCCCTGACAAAATTTAGGATTTTTTTTTTAATTTACTCTCACCCCCCCCCCCCACCCCCGTTGGTCTATGCTATGTTGAAAATCGTTTAAATTTGTAAAAACCTCTTTTTGCTAATACACGAATGACCTGGTATGTTGAAGCAAGCGCTAATACTATTCATAGTCCACATAAACTCACACACCATGCATCATAGATGACCTCCTTTCCTGGGCCTATAAATAAGCTTTTCCTAGCTTTGACCTGATTCCCCCTGGGATTAAAAATTTATGGCCCCCCGGGGGGGGGGGGGCAGGTAGGGGCCTTTGCCCCCCTCCCTTATACTTCACTGAATCTTAAAAAATTGCTATCGTTGCCCCCCCCCCGACATTATTTTTGAATGCATAAATTAAGCAAAAGTTAAACCTGTTTACTTTGTCGTTTTTGTCACAAAACTTAGGCATGATTACCATAGGCGTAGCCAGGATTGGAATTAGAGGTGGTAAATAATGATTTAGGAAAGGGGTAAATTAATTATTTTGCGAAATTCTAGCCATAATTTTAATAAATTGCAACAAATTTTTGGATCTAAAGCCGGGTTAAGCCCATGATAAATTAGAATGTTATATTAATTGAGGTAAGAAATGGATAGGAATTAATGAATGACCTCGAGGAGAGAGATATTTTTATCATACAATTACACCCACCACAACACAATAAAGATCCCGCTATTGCATAGATTAACCTTAACCTACTTTTTCCTAGACTGGTAGGGGGTTATTATTACCCCCCCCCCTAGCATTAAAATTGTCGATTATTCGATTGTTAGTCATAACAATTAATGGTATTGATTTAAACAATATTACATGGGGGGGGGCAAGGGGGTAGCAGTTAGTTAGAAACTTGCAAATTGACTTTTTCCCAACCCGAACCCGACCCGACCCCAAAGGGATTTAAAATTCTTAACCCGAACCCTGGATCGGGTCACAGGTGCAGGTGTTTATTATCAATGCCCTTTTTCGGTATAATGAGGGTTTAACTTAACTTTACCTCGAACATCTAATATAATGAAGGAAATATCTGTTTGTGATATAAAAATGCGAACCATTAAACCTTTCTGAAATTGAAATATGAAAATGGAAAGGAAGTAAGATCCATATAATAAAATGAACGTTTATAGCGCCACCTACGATTTAATTTATTTAATTAATTTGGCAACGCTACTTAATTAATACGATTTGAAGAAATGATTAAAAATGCTACAATATAATGGTTATAATATAAATGAATGTTGCCAATATAATTATCGTCACGGAATATAGAGAAAAAAATCTACTTCTAAATCTTTTCAAGATGGTGCTCATTTTTAGCAACAGTTGAGCTGGGAAAACATGGGCGTAACCCGGATAAAAATTTAAATTGGTTCAAAATGATTTGTTTATTCAAACTTTATATTTTAGCCATAAATGTATATTTCATTTTAAAGATGTTTTTGGACTTTTAAAGTATGGACGCGCATGGTTCAATAATATTTTATATTTGGTACATCAATGTGTTGTATATGCGAATATCTATAAGAAGAATTATTTAGTTTAATATAACTTTTATTTGTCTAACATTTTCTACAGATTATTGCTATAATTATATGTTTTAATATTGTAAGCCGCAGCCGAGTTGGTAGAAACCATATTTCATTATTTTAATTATTCTTTTGTCTACATAAATCCCTACCCCTGGCCCTATTATTTAATAATGATTCTTCTTATCCTATTTTGTTCTCGATCATATTAAACTTCTTATATACTATTTTTCCTTATATATTTGATATATATAAATGATGATAGGCTTTGGTTAGTGGAATGAACGAGAGTGGTGGGAGGGAAGACTTGTTGACAAAACTCGAAAAGATGGATTGCAACCCTAATGATGTGGGGGCCATGTTGAAAATGTTTTTGAGACAATTGCCCAACCCCCTCCTAACCCGAAAACACATACTCAATTTTGCCAACGTGTCAAGTGATTACTTTTAATTTTGCATAAAACACGCACATAGTTCTTCTGCTTTATTTTACACATGGGCCCCTCCCTATCTAAGGGCTTGTCTTAATAACGGATTCAGATTGAAATCGCGCGAATTTATCTTTGTCTAAATATCCTTTTTCAATTTGCATGGGTCAAACTCCCTTGTAGTAATTATTAATATTTATTTTTTTATATTAAAAACATTTTTTTGTTTAATTAAACTGTTGAGATTAAATCTAAACTTTGCTGATACCTAAAAAGTAAAAACATACATCATATAAACTTAGGAAATATTTGGCATTTTACAAAATCGCTGTTATGTTATGCGTCTGAAATTTAAATCTGCTGTAAATTCGAAGTTAAGACACGGTTAGGTTATAACCCGTACGTCGATTTTTGCTTCGCAGCAAAATCCGATATTAAGACAGGCCCTAAAAGATCGAAATTCTTTTGTGTTAGAACTTTAAATATGTGATTAAAATTGGGCTAGGCATTGATTTTGGAAAAATGGCTGTTGATACACTCGGACCAAAAGGTAAACGCTTAAAAGCAAGTAAACCTTGAGACTTTATTATAGTATCAGTTTTGCAAAATTTTAGTCGATATCGAGTTTTAATTTTTGTGATCATTGGATTTTATGGAATTGGGGGGGGGGGGCACGCGCTCCTCTGTGCCACCCCTTGATTAAGTTCACCTATATCTTATAAATATTTTCGTAGAAATAAATGACCCCAAGGCTCAATTCCAAGCACTCAATTATCTCGTCATCCTGCTACCCATCGTTTACAACCAAACCCTAAAGGTTAGTATTCACTAGTGTTGTAAAAACGGTTGGATTTCGTTTGCTCAATGACCTTTGCTTTTACTAAGATTCACGGTCAAGCCTGGTCTCTCTTTCAAATTTCGACCAAGCCTAGAGGTCGACTATGAAAATAGAGACCATGAATCTTGGGTTAGGTTTAGTCGACTACCGAAGGTCGACCAAACAAAACCTAACCGTTTACAACACTAGCTATTCACCGCAGACTAATAATAACCCGATAGAGACAGACTCGCGAACAGCTCATGATATTCGTTATTAGTGAGTAAGGATGTAGGCCGCCATCTTTGAGGAATGCATTAACATCGAACTAAGCGCTATTTATATTTTTGTTGCATATTAATTAAATGTGTCAAACTTACGTAGATATGTCAGAGATCGGATTTGATTAAATGTTTCTGCCCGAACCCCGCCCGGTGCAATTTTTAAACTAAGCCCGCTCGACCCCCCCCCCCCCCCGCCTGAACCCTTCTAATTGTCCGCTCGGTCATGCCCGAATCAATAGAGCTGTCAGAACTTCCCGGCCTGAAATTAAAATTCCTTAAATTTTTACCATAAATTTAACTCGCAAAAATAAAAAATTTAATATGGATTTTTTATTTTGGGCAAGAACTCCGATTAATACCTATTATACGTAATCAAAAAGGTGACAAAATAATGTATCAAAACGAAATAATACACTTTGTAAAAAATCATCTCATTAAACCTGAAGCGCCTTAATTTTTTTACAATGCCCAAAGTCTTAATTTACAATAGTTGTCCGGGTCGGGCTTTCCTGGCCTCTGACACGGGCGTAGTTAGGGGGAGAGGGGGGCAGGGAGGGGCGGCTGCCCCTCTCTAAATCCTAAAAATGTTGAAATTTATTAAGATTATGGCTAAAATTTAAAAAAATTATAATTTTGCCCCTCCCTTAATGATTATTGCCCCCATCTAATCTCAATGCTGGCTACGCCCACATGGTCTCTGTATGTGTCTTATTAATTATTAAGGCAAAAATCAGTTGTTCACCCCCATGTATCGAATTTGTTATTTCGTGTGTATTTGTTTGAAAATAAATTTCACTTTCCCCTTTTTCTTTAAGATCCTAATTCGTTTCCTGTGTCACGTGGTAAGTTATCGAGACATAAACAAGATGTCTGCCGAAAATGTGGCCACAATTTTGGCGCCAAACCTATTTCCCCGCCAATTTATGGTGACCAATCAGAATGGGGCCAGCTGTAGTCACGTGGATCAAGCGCGGGAATGCGCGGTCGTGATAAAACTACTCTTGGAACACAACGAACGCCTTTGGAATGTAAAAATTTGGAGATATAAATTTTAAAAATTTGCACAATGTATTAATTTTTTATAAGAAATATTGTTTTTAAAGTTTTTCTAATATTAGGTAGCGTTTTAATTTCTGATCCCTTATTATATTATTTTAAGTTTAGCAGATTGAAATGTACATACATCCGATGCAAAACTTTTTGATTCCTGTTATTTATTATCTGTATTTGCCTTAAAATACTAAAGATAAAAAGTTTGTTATATAATAATTTATATTTCTTCTCTCTTTACCTTCAAAACTTTTGCATTAATGTCAACCTTTTTTCCTTTATTAGAAATGGAAGTAATAAATTTAGATAAAATAGCAAGATTTTATTTATTCTAAATGTGTTTTTCAACTAAACTTTAGGTTCCGGCTCAACTAATCTCTCAATTACGAGTGATAAACGATACCAAAGCTGCCAAACGCAAATCAGTAAGCTTATTTTAAAAAAATTATAATTTAAGACAATTTTTGACGGTTTTATTTCGATTTTACACTTGTAATAGTTTGAAATAAAAGTTTTATGCTAAAAAAATTTTTTTAATAATAATGGTGCTTGAACTTTAGTTATTTGTTAATAAAAGATTTATATCATTATGATAGTTTAAAATACTACAATTTGTTAAGTTATAAATATAACAAGAGGGCGGACATAAGTGATATATCCTCGTCTCATTTCCCTCTTTTTAAAGAGGCCAGAAATTTTAAAATAATTTTATATTATATTGTGCAATATTATATCGGGTTTTGAGTGGCTTTTCTTATTAATTTTTTATTTTCAACGGTATTTAATTTTTTTTGAACCCAAACGATTTTTAACTCTAATTTTTCTTTTGGTTAATTTTGTAGAAAGTGGTCAATGAAGTTCAACCCTATACCAATGGCAAGAATTCATTCTCTCTCCCAAATCAAGTTATAATCTAAAAACTATTGTTTTTTTTCAAATATTGAGATACAAAAATATAATTTTGATATTTTTTGTTTAATAAATTATACAATTTAATAACGACATTTGGCCCCCAAGCTTTAAAATTTGTTGTAAAAAAATATGCAAACAAATTTCTTCTCTATCCTATGATAATCGTAATTTTTTTATAAGACAGAAATTGGCATTAATATTTGTAAATAAATAATTCATTAGCTATATCGGAATGTTTTCTAAATATTTAAATATAAATAAATTTCTTTTCAAACGCTCATAAGATATTTTAGTAGTTTTTTTGTTTACTTGGGGGTTTAGACTTTGATTGATCTAGAGATTATAACGTACTTGGTAGGCCAAAATCCGAAAATAATTACAGCATCTTTAAATCATGCCACAACTACTGCCGATATAATAGAAAGGTGCAAAAAGTTTTTTCAGATGGATCCATCTCGCCATTTACAATTATACGAAGAGGGTGGAAATATATGTAAAAATAGACTACATTTCCTTTGATTTTATTAGTAATGAATGAGCATGATTTTATTTAATGTTTTGTTCAGATTTTGTAAATTTTTTATTATTTTGTACTCAAATATTAGAAAGTTCTAGAGACGCGAGAGGTTGCTGTAGATTTGGAATAGATAACTAAACTTGAATATTATTTCACATTGTTTTACTAAAGATTTACCTTTGTTTTTTGGATCCTTTTTCCGCTAAAATATTTTTTAAATCATTGGTTTTTATTTATGATTAACTTATTTACATATGCTTCAGGTGAAAGGTCCCTGGGAACGGGGAATAATTTGAGACAAGTTATCAGTGAAAATCCCAAATGTCATCTTATATTGAAGGAAAAACCCGTTAGCTAAATTCGATTATAAATTACGACACTTGCCAACTCGCCAATAAACATACACATACCAAATTGACCTTTAATGTATTGACGAAAAATAACTATTACATCACCAAAATATACACCCTCTCTAAGGTATTTTTTTGTACCTCCACTTAAAAATGCAACACTTATATATCTTAACATTTATAAAATGTTTTAAGAACACACACAACCTAAACCATTTTAATATTACAACATCTAGAAAATATTTATTTATTGTTCCTAATCCTATATTAATATATATATATATGCATCTAAAGTTTTTATATTAGTATTGATGTTAAATTCATAAATTAAATAACATTTTTAGTTATTTAAGCCACAGTGATGGTTGGTGATGGGCGCGCCGAGGGGTGTGTTATAATGATATTAAGGTGTGCATAAAATAGCCAAACACACAATGATAATCTCATTTTATTTTGAAGACATTCGATGAGGGTGTGTAGCGAACCGACCAGTACAATATTATTTTTTCATAGAGGCTCTGATGTACCATATATGCTTATGGTCAATAAATGTAGTATTCTTAACTACAATGTAGTATATCAACTACTCAGAAATCGCTGAAGCTTTTTATTAATATGCAAAATCAACTAAAACATGTGATGATGAAAAGACGTATATATTCCACTAGGAACAACGAACTTAAACGTATATATAAATACAAAGTATAAATCTATGATATTACATTTCTCCCTATTTTAAAAGTTAAATTCATCGTGGAATCGTACCGGTGGTTTTGATATTCTTGTTGAACGTCGCAATATAGGGGGACTTTCAACTCCTTCTATGTTTTGTTCCAAACCTGTTGTCGCAGTCTCTAAACTTGGCATAAACTGGGATCGCAGCCTAAACTTCATTTGATCAGCATGTTTTCTTTTGATTCCACCGTCTGTCCGGACATATAAACCCTTATGTTCTTCCCATACAAAACCTGCTTTTGCATCATCACTGAAACATACTGCAAAGCTAGTATCTAACAAAATTAACCACTTTAATCCAAAAGGAGCTCTGAGGGTGTTTTATGGCAACGATACAATCGCCCCAAGCACACAGGAAACTTACAACCAGCTTATACTAAAACATCCTCCTTCTTCATCCTCAGATAAATATCCCCACTCTAAATCCAACATATCCTTAGATTCCGCTGAGGTCGCCGAAGCCATTAACTCATTTCCCCTAGATTCTGCAGCTGGCCTAGACGGAATCCGCCCTATATATCTCCAAGATTTACTTAAAATGAATAACCTTAACTCAACATGCCTCTTAAAGGCCATAACATCTTTATGCAACCTTATTGTTAATGGGAACATACCTTATGAAATAATACCTATTCTGTTTGGCGCCAAATTGATAGCGATTAAAAAGCCAGATAATTCCCTAAGACCTATCGCTATTGGCGGAGTATTTAGGAGGATTATTTCGAAAATAATATGCAATAAAATTAAACCGATTCTTTCCATCAACCTAAGTCCACACCAATTAGGTTTTGGAATAAAGGGAGGCTGCGAAGCTGCTAGTCATGCCGCTAGGCTAGCCCTCGAATTCATACCATCGGACCATTGCATGGTCAAATTAGACTTCGCTAACGCTTTCAATTGCATTCGTAGAGACGTCCTTATTAAAAATTTTCTCGAGGATTTTCCAGAGTTCCATAACTACATCCAATTAAGTTATGGCTCAACATCCTTTTTAAGATTTGGGGATTTTACAGTTAAATCAACTGAAGGTATCCAACAGGGTGACCCATTGGGTCCGCCATTATTTTGCTTAGGTATTCAAAGTTTAGTAGAAAAAATATCCCACGAATGCGACCTATCATTAAATATATGGTACTTGGACGATGCCACCCTTTGTGGCCATCCTCGCGAAGTTTTTAAAGCTATCAAAATTATAAAAGAATTCGAACCAATTTTAAAACTTAGACTAAATGAGACCAAATGTGAGATCTTTCAACCCCCTGACTACACATTATATCCCCACGTTACCCCTTTTTTAGCAATCAAGAAAGACGCTATGTGCCACCTTGGATCGCCCATAGGCGGTAGAGTTGGACTCGCTACTTATTTGGAGAAAAATCTCTCTATTTTAAAGTCAAAATTAGATCTCTTAAAGTGTCTGCCTTCACACCACGCTTTTTACATAATAAAAAACTATTTTAATATTTCAAAGATTCAGCACTGTTTTCGCTCTTCAAGTGCTTTTTTACACTCGGAAATTTTAAACCTCTTCGAACAAAATATTAAATCTATTTTACAATCTATTTTAAATATTAAATTCAATACTCATAGCTGGTTACAAGCTTCCCTACCAACCAAATCGGGTGGTTTAGGGATTCGCTCACCGGCCTCAATATCTCTAGTCTCCTTTATTTCATCTTATAAATCCGTACAAGATACCATTTTTAAGTTGTATCCGGTTAAAGAAGACCCGCTTCTACCCATTGCTTTAGCTACTTGGGAAAACAACACCAATCCCGAAACACCTTTGCCACAAACCTCACGGCAAAGAGATTGGGATGCCGGACTTGTGTTGCACTCCGTTGATTATCTAATTTCGAGTAGCGATGCAAGTCAGTGTTCTAATTTAAGGTCGTTTTTGTTTGATGGCTCAGGTCACGAATGGCTAGAGGCCTACCCAAGCTGTCTCACCGGGATGATGCTGGAGGACTCGGAGCTTTCGTACTCCATAGCACTCCGGCTAGGGGTGAAATTTTCGAAGCCATTTACTTGCCGAAATTGCAGCATACTCGTAGACGAACAAGCCAGGCATCCCTTACACTGCCTGGCAAACAAATTCAAATATGCTAGACACAATAAGGCCAACGCCTTAATTCAAAGTGCCCTGAAGAGAGCAAAGATTCCATCCATCTTGGAGCCATCGGACCCCGCCTTGGAGGGACGTATGCGTCCTGATGGATCTTCTTTAGTCCCATGGAGCAATGGTCTTCACCTTAAATGGGACTTCACATGTATTGACCTATTTGCCCCCTCTAACTGCAACAATGATTCTTTAGCTGTTGCAGAGGGGCGGAAAACCAATAAATACAAAGCCCTATTATCCTCAAATATTTTTATTCCATTGGTTGCTTCGTGTTCAGGCACCTTTGGCAAACAGGCCTTAGCTTTTTTTAAAGAGGTTGGAAGACGTTCTCCCCCGTCTAAACATTCGGTACCCTTTTTAATAAAACAAAGACTTGGTATTCTTATAGCCAAGTACAACTTTAAATCGTTCGCGGATTCTTGGCCAATTTTGGAAGATCCCCTCGATGATGATATATCCGAATAGTGTATTATTTTATTCGGCGCATTTTGCCTTTTATATTTCATGTATTTATATTATATTACTGTCAGTGGATTTTTAACAAATAAACTTTAAAATCGAAAAAAAAAAAAAAAAAAAAAAAAAAAAATAGTTGTTATGGAGTACCCCTCCTTATACCTTATTCATTAATGTGGTTAGAGAACTGCACGGGTGACCCGAGACCCGACCTCGAGTCGGGTTCGGGTAGAAAATTTGAAAATGATTTCGGGTCGGGTCTGGGTAGAAAATTCGAAAATGCTTTCGGGTCGGGTCAAATTTATAGAGTTGGGTCCAAGGTTTATACATTGTAAAAAACACGCGAGACCTATTTTTTTAATTAGTGTTAATTGCTAAGCAAAGAGTGTTTTTAAATATCGAAATGTACAACTAATTTGAATTATTCATTCATTTAATTCTTCCTCTTTTTTTTAATTTTAAAATTCCGAACTCTGAAGTGCTAGCTAATTCTCATCACTAATTCAAACTACATAAATTACTCCTATTTTTAATTTGATTATTAAAAGGTAAATTATTTCAATAAAGTTATATTTTAAATTTTTTTAGTGTTAACCGTGAAGTTTTAGCTAATCCTTATCGTTAATTTAAATTACATCTAATACATATTCAAAAGCCAACTTAAAAGTAGTTATAATTTTATAAATGTTTCATTTTCAAATTTATAATTTTATAATATTTTTTTTATAATAACTAATAATTATTTTTAAGTTTCATATCAAATAAATTTATCTTAAATTGCACTTAAAACATTTGAACAGTCACTATGAATTTCATCATATTTACTATATTTATAATCAGCTATATAATATAATGGTTTCATAATAACAATAAATGGATGTTAAATAGTTGTCTCAAGTCTATAACATATGAGCAGTTACTTGATATTAGGAAACTAAATATGAGTTTTCACCATCCCCTTTAAAGAATACAAATCATCATGGAGAACCTTGTATATAATTTTACATTGTGTTATAGCAGAGGATCTGGAGGAGGTAAGAATTAAAATAGCACTTTTATTTGTCGATTTAATTTTACACACTGCAATTTTCGCGCTCGAAAGTAATTTGTTTCAATAATTTTTCGGGTCGGGTTTGGGTGAAGTTTTTAAAATGTTTTCGGGCGGGTTCGGGTAGAAAATTGGAAAATGATTTCGGGTCCGGATAAGAAATTTGAAAATGATTTCGGGTTCGGGTTGAAAATTAGTGACTTTGCAGTTCTCTAAATGTGGTGATTTAAAAAACAGCACATGTGGTTGTGCTATAAAAATAAAAGCGCTCGCCCCATAGTAATTTTATCTAAGTTAGGACCATAGGAGGGAGGGGACCTTACACTAGGGAAGCGCATCTCTCGCTAGACTGTTTGATGGTGATGGTACTAAGTCTGATTACTTTAACTGCGCAGGTCTTAAATGATGCACTGATAACAACACTAGTCATGGAGGAAAATGGTGGAGGACCTTAACCTTTTTTATTGTAATTTTAAACAGTTTATTGTTTGTTAAACCTAAAAATATAACAAAAACTACAATACAAATATAATGGGATAGGGGTCAAAGTAGCAGAATGATGAAAAAGTAGCAAAAAAATATGACTTTTAGATAATCAATATATTAGAATTAAATCTCGAATTGGGAGGGAATTTGATGTGCATCTAACCCTAACCTAAAATGCTGACCTAAAACACTAACCCTAACTCTCCTGACCAATCTTGATCTTGATCAGTTCTGACGAGTTTTGACCAATTTGGCTGCTTTTTTTCTGCTACTTTGACCGGTTCCCATATAATGTTCTGATATAAAAGACCGAAATGTTTTTTTAAAAGAAGTGATCGCGAATTCAAAAATTGATTTGAAATTATATTTGGCATGAATGGCGAAGTCTTTGTTTTAATTAAAAAAGGCCCAAATTTCCTAAAAAGGTTAAGACTAATTACTAAAAATGCCCAAACACGAAGAGACGAAAAGGATAAAAAAATTAGACCTCAATAAGGCTTTGTATTTTAATTTTTTGCCCCTCGGCAACAAATAGGGAATTACTCTTATAGAATGCTAATGTACAGGCCATTGTTTTCAAGAAGATAACGCAAGTGGTGTCTGATGGTTTTAAGATTGATGGAATATACGCTTTTTTGAGAAAGCCTTGAATTGAAGCATTGACCTTTTAGATTCAAAAGGACTAATATGTGTGAGCCAGTGATAATTTCTTCTTTTATAACCTGTAGATAATTTAAAATTTTAGAAATTGATTGCTATGCAATTTATGGGCTCGTTTTCCGTTGTCCGTCCGTCCGTCCAACATTTATCTTAATTGCTGGTTCAAATCCCGGAGAGGGCAAATTTTTTTTTTAAATAAAATATTGTTCTTGTTAATACCATTGATAATATGACTTTTTGACCGTGTCCTGGCTACTGACCAATGAAAAAAATGACCATTGGCCAAATTGTGAATCGAATTTTTTTTTTCTCGTTTTTTGAGTTGCTGTATTAGGTTAATATTGATAATTACCCTTGGCCCCCCCCTACAAGGGCCTATGCCTTGCTGATGTGGGTCCCTGAGCCCCCCCCCCCCCTGCAAAGGCCTATGTCTTTAATGATGTGGGTTCGAATCCCGGCCAGGGCAAAAAAAATTTTTTTTAATTAATATATTGTTCTTGTTAATACCATTGATAATATGACTTTTGACCGTGTCCTGGCTACTTACCAATAAATAAAATGAACATTGGCCAAAGTGAAAAAAAAATTTCGTTTGATTAACATTGATAAATACCCTTTGCCCTCCATGCCTCTACTGATGTGGGTTGGAATCTCGGCGAGGGCAATTTTTATTTTATTTTTAATTAATATATTGTTCTTTTTAATACCATATTAATAATATGGCTTTTTGACCGTTTTCTGGCTACTGACCAATGAATAAAATGAACATTGGCCAAAGTGAAAAAAAATTCTTTTTTTTTCATCTCTGATGTATTTATATCCTTTTTGACCGTCTCCTGGCTGCTGACCAATGGAAAAAATAACCATTGGCCAAAGTGTATCAAATTTCTATATTTTAAATATAGACTATTTGGCCGTTTGCTGTCTACTGACCAATGGAAAAAATGACCATTGTCCAAAGTAAGATTAAAATCGATTTTTTTTTCTAGATTATAATTATAGGCTAGTTATTTGGCTGTCTGCTGACCATTAGAAAAAATGACCACTGGCCAAAGTGTATATCGCATTTTTTTTCTATATTATAATTATATGTTCTTTGGCCGTCTGACCAATGGAAAAAATGATCAATGGCCAAAGTCTGATTGAAAATTTTTCGTTTTTTTAATATCTTGTTTATACTATACATATGCGCATGATTTGAATAGAGTCTACAGTCATATTTCAAATTATGGGTCGCCTACACCAAATTGTTTAAATTCATACAGTATCAAAAAAACTCTAAATTGAAAGTTGTACGTTTTGGAAGGATGACTATTGGCTTTTACAAGGTTATTCCCTCTATCTCCGCTCCTTTGGTCATTTTTATTAATTTAGAAGTTGATAAATAATAATGAATGAAAGAAAACCTATTCCTCAATAAATAAAGTATTAAATAATTAATCATTTTGCATTTTATACCCCCCCCCCATAGGCATTCTCGCCCCTTCCCACCTTTCTGGCCCATAAATTGCATAGCAAATATGCTACGTTTATACGGAGTATAGATGAGTTACGTTCCCCCTTCCCTCCTGCCCCTCCCCCCTTCCCTTCGCCCCTCCCCTTCGCCCCTTTATATATTTTAATTTATAACGAACAAAGTGAAACTTGTCATAAAATTATAGAATTAAAAGAAAATGATAGTTACGAATTTATATTTATTTTATAATGAGCCAAATTGCACAAAAAGCATGAACATAATATTCGAATAGATATGTAAGGCAACAATTTTTAGAAGGAATATAGTTATGTTAAATAACCTACTTTTTAAAGGATAAAAAATTAAAAATAAATATTGCAATATTAAAACCAAATAGATCTTAATTCAAAAAGCTTAGATAAATTGTCTACAAAAACAATAATATAATTGGGGCTCGGTCGAAAAATTTAAAGCTAACCACTGGTCACATTATCTGGTGAATTTGCGAAAGCAAAATAAGTTTTTTACAGAAACATAAGTCCACAGCCTTTAAAACCCGTATACGTTTCGAGAGCATTTATTAAAATATTACAAGTTGGACAGGACGGACGGACAACCAAAAACGAGCCCATAAAATGCGTAGCAATTAATGATAAAATTGCGAAGTGGTGACAATCGTGTTAGTAAATACAGTCCGCGAATATATTCATGTAGATTAAAGTTTCACCTATCGCTATAGGTCCATTCTTTTATTTTTTTACGTCACCCTTATACTCAAATTTATACGCGTTTGCGTAAACCCCTTCCTTCTCCTTATCGAAATTCGTCCCACGATGTCTAGTAAACGGAGTACATTAGAGTTCATACTGCATACGCGATGTTTACTAACACATATCTCTCTTAGAGGTGTGCACGGATCAAATTTTTTTGATCCAATCCGAGGGGTTTTTGAAAAATTTTATCTATTCGATCCGATCCGAGTTTTTTAAAATCTAAATTCGATCCGATCCGAGTTTTGTATCTAAATCCGATCCGATCCGAAATTTTTAAATTAAAATTTTACGAACAGAACTTTTTATTGATGATTAAATTCAAAATACATAAAAATAAGGTATAGCAATTTTAATAGATTCGAAATAAATATAAAATTTTATCTCATTCCATATTATCATATAAAAATAATAAAGAATCTAAATTTTCTGGTTTAATTCGCGTTCTTCTTTCTTCTAATGTTCTTCCAGCCACCGAGAAATTTCTTTCCGAAGTGGTAGAGGTAGCAGGTATAGCTAAAACTTTATTTGCCAGCTTATAAAGCCTAGGCAGGACTGTTAATGGATAAATACTGTTTGATATGAAACCCACCTTTTCAGCAAATCTTTTTTTGAATCATATTTGCAATCTTCATTTCAAAGATAATTATTAAAGGTATACTAAAAATTATTAATTTAATTAATTAGAACTTATTATTGTTTATTTTAAATTTGAAAATCCGATCCGACTAAAAAAAAATGTTGATCAGATCCGATCCGACTTCCAAAATTAAAATGTTGATCCGATCCGAGTTCGGGCGAATCGGATCGGATCGGAGTGATCCGTGCACACCTCTAATCTCTCTCCCTTCACCTACTCTCCTCTCTTTCTCTTCCACACCCGCCTCCTTCATGTGTGCGTAGATAGATATGAGGGCGGGGTTGGAAGTGTAGAGAAAGGGAGAGATTGATGTGTTAGTAAGGACCAATGTTACACGATCCAAATTCTTGTACTGTATAAGCGATCTGACATTCCATTTTCTTATTCGATCCAAAAAATAACGAAGCGCCGATTAGTGTTTTTCGCATTCGGAAAAACATAAATCGTAAGAAATAAACAAAATTTCTTACTCACGTTTTCATATTGTGATTTCGGACTCGCAAGGGCAGGTTTTGTAGGGTTAGGGTTAGGGTTAAGTCATTTTAGGTTCAAGATACATAATTACTTTTTTTGGATCGAATAAGAAAATGGAATGTCAGATCGCTTATACAGTCCAAGAATTTGGATCGTGTAACATTGGCCGTTAGTAAGCGCGTGTGTTGTATGTATTAGAGACCTGCCTATAAAACAACGGGCCGGGCCTGGACGGCCGATATATAACTTAAAGGGCTCGGGCCGGGCCTAGTACTTAAGGCCCCTTAAAAACCCGTTAATAAATTAATTAGATTTAATATAAAAAAGGTGTTTTTATAATGTTCTAATTTAAAATTATTTTATGTATATTAAATTGAGAAGGAAAGTTAAATTTAGCGATCCTAGTTCATAAATTCATCACTATCTCAACCCGCATTATATTTAATTTATACACGTGATCACATGGGCGGAGTAAATTTAAATTAGAGGGGGGCCGTTTAGATAGAGCAGAAAATGTTTTTTTTATTGAGAATTTTTGGATTTGGAGGGGGGCAGCTCCCCATTCTTGTCTACCCATTTATACCCTCAAGCAATCTGAGTGAATTAATTAAATTTTATTTAACATTATTTATATTATTGCTATGAAATTTATGGGCTCTCTTTTGGTTATCCGTCCTGTCCAACTTATAATTGTTCAATATAATTGCCGTGGAAACTTATACGAGTTTTTAATGGCTGTGAACTTATGCTTTTAAAAAAGACTCTTATTTTGCTGACAGCTGATTAGCATTACTTTTTTCGACCTTGTTCAAACTCAAATTCCATTATTGTTTTTGTGCCCGACTGATTACCTTTATTAATGAATATATTTTGACAATTTGTTTAGGTTGTTAATTTATAACGGATGAATGCGAAACTGGCTAAATAATTCCCTGCAAATTAATGCTGACCGTTGCTAACTTCTATTTTATCTGACCCCGGCCAAATGCCAATTATATACTAGCAAATTTAGAATAAAACTCTACAAATTATTTCTTAAGTTACTTTTATCTGTTTTTTCATTTTATATCAATAACTTAATTATTTAAAATGGTAGAAAAGCAAAGAAGCTAAGTAACTTTATTAGAAACTCTAACCTTACTTAGATAAGGGTTTAAAAATTTATTTGGCTTATATGGTTTTTTGTATCCTGAACCTGAAGTGCCACTTGTAAAAAAAATTTTCCCATGTAGGTCTATTCTTAAAAGATAGGAGAACTTGAGTGACCGGGAATTGCCAATTTATTATTTTTACAATATTTTTATTAACATTTTTAACACATACATATTGTTTACCATATCGATAAAAAATTAAACAAAAACAAAATAAAAAAATTTTACGGGCCCGGGCCGGGCTTTATAATTAGCAGGCCGGGCCCGGGCTTTTAATCTAATATTCTGATGAGCCCGGGCCGGGTCCGGGCTTTTAAATTTTTATTAGGGGCGGGCCGACTGACCTAAACAGGCCCGTTGCAAGTCTCTAGTATGTACTCTAATGCAGTGGTTCCTAACCTTTTTATACACGCGGCCCCCCCCCAAATATTTTATAATTTATTTGCGGCCCCCCATTTTTTCATAAAAATTTATATTTGTTATATTATCTATAATATATTGATTTTCTATTATTTTTTCATTTTATTATATAATAAACATAAAACACAAATTTATTATTTTTTAATAGATAATGAAATAATAATAACATAAAAACTTCATAATTAAACTAAAAACAATGTTTAAAATGAAAAATATATGCATTCGGAAATATATTTAATGAGATTTCTGCTGCTGAACATCTTCAGCCAATTTGTTAATTCTTGGTTAAATTGATTGTAATGCTATCCTCATGCAGGAATCTAGTCGCAATCGATTGCGTTTTTTAGTTTTTAATCCACCATAGTTGAGAAGCCTTTTTCACATAAATATGTACTAGCGAGCGAAAGGCAGCAAATTTTGAATTGCTGCTGAAAATAATGGAGGATATTCTGCACGAATTTGTATCCAAAATTGCGGCAAACTTTTAGTTTTAAAAAAAGATTTTAAATTACAATCATTTATTAATTCTAATAATGAATCATAAGGCAACGAGTTCGAATCACCTGGTGAGTATTTTGTCTAAAGCTTTTCTGAATATTTTTATTTTATTCTAAAAAAATTTGGCGGCCCCCCGCCAAACTTCTCGCGAGACCCCCAGGTTAAGAATCACTGCTCTAATGTACTTCTTTTACCAGACATAGTGGGACGAATTTTGATAAGGGGAAGGGGTTCACAAAAACGCGAATAAATTTAAATATAGAGGTGTAACAAAAAATATAAATTAATGGACCTATAGATGAAACTTTAATCTACATGAATATATTACTATTTTTCACTAAACATAAAAAATACCATGGCAATATAGCCTCAAAGGCTTTAAAAGGGCATTTTTGGAACCTTTAACCTGGTATATCTTAAAAACTGGTAATTGTAGAAAAAAACTAAAAACAAATTATTTTTCAGCGAAAAATTTTCTATCAGAATTATTGGTCGGATTGCGGGAGGTAATCACAAAGTCAATATTTGTAGAGCTGTGTTATTATTAGTTGGCGCGAAGATATCAATGCAGGTAAAGTCCCAAGCTAGGAACTTACCATCCTCCCAGGGGATCATAGAAGCTCCGTTGGGAAGTAATCTACCTTCTAAAGAAGGATCGGATGGTTCGAGGATGGAAGGAGGGCCGGCCTTTTTTAAAGTCGATCAAATCAAAAAGTGTATCTTTTGATGAAGGGATATTTGTTTAACTTGCAATGGAGTGGGTGATGAGCCCAGATATCTATTTCCTTATTACAATTTTTGCAGGAATATCCTAAGGTAACTTTAATACCTAGGAGGAGATCTATTGCATACGAAACTTCTGGATTTGAAAGCAGAAGTCCTGAGTGTTTACTTGGGATACATTAAAGCCATTCGTGACCAGAGTCGTCGTAAGTGACCTGAGATTAAAATTAGAGATGCACCGATACCACTATTTTATGCCGATACCGATACCAGCCGATACTTAAGATTTTTTTGCCGATACCGATACCATGCCGATACTTATAATAAAAAAAATTTTTATACTAAAAAATATATGCAAATTAAATATTATAAATTAAGTCACATCCAAATTTTGGTAGATCAGTTTGACGATAAAACAATTGTAATTATAATTTATAATATAATATTAATTTATAATAATAAATTTTGTTATTAATTAATTCAAAAGTATTGTGATTAATAGATCAAAAAAGGAATTTAAATTTTATTATGGTACACTTTATATTTTATTAATACATAAATTTATTTTATAAAAAAGTAAATAAACTAATATTGAAAGCCAATCAAATGAAACAATTTTCAAAAAATTTAAAAAGTCCTCTATTTTTTAATGGTAGGAGATACTATAAATATTATTTTTTGAGTTTCATATTGAAAAAGGTATCGGCTTGGTAATTGCCGATACTAGCAAAGTATCGGGCCGATTCTTTTAGCAAGGTATCGGCGCCGATACCATGCCGATACTTGGTATCGGTGCATCTCTAATTAAAATGCTGCACAATATCACAAAGTAGGTAAGCGACGGAGCGCGATACTATACTGGCATCCCAATCTCGTTGTTTGGCCGACTCTGGAAGGCTGGTTCCTGGTATGACGTTCTCATGCCAAGACAATATGGCCAATTCCGTTAAAAAATCATTTGATTGAGAGGTTAATTCAAAAACAAGATCCTTCACAGATTTAAAGGACGAGAGAAAGGCCACAAGGAAAATAGTCAGTGGGGACCTGATTCCTAGGCCCTGGTTGGAAGGGTGGCCTGCAGCCAGCTGGTATTATCAAAAGGGATTCAAAATTTTTTCAAGAAGATCTTCAGAGGTCAGATTTGTTTGGAATCATCTGCCCGAAACAGGCCGATTAAATTTTTTTACTTCATTGCCCGCCCGGGCCCGCCAATCGTTAAAGCTGCCCGAATTGCCCGGCCAGAAATATTAAATTTGCCCGTTAACCCCAAATTTATGAGATCCCAAACAGAGGTCAGATTTGTTTAGATTTTTCTGTCCGAATAGGCTCGGTCCTAACCAAATTGCCCGCCTGAACCTTTCTAAGTGTCCGCTTGGCCATGCCGGAAGAGCTGCCCGGCCCAATTAATTAAATTTACCTGGTAGACCCAAATTTATGCAATTCCTGTGGCATCTTGCCGAATTTAAACGATCTTTAATAAATCAATTAATCAAATTCTATTAAAAAATACACGCAATGCAAATCAACATTGTTGTAATTAATAATAAAATTATATTTATTCTTAATGACATACACGCGCTTTAATGCTGTACATCTCCTACTAACATTTATAAACACATGCACCATTTATCAATCTTCCGATATTGCGTTTGCGATGATTTAGCGATAATACAATGTATGATTACCTCGCTACGTTGATATATATTCATCTTCTTTTTTTTGGTTCGTAATAAATAAATCGATAAAATTGTAACATTTATAGAAACAAGAAATTATATCGGCGGAACATGTTGACGCAAACAAATTAATTAAGAAATAAAATTCTAAAAATTTTCCTTGTAAAACTAATTTCCTCGCGTTCCCTCGGTTCTTGGGGACGCGATATTGGTGTCAGAAAACGTAAATAACACGCCCGCAGTCAAGGAAATCCAAGCAGGTAAAATTCCTCAATATCCTCAAATAATGGGCAAGGGAAAAGAGCAAAGATCATCTGAGAGTACAAGGAAGATTTCTCAATTGTCTGGAAACAAATTCTATGAACGAAAGAAAAATTCCGAAAAAATGGTAAACCATCGGATACCCATCCATTATGACAATAATCATTATCGAAAAACAGATCCTTCCCCTTATTAACCAGGGGACGAAGGAAGAAAAAATTCTTCAATACAATCAAATACAGTAAACAAAATATAAAATGTAACACACTTGAATTATGTACCTACTATAGATTGTTTAAAACATTATTGCTTTAGTTATAACAACTTAAAAAAATATGTTTACGAAAATTATATTGTTAACCTATATTTAACCCCTTATCGCTTTTTCTTTATTATTATCTGACGGTCGGCTCATGATTAATCAGTAATTTTATAATGGAGAGAGAAATGATGATTTGTAAAATGGCAATGTAAAGTATATTTTGAGGGAAATGCCAGAGAATTTGTTAGATATTGACACTACCAAACCGGGTAATAAGGTAATGGTTTCTAAAAAAGTGCCTAAAACCTTGGTTTTTGGGGCACTGAACTCAGTTAATGAGTCAACCTCGGGTCTATGAGGAACGGGATTTTGTTAAAAAACCCGTATCCTTGGTTTCGGTAAGTGGTGTCAATGGGTATAAATTTGGAATTATGGCATTAAAATTAACAACATTAAAGATGCCGATGTCGATAGGCATAAATTAAAATTATGGCATATTAAAATTGATAAGGTAAATCGTTTACATTGTATACCGAGCATAAGCCATTGTTAGCTTTATTTGATAAAATTAATACGGAAATTTTAATTGTCGTCATACCCTAGCTAAATCCTCGACCTCAAATTAAAAAAAAATTATCAAGCCGTGGTCATTTCGATAAAGGGAAAGGTGTGGCATCTTGCCGAATTTGAACGATCTTTAATAAATCCTATTAATTAAGTTCTATTAAAATGTACACGCAATGCAAATTATCCTTGTTGTAATTAATATTAATATTATATTTATTCTTAATGACATACACGCGCTTTGATTTTTGTATAATGCTGTACATCTCCTACTGACATTTATAAACACATGCACCATTTATCAATCTTCCGATATTGCGTTTGCGATGATTTAGCGATAATACAATATATGATTACCTCGCTACGTTGATATAAATTCATTCTTCTTTTTTTGGTTCGTAATAAATAAATCGATAAAGATGTAACATTTATAGAAACAAGAAATTATATCGCGCGCGGAACATGTTATCCCGGACACATTAATTAAGAAATAAAATTCTAAAAGTTTCCCTTGTAAAATAAAACTATTTCCTCGCGTTCCCTCGGTTCTTGGGGACGCGATAATTCTAAAATCTTTTAACCACTATTAAAAAATGGTCACACAATTTTAATGGATATTTGCTAATGCATTTAGGTTAATAAAAAATTATTTAGTAATAAATACTTTGTTGTAGAATATAAAGGAGAAAATTTTTATTTGAAGCAAAAAAGGAATGGTTGTGAATTAATTTGGTAATATAAAAATAAGTAATAGCGTAGATAAGGGAATTTAAAGGACGAAATAAATAGGGCAAAAAAAGAATGATATGGGAATGAATTATTAAAGAAATTATAAATGAGTAATAGCATAGATTGGAGAATAAAAAAGGCGAATTGACCAAATTTTATTTGTTAAAAAATTATGGCATGAAGCCTTTGTTTTAAGTCTAAACCGCACATATGTGTATTGCGAACAATGAAATGGCTACATAAATATAAATATTTCAATCCTTTCCATAAACGTAGCTAAGAAATGGAGTCGGGCAAAGATTTAACTTGGGGGGGGGGGGGCAGCATCGCGATATACAATCTAATAAAAAAGTAACAAGATAATATACTATGATTTTAATTTAACTATGCCCAAATCTTATTTCAAAAGGTATGGGCATCCATAACTTAACAGAATATAATTAGAGTACTGTGCAAAGTCTCCAAAAAAATTCTCCATAAAAACATTTCTGTTAAGTTGGTTAAAAGCATTAGTGAAGTCTAGTTTCACTAGACAGTTGTCGGGGGGGGTAAATTTTGTAGGGTGATCCGGCTTGCATGGCAAGCAGCCTCACATTAACACCAAAGCTTATTGATGAGGTGTTAGGGTATTGGACAATGTTGGTTTAATACGTTTACAAATTATTTAGATATTATCCTGCGGAATACATTCCCAATCGCTATTGGCCTCAGGGAGTTATTAGGTTTTTTTAAAGCTAAAAGTCGAGCTCCAAAAAGAACTGGCCTAATTACTTGGGGGATATTTGCATTGATGATTAAGTTGCAAAGGAGGGTTAAAGAATCAAGTAGAAAACTTGAATTGTTATTCTTTAAATTTATTAGATCTTGCAGGAAGTTAGGTTTTATGCCATCTAGTCCTGCTGCGGAATCAAGGAGAACTGAATTAATAGCTTCACTGATTTCTTGGGAAGATAAAATCAACGAAGAAGGACTGTTTGGGTATTTAAATGCAAGTTGAGAAATGGGATGTAAGATATTAATCTGGTTGAATGAGTCTTGGTTGGCTAAAACCATAGTATGATTATTATAGAACTCATTTAAAGCTCCTTTCAAGTTGTAAGAAATAAGTTTTTTTGAGATTCTATTTGCTTTCTATTGTAAGGATGTGTCTATAATTGATGTTTGTTTAGTTCGTGTGGGATGTGCCCCCTTTCTCCCGTTATATTGTATTATGCACGATAAAAAAAATGTAAAAATAAGATGTTAAGTCAAATCTAAAAATAACCTTAAATGATGAATTACCAAGTAAAATAAAATGACAAATATGCGGCAAAACTAATTTTTGCGCAGATTAACAATAATTTCGTATTCGTTAGGCTCTCTTATGACCCCGAATAATGGTGCTATGCCTCTTCTCCAAAATAGTTTATAACAAAAATTATGTTAGAACTTTCTCCCACAGTGTTTCATGTACTATAACAAAAATTTTATCCAACTTCTGCAATCATTTCATTAATGCGGAACGAGACATCATTAAGTTATTCAAATATTCATCCCTTTGCCAAATTCATGTTCAATTTATTCAATACATAATTTATTCTCAAGTTGTGTAACATATAGGTAATAATATTAAATGAATATAAATTACAAAGAGATATAGCAAACAAAGTCACTGCAAAATTAACTATAATAAATATATATATATATATATATATTTCACTTTTAAAGTAAGTAAAAAATTTGTAATAAAATATCGTGGGGAAGTCATATAAATAAATTTCATATCGATAAAAAACAACAATGTCAAAAATTAAGAGGTAACGATATAGGTAAATGCAACGGGTTAATATTGATGGTTTAAAAGGAATGTTTGTTGTTATATAAAGTATTTTAAGGCGGAGAGAGTAAAAAACTGGTCCAAAAAAATTTCTGAATCAATCAAAGCCACGTGGGCTGTCCTTCCTATTAAAGTACTTGCGAAGGAAGCGTTATTAAAATCGCTAGGACTACAACTTTTTCTACATCCGAAGGTTAACGGATTGGGCAAATTGAAATTAATCTCGTATCTGACAACGTTTGTGGTGGAGGAGCGCAAAGGTTCCATAATATTTTTAACCATCTCCTCGTAAACACACGCCTTAGTCATCGCGTTATCAGCTGTTTTCAACTTTTCACTCCCAGCCACCATCTGCACTAAGGCCGAATGGTAAGGAACGTATTTATCCTGACGACTGCCCACAAGAAGTATATTACTAAAACATCTAAGATCGCCGTTTCCATCCTCACCCCTCATCTCGCATGAGTGGTGAAGTTGGGTAAGGCGATACATAAACGTATTGCGTAAAGATATTTTCAAAGGCGACGATGAGTTTAAGTCGCCACCATCTTTAAGAGCTAATTGAGAAAGGGTTAAGGCTTTGCGCATCCTCTGAACCAACCACATTCCGGCGTTGACGACCGAACTTGAATTATAGAGTAGACCCAGGTGTGGACCAGACAAAGAAATGAAAGTGTGAAGGAGAGAAAGGTGAGATGCGAATCGAGGGTCTCGTATTAAAATTCTCACCAATATAGCACCTAAACTATGAGCCACAAAACTAATGCGAGATGGTTGATGAGTATTAATAGCCTCGAGAATTTGGTCTAGAACAATATCTGCCAAAGCATTCAATCCTAACTCAGCGTCTTCGTTAGAAAGACGCTCAGTTAGTATAAATTCGTAAGAGTTAGGGTCTAAATAGGGTCCAACTCCATCGCCCAAGACGGTTGTGAAATGGTTTAAAACGTCGATGGCTCGCCTAAAAGATGAACGAACGCCTTTTAAGTCATTTTTGTGGCCACCCAAGCCGTGTATACAAACGACCAGATGTAGACCAGGATTAAATGCGGGGCAACGAGGGCTTTTAAAGCAAACAGATAAGCACGCCGAAAGACTGTTTGCTAAATCAATTTTACAATTGGTAGGGGAAGAAAGTGATAGATAAGCTTCACCACTTAACAATTTATAAGTAGGATAGAGTATATCGCGATCAGAGTGTGTCCGATGTGGGGTTACTATACGATCGCCACCAACCTCGTTGGATATTTCCCGGTAACTCATAAGTAAAATGGATTGCTCTGCTCCGTTCGACTGATTATCGGGAGGTGGAATAGGATTATTTCCGTAAGCATAAGTCGAAGCGTATTGTTGACTAATCCTACCCTTTCGTTTATTATAATTCCTCTTACAGTCCAGCATGGGCAAACAGGCACCGAAAAAAGATTTGTTTGAACGAGAAGATTCAAACCTTAATGATATGGGCGGTGGTGTACGGAGTAGCGAAAACCCGTTATCAAAAGTATTAGATCTGGTGAAGGAAGAATTTAGAGAGCTACCGTTAGTATTGAGCCCATTAGTAAATGGCTTGGGCTTTTGTTGAGTGTAACTATTGACCAATAACGAATCGACGTCAAAGTTGCACTTTTGTAACTTAGCGGTAAGTTGCAAGTGCGAAGAAGACGGGTCTCCCTTGATTTCCCGAGTTATAATTTCGTAATAATTGAATCGAGTTAGAGAGCAGTGGTGATTTTCGAGAGGAGATGAGATATTATCGTGGTTATATTTATTATCCATTATACTTTCGTAAATATCAGGAATGGTGGGCAACGTTGCATCTACGTCTAAATTATAAATGCCCAATGGTTCATAAAATTCTGTCATAGCAGGTTTATCGTCGCTCGATCGACGGGGAGAACATTGAGAGTTTGATAATGAGGAGTGGTTAGAGCATTCGGGCAGGGCTTTGTAAAATTTTCTTGAAAACCTGAGAAGCTAATATACATATAAAGTTAAAATACAATATATGAGTTTATGATTAAAAATAGTTAAAGGAGGGTATGCTTTCTATAAGGTCTTAGCCAAACATGTTTAAGCAATTTATAAGCCTATGATTCAAATAATGATTAGTACATATTTAAATTTACTTTGTCTAAATAATATTGTGACATCAAGAGTTGATTGGTGGCGGTATTAGATTCAAGAATAAAAGTTTGGAAATTGTGCCACAAATTTATACTTTGAGCCGATAAATATCCTAAGACGTAGGCAGCATATCGCATAAAATCGTCTGCGTTTTCGTCCATCATTTGCAATTGAGTATTAAAGTTGGAAAGTAATTGTATAACTTCTGAGCTAACTATACATCATACATAAAAGTAAGTAAATTATATATTTATAATCTTATTATAGGCTAGAATTCAATTGAACAAAAGCCTTCGATTCTTATATTTCTTTATAAAATTCTAATTTTACACAAGGATATGAGATATGGGAAAAACACCAAGTAAAGACAAACTATTTTAAAGCAAAAGACCTGTTTAAAGATATCGACAATTAAATAAGCACCTACAAATAATAATAAAATTTATAAATTTGCAATAAAAATGTGACCTGCATTTTCAGACTTATTTTTAGTAGACATTGAAATATGCTTGAAATTTGAATAATTTGTATTTAAACCGAATATAGCCGATGCTAAGGTATAAACGAGTTGTTTAAGAATGGCTTTGGGTTTGGTCAAATTAACTTGTTCGCTTATTACATACATTTTTCCATTCTAAATTTATAAAAATCAAAATATATATATAAAAAATAATATCTATCGCTGAATAGTGAAAATTTAAGACTTTTGAAATTGAATGATATTTATAAACATATAAACTCGTTCATACATATAAACGTAGCACGTTTGCTATGCAAGGGGGAAGTGGCGTTATAAAGCAACAAGCTAGACAAGTTGCCAAAAAAATTTATATTTAAAGGTAATCGAATTCGGGCCCAGGAGCAACTAAAAACATATTAAGTTGGACAGGAGAATTAAAAGCGAGCCTATAAATTGCATAGCAATTAAAGTAAATTTCTAATATTTATTTAGAAAACCTGAAGCTTACATCAACTTCTTTTTAACGGTTTGAAAAAATGATTATTATTATAGATATAAAGATGGTGAAGGGATGATATAACAAAAACAGCCAAGCAAACTATTTAACTAATCAAACAAAAATTTGCTGCATGTTATGTTGCAAAAATCAAAATTGTAAAATGACTAGGCTTTATGTTTGCTGCTAAATAAAGATAAGTCCTGCCCATCTTATTTTTCTTAACAGGAAAACTAGGTAAAATGGTGAAAGGTTTGAAGCATGCCTATATGAAAAATTTGTTTTTATGCCAAGATATTGTGTGAAATTAGAGAAAAATCATTAGCTTATACTAGATAGTTTTTTTTTTAAGATAAAATTTGTTTATTGATATTTGATATATATTTAAACATAATATTAAATGGTACAAATATATAATAATGATATTAAAAAAAACATTATATGAGTAATATGTTTTCATCTTCCTCTTTTAGAAGAGGCCAGGAATCCAAAAAAGATTTGAAATTAAATTTTGCAATTAAGATGGCTATTGATTGTTTTAATAAAAATGCGGGGGAATATTTGGAGGGAGGGGATCGCCTGCCTATTTCTTTGAATAAAGCCAACGCCATTTTTCCATAGTGAACAGGAGGAAACTATTGGGATAAAAATACTAGAGTCCAAAAGAGCCTTGTATTTTTGGAGCTTGCGTTCTTCGGCGAGGGCCATGGGGTCATAATTAAGATTAGAGGGGGCAAATAGGTGTATGCATGTAAAATCCCACTTTAAAAGGAGACCATTTCCCATGGGACTAGCGATGAACCGTCAGGACGCATTCGACCTTCAAGGGCAGGATCTGAAGGTTCAAGTATAGATGGAATTTGGGCCTTAAGGGCTGACTGGATAATAGAATTAATTTTAGAGTGTCGCAAGTGTCTAAATTTATTAAGTCTGCAGTGTAACGGGTGGCGTGCTTCTTCATCCACAGGCAGGTTGCAATTTTTACAGGCATATGCCTTTGTGTATTTTATTCCAAGGCGTAGTGCTACATTGTAGGATAGCTCGCAATCCTCTAACATCATATTGGAAAACCTGCTAGGAAAAGCCTCTAGCCATTCATGTCCAGATTTATCAAACACCAAAGATCTAAGGTTGTAATGTTGTTTGGTATCGCAGCTCGAAAGGAGATAAGCAACGGAGCGCGAAACCAAACATGCATCCTAATCCTTGTGATTTGGTGTATGTGGTGGTGAGCTTTCTGGTAGAACATTTAAATTCCAAAGGGATAGGGCCTGTATAAATGTTTCATCAAGGGGGTATGAGATTAGTTTGGCGACGATGGATTTTGAGGATAAGTGGGATGATATAAATGAGGCCAAGGATAAGGAGCTTGGTGAACGAATTCCCAGACCCCCAGATTTTGTTGGTAATGTGGCTTGTAGCCAGGTGTTAGTATCGAATGATAAGTTCAGGGTGGATTCGATGACAGATTTTATGTGGGTTTCGAAATTATGTAAAATATGTGTATGCAAAAATGCGCTTGTTGATCGGAAGCAAAATAATATTTTGGCTATATTAAAGTAGTTTTTCAATATGTAAAATGCGTGATGGGCGGGCATAAGCTTAAAAATTTCATTTTTACATTTTAAATTTTTAAGGTTATTGTCGAGATAACTTCTTAAGCATTCAGGACCGCCTATTGGAGAACCTAGTAAAAATACTTCGTCCTTCTCGAGGCGTAGTAAAGATGCAAAGGATGGGTGGATGTCAGTTGTGCTGTCAGAATAAATTTCGCATTTTGTCGCGTTTAATGATAGGTTAAGTTTTATATAGTATTCATTAATGATGTTAAGAGCTTTGATTAGCTCTTCCGTGGTGCCTGATAGGGTGGCATCGTCGAGATACCATACGTTTAAGCTCAAATTGCATTTGTCGTTGATTTCATCTATTAATGGTTTGATGGCCATACAAAATAAGGGGGGGCCAAGGGGGTCCCCCTGTTGAATGCCCTCAGCTGAATCAATGAAAAATTGTCCAAATTTTAAAATAGACGGGGTGCCATAACTTAAAAGAATATAGTTGGCATAGTGGGGAAAAGCATCGAAAGTGTTAATAAAGGAATTTCTATTTAGGTTGTTATCGTGTACCCATACACGAAGAATGAAGTTAGCGTATCCGGAGATACAAGTATACAAAGACTAAGCCAGATGTTTACTTTGTTTGTAAAAGGTATAGACGCCGCCGCCACACGTCTCTCCTTTTCTAATTAAGTTTAGTACGCATATTAAATCCCCCCCCCGACGCGCTGATATTATTTATTTTATCCCCATATATGATTGTGTATCACTGATAATATGCCTGAGTCATTATGATAGTACGGGGATATCTTTTAGATATTAATTAATTTATTCTTGGTTGTATTTGTGTAATAGAAATAAAGTTTATACACAAGAGAGATTTTAGTTTAATAATACGACATTTTACCGGGGAGAAGGTTGGTTTTCCCCGGCCCCCTATCATCCAGTAAAAACTCCCCAATATATTCTAAATGACCTATCCCCCTTTTCATCAATTTAATCCTGCCACGAATATTCTTCCCAAGTTATTCTGGGTCCAACAAGTTTTTAATCATATCACATAAAAATGCTTGGATATGAAATTGGCGCCGGAAAGGTGGAATCGAACCACTCACCAAATATCGTATTCGTAGAAGGAATACGATTTAAATAAAAAGGTTCAGAAGGAAAGAATTCTTAGGAATTAATTGGGGGAATATAAAGGAAGGATAGGGGGAAATATTGTTGTGGGATGGTCGGGCTTAAAGCCACTAAATAAGGATAACTTTACCGCTCTACATTTCGCCAATCTATTTTATTACAAGAAAAATTATATTAATGTATCAATCTCCTTATTACAAATCACTCATCCGTATTCATGTTGATAAACAATCAATATGGGGAGAAATAAATAACACAAACGTATAAGCGCGTCGGGGGGGGGGGGGGGTAACATACGCGTACTAGGAATTAAATGTAAAAGAATAATGGTCTAAGCTATGAGTGTACAACGTGTAAGATCAAGAGTTGTACCGCGTGTTGAACTCTTAACTTTAATTTTTGTATAAGATGAGATGGGGGGGGGGGGGGGGGAGTGTGTGGGAAGACATCTTCATCATCGTATCTCCGGATACGCTAATTTCATTCTTCGTGTATGGGTACACGATATCTTTTCCTTTTAAAAGTCGAAGACTTAATGTATTTTCGATAGAGTTCTAAGAGCTCAGTGCAACTATCAAGGCGGCGTTATTAACATTATAAGTCTCAAACAACTGGCATCGAATACCAACTCTGGCCTTTGCTCACACGACGACTGATATATGTAAAAATCAGAGATAAAAAGGCAACGTCATGACTAACGGATTTTTCTTCCAGCTCTGGGACTCACCTAGCAACAGCCTTGACAAAACTTATAATTAATATAGATTGTAAACTGCCATTTTGAAAATTATCCTTTCTTGCCCACGCGCAGACTGTCAAATACTAGTCAAAGAAACTGCGGGGGGGGGGGGGGGTTTAAATATTGGTTAACAATATAATTTTCAAATAATAAATATATGTAAATAAATCAAGTGTATAATTCTGTCTTACAATAATACTTTAGCGGCACATTAAGAATTTAGGCCTTGAGAATTAGTTAGGAAAGATTCTGCATAATTGATATTTTGATTTAAATCAGTTTCGGGATTTTCATTCTGAAGGAATTGTTTTCTTCCTCCGTCTCCCAATATTTCTGAATCATGGATTGGTTCGATTGTTTACTTGAATAATTTTATCCGATATCCCTGCGCTGTGACGGTTGTTCATGGCAAACGGGATTGGAATAATTTTATTCAATATCCCTGCGCTGTGACGATTGTGCATGGCAAACGGGATGTTCCTGGAATAATTTTATCCGAATATTTTATCCATTCCATTCAGAAGAAGGGGGGGGGGGGCGGCAATTTGAATTCCAAATTAATTTTTCTGTATAACAATTCGGAATTGAAAAATCATTCTAGACAAATTACCCCTACTATTCTGAATTGAGAAATCATTCTAAGAAATTACTCCTGAAATTCCCCTTCATTCAAACCTTCTTTTTAGTATTATTCTCATTTTTCAGGATATAACAGAAGTTCAAAATTCACACCCTCGGATATTCCTATTCAGCATATATAAAATCGCATCCTGTACAAATCTAAATTTCATCTGGTTAAAGAAATCAGGAATTATTCAACCAGGAAATAATTAATACGATGCATCATAGGACAAGAGTATCCGATAACAGATGGCAACACGCACTGCAAGAAAATGTTTAGGATTCATAGAGCAGGGATTAGTTTACCACAATTTAAAGAGCGGGGAAAAAGAACATGAAAAGTCCCACGAGCCATAAATGAGGTAAATCCCGTTGGCCATGGATTCTTCAAAAGAAAATACTGCGTAAATTCATTGAAGTTAGTTTGATATTTTTAATGTTAAGACGGGAAAATTTTTCACACCCCCCCCCATCACCCAGAGGGAGCATACAAGTTTGGTAAAGGGAAAGATATCGTGTACCCATACACGAAGAATGAAGTTAGCGTATCCGGAGATACAAGTATACAAAGACTAAGCCAGATGTTTACTTTGTTTGTAAAAGGTATAGACGCCGCCGCCACACGTCTCTCCTTTTCTAATTAAGTTTAGTACGCATATTAAATCCCCCCCCCCCCGACGCGCTGATATTATTTATTTTATCCCCATATATGATTGTGTATCACTGATAATATGCCTGAGTCATTATGATAGTACGGGGATATCTTTTAGATATTAATTAATTTATTCTTGGTTGTATTTGTGTAATAGAAATAAAGTTTATACACAAGAGAGATTTTAGTTTAATAATACGACATTTTACCGGGGAGAAGGTTGGTTTTCCCCGGCCCCCTATCATCCAGTAAAAACTCCCCAATATATTCTAAATGACCTATCCCCCTTTTCATCAATTTAATCCTGCCACGAATATTCTTCCCAAGTTATTCTAGGTCCAACAAGTTTTTAATCATATCACATAAAAATGCTTGGATATGAAAGTTGTTAAAGGCATTTTGGAAGTCTAATTTTATAAAAGACTCGCTAGGCGGTAAATTTTCAAGGGTCAATCTAGCAGCATGCGTAGCTATTTCACAACCCCCTTTAACACCGAATCCTAGCTGATGAGGCATTAGAGATGGGGATAAATTATGCTTGATTGATTTGCATATAACTTTAGATATGATTCTCCGGAAGACTCCGCCGATAGCGATCGGTCTTAGAGTTTTGTTCTGTTTTTGAATAGCAAGTAACTTGGCCCCGAAAATTATTGGTCGTACTTCTTGAGGAATGTTGCCATTATTTGCAACGAGCAGAATTGAAGAATTGATATTTTCAATTTTAATAAGATCTTGAAGATGAATTGGTTTGATACCATCCAAACCTGCAGCATAGTCAATTGGAAAGGAATGGATAGCTTCTCTAATTTCTGAGGATTCTAGGGTTAAGTTGGATGGCACGAGGGGGAAGCAATACTGAGACAAATGTTTTGGGTGTTTGGCAAGGAGGTGTTCATATGATTCCTGACTAGGGGTTACAATTGGATTGTTCTCCTCTAAAAGTCTCATGGCTCCTTTTATATTAAAAGAGTGCTAGTTGCTGTTTGTTTTGGAGTTGATGATATTAATTTTCGTTCATCAGGTGTATAATCTGCAAGTGTATTATTAATGTCAAAATTCAAAATTTCATTTTTAATTTTTTGTGATAGGTTTGTTTCCTTAGATTTGGGTGGGGCCAAAATGTGAGAAGAGAATTTGATTAATTTTTCCCATGCAACAATGTTGTGTGGGTCACTTATGATAATATTTAGCAAGTTTATTAAAGTTGCAAACAAGGTCGTGCTCTTCTTGGAATTCTTGAAATTGTGGGGGTAAAGCCATGTGCCAAAAGGACTTTACTCCATGTTGAATCAGGAGGCTCATCACTGTAATAAACATTATTAGGGGTAGCTGAGAATGTACTAGAGTTAGGTATAATGTCAATATTATTATTAGATTCAATTTCTAATGCTGTAGGAGGACATCTTATATTTAGAGGGGCCAGCTTACCAGATGAAGGGCATTTAGCTGATAATGGGCCATAATGTTCCTCTTACATGTAGGGCATAGAGATTTAAGTGCTACCATGGGTGTAAGGTGACAAATAAAGATTACTAAGAATTTCAAACGTGCAAGGTTGAAATTCACAGGGTATGTGTTATATTGTTATTATGCCTTTATGTAATAACATAAGTCTGTATATTCTCATATTTAAGTGGTATACAGCAAAAGTAGGTTGTTATGCAATATAAATTTAACCCTTTAAGGTGAGATCAGGGAGTACATAAATGAGCACAGTAAAATTTTATATTGCATAAATGAAAGATAATATGAAACATAAAATTGTATTTATCTCAAATTTTGATAATCTGTTTTAAAAAGATTAAACCATTTATCCAGGGAAGATCAGGGTTTATTGGTATGAATATATAATTGGGTATTGCCTGAATAGCAAATGTTTTCTTATAAGTTTTATTGGGATTTCATGAGATATAATTGGTATGGAAATATTGTAATTAAATATACTACTATAATAGTCTTGCTAAGGAATAAGGATGAAGAAATAAATGTGAAGTAAATCAATTGGGAAATATTGAAAAGTTATTTAAAGCATATTTTTCTTTTAAAATTAATGCAAAAATAAAGTAATTTTAGTTGTACAATGGCTAAATTGTGCAGAGCCTTTTAAGTATACATAATTTAGTTTATAATATCCATTTGATGAAAAATAAACTTGTATTGGTTTTATAGGATTGAAAAAATCTTGAAGTTTTTTGAAGCTTGTTATATATGTTGAATATTAATGGAGAGATGTGTTGAAGTGTAAATCTTCATGTTTAAAATGTAGTATGTCTTAACGCGGAATCAGTGGAGTGAGAGTATTTAAGCAAAATTTTAAAAGAGTTTAATTTTAAAATGATGCATATAAACTTCATAATCATTAATTTATTCTGTGTTTATCACGGAGAGTGTGAAGTTTATTTTTAATTAAACATATTTCATCAATTTTATACAGCAAAGGTCTATATAGTAAAAGCACTTAATTATATTGAGATTTTAGTAACAAATGTAATCTAATTAAAAATTAATTAAATAATTGGCATTTTGTTACACATGTAAGGTCTTAATAACTTTATGAGGACTAATAAAATATATTTACCTTGTTTTCTGATATATCTTTTGCATCAATACAAAAAATCTCATTCAAATTCGGAGGTATAAATTCAAAGTACACTTTGTTTAAACCTTTTTGGACATTATTTTTTTCACATTCACAAAAATTTGTCTTTTTCCCTTTCTCTAATGCCTTTGATTCATTATGTGTAACTTTTTGAGATTTATGATGGTACAATTTTTGTTTAATCTTTTTGTATATGCTTAAAGTAATTGAAGAAATAAAAAATTATATGATTTAAAAGTAAATGTTACAAAAAAAATTAATTTTATAATTATACTTATAACTTGGTTGATGAAGAGCAACAAAGGATGAATGAATAGTTAAGTTTAAAATGCTTGGATATTTGTAATCAAATAGGAGATCTCGGGCATAATGTAATCCCATCGCAGTATTGAAATGGCATGTATATATTTTTTGACAGCAAAACTTAAACTGCTTGTTTAAAAACTCAGAATATTTTGGTATATGATCTTTAATATGGTCAGCATAGGTTTCTGATTTAATTATACACAATATGTTTAATTATATTACCTTCATCACAATAATACAAGAGCAATGTTAATTTAAATTCAACTTTTTCTAAAATTTGATAAATCTACAAAAATTTAGAAATGAATATAATAATTAAACATTTATTACTAATTTTGGTTCAATTAAAAAACTAATCACATTCATCATAGCTTGGTTCAATTCAATCTTTTCATTTTGATATTTTATTAAAAAAGGGGCTGTTATAAAATTCTTTCCCCATAACATAGAGTGCCTATCATTATCGAAAGTCATTGAAGTCAAGATACTAACATCATTGCATTGTTGTTCAAATGGTGAACTTAAGGACAATTTTACAAAATACCAACTTATACATAGTATAATAAATATATAGTATACCCACTCTTAGACAAATCTATATTTCTAAAATAATTTAATTTAATAATCACATTTATAACACCCTGAATATCACTCATTATCACATATTAAGATAACACATGTAAAATGCTCTTCGGTACAACATATGCAAAATTTCATAATAATAATCCTTAAAAGTTAATATAATGGTGGATGTAGATTTGGTGCTTTGTAATTATAAAATGCCTGTATTTTATAATGGTTAAAAAAAGCTTTAATATTTTGACAGAGATGTTTACTTTAGGCCTTTTATCTACGGAATGCAAATTTAATAAATAGCTTATCAAAAATTAAATTTTAATAAAATTATACTTTATTGGGCATGTTTTTGTTTTGGAAGCTCAATTATATTTATAACATACCAAATTAATTTCTAAAAGGCATCTGTTATAATTACGCTAATTAAAATACTTGTATTACTTGTAAAATTTGTAAATATTTATTAATAGGTGCCCTATCAACTCGCCGAAAAACCATCTTGCCGAATTCACCCTGAGACATTAACGATCATTCTTTTTATTATCATAAAGAGGACCCTAAATATAGTGCCTATTATGATTATAAATTTGATTTTTTAAAACCCTAAATTTTAACTTAATATCCAATTGAATGATTAATAGGCTTTTGCTGGCAGACATTTTCAAATTTGGTGTTTTTTAATCCTGGGACATTTAATTCGGCAAGATGGTTTTCGGCAAGTTGACCGGCCACCATCTTTAATTATTGTCATATATGTGAATACGTGGAAGAAGAATAGTTTAATTTAGTGTAACTTTTGTTTGTATATCATTTTCTACAGATTATATCATTGCTATAATTAAATATTTTTATATTGTAAACCCAAGCCGAGTTGGTAAAAACCATATGTTTTACTTCTATTAATTCTTATGTCTTAAATTTGTTTTATTATTCGTTAATATGTCCCCTCTCTGGCCCTACTATTTAATAAAGATTAATTATCCTCATCTTTCTATTTATCAGTGGTGATAGACGAAGAAGAACCCAAGGTCTCAATAAACGAGTAACGATACGCCAACGTTTGAACAACATCAACAATGATAAGGGTTATTGAACAAAAAGAGAAATTCTAGATGTATATATTAAGGATGAAAAGGAATATTCAAGAAGTATGCATAGATGATATAATAAAGATGGAATTAAATGCTGAAATCTAAGAGGGAAAAGGGAGAATAAGAACTTATTATATTAATTAAATGGGGAAAAAACACTATTCTATGAACCCCAATTCAATAGTACATTATCTCATAATGTTGAAGGCATTTAGTTCACAGTTCAAGGGATATTCTAACTTGTTTCTCTTGCCTATTTACAGAGCGGGGAGGATAGGATTATTCCCACAGTCCTTAATATAGGTAACCCAAGAAATCCCGTATGCTATGAACACCCTAATACTTTAAATGAAAATAACTACATATCTATTCAACCCCTGCCACTATCTTCCCTAGAACTCACTTTGCAACGTCCACACCCTCAAACCCTCCCTATTTTCCCTACTGACAATTTCCCCCCCCCATCTCAGCTTCACAGCTAGTCCATTCTTGGAACTAGCTTCCCCAGAACCCACTATGCCACGTCCACACCCTCAAACCCTTCATATTTTTCCTACTGACTATTTCCACCCCATCTCACCTTTACAGCTAGCCCGCTTTACGATTTTATTGAATGTTAAACATTGTTGATGGAGCACATGAGAATGTCCAAGAACAAAACCAGAAAGAGCCTTCAATTTTTTAAAGGAAAAGAAGTCGTATATGTGTACGTGGAAGAAGAATAGCTTAATTTAGTATAACTTTTTTTTGTATGTCATTTTCTACAGATTATGTTATTGCTATAATTAAATATTTTAATATTGTAAGCCAAAGCCGAGTTGGTAAAAATCATATGTTTTACTTCTATTAATTCTTTTGTCTTAAATTTGTTTTATTAAAAATGTCCCCTCCCTGGCCCTACTATTAAAGATTCATTATCCTTATACAGTGACGTAAAGGGGGCTGTTTTTTGATTAATAACTAAATTAAATGGGTTAAAGTATTATAGTTTAGTTACATCAAAGACTTTAAGACACTTATAAAAACCTAGAAACATAATATATACTTCTAAAATTTTCATTTAACTTTTGACAAAAATGCGTTATAAAATTTTTTTGCCAGATTTCCCTCCCCCCTTGTGAAAATCCTGGCTACGCGCCTGTCCTTATCTTTCTATTTATCAATTATTTTTTTATATAGGCACCTTAATTCATATTCCCACTTTCAAATTGAAGCGTTGGATATTGATTAATAGGTATCCTGAACAATTTTCATTTATCAAATGGTAAAAACAAAAATCATCCAAATAATAATGCTTATAAAAATAGTAGAAGCTATGTGATCACTGTTATTTTTTCTATCGGTTGAGCTTTGTGTTAGAGGCAATAGCAAATACAATAAATTAATGGGCGTATTTTTTCAAATTATTAACATATGAAAGGCGAAAGGCAGAGGAGGTGCGTAAATAATTATTTAAAATGTGCGGTTTAAATTTTCATGAAAATCGAAAATAGGCTTTATGATGTCGTGAAGATTTGCAAAATTTTTGTAATAATGTGTTCCTAGGTAATCTGGATTTTTAGGTCGTGGCCTTTTGGCAACAACAAATTCTAATACTTTCATTTCTGGTTCAACAAAGTATTTATCAAATTAATTCATACTATGTATAAAAACAAAAGTCTCATAAACAATTTATCAAAATATCAAGATGAACATGAATAAAAATAGATCCTTTTGCCTGATAAATTTATTTATTTATTATAAAGTCAATATCCTTATTTAATACTTTTATTTTATTTAATTGCTTTTATTAATTATGTAAAACGTTTATTACTAAAAATCTTGGCTACTAAACAAACAATTTTAAAATTTAATCAGAGATTACACCCTTTGTCATGATTAAATAAATTATACTTGTTTTATCAAATGGGTCAGCAATAATAAAATTTGTTTTTTTTAAATTTCCAAGTCGAATCAATAATACAACAATATCATGGTCGATAGCTGAAATTTCTCGCTGACTGATGATCGTCTGCTTTTCGTCATCAATTTTATCCGTAAATCTAGATACTATAAAATGGTTTTACAAAATTCTAGTTTCTGATTGTTAATTAATACCTTCTTTAGGTCTATCAAAATTAATGTGGGTTAAAAGTATTTTGAATAAACTTTTATTTCTTCCACAATGTTTCGTATACAAATTGATTTTGGAGTTGTGAATTATGACACAGTTTTGCATTGAAACTCTTCCCAACCATGTGTAGAAGTACTAAAATATAATTTAATTCAGTAATGCAAAATAATTTATTATACACAATATTGCTTTTTTATTTATAAATCGTGTTTTTATCCTTTTTTTAATTTTCACATTGATTTAAAATCAATAAAAACTTCCACAATATCTAATAAAGTTTTGTTTTGACTATTAATTAAAAGTTTTCAACATAAACTAAATTAAAAATTTTATAATTGTCTGTAATATTTACTTCGACAGTCTGAATTCCTAATTTAAAATCAGCTTGAGGTAGTGTGGCATTAAAAACTTCAAGGACAAAATAAGTTCTACCAATTATAGGCTTACTATGATAATAATCTCGAAATTCTTTGAAATGAGCACCTATTAAATATTATATTTTGAAATTAGTCAAAATTAGTGGTTTTTAAATAACATATTTATTATTAAAATAAACAAATTGAATCTTTTTAAGAGTTAAAAATCTAAATTTATACTTTTTGCCTAAATTTAGATTATAACATAGTCTAAAACCAAAAATAACTATAGATTTTATCCAGTTTTTTAATCATATTTTTCATACCTTTATTAAAATTAGTTTTATCTATTTCTTTTAGATGTAAATTGGCCACAATGGTACCGAAATTTAAAATGTTACAAAATATTTTTAAATAACAAGTCTTACATTGTCCGTTAACCATTAGATAAGCGCTGATAATAAAGATTTTGGAAAACATTATGATTGGTAAATTTAAAAAAAAAATGATTAAAAACCTAAATATTTTCTGTTTATTTGCATAAAAATCGTCTGACAAAAGTTATAAAAAATTTTCATAAGTTTTGACCTTTGCCAATTTCCTCGTTTTAATTAAATTCCTTGTTGGCAATAAGCTACATTGTTTGGCCCACAACTGTTGCAAAATTAATAATCAATCTCAGAGGGTATTGAACTAATTTGTGATATAAATAAAAAAAACTAAATAATTGCTCTAATTAAATTAATTAAATTTTTATTTTATATATTTTATAAAAGTTTCATTATTTTTATCTTTTCTAAACTTCAAACATATATATTAAACTGATATATATTTATTAAAGACTATTTATAAGATGTTTAATAAATTAGAAAAAAATCTTTTTGATATAAATGAAATTAAATTTTTAAATCTATTTGACACACTATTAAATTTATTTAAATTTGAAATAGCATGTATTTTCTATAATAAAAATCTATATTTTAAATAAATTATCACTAAATGGCTCATTGAGCTCAAATTGTGAGTAAATAAAGTTATAATATTTAATGAATATTTTGTAATTAAATAGTCTTTTCTTCATTTAGGTGTATTTAATTTCTCCTGCTAAGATGAGATTCTACCATGCTTTTCATTTTGTCCAACAATTTAGCAAAACTACTGTAAAATTGAGTACCCAAATATAGGAAATTTTTTGGGTGCGGTTTTTGATTAACATCAAATTCCAATACTTTAATTCCTAGTAAAAGTAAATTTTAAATTTATTACATAACTACAAATTATGTTTTTTCAAAAATATTTCAAACTAATTTACTTTTATTGTCGAATGGATCTGCTATAGTAAATTTAGATTTTTGAACATCTCCAGAATGTATCATTAATACAACAATATCTTTTTCGGTTGCAATGGATTTTAATGATTCCTTATTAACAATGGTAAATTTATCTGCCTTTTGTTTTGTTTCATCACTTTTAATTAAACCTATTTAATTTCAATATTTAAAAATAATAAATGAAAATTGTAATTTAAACCATATTTTTTCTTTTCAAAGTCAAATTCCAACAAAGAGTTCAGCCAATCGTCATTTATATCTTTATGTTTTCCACATTTGCTTTCGTAAAAATTGTATTTTTCACTATAAATAACGATACAGTTTTCTGGTGATGTATTTCCTAGCCAAGAATGCCAATACTAAATTTTTATTAAATATATCTTATGTTATTATGAAAAACATTTTATTTATATTTTAAAGGGATATTAAAATATTGAAATCAAAAAATAGATATGTATACAATTTAGAAAGTTAATTATAAATTTAATTATACTTTTATAGTTTTAAGTCCGCTTTTGAAATCATCCTGATTAATATTTGTATCAGATGCGTCTAATACAAAATAGGTTTTTGCCACCCTAGGATTACTATGATAATAATTTCCGAATTCTCTGAATGGCAGACCTTAAATTATAATCTGATTTAAATTAATGATGTTTTAATGATAAAAATTATTAATAATTGAAACTTTTTAAAACAAGTTAAAATTTTATAATTAATTTAATAAATCGTCTTCCTTTTTATTTAATACTTACAGTGCCCCAAAAGAATAACGTAGCTCAAGAATAATAGGAATTTGGTTATCATTAAAAGTTAAATGAAGTTTTTTTGGTAAAAAATATTGATAAAAATCTTTATAAATGCTTTAAAGAGATATAATTTTGTTTCTAAGTCACGTAAGTGATAAGAATATGTCAAAATCTTTGCTCTAGGCCAACATATGCATTGTTCACAACTATAAATCTAATATCTACATTGTTTAAGAATGTCACACACATGCATATCACATACTGTCTGTCAAATAATACCCTAAAGATATAATATATTAATTATTATTTTGGCATACATTATACATTCATTTTTTTATTATATTTGAATTTTATATATTTATTGTAAAAGTTTTTTTACGGTTATTATTAATTTTAATGTGAAATTTAAGAAAAAACTCAATTTAATTAAAATGAAAAAGCTTATAAAATTTACAACCAGGAAAATGACCTTGAAGCTTATCATTTTTAATTGAATAAAACATCCTAGTTATTGCTTTTTCGCCAAAGTTTATTAAATATGCAATACTAGATCGAATTAAACGATTTTTAAATTAAATTTAATAAAACATTTTTAAAAACGAGATGTGAAGTTAAAAATAAGATAAATAATTTAAAATAGAAATAAAAACAATATTGGTGCATAATTAATATAGCGAAACAAAATATAAGCAACGATATAACATTTTATATAATGATATACAATGATTTTACTGGAAATTAAATTAAACAAATTTAATATAGTAAACTAATAAATATTTTTTCCTTTTTTTGCCACCGTTTTCAACTTTTCACCCATCAAGTTAGGATTGGACTAAATAACAATAAAAGACATAAATTATATTAAGTTATAAAATTATTTAAAATACGAAATTTTAATCCATGGGCGTAGCCTAGGTTAAAATTAGAGGACAGGGGCAATAATGATATGGAAAATGACAAAAAAATTTTAAATTTTTAACCTAAACTTGATTAAATATTACGCCCATAGTTCAATTTTTAAGGTTAGTAATTAATTCTTTTAAACTTCTAAACCAAACGATTTATTAAATCTCAAATTTGTGAAAAACTTTTTTTACCTTTTTGACAAAAGTTTGAGATCTTGGGTAAGTTTGAAAGCCTTTTTTTGCTATATGAGCTGGCTAAAATTAATTAAATAAAAATATAAAATCATTTAAATAAATTAAATCAAATAATTTATACTTGAATTCCTTTGAAGAAAGAGGAAAGTTCTGGAGGTACATCGCTTCCTAATGCATTTAATATTTCATTGGTAATTAAAATAGGATTAGGTTCGGCTGGACAATCAAACATATGCTCGGGATCGCATATGCATTCTTGTTGACTTTGATATTCACGACTAAAATCAGCTGTGTTTTTAACTCCTTCCAGACATCCATCCTCCTCTAAAAACAGAGGCAAAAATCAAACGAAAATTAATTATTTATTTTATTAGATCGATAAATTTAAATTATTTTCATTTATTTGCCTATATTTTTGAAATTCGTTTACTGTTTATATTATTTCTATGCTGTATTTAAATTATATTAGTTACTAAAAATATCCAGCTATACCTGTCTATACTCAATTTTAAACAAATAATATTTAAATGATATCCATATAATGATATTATATTTAAATTTTATCTTTGATTAATCTTTTTTAGAGTTAAAAAAACGGAGCTGATACAATATTTAGCTTTAAATGCATAAAAACTCGTAAAGGATTAATTATGAAATATTTGCTCACCAGTATACCCAACGGGGCAAGGGTTGGGCGGGTCACAATAAGTAGGTAAAAAGGCGTCAGTTTTAATATCTTGCATATTTTTGTAATATCCCTCAGGGTTTAAATATTGCCTCCCTTCTCCTGCTCCACCTGTTTTGTTAACATTTGTAAATATTTTGTTTAACAATATTTCAAGAGCTCCTCTAATCGTTTTAAGAACCTCCATTTTTTTATATAACGTATAGGTCAGTTTTGAGAAGTGACCCGAATATTCTTTAAACTATTATTTCGTTTTTTAAAATAAACTTTAAATACTTTTAAAGCATATATCCCTAGGCGTAGCCAGGGGATGCAGGGAGGGTGGCTGTCCCCCTCTAAATCCAAAAAATTGTTGAAACTTATTAAAATTATGGCTAAAATATCAAAATATATTCATTTATACCCCTCCCTCAATCATTTCCAATGCTGGCTACGCCCATGGACGCATATATTTATTTTTTTAATAAGCTAAAAAAGTAGCATTTATTTGTAGTTTTATTCTTCATCAATAATTTAAACAAAACTCCAAATTCTTTCCTTGTTTTTACCAACGGAGTTCTAAAATTAATAACAATACGCGATTATTTTTAGAGACCAATGATGAGGAAAGTTTAGGTAATTAAAATTGTAAAACAACTTATTAAATAAATTCAAATATAAATCAAATGTTATTTTAGGGATAAAATATAACCTTGGACGTATTGATGACCCCACAACCCATTTTGTATGATATGTTCTTCATCTCTAGCCGCATTATTATTATTATAATAAGATTGCCTGTTTTCCTTGGTCTCAATCTGCTGTTTACTATCACCTTCGTAATCGTACAACGGCGATTGCGGCACCTCATCAGCTGATGTCGATTTCAAGCCAGCATTATTTAAATCATCAACCCCGTTAACTTGGAGTAATGGCATTTTGTCATAATCTATAATGTCCAAATTTTTGTCAGCAAAAATTCCAAAATCGTCATTGATTTGAGATGCTCCGTTTACGAGGCCCAAAATCAAGGGGATAAGCGAGAATATTAACATCTCTAAAAACTACAGAATATATGTAAGCAACGCTTGAAACTAAAAATATAAGATTAAAAATTTTAGTTTATGGGTATATAAGTCAAATATATAGACAATGATCCCTACCATTAAATTCATATTTTTTTACAAAATACAAAGATAAGTTATTATTTTGTTTTTTAACCTTCCCTCCAAAAACCATTTACCCAGCTCTGCTCTAAAGATTATTTAATTTTTCTAAATATTGGCCAAGATACAATAAAGGACTGAATTTAATTATAAAAATCCACATGATATGCACATGAAGAAAATAAACTTAAGACATAAAAAAGCGTGGCTAAGGCTTACCTATTGTAATTATTGAAATATGTATTTAATAATGTTTAGTTGAGTTTTGATAAAAATTTTCCAAAATTATAATTTCAACCTTTATATTTGTTATTATTTTATTATAGTTATTTAATAGTTATCATCAAAACTCCTGAATTATTTTTTTTTGATATCATATTTTAAACTGCAATACATAACATTTATTAAATTTTCCTCCATTATCCAGAATAATTTTACTTTAAAATTATTGATTTAAATACTTATTATATTAAATATTTTGGGTAGAGTTTAGTGAACTTTGACCTTTATAAAAATCTTCTGCTTTAACTTTTAGCAGTCGTCTGCTTATGTCAAAATTCTTTAGAATTCACCTCAATAAATCGTTTGGGGTTGTCATGTCAATATGCAATTTGACAATTCAAAAGCAGACTATTTTTTATTCAAACTTACATTCAAATAATAAAAAAACGTTTGGTAATGTTTGGCAATCGTTTTAATGAAGAATATGCAAATAAACTGATTTGAATAGTTAATTATAAGAAACAATTTAACGGTATCTTATATTATAATGTTATTAATTTTAATATTAAAATTGAAAAAAAATGAATTAATTAACATAATCTTACCTAGAGATTTGGAATAATATATTAAATATTTGTTCCTATATATTTACAAAAAAATTAACAAATATGGAGAATTAAATCCTTTTTCGAAATAGGGAATCTACGTCAACCTGTTTGCTTATTGCCAAAAATCGATAAAATGCGCCAAGCTAAAAATCAATAATTATTTGAAGATAGTAAGCCACCATTTTTAATATATTATTCTACCCAAATATATTAGAGGCAAGTTATTAAAAAACTCGGGCCTTCGGCCCTCGTGGGAAGGGGGAGAAGGGAAGGGGAGTAGGGGAAGGGAAGAGGGGAAGGGAAGAGGGGAAGGGGGAACTCTTCTATACTCCGTATAAACGTAGCATATTTGCTATGCAATTTATGGGCGAGAAAGGTGGGAAGGGGCGAGAATGCCTATAGGGGGTATTAGATGCAAAATAATTAGTTAATTAGTTATAGGCCCTTGTAGGGGAGGACATAGGGTAATTATCAATGTTAACCAATTCAAAAACGAAAAAAAATTTCGATTTATTTGGCCAATGGTCATTTTTTTATTGGTCAGTAGCCAGCGGGCGGTCAAAAATTCATATTATCATTGGTATTAACATGAACAAATATTAATTTAATTTAAAAAAATTAAAAAAAAAATTTGTCCCCTCACTGACTTGAACCCCACACCTCCAGTTCACAAGCCGGCGCTATAACCACTATACCATGCTGGCTTTAAAATAGTAGAAGTTATTATGTTATTTATATAGATGATGAAATAATAAAGTTGTGTTTTATGTTTAGAAAATCAATATATATCGTCGGTCAGTAGCCAGCGGACGGTCAAAAAGTCATATTATCAATGGTATTAACAAAAACAAAAAATTAATTTAATGTAAAAAAAAAATTAAAAAAAAGTTTTTTTTTAGTTTTAAAAAAGGGCTAAATTCTTAAACTACCAGCCCGATTCGCTCGAAACTTTACCCGTAGGTGCCCAGGGCGGCCGGGGGTAAAATAACCTTTTCAGATTCCTAAAATACCTTTTCATTTTAAAAATATCGGACATTTCCCTGCCACACGTGCGGTGTAATATCTATGACACGTAGAAAAATTTTACTAATTATATAAACTTACGCGCGCCATCTAATAAAGTACAATTCGTGTCTGAGTTTAATAGTAGATTCAATTTAATTAGAAATAACGGGCTATGCTTATACCTTTGAAGGAGGTTTCGAATTTTGTGTTAGTTTCTATCGATATATTTTATCGTAAATTAGAATCTAATACCTATATTATTTTTTTAAATATTACTTTTTAGGTTTTCTATGAAATCACAATCTAATTAAATGAAATATATTAACCCAATAAAAAAATATATATGCATTTATAAGGTTAAAAATATATATTACATAGTTGGCTGTCTGTTAGACCATCTATAATAAATTTTTAGGTTATATATAAAATTTGGCCAATGGTCATTTTTTTCATTGGTAAGCAGCCAGGACACGGTAAAAGTGGATATAAATTCATAAGTCAAAAAAAACGAGAAAAAAAAAATTTCGAATCACATTTTGGCCAATGGTCATTTTTTCCATCGGTCAGGAGCCAGCGGACGGCCAAAAAGTCATAATAGCAATGGTAGTAACAGGAACAATCATAATAGTCAAAAAAAAACGAAAAAATAAACTCGGATTCACATTTTGGCCAATGGTCATTTTTTTCCATTGGTCAGCAGCCAGCACACGGTAAAAGTGGATATAAATTCACAAGAGTAAAAAAAACGAAAAAAAAATTTTCGAATCACATTTTGGCCAATGGTCATTTTTTTCCATTGGTCAGCAGCCAGGACACAATAAAAGTGGATATAAATTCATAATAGTCAAAAAAAACGAAATAAAAGTTTTCGAATCACATTTTGGCCAATGGTCATTTTATTTCATTGGTCAGCAGCCAGCGGACGGCCAAAAAGTCATAATAGCAATGGTAGGAACAGGAACAATCATAATAGTCAAAAAAAACGAAAAAAATAATTTCGATTCACATTTTGGCCAATGGTCATTTTTTCCATCGGTCAGGAGCCAGCGGACGGCCAAAAAGTCATAATAGCAATGGTAGTAACAGGAACAATCATAATAGTCAAAAAAAACGAAAAAATAAACTCGGATGCACATTTTGGCCAATGGTCATTTTTTTCATTGGTCAGCAGCCAACGGACGGCCAAAAAGTCTTATTATCAATGATAGTAACAAGAACAATCATAAAAGTCAAAAAAAACTCCGGGATTCTAACCCAAAAACTAGTTAAATTGCATAGCAATTAAAAGTAAACAACTTTTATTTATGTTTATTATATAACATTGGTCAGCAGCCAGCGGACGGCCAAAAAGTCATAATAGCAATGGTAGAAACAGGAACAATTATAGTAGTCAAAAAAAACGAAAAAAATAATTTCGATTCACATTTTGGCCAATGGTCATTTTTTTCATTGGTCAGCAGCCAGCGGACGGCCAAAAATTCTTATTATCAATGATAGTAACAAGAACAATCATAAGAGTCAAAAAAAACTCCGGGATTCCAACCCCAAAACTAGTTAAATTGCATAGCAATTAAAAAGTAAACAACTTTTATTTATGTTTATTTATAACTAGTTAAATTGCATAGCATTAAAAGTAAACAACTTTTATATTTATTATATAACCAAAACTAGTTAAATTGCATAGCAATTAAAAGTAAACAACTTTTATTTATGTTAATTATATAACTAGTTAAATTGCATAGCACAACTTTTATCTATGTTTATTATATAATAGATAATTTAACAAATCTTATATATAACCATTATATAGCACACCGAGGGAGATAGAGATGAGGGGTGGGGCACCTCTTATGCATAGCAATTAAAAATAACACAGCGAGGGAGATAGAGATGAGGGGTGGGGCACCTCTTTCTCATCCATTAATTTAAAAAAGCGATAACCTAATATACCCAATGCAAATAGATAGGGTAACGGACGACGGACGACGGACGACGGACGACGGACGACGGACGACGGACGACGGACGGACACCAAAAAACGATCCCATAAATTGCATAGCAATTAATTAAATTTTTTAAGGCTAATTATATTTACGCAAATTATGTTTTTATTTGTACTTAGTTATGAAATATTGATAAAGTTTTATAACCGTGCTTGAATTTTTAGCAAACTACATGAATATATATTAGCTAGTTAGCTTCAAATTCAAAATTAATTTTTAAATTGTAAAAATTACAAGAGTATTCTTTTCAGATACTTGGAATTTTTCAAAAATAAATTACTTTTGTTGAAAAATTCTTCAAAGTTTAGTTATAATGGGGATTTTAATAAAATAATTAGCAAGTTAAAATATTTTACCCCTAAATTTGAACGGGCTTAACAATTTAAATGGCAGACAAAAAGCCTTGAGCGCCTCATTGTTTATTTTATCGCCTCACAAAATATAAATTATTTTATATAAAACTTACATTATAAGGTTTTTAATTTAAAATTGTTTTTATATTTTCCGCACCCTTTAAAAAAACAATATTAAATTAAATATTTAATAATTGATAAAATTTAAATAATTTATTTATTTAAAAATTAGGCAATTAATCATTTTTTGCCCGCGAACTTTAGAAAGAGTCATTAACTTTGCACCAAACGATATTTTTAACCTTCAATTTAACGTCTGCTTTCTTCCACATTGCACATGAAACCAAACGATTTTTTGGAACTATATAAGGATTTGATTTAGAAGGGGGGTCAGTTTCAATTAATTTTAATTTTATGAATTACTCGCACTCTTATTTTGGAGGTAAATTGTTTTAATCATTTATATTTTATACATATTTTAGGATATGAAGCTCCTGTTTACTCTAACCTCTATGATTCTCAACCTATGAGCATGGCAATGTACGAACAAAAAATAAGAGGTAATGTACTGGCAGAAATTAATTAATATTTTTTCATAGCAATAATGGTTCAAGAAAATCAGAATAAATTGCACAAAAGCGAGAAACTTAATACTGAAATTAATCCAGTTACAAGTAACTTGACTTTCTTATGCCTTAAATATTATTTAGAATATATTGTGGACTGTATTCGACATCTCTCCATACAAAACAAATATGAATCAAATCAAGGAAATAATTTAATTTTAGCCAAACCACCAAATCCCAGTTATGAATGCACAGCAACTTCAGTTAGTACACCCCAATTATGTGTGTCTTCAAGAATGGTTCATTTACACAATTCTGCCAATCAGGATATGACTGTGCCAGCAAACCCCCAACTAGATTCTCTCAACAACAAATCAATTTGTATTTTTTGCAAAAATAACGGAGAAACAGTTAGCTGGTATTCTACGCACAAGCTTAAAAATCAACACGGCCAAATATTATGCCCAATTTTGAGAAAATATGTTTGTCCAGTATGTCAAGCAACTGGTGACAAAGCTCATACAATAACTTATTGTCCACGAAGAAAAAAAGTTTCCCGCCAAATGGCTATCATTAAATCAATGAAGTATTCACATTAATTCAAGTGCTAACTATGGTAGCTATATTTTGATTAAAATATTTATAATTATATGAGTTGTTATTACGTCTAATTAAAATATTTTTATAATTATTTATAATGTATATAAAATTATGGTTATTTAAATAAAGTATATTGAAGTTCAACCGCATCAAAGCTTTATTTTATTATTCGATATATACCTTTCAATTACCAGACATATATAAATAAAAACAATTTCTCGCACTTGTTGTAAGCAAACCTCTTGAATAAATTCCAACTTCAAGAATTATCTTTTTCTGGCTAAGGAACTCTATAGCTTGTAAAAATAAATAATCTTACCACTAAACTATTAAATTTTTAAAACATTTAATATAATAAAATCGTAAAAATATAACATTTAAATCTTTTTTAAAAAAGGTTACTAAATATTACTTGACTTGATTTAGGGGTCCATAATTCTGTAATACGCCCTTTTTGTTCCTTTGGTATTATAGTGTTGGAAAAGTCACCAATCAAAGTAGAATTGGAGGCTGTTTTAGATGCTGCCATTTTATCTAATATATTTCCTGACGAAGTGCTCTAATTTAAAAAAAAATAAAGTTATTGAAAACAAGTTGCTTATAAAGTAATTTTTTTATTATTTTCTTAAGTTTCTGCAAATACTTAATTACCAACAAAATTTAAAGCTACTGATTAAATTTTTAAAGGATTAGTAATGTTTTTTTATATCGCAACCCAACCCGAAAACTTTGAATTCCTATCCCCCCAATCGAATTTTGTCGCATATTATAATTAATTTTAGGATTAGGTAGACTTTTTATCAAGAATATGGATTAATTTAAAACAAAATTAGAGGTATATTTAATCATTAAATATAATCCTTAAACAAAATTTAGACAGTTTAGCGGTTTGAATTATTTCAATTTTTAGTGAACTTTAAAAAATCGTTTAAAGGGCAAGTTTTTAATAAACTTTCCATTTTTATATATTTGCTATATCGATGAGAAATTTTCTATGTTAAGGAGCATGAGCGTAGCCAGGGTTAGGGGCCCCCCTGAATGACGAAAAAAATTTTCAATGCAAAAACCCTTAAAAATTAAAGAAAAAATTGCCCCTCCCTAATTGATTTTCTCAACCTTCCCTCCCCCCTAATCCCAAACCTGGCTACGCCCTTGTTAAGGAATATGATGTAATTTGCTAAATCTTATTTAATAATACTAGTCTATTCTTACAAGTCATATACCCATTTAAAGTCTTATGTATATAACGGACCACCACTTATTATTAAATAACATATAAAAGATTAAGCGAGTGTCCTAAGTTAAATTCTTCCCATATTTAAAAAAATTGGTCGTAGACTTTTAAACTAACAGGTTTTGAGAATATAGATATGTTTGAACACCTATTTTTAAATCAACTCTTTAAAATAAAAATTTTGGGATATATCAATTATTTTATCGAAATTCATCTCTGCCAACTTCCCTTAATTTATTTTAATATCCGTCCCCTTTCAAACTTTTTGAAGCAAACTTTGAGGATGTAAAGTTGTAAAAGACGAATAAAAAATTTTTTAATGCAAAAACCTTTAAAAATTAAAAAAATTTAGGTGTTGCCCCTCCCTAATTAAACTTTTAAACATTTCGCCCCCCCCCCTAATCCAAAACCTGGCTACGCCCATGCGTATATTATTTGTATGATTAGACTGTGATAATTATTGGTTTAAATTAACAATAGTTTATATCTCAAAAAAATTGGCTTTAAAATTGTTAATATTTAAAATACTTGTGCTATGGAATCAGAGGATGTTGATGCATATTTTAAAGAGGACGTGCTCGACTCTTGCTTAACATTGCCACCCGTAACCCTATCCACGAGAGCTGATGGATCAAGCTTTGAGGTCGTTTGCAATAATTTTAACAGTGCCTACATATTCATAACATGGGAAAATGAGTTGAACATGACAGAACAATGGAAACATAATTGCTGAAATAGAGCATTCAAAAATTACGGCAAGTTTTTCGTGATCTATATTTCCCGTTTGAGACTTGTTTAGCTGTGATTGATAAATTGAATTATTGGCCAAAAGCGTTTCTTCTATCGGATTTGGTGCGGTGCTGGAAGAGTTAGAGATAGTAATGAGTGCTCTCAAAACGTCTTCGTTTGATTGACCCAATATTTGGACATTTTGATTTCCCATAGCTTGCGAATACGCCTTTATATAGTCGGGAATCTCGTGACTTCTAACCCAATCGACCTGCTCGGCCGCGCCATCTTGCGTACGTATCGCGATGCGTTCTCGTTCGCGAGCGTATGTTTTGGCAAAAGCTGACGCCGCTTCCCTCGATACTTCGTCATTGTCGGAAGTGGCGTTATTTTTACGCGCCTGCACTACTCCCGCTCCAACAGTAGACCATTTGTTTAGTAGGACGTCAACGCTTTCGGTCCAAGCGTTTAATTCTTCGGTGCTTAGATCGGTAGATTGGCGTCTTTGACTAGATGCCAGAGCAGATCTCTGACTATCCCAAACGGCTGCCATATTGCTCTGTTCGCGTTCAAATTCTCTAAGAGCCCTCTCCACGGCATATTTGGCGTCGTCAAACATGCCTTGCTTCATTTTAAACCAATCCGTTTCTACATGTTTTGCTAACTTGATAGCTCTATCGTGTCCCCATTCTTGAAAGCACGAACTTTTCTTCTCTTCCCATTCCCTCATCAAAGTTTTATTTAAGTTTCTCAATTCGTCCCTCCGTTTTTCGTTAGCGATAGCGAATCTTTCTTTATCTATAAAGTGTTTTAAAATAAAATAACAAAGTTATTTATGTTTTAATTGAAAAATAGGGGTCAGGAGATTGTGTTATTACTATTATGCACTTGCTCAGCCATATCCTCCGCCCAGCTGTTCAAAAATGTTTCGAATTTCATATTCCAGCGCCTTTGCAAAGTTTGCATAAGCGTTTCAAATTCAGCATTCATATCCGCTTGCCTTTTATCACTCTCATCTTCCCAAGCTTTGAAAGTCGTTAAGCGATCTTCTTCCCATTCAGCTAATATGTCCGATCTCTGTTTATCCCATAATTCCAACATGGCGCCTTCGGTATCGTTAAAAAGTGCAGAAGTGCGTTCGGTTAAATTTCTTGCGAACTCCTCTACGTCTTGACGCGCCTCTATGGCCTCCCGGTCAAACTCTTGCGCTACTCTATGGAAGGTTCTATCGCAGGATTTTACCATATCTTCTAGGAAAATATCGCCCGTAGTTCTCAACCAATCTCGTTCACAATTTTTACAATCTTCATGCCACTTAAGCATAGCCCGAAGTCTCATCCTTTTCCATTCCCTTTCAGCTTCACATTTTAGCTTAAGCCTTTGTTCTTCTAATCTAGGGTCGTCTATCTTTCCTTCCACAATCGCCGTTTTACTAACAGCCCCTAGATCGCCTTGCTTGAATCTATTACTTGATTTATGAGCCTTTTCTAACATTGACGTTGGACTATTCGTCAGATCGATTGATATATCGAAAGGGGTTGCAACCTGTTTCGACCCTTTACTTTTTGACGATCTGCTAGGCGGAATCTTGATGTCAATCTAAAAATTAAATATTATAATTTAATTTTTATAACGTGAAAACTGTTTATAAACAAACGAAAGGGTATTGTTTCTGCCAAACTTTAGACAACCTAAAAGCTTTAAATGAGGATTTAAACGTAAGGCGTTCTGTTAAATATTTTAGGGATTTGGTTTTGCATATATAATACACAAAGTAAAAAAACTTTCTCTAAACTATATTTTATAAATTTATTATGGGAATGTTAAAGTAGAATTTAAAAAATTACCTGAACTTCATCAGACTTTCTGTAACGCTCTGAAACAAATGAAAACCCATATAATATTTGGTTGTAAATTTTTTTAAATTTAGTTGTATCATAAATACACTAGTACTAAAAACTTTGGCGTTTTGCATTAATATAATAAAGCATTCAGATAAAAATTTCTCCCCCTGGGACATGAAATATATTAGTGATTCGTCAATTACTTAAAAAGCTTAAATAAAGTATGAAAAATTGTTAAATAATTATTTGTACTTGGAAATGAAAACAAACTTACTGGCCAAGATTTTATCGGTTTCATCGATGTCCTTTTCCAATCTTTCAATGATAGATGGACTTTTGACTTTGCTTTCTTTCTCCAACCCAACTCCTTGTTCACTCATAACAGCATCTCTTGACAATGGTCTAATACCTGCTACTTGTGAGAGCTTTGGAGATTTTGCTTGAGGTGAATGTAATTCTTGTAAAATATTTTCCTCCAGTTGTTCTTTCAAATGCATATTCGAGGGATGATCCTCATTGATTTGTTTCGATGATTTGATATTATTTTCCGTCACAATATTTTCCAATACTTTTGAATTTGTAATGTTCTGACTAATTACAGGACTTAATGTCGAGCGACTATTTCTTCCAATTTTATTTACATTTTCTTCCATGCTTGTTCTTATTATAAATTTTAAAAGTACCCTTGAACGTCTCTTCTAACTCATCTGAAGCTTGTCTTTATTCATTTAATCATGATGAAATCTTTATAAGATTAAAAAATTACGATTTTTATTTAATACATTTGATTGTTAAAAGACTAAATGCAACAATAAGTTAAACTTAAAGTTGTAATTAAATACATAAATTAGATAACTTTGTAATTCAGTTTGTTATTTTAATATCATACAGTTTTAGAGTGAATGTTAAATAATTCAACAAAATTAATGTAAACAATATAATTTATTGTTTTATATAGCCACATTTACCGTTATCTGTTATATAATTGGATCATTTTTTTCAACTTAAATGTAAAAAAATTAACTCGAGATTTTAGTTAAACCATACTACATGATAAAAAATATAGATTAACATCATTAATATCAGAATAAGGTAAAGGAATGTATTCCTTTGTTGTCACATGGTGTATTTTTATTTTATAGTTTTATAAATTAATTTTAAGCACCAGATTTCAGCGATTAATGTTAGTCATTCTAATGATGGTCAAATAGAAGCCATCAGTGTAATAAAAAGGTATATATATTCTTTAAAGAAACAATTATATTAAAAATTTATTTTTTGGTTATAATTAAATCTGTAAATCGAGTTGCAATCTCAATCCTAAAGAGACCATAGACTAGATAGACTGCTCATCAACGTTAAATAAGTGTACCGTTTTTTCCGCCATTTTTTAATGTACACAAATAAGGAAAGTTTATACAAATAATAGTGATTTTGGTTAAATTATGTGTTTTTAAAACGTAATGAAAAAATATTGAACTAGTCAAACATTAAAAACAGCATTTTAAAATATATATCATTTACACAATTCATAAATATAAAATATACTGTTTACACGCTTCATAAATATAAAAAATACTGTGATGAATAATGTGATGTTAAAGCAAATTTGTGCCATCTGTATTTTAATAAATAATCATTTATTAACATTCGTTTCAATTTATTAAATAAATAAGAAGGTAAATTCCCTTTTTCTGTTTAAATAATACTGTAGAAAGACATGGGAGATTGCCAAATTAAAAATGGCGGGTTTAATGGTACACATTCTATCATATGAAACATATGAGATGAGCAGTCTATTTAGTTTATGAAAGAGATACGACTTATATAGCTTATTTTTAATACAAATTAATGTTTGTACATTTGTATATAATATAGATTTGTCCTTACTTAACTATAACAAGAACTTAGTAAAAAAAGTTTTCCCATATTCAAACAAAAGGAGGAAAACAAGCGCGTTTAATTAAATTTTAATTTAAATATTTAAAGTGCATAAAGCAATTTTTAAATTTTAAAGAGATGTTTAATTTTTAAATTTTCACTTAAAAAAGAGCTTTTATAAAAATTTATAAATGATCTATTTTTAGATGTTTTGTTTTGAATCATAAAACTTTACTTGATAATATGTAGAGCTAAATATAATTTATTAGAATATCGAAAAAGAATAAAACATTTTGTTACGGAAATATGATTGTTGTTTTATATATATTATAGTTTATTAAGTCCATTATATTTATTGAGTTCTAGCCTAAGTTATCTATTAAAAAATAAGTGTATGATTATGTTAAATATGTTTTGTTACACTTTAATCAATTAAAAATTAGATAACTCATGGGCGTATGCAGGGGGAGGCATAGAGGGAAAGCTGTCCATCCTTACATATAAAAATTCATTAACATCTAATTATACCCCTCTTTGAATTATTATTGTCCCATCTAATCACGCCTTGACTACGACATGGGTATACTAAAATTTATTTTTACATCCTATGTTAGATGTTCTTAAATTTTATCAATGGTCGATTTTAACATAATTATATTGAAGAAGTAATGGTATTTGTGACATCAAGTACGCCACTTTTCTTTAGCAATCTGTTTTAAATAGGAAGATAATGTCTTAATCCAGTGGCGTAAATAAGGGGGGGGGGGGGGGGGGGGAAGGGAAATTCCCCCCTGGCAAAAATTTCAAAATTTTTTTTATAAATTTTTTAGATTTAAAGTTTTTATTTTATAGTTACAATCAATGACTAAGTAAAACACTTATTAATTTATTTTTAATTATAAATTAAGTAAATATTATTTTCCGTTTTTGCATTAAATTTCGACCAAAAGACTATGAACCATTATTGTCTTTTTTTCCTTTTTCAATTGTTCGCCTGCAATGAAAAGAAATTTAATTCACGATTTTTTTCCCATCAAATCATCCGACACAACTATTAATTTGTTATTCTAAGAATAATTAATTATAATGCTTTATGTTTCTATTAAGAGATAATAATTTAATACTTTTTCTATTTATACATTTGTTAAAAAAATCTTTAAAAATGAATTATATCCTAATTTACTTTTATTTTAATCAGTATTTAAGATATAGATGTTTTAGATGACATTCTTTTAATATATAATTCAAGCAACCAAAAACATTCTTCTAAACCTCTTTAAATTTTTAGCTATATATTATTTTTGTGAAAATTTATTTATATTTATAAAAATAAATCATGCTAGTTTAATCTATAATTTCTTAAAAACTTTTTTTTATTATATTATTTATGTATTTTATACTTATAGAAGTTAGCCAACAAAATTTATCACAAGATGATACTGAGACTGACATTTTACCTTTAATAATCAAACCAAATGTATTTATAATTATACATATTTTCTAAGTTTATGAAAAGTTGATTTTGTATTTTAAATCTTTTTAAATAATTAAATTAGATTCAAGCGATGCTTTCCCCTATGACATAAGTTTATATGTAAATAATAAAAAAAAAAAAAAAGAGGATAAGCTAGCACTACATGATAAAATTTATCAACCCACAATTTTGTTCAATTTTCCTCGTGATACCACACTAAAAAAATTAAAATTTCAACACTCCTGCTTCCAGAAATGGAGCTGGCTTGCCTATTCGCCAAAGGAAAAAGGGGCGTTCTGTAAAACATGTGTACTTTTTGGCCCAAAATTTGGTGGAAAGGAACAACAATAGTTGAAGGGGCTAGTTTCTGAACCATTCAGAAATGGAAAGATGCTACGGAAATTTTTAATTTACACCAAAAAAATTTATATCACATAGACTCAATACAGACAGCCATATCTCTAAAATCAATTAGAGATGGGAAAAAGCCTTGTATCATCGATCAATTGGACTCCCAGCGCAAAATGCAAGCTAAAGAAAATCGATTAAAGAAAGCTTCCATTATTGATACTATTTGACATTGGGAATTCAAGGATTGGCCTTAGGAGGCCATAAAGATTCTGGACTTATTAAATCTGATGTACAAGATAATAATGACTGTAATTTTAGGGCTTTCTCAAGATACCGGGCTAATGGGGACCCAGAACTCCAGATTTTTTCAAAAACGCCCCCAAAAATGCCCTTTACCTAAGTCCTCTTTTTTAAAATAAAGTTATAACAATTTGTAATCAATTAATCCTCAATAAATTATTTAATGAAATTAACAAATCTCCCTTTTTCACAATTCTCTGTGACGAATCTAAGGATATTTCATGGGTACAGCAAATGTCCCGTTATTGATACTTCAACGTTAGCCATAAAAGAAATTTTTTTGCAGTTTGTCCCAGTTAGTGACACAACAGGAAAGGGGCTAGGAGATTTAATTATCAAAAACATAAAGGATCTTAATATTAATATAAATTTGTTAAGAGGCCAGGGCTATGATGGAGCCCGGAATTTGAGCGGGAAGTTTAACGGTGTTTAGGCATGCATAATGAAAACATACCCAACGGCACTGTGTGTTCATTGTCATGGGCTTACGCAGGGGGGGGGGGCGGCTGCCCCCCTAATTTAAACAAAAAAAAATTTCAATTTAAAAGCCCTAACAAATAAAAAAAAAATTATGTTTTGCCCCCCCCCCCCTAATTAGCCTGAGGGGGGCAGCCGGACCCCCTGCCCCCCCCCCCTAATTTGCCGGGGGGGCAGGGGGTCTGGCTACCCACACTGCCTAATTTAGGGCAGTTGCTTTATTTTTGCTCTCAGGAAAATTTTTGGATTTTTTTTTGGTCGCAGGAAAATTTTAATCTGACCCCCCCCCCTTATTCAAAACCTGCGTACGCCCATGTTCATTGTGCATCACATTCGTTAAATTTAGCTCTATCAGATGCCTGCACCATTCCCACTATACGGGCATGGGTAATAAATATAGATTATATTTAAAATATAATTTTTTTAATAGGGATTGTTTTTAAAGTTTACGATGTTTTTAAATATCCGAAACGTCGTCAGGTTCTTATTGAAATGTTGTCAAAATTGGAAGACAAACCTCCTATAGAAAAATTAAAGCAAGTGTGTGCGACCCTCTGGGCATCACGGCACGATGCCGTTTCCACCCATATTTTACTTCAAGATGCCATATATCCAGCATTGGAAAAGATTTCAACCTGGTATGACCACGATGTTGCAACAGAAGCTGCGACGTTGCTCACTTCTCTACGGCAGTCAGAGTATTTAATTTCCCTTTTATGCATGAATAAACTATTTGGCTACACATCTATTTTATGCAAGCAATTGCAAAAATATGACTTGGATCTTCAACAAGTTACACAGTTGGCGGAGACTTTAGTAGATCAAATGAAATTAATCAGAAACAACGTTGATGAAGAGTTTCAACAAGTTTTTTTAGTCGCTCAAGACAAGGCCAAGTTGTATGATTTCGAGCTCAAAACCTCGGTTTGCAAAAAAAACAAACTTGTAGAAGTAACATTAATACTGAATCCATTCAAGAATACTACAAAATTACCATATTTATACCATTACTTGATATTTTTATTACACAATTGAATGAACGGTTTCTGGACAAGAAACAAGTTTTGGAAAATTTCTAAATTTTATTTCCCCAAAATTCCTTTATTGTTTCACCAGAAACGCGATTAAAAATAAATTTTCTATCGGAGTTTTATGCAAATGATCTCCAAGGGACTAATGACGATCTCATAGCAGAATACAATATCTGGTATATGGCCTTATCTAAGATCTCAGAAGAATCTCGTCCAAAGAATCCTTTAAACGCCTTATCCGAACATATTATATTAAAATCCCTACCAAATATAACGACTCTTCCATATATATTAGCCTGCCTTCTAATCACAACGTGTACTAATGAACGAAGCTTCTCAACGCTGAGAAGGCTAAAAATTTACATTAGAAATACCATGTCTGAGAATAGATTAAATGGATTGGCTTATTGACAATTCATCGGGAGTTAGCTCCTACTCCCGATGAAGTTCTTAATATTTTATCAATGGAGAAAAGAAAATATAAAATCACTTTATAATAACTTTCTTTTTATTTTATATGCAAATTTTGTATTTTTTGAATTTATATTTTTTTAAATAAAAATGCTATAAATTTTTTTTGAAATTTCCCCCCTCCCCCCTTTAGAAAATCCTGGCTACGCGCCTCTCTTAATTACAAATAAGACGCTTTAGATATTACATGCAAAAATGGTAAGGTTAATAAAAAGTTGTATGAGAAAAATTTAATATCCAATAATTTCCTAAGAGCAAAATCCTGGTCCCTTTGGCCCCCCAAGAGAAAAACCTGGACCCTTTGCCCCTTTCAAGCAATTATTTAATATATCTTAATATAGTAAATATTCATTATTTTTATTAGTTTTTAATAAGTAAATCTATAAATGGAGCTAAGCGCCTTGTTATAATAAATTTCCGCTTTGTTTAACACTCAATGAAAATAGACAAGCAATTACAACTTAACCTATTTTTAAAGTCCTTAGCTCCAAACAACACCTACATTGGGGGTGGGGCAATAGCATCGGTCATTTTACAACAATTATAATTTTTCTTGTCATTTTATTGGTTTCATTGCTTTAACTTGTTTGTACGAACTCGCTATACGCCATATAATATTATGTTAGCCAATATAATCTTTTCAATCGCATAATTTTGTTGTAATATTAATTATAAATAAAATTTTATTGCTTATAGACCTGCACGGCCTTGGCCCTGCTCGCCCCAAAAATCTAACACACGGGCGGGGCTTGTGCTTAAAAAATAACTTACCAGAAATGGGCTGTAAAGTGGGCTCGGGGCGGGTATAGATATAAGTAAGGCCACCGGAAGCCTGAATTATTTAGATTTTTTGTGTTTAAAAAGTATAAAGAAAGGTGTGTTTTTAAATGTTTTTAATATTTTTATAGTTATTTAATGTTTAGAATTAACAATGAAAATAAAGCTATTTTCTAGTTATTCATTTCCCCACTTGTATATGCGCAATTCATATTGATTAGCGTTAATTAAAAACTATATATAGACGTGGTCCACTCCAATCATACCCTTTGAAAATCTAATAACAGTAGAGTAAGCTAATTTAATATTTTAATAAGTTTTATTTCCTAAATTATTATCATTTACATCTTTATTGTATATTTTCTTTAATATAAAATACTTTATTTTAACTTTAATTGTATACAAATTTACATTAACGACTAAAAAGTATAATAAGAAAGGTATAAACGCGCGAAGACTAAACGGATGGCATCGAGCCGTGAATGGAAATCGTGTTAGATCTAACGATTTCCATTGTAATCTTCTGTCTAATGTAATACGACTCTTTCGAATCCGATGAGACCATGGAAATTGCTCTCCCAATTTGTTTTAAAAAAGAGAGGCATTGGATGCCTAGGTTTCCGATTGTGGAAGCCACTAAGGGAATAAATATTGTTTCTGAAAGGGAAGAGTATTTATTTGACTTCCTACTTTCAGTGCTGACTAAAAGGTCAGGAGAGGAGTTGGAGGGGGCGAATATATCGACCGTGGTGAAGTCCCAAGTGAGATTCAGTCCGCGGGACCAGGGGATGAGCGTAACGCCGTCGGGTCTTTTTCCATCTAGTGTGCTGAGGCCGACGGGTTCCAAGGTATTTGGAAAGCCTGCCTTCCTTAGGTACTGGCCGATTAGTTTGTTAATCGCCGTGTGCCTGGGGTTGCGCCCTTTGCTGTATTTTATTAAAAAACTTACAGTCCTATGAAACAAGCAAAATAAAATTTTTTGCATGCGGTCCTAGATTATTTTGATGGGCATGCTCATGTCTAAATCGATGGTAGGAGGGGGCATCTAAGAGTTAGGAATACAATTTTGATATGGACTTAAAAAGGCAGGAGTTCGAGCAAATTTTGAAAAAAGCTACACATAGGAACAACTGATTTTTAAGTTTGACTAATGGTTATAGAAAAATTTAAATCGTCGTTGACCCCTCCCCACTGGTGTAAAATTAAGGTTTGTCCTCTTCATAGTAGAAATGCTGGCTCCCACTGATCAGAGACCAGGCCCGGCCTCGCCGGCTGCCCGAAATAGTACGCCCGGCCCACGGGCCAGGCGGGGTCAGCAGGGCAACTGTCGTAAATTTATTTTTTCAGGTTAGCCCGGGCGGGCAATATGGTAAGATTCGAGCAATTCGGGCTTAATGAGATTTTTAGATAGTTTATTAATTTATTATTTTGTTACTTTTTTATTTGATTGTATATGAATGCTAAGTTAAGAAACTTGATATTGTCATCCGCCCCTAAGTTATTTATAAACTTTGCCCGGAACAAATCAATATGGTTTAAAGCTTCTCCAAATCGCAATTCGCCTTTTTTATTTCCTTATCACCCGTCGCTATCGTTAAGCTATTACTTGTTAATTTTTATAAAAACTGATTTCAATACCTTTCTTTTTTTAATTTAAATAAAAACTTATAAATTGCATTAACATTCTATTGACAAATTATTGTTTTTATCGAAAAAGCAAGTATTAATGGAGCATAGATTTTCACTAATTGAACTTATTATATTCATTAAAAAGTTTATTTATAGGGTAAGGGCATGAACGGGATTACCCATGGGGAGTCTATTTTTGTTTAATTTAAGATTAATATGATGTGGATACTTTAAACTTAATTTAAAACTTGCTACATAAACATAACTACTCATGGATCGACTCCATCCAATTATTATTAATAGTTAAATGATTTGTAAACGTTCTAACATGTTTGTACCTAAATGCATTAGAAATCACAACATATTTGCTAAGTATTTTATTCAAATTGCTAAGTATTTTTAGCGTCATTGCTAAGTATTTTATTCATTTACTAAGTATATAATTTGTTTGCTAAGTATTTAATGTTAAGTTTTTTATTCATTTGCTAAGTATTTAAATGAATTTTGCTAAGTATTTTATTGTTTTGCTAAGTATATTATATATTTGCTAAGTATTTATTTGTTTGCTAAGTATTTTAATGTTTTGCTAAGTATTAAAAATATATGCTAAATATTTAAATATATTATGCTAAGTATTTAGATTATTGCTAAGTATTTAAATAAATTGTGCCAAGTATGTAAATTGCTAAGTATTTAAATAAATTATGCTGCTAGGTCTATATATATATTATGCTATTGCTAAGTATTCAAAAGATTTTATGAATTTTAAAACAAATTAAGCTGTTTGTTTCTTATATAACATTTAATATGACATTGTGATCGAACAATAACTGGCGTTCTTTGGCGCCAAGATCACACACCAATTTGACATACATTCATTTAATTGCTTAATTATGGAATCAGGCTAAACATTCTCCACTTTTGGGTGACATTTTTCCTATCGTAAAAACGCGTTCCTTAAACGTTCTCCTACCGAACGAAAATAAACAACGCATCCGCGTTCGTAAATTTTTGCTTGCCTGATTACAAATAAACAAACAACAATGTGCCATTTTTTAATTTTATTCCCATTTTAGTTTCACCCATATCATTTTTTTTGCTCAATTTAGTTATTGAGCTGTGCAATGGTAAGAACAATTACACATATTTTAAATATTTTTTAGATACAATATAGATATTATAAGCCTCAATGGAACTTTTGATGGTGGAAATGTAAAAAATATTATCTTGCCTCTAAAATTTAAGAGAAGTTCAGGTTACAACAGAATAAAAATTGCTATTTTGTGCATTGGTAAGAATTATTATATGTATAATCAAGATTTTTACATAAAATTTTAAAGAAGGAATTTTTTGATAAATTGCCCCTTGCAAAGAGAGAATATGAAGATAGTGTTTACTCAAATTAATATATATTTACCAATTAATTGTATTTTTAACAGCAATATAGCAAATTTATATATACCTATTTTGTACTAATAAAGTATTTCATGATTCATGTCTACATAGTTATATTATTCAAATTTTATTTTAAGAATCCTGACATATAATTTTAAAAAAATTAGATGCCAGATTTATTACCTATAAAAAAGCTAGATTTGAGATGGGAAAAACAAATTGTTGGTAATTACATCTAATGCTGCATTAATTTTATATTTTAGAATACATACAACCCTTAATTTAAAAGTAATATTAAAATTATACTCATTATTAATAAAGGAATTTTAAATCATGTCCACATTTTAATATCTTTGTTTGTATAAGATTATACATATATCAGCATGGGCATAGCCAGGGGAGGACGACTGCCACCCTCTAAATCTAAAAAAATGCAAGAATTTTACAAAAATACAGCTAAAATTGTGAAGTTTCTAAATACCTTTTGCCCCCTCTAATTTAAAAGCTGGCTACGCCCATGTTTATCAGCTATAGAAAGGTCAGATAAGAGATGAAAAGAAATCAATTGTCAGTTACATTAATTTAAAACTAAATACATATTTGTTAATGAAAAAGTAGTACTTACACACTCATTTAAACAACTTATTGCTATGCAATTTTAGGTTATTTGTACTTATTAATAACAATGTAGCATATTGATTTATAAAACCTGTTTTGTAGTTTCAATTTATATCTATGTTTTAATCTCTATTGACCCTCTATTTTTAGTGGGCTTGTTTATAAGATTCAGAGCTTATAGAACCTTTATAAATTATACAGTTTTAATAATTTCTATGTTTGAACTAACAAATGATGATAACAAATAGTTTATTCTGTATAAAAAATACATAATTTTAGATAAGTTGAAATTCAAAACACGTGGTAGAGATTTATTCACAGGAGATATTGTTTAGGCTCTTGTCTTTTTTGGTTCAATATGTGATTATACAAAATAAATTAACAAAATTTACTTTCTATTCTGTTGTAACCTGAACTTCTTATATTTTAGAGGCAAGATAATATTTTTCACATTTCCACCATCAAAAGTTCTATTGAGGCTTATAATATCTATATTGTATCTAAAAAATATTTAAAATATGTGTAATTGTTCTTACCATTGCACAGCTCAATAACTAAATTGAGCAAAAAAATGATATGGGATGGGTGAAACTAAAATGGGAATAAAATTAAAAAATGGCGAATTGTCGTTTGTTTATTTGTAATCAAGCAAGTAAAAATTTTACGAACGCGGATGCGTTGTTTATTTTCGTTCGTAGGAGAACGTTTAAGCAACGCGTATTTACGATAGGAAAAATGTCACCCAAAAGTGGAGAATGTTTAGCCTGATTCTTAATTATGCAAGTCCGGCAATTCGCCTAGGAAGAAGCAGGAAGCTCAGGAGTTGAAATTCATAGCAGGCAGTTGTGCAGATCGATTGAATGGGTAAAAAAGGCCACCTATGATAATGAGTGTGAGGCAAAAAGGGCTCTTAAAGCCGAAAATATATGGGGCTTTTGGTACCGAAAAAAAAACTGAGGAAGGCATAAAAGTGTATTACAGGTAATGTAATTTAATTTTAAATGGTATTTAAATAGATGTAATCAAGTAAAGTTTCGTGGAGTGCAATGCGAAGCACGATGTTTTTTGCTTTATGAATCAACATCAGAAAGAGTTATTGTGTATAATGCTAATTCTTTGCACACCCATCAATCTATTCCCTCAAACTTGAGTAAAATTGATGATTCTGTTAAAACTGAAGTCCATCGTATGTTTGAATTGGGTCTAAAACCGAAATTCTTATTAGACAACATCAATAAGATGCTGCCATCACTCTCAATGCCTCAATTGAGAAATTTATTGACAACACTCAGGAAAAGAAAGTACGGTGCCTCAAACATAAGCTTAGGGGAACTAGAATTATGGCTAAGTAAAAATTCGTCAATTCCTTTGGAAGAGGACACTCCCTACATAGTTGCCTATGAAGCATCTTACGAAGATTGAAGATTCAAATTTTTTATTTCCAAAAGGTAAAAAGATATAGTTACTGTTTGTTTTACATATTTTTTAGGTTGCTATTAAACTCCCACCTTTCAGAAGTATTGCATGCTGATGCTACTTATAAAAATATGTGGCAAGGTTTTCCACTTCTAGTTGTGGGTTTCTCAGATCTTGACAAAAAATTTCATCCCATGGGCGTTTGTGTGGCTTCTCATGAAACCGAGTAAGACTTCAAGATCATGTTTTAAAGTTTGACTAATGAGATCATGAAATTAAGTAATAAAAATCCAGTTTTTGAAATTCTTAAAGCTGTCTTTGGGGATAAAATTTGTGGTATGCTGGGCTCATGTCAGAAGAAACAGCAAAAAAAGTACTTAACTCAAAATTTATAATTATATTATTCTGGAATAGGTGATGTTAATTGACAAGCACTATCAAGATGAATTAATTGAAGACATTGACAAGCTACAACTTTGTCAGAATGAAAATGTTTTTCTGAAAGCAACAAAATTGTTCCTTCTAAAATGGGACTTCAAAATACCTACATTTATTATTATTTTAAGAAGGAATGGATCAATAAGAATAATAAATTGCATAGCAATTAATACATGGCACACTGGTTATCGCCTTTATACTCCAACCACAAACAACTGTTTGAAATCAATGAATAGAACAATAAAAGATTATTATAGGTTAAGGGAACAATTTCTCTTGCTCGATTTAAAATTGTTGCAATGGATATGGTTTAAAAGTGGTTTGTATATTACCAATAACAAGTTACAATAGCATCTTCTCCAACAATTTCAACAAAGTTTTGGACAGAAAGCTACCAATGGGCAAAGCTCAACAAAAATGCCATAATGTACAACAATAATGATAAAAAAGTTTATGTTGTACCAGCCAAAATAAGTCAATCAATAAATCAGGACACAAGAATCGGAATAGATGACTGGGCCTCCCTCCTATGAGGATTTCAAAAAGCAAAATTTTAAGGCCTGGTCCATAACCTTCCTTGAAGAAAGCCATATGTGGCAAAAGGGTCAATGCAGTTGTCACTCATTTCACAATAATTACATCTGCAAGCATGTAATAGGGTTAGCCCTAACACTAAAATTATGCAAACCGCCTATGGAAGCCAAAAATGTCACAATAGGAGAAAAAAGAAGACGTGGAAGACCTTCTAAAGCTAAAAAAGCTTTGATAGTCCAATAAATATATATACAAGCCACCGTTATTATAATTATATATTGTAGTTGAATAAAATCTCTATCAATTATCCTATTGGCTATTTAGATTATTAATTGCTATGCAATTTATGGGCTCGTTTTTTGTTGTCCGTCCGTTGTCCGTCCGTTACCCTCCTATCTATTTGCATTGGGTATATTAGGTTATCGATTTTTTAAATTAATGCATGAGAAAGAGGTGCCCCACCCCTCATCTCTATCTCCCTCGCTGTGTTATTTTTTAAATTAATGCATAAGAGGTGCCCCACCCCTCATCTCTATCTCCCTCGGTGTGTTATATATAAGATTTGTTAAATTATCTATTATATAATAAACATAGATAAAAGTTGTTTACTTTTAATGCTATGCAATTTAACTAGTTATATAATAAACATAAATAAAAGTTGTTTACTTTTTAATTGCTATGCAATTTAACTAGTTTTGGGGTTAGAATCCCGGAGTTTTTTTGACTCTTATGATTGTTCTTGTTACTATCATTGATAATAAGAATTTTTGGCCGTCCGCTGGCTGCTGACCAATGAAAAAAATGACCATTGGCCAAAATGTGAATCGAAATTATTTTTTTCGTTTTTTTTTGACTATTATGATTGTTCCTGTTTCTACCATTGCTATTATGACTTTTTGGCCGACCGCTGGCTGCTGACCAATGTTATATAATAAACATAAATAAAAGTTATTTACTTTTAATTGCTATGCAATTTAACTAGTTTTTGGGTTAGAATCCCGGAGTTTTTTTGACTCTTATGATTGTTCTTGTTACTATCATTGATAATAAGACTTTTTGGCCGTCCGTTGGCTGCTGACCAATGAAAAAAATGACCATTGGCCAAAATGTGAATCTGAGTTTTTTTTTTCGTTTTTTTTGACTATTATGATTGTTCCTGTTACTACCATTGCTATTATGACTTTTTGGCCGTCCGCTGGCTCCTGACCGATGGAAAAAATGACCATTGGCCAAAATGTGAATCGAAATTATTTTTTTCGTTTTTTTTGACTATTACGATTGTTCCTGTTCCTACCATTGCTATTATGACTTTTTGGCCGTCCGCTGGCTGCTGACCAATGGAATAAAATGACCATTGGCCAAAATGTGATTCGAAAACTTTTTTTTCGTTTTTTTTTGACTATTATGAATTTATATCCACTTTTACCGTGTCCCTGCTGACCAAAAATGACCATTGGCCAAAATGTGATTCGAAATTTTTTGTTTTTGTTTTTTTTACTCTTATGAATTTATATCCACTTTTACCGTGTGCTGGCTGCTGACCAATGGAAAAAAATGACCATTGGCCAAAGTGAGCATCAAAATTTTTTTTTCCGTTTTTTTGGCTATCATTGACTTATAGAGTATCTGTTGGTACTGACCAATAGAGAAAAAGTGACCATTGGCCAAATTTTTGATTTTTTTAATTAAAAATTGTTCAAATTCAACAAAAAATTTCTCCCAACAATTCTGCAAATTCTTAACATTGTGTTGTTTTATAATATAATGTTTGTTAGACCCATAATCACTAAAGGCCATAAAAACTAATGTAATACGCAACTAGATGCAAACACTAAATCTAACCCTAACCCTTGCCTATATTACATTTTGCCTATAATGGAAAATTTGTATAAATAATTAATTAATCATTAGGCATTTAATACCCCCCTATAGGCATTCTCGCCCCTTCCCACCTTTCTCGCCCATAAATTGCATAGCAAATATGATACATTTATACGAAGTACAGATGAGTCGTCCCCCCTTCCCTTCCCCTCTTCCCTTCCCTTCTCCCCCTTCCCACGAGGGCCGAAGGCCCGAGTTTTTATATGTGAAGTCATTATAGAACATGAAGGGTATTTCTTCACCTACAAATAAATAATCATAATTTTTTTAATCTAAAATAAATAATTTTTATATAAGTGTATAAACTAATTTATTGGTAAAGAGAATTAAATATTTTGTGAAGGTGAGATAAATAAATTAAAAAGTTAAGGATCGTAAATATTAGGAAAACATTCAGTTATGGCTAATGAATTATATTTACAGATGGTTATGCCGATTTTCTATAACAATATAAAATTGAAATATTATATTTTTCAACTATAAATTTTGGTAATTCATTAAAATTATTCTCATTAAAACTTAACTTCAAGTTTCCACACTTTTTTGTGTCATAAATAAAACGTTGAATTAAAAAACTTAGAATTTTAAAGTAATAACTTAGCACTTCAAAACAGAAAACCTAGCATTTTTAAAAATTAAACATTTTCTTTGAAATTATCATCATTAAAACTTTGTCCTTTTTCGCTTTAAAACCTTATTATCTTATATTTTTTTAATACTCAGCATTATGATTAAAATTCCTAATTTAGATTTTTTTAATAAAAGACTTAGCATTTTAATAAAAAAAACTTAGCATATCAAAATAAAAACTTTGCAATTTAATAATAAAAACTTAGCATTTAAAAATAAAACTTAGCATTTAAAAATAAAATACTTAGCATTTCCTTTAAAATACTCAGCACTTAGATTAAAATACTTAGCATAAAATACTTACCGTTTTTAATAAAATACTTATCACTTTAATTAAAATATTTAGCATAAATTACTTAGCAATTTGTAATTATTTACTTAGCAGTTAAATAACACCCATTAGAAATTAATCTATTGAAATTTTATGACCTATTAGTGGTTTTGCCAGTGATAACATAATATTTTAAAAAACTCTTGCCAAATTTTGTAGAAAGACTAAATACTACCAATTTTGATCTATTAGGATTTAGAATTGAAATTAAATATTAAAAGTTCCATTTGAAAAATTGTATATATTCGACTTTCAAATAATATAGGAAATTTGATCATCCGTGACAATTAAATATGGTTGTATATTTAATCAATATGCCATTAATTTAATGTCTAATTTTTAATATAGGTCGAAAGAATTTGGGATCGCATAAATTTGGGCCTAACGGACAAATTTAAAATTCTAGGCCGGGCATTTCGGGCAGCTTTAAATGGTTCGAACGGGTCTGGGCGGCAATTAAGTTATAAACTTGAACCGGGCCAGGTTCGGGCTAAAACTTCCAAAAATAATACCTCTGCCACTGATTGTAATTATTCTAACGCTAACTGTTAAATCAATGCATCTACATATAAAGATTTTGCATGTATTTCATCACTTTTATGCTATATACATTCCTATTATACAATTGGTAATGGAAAAAAATGGGTTTTTATCGTATTCCTGGAAAATACGATTTAAATAAAAAAAGGTTCAGAAGGGAAGAATTATTAGGAATTAATTGGGGGAATTTAAAGGAATATTGTTGGGCCGTAAAAAGATAAACTATTGGGGGATGGCCGGGCTTAAAGCCACTAAATAAAGATAACTTTACCGCTCTACATTTCGCCAATCTATTTTTTTACAAGAAAAATTATATTAATGTATATCAATCTCCTTATTACAAATCACTCATCCGTATTCATGTTGATAAACAATCAATATGGGAAGAAATAAATAACACAAACGTATAAGCGCGTCAGGGGGGGGGGTAACATACGCGTACTAGGAATTAAAGGTAAAAGAATAATGGTCTACGCTATGAGTGTACAACGTGTAAGATCAAAAGAGTTGTATCGCGTGTTGAACTCTTAACTTTAATTTTTGAATAAGATGAGATGGGGGGGGGGTGTGTGGGAAGGTATCTTCTTCTTCGTATCTCCGGATACGACACCTTTCCCTTTTAAAAGTCGAAGACTTAATGTGTTTTCGATAGAGTTCTAAGAGCTCAGTGCAACTATCAAGGCGGCGTTATTAACATTATAAGTTTCAAACATCTGGCATCGAATACCAACTCTGGCCTTTGCTCACACGACGACTGATATATGTAAAAATCAGTGATAAAAAGGCAACGTCATGGCTAACGGATTTTTCTTCCAGCTCTGTGACTCACCTAGCAACAGCCTTGACAAAACTTATAATTAATATAGAGTGTAAACTGCCATCTTGAAAATTATCCTTTCTTGCCCACGCGCAGACTGTCAAATAATAGTCAAAGAAATCGCGGGGGGGGGGGTTTAAATATTGGTTAACAATATAATTTTCATATAATTAATATATGTAAATAAATCAAGTGTATAATTCTGTCTTACAATAATATTTTCGCGGCACATTAAGAATTTAGGCCTTGAGAATCAGTTAGGGATGATTCTGCATAATTGATATTTTGATTTAAACCAGTTTCGGGATTTTCATTCGTTCGAAGAATTCCGCCATCTGTTCTCAGACATATTGGAATCTCCACTGAATTATGTTTGCGGTTTAAATTTGGTAGCCAATTGTTCGAAGGAATTGTTTTCTCCTCCGTCTCCCAATATTTCAAAATCATGGATTGGTTCGATTGTTTTACTAGAATAATTTTATCCGATATCCCTGCGCTGTGACGGTTGTTCATGGCAAACGGGATGTTCCTGGAATAATTTTCCAATATCCCTGCGCTGTGACGGTTGTTCATGGCAAACGGGAAGTTCCTGGAATAATTTTATCCGAATAATTTTATCCATTCAATATCGTATTCCTGGAAAATACGATTTAAATAAAAAAAGGTTCAGAAGGGAAGAATTATTAGGAATTAATTGGGGGAATTTAAAGGAATATTGTTGGGCCGTAAAAAGATAAACTATTGGGGGTTGGCCGGGCTTAAAGCCACTAAATAAAGATAACTTTACCGCTCTACATTTCGCCAATCTATTTTTTTACAAGAAAAATTATATTAATGTATATCAATCTCCTTATTACAAATCACTCATCCGTATTCATGTTGATAAACAATCAATATGGGAAGAAATAAATAACACAAACGTATAAGCGCGTCGGGGGGGGGGGTAACATACGCGTACTAGGAATTAAATGTAAAAGAATAATGGTCTACGCTATGAGTGTACAACGTGTAAGATCAAAAGAGTTGTACCGCGTGTTGAACTCTTAACTTTAATTTTTGAATAAGATGAGATGGGGGGGGGGGTGTGTGGGAAGGTATCTTCTTCTTCGTATCTCCGGATACGATAGTTTTCAAAGTTGGCCTATAATCTAGGTAAAATAATGAAAATTGTTTTTCATAAAAAAGAATTTTTTATTTTAGAGTGGACACTTTAAATAATACATATAGTCATTTAAAGAAGGTACTATAATAGGTATAGTTTGCTGTTTTCTGCATAAGTTATATATTTTTCGTGGTTAGAGAGGTTGTTATTCAAGAGTCATCAATTTTATAAAAATAATTAGGTTTTTATATTTATGAAATTTTTAAAGCCCTTAATAAATATTGTAAGAAAATTCATCCAATTTATCCTCCTTGAAGCTCAATTGATTATTTTAGTTAGTGTAAGGTTGCTAAATATAACCGTAATAAATATTTTGATGATTTTAAAAATTTATACCAGAAATCGCTTTTCTTAAATTTTCAAATTGGAATTTTATTTTTTGCAAACCAAATATGGCTAGTAAATTATTTATAGCAAATTTGCCTTGGACGATTAATCGAAGTAATTGCATAAAATATATTCTAAAAGCTAATAAGGAGAACTTAAGGATTATTTTTCAAAATTTGGGAAAGTTGCATATTCACAAGTTTTGTTTGTAAGTTTTTTGCTTTAATAATTTAAATTGTCTTAGAATAAAAATACCGGACTTAGTAAATATATGGGTTTTATAAAATTTAATGACATTCGTCATAATGAAGAAGTACTTAGGCGGGAGCATATATTAGAAAATCACAAGGTAATATCTATTAAATTAATGTCATTTTGCTTTAGTTGAATGTTTACCCAGCTACAGAAAACAAATCTTATGTAAAGGCTTCTGAGAAGCTTACAATTCAAACGATTAGAAGCAAAAATGTCCCTGAAATCAATATTCTAAATATAATGAAATGATGCTTATTATGAAATTTGTAAATAAATCCTTAAACAGCCTATCAGTGCATTAAATCAGGGCATATTTGTATATTATGCTGTCAAGTAGGTATTTAATTTATTTTTGGATAATATTAACTTAAAAATATCTTTTATCTATCTTGGCTTTCTGATTATTGATTCAATAACTTTTTGATCATTTTATATTATTATAATTTGAAGAATGTATTATAAATTTTATTTTATCCTATTTATTTGTATAGAGTATATATATTGCATATAATTATATTTTCAATGAATAGTAAAATGATATAATTATGAAAAAGCTGTAATTTGCATTTAAAAACATGGCCTTAGGGTTTGTTTCTATCGATAAGTATTAAGTTCATTAATATTTCCCTACTACTGGAACTAGCTCTTTCAGCAACTCAGATAATTTAACTATTTATAACAACTTTTAAAAGTCAAGATTTTGCAACTTAAATGCCTTCATGCTGATATCAATGAGAATTAACTTAAAACAATTTAGATGCACTTATCATGTGTGGCAGTTTTTGCTCATATGAATTCATCTTAAATGCATTATACTTATTTTAACCTCAACCTTACTTAAATATTTTATTTAGGGTTATGAGTAATATGTAATAAAATAAATTCATAACATAAGGGTTCCCATTATTAATATGTTAAAGGCTCCTTTGAATCACAAACAAGATGCATAAATTGTATTTTATCAGTACTATTTTTGCATATTCTCTATTCATCACCCAGAGCTTGTATTCCCAATGACTGATCTTAACATGAATACTCCATAGGTTCCATTTAAAGGTGTTGTACAAAGCAATTCAGTGATTTTTATGATTTCATTATTTCAGTTGCGGAATAAAATCTATCCTAAAGTATCTGCAAATTTTGGTTTGTTTTTATCAAACAGCTTTAAGAAACAGAGTGTTTTACGTGCCTGGCCCCACCTTCTACAATATGAATATATTATTTAAACCTATTTCTAAAGAAATTTTTTATATGCATGCTTTATTTAAATATATTTAAATTTTTAAATGTTTGTATTTCCTCAGTGCTCTTTGATTTTTATTTTTTAATATGTCTTAAAAAGTGCAATATTTTTAATAATTCTTTGCTTGAAGATAATGTATAAATATAACAAATCAAATTGCATAGCACTTAAAGACATTTTATTCAGTGGCAGTGGCGTACGCAAGGGGGTAGTTTTGGGGTTCAAACCCCCCCCCCCCCCCCCCCGCGGATTTCGGAAAAAATATATTCTATTGTTTAATATCGCATTATATAATAAATATTATGAAATTACTTAATTAACTATGAGCACTTATATTCAACAACCATTAAGTATTTTTAAGCGTTAATATATTTTTCCATAATTTTCCTTGTGGTTATAAAACGTAAGCATTTCATATGAATTCCTCGACCAATTTGAATAAAAGAAAAGGCACAATATTTAAATTTTGTGTCAAAAAAGTTAATCATGTAAAACAAGAACCTGCTGCTGGTAAGATTTTTAAATGATTATAGGTAGATAATAATTTTAGATTAGTTCATGTGGAACATGGACCTGCTGTTTGAAATCTAAATGGACAACTCACATGGATGCTACATTATGTATATCCAGGGGCGTAGCCAGGTTTTGGATGGGGGGGGGGCGAAACGTTTAAAAGTTTAATTAGAAGGGGGGGGGGGGAGCAAAACATAATTTTATATGTATTTGCATTGAAATTTTTTTTGTCATTTAGGGTGGGGGCGGCCCCCCCTGGCTACGCCCATGTATAGATCTTTGATCAAATTGCATAAAAAATTTCCTATAAATTTTTTCGATATTCAAAGAAAAAATTTACCCCCCCCCCCCCCCCTTTCAAAATAAAATCCTGCGTACGCCCCTGATCAGTGGTCCCAAATAAATAAACATTAAAATTAGTTAAAGAAGTTTTTGATTTATAGTTTATATTAATATTTAAATTCTATAGACTAAAAATCTTTAATTCATGAACTTATATTACTTATGTCTGTCTATCGGATAGGTTAAAAGGTGTCGTGCTTTAACCATTGGGGCCACGTGGGTATCAACCTGATGTAAGAAGTGGCAAGCCAGTATATATGCTGGCCTACCGGTGATGAAGCCTTATTAAGCAAGGCAAAAGGGTGCCGGAGTTGCAATTGCACTGCCGCGCCAGACAAGCCACAAATCGTGGATTCAGGTTTATCTAGATATTTTGGGTCCCATCAGAGCTATGTCTTCCTTGGTTATAATAGACAACAGACCAAAGTTGCTAAACTTGTTTAAATTGGAAGATGAAATTGGTCGAAACGTTTGCGAGTAGGAAGCCGTGGGTCTTAATATCGGATATTGGACCTAAATTAAAAAGTCAAGTGTTACATCATTTTTGCAGCGTAAGAAGCTTTAGATGGACAGCCCCCTATCAGTCAGCTTCTAGGTCTGGCGGAAAGGTACGTATGGTTAATCAAAAAGCAATTTTAATATAAACCGAATTGGAGGTGGGCCTAAGTAGATTTATGAGAAATTACAGAGCTACACAACACCCAGCTGATAAGCCCAGCCGAAATGAGGTTACAAGGCGAATGCGAATTAAATAAGTCGTGTTAAGGGAAAGGAGATTACAACAATGGACGGAGACCGATAAATCGCGGTTATAAGTAGGAGAGAAAGTTTGGGTGCCCATATTTTTTGGACCGAGCAAATAAGTAGAGAGCAATACAACACGGTAGTCGCCCCTATATCGTGCTGGCTTAAGAAAAGCACCACCGGCACTCGTTCATAAAGAGAACGAAAAGATCTTGATTGAACATATCTGGAACAAGAAAACGTATGGCTTAATACAAAGATGCAAGAAGAATCTTGGCAAATAGTTTAAAGGGAAACGGCGGAACGAAGTCAAACGGGCCAAGGGTTCCCGAGAACATTAAATCAAAGCCAAATTTATAAGGAAACTAAATCACAACGTAATTTCTGACACTTTACCATAGCTTTTAAAGGCTATCCCTCAAATTGAATTTTACTTGCATAGATTTTTTGCTCCTTAACTCCGATTGTAACGCCATCGCAGAGTGCCTTAAAATGACAAAGCATTCTGCCCTTTGGACATCTAATTTTATACCAATTGCTGCCTCATGCTCTGGTTCTTTTGGTAAACAGGTCATGGATTTTTTGAAAGTTTTGGAAAAGGCTCCCCGTTATCTAAATTTTTCACGTCCCTTTACTAAGGTAACTAAAGAATGTGAGGAATGGATGAATATCAAGAACGATTATTTAAGAGGAGTCATCACAACTAACACTTTATTTTTAAGGAGGGACTACAACTGACGAGAAGCGATACAACTATTCAAATTAGGAAAATACAAAATTAATATCACCTCACGAGGATTACTAAATAATACATTAATCGAAACAATACACAAACGTAATCTCACAATCTTTCAACCCTCAACACTTCCCCCTTTTCCACACAAATAATGCTTTAGATATCCTGGGGCTTATCGAATACGCCGTGGGTATCTAAGTTCTTACCTAGGTCTATCAGCCCGCCTTTAGCTAAATGTTCCAGATACCCCTGGGCCCGTTTGACTTCGCTCCACCGTTTCCTTTTCGACTCTGCTGGTTGCGAATTCTTATTGGGCCAACCGTTCTCTTGACTCAGACTGGTCCAATCAAGCGCTTTGCGTTATCTTATTTGATCCAGGTGTCTGTGGTGCTTTTTTCCTTGAGCCCAACTTTGTAGGAGCGACTACCAAATTTGGCTGCGATCCCTCTACCCATTTGATGGGCCCCAAAAACATGTGCACCCACATCTTGCCTCCTACGCCGAACGTACGCGATTTTCCGCTCTTCGTCCAATGTTGTGGTTCGATTTCCCTTAGCACCTCCCACGTTCGAATTTTTGGCCTTTACATTCATTCTGCAGGAGTTTTCCAGTCGCTGGGTGGATTGTTGCCCTGTAATTTTCTAGGAATAAGCTAAAATCAATACCGGAATTGTTACGCACCACCGCCTCCCTTGCTAGCCGCACATACCTCTCCGCTAATCCATTTGACGCGGGGTGATAAGGTGCTGGCCAACCTTGTTTTATCCCCCTGCGCCCACACAATCTCGAATCTTATTACTTCTAAACTGGCGACCGTTATGCAATATGAGGACTGGTGGGTTACCGAACCTGGCGAACACTTAGGCCAGCTTTGTGATTACAGTTGCGGTTGACGTGCCTTCTAACTTAAAAACCTCCAACCATTTTGTTCCATTGTCCACCATTACTAAATACGATTTTCCAAGCACCGGTTCAAACAAATCTACGTGTACCTGGTTCCAAAGCCTAAAGTTCTGTTCACTCTTGATCAACGGCGCCCTTTTTGTGATGCGGCCGTGTAGTTGCATGCCCTGCAACTTTTCGCTAGGTTTGCGATATCCTGAATCAGTGTTGGCCACCACACGTATTGAGCTGCTACCTGTTGCATTCGCTTTTCGCCCACGTGGCCCTTGTGTAATCGTTGTAGCACCGTGTACCTTAATCTGGTTGGAATGAGGACCCGTCGTTCCTTGTATTATATAACATCATTTGACTCGTGTAACTTCGACAGGTACCTTTCGTAGAGGCGCATAGTACCCTCGACTACTGCGGCATTTTGCGTCCCCTTTATCCATTCTTTGAGTTGTTGTAAGTTGGTATCATAACGAGTATATACACGGACCACCTGGAGTGAAATGAATGAGTCGGGGGCATCCTCCAACTACTCCTTTAGGGAAATTTCCCGGGAAAGTTGGGAAACTTATAAATTCCCTCATAGCTAATTACATGTGATATATCATATATTATGTATTGAAAATGTTAATCGACTATGCCTTGTGGCTATTTATTATATAATTAATATTGCTTAAAACAACGGGTTCCTTTTTAATTAAATAATTCAATTAAGTAACTATATTTTTATATAATGTCCGACATTTCATTATTTTTTATTGGAAAAATAATTTAAGCTATTTCTTAGTACAACTCTATTAAATTACCATAAAGAAAATATTAAGGATCTTGTTACAATGAAGTTAGATCAAAGGGCAAATATAACAATAGTAACTGATGGATGGACAATTGCATAGAGAAAAGATAATCAATTTCATAGTCATAACTCTGACTCATATATTCTGAGGATTTATAAATACAGGTTTTAATATCACAAAGGAGAATATTTGTTAAGAAATATGTAAAATACAAGAAATTCAAAGAAAAATTTGCTGCTGTTGTTACAAAAATTGGGAGCTTTTGAAAGTTAATTACACCGCACTTGAATGTTTTGGTGTGTTCATGGCTTGAACCTACTCATCAAAAATATTTGTTCAAACAGTTAAGTTATACATAGTTTGATTAATAAAAGGATATTATCAAATATGTAAAGCGCAATGTATTAATTGCTATGCAATTTATGGGCTCGTTTTTTGGTGTCCGTTGTCCACCAAGTTTTTTTTATTTAAATTAAATTAATATTTTGTTCTTGTTAATACCATTGATAATATGACTTTTTGGCCGTCCGCAGGCTACTGACCAATGAAAAAAATGACCAATGGCCAAATAAATCGAAATTTTTTTTTTTCGTTTTTGAATTGGGTATATTAGGTTAACATTGCTAATTACCCTATGCCCTTCCCTACAAGTGCCTATGCCTCTACTGATGTGGGTCCCTGTGCCCCTACAAAAGCCTATGCCTCTACTGATGTGGGTTCGAATCCCGGCGAGGGTAAATTCTTAATTGCTGGTTCGAATCCTGGAGAGGGCAAAATTTTTATTTTTTTTTAAATTAAATTAATATATTGTTCTTGTTAATACCATTAATAATATGACTTTTTGGCCGTCCGCTGCCTCCTGACCAATCAAAAAATGACCACTGGCCAAAGTAGTGATTCGAAATTTTAATTTTTTTTCGCTTTGGAATTAGTTAACATTGATATTTACCCTATGACCGTCAGTCCAATTATTTTGCATTTCATACCCCCCTATAGGCAATCTCGCCCCTTCCCACCCTTCTCGCCCATAAATTGCATAGCAAATATGCTACTTTTATACAAAGTATAGAAGAGCCCTTTCCTTCCCCCCTCCCCCTTCCCACGAGGGCCGAAGGGCCTAGTTTTCTTATATTAAATATAAAAGAAAAACAATTGCTCAAGGAAAGTCAGTTTCATTGAAAGTTCCAGGTCATACTCAATGGGGTGGGGCTGTTTTAATGCTTGAGATCTTGATTTAGAATAAAGCCATTCTTCAAGAAATGGCAATCAGTGAAAGTTTTAGAGATAAGGACAAAGTTGGATAACGAAAACTTTTAAAACTTTATTCAAGCTAATTTGCCCCTCCTAGGCATTATATATTCTAAAATATTAAAGGTAGGGGGGATCAGTTTTTGTCCGATGTAGTCGAAGCATTTTTATATATACACATCGTTGAACAAAGGGTAATCGTATTACAAGAGCAATAACATAAATCATCTAATTTAAAAAAGGCAACATCATTGTTGTCAAGATTTTCATTTGCCCGCATATTTGCTGGGTCCGAGTTACTGTAAACTCTAAAACAAATTAGCTAATGACAAAATAGGCAAAATTGTGGCCATAGGATACAAGTTGCACCTTAGCAACCAAGTAAATCCATTCAATTATTATGCAATGTCATCCTCAGAGTCCTTAATTAGTGCTCTGAAGAGAGCAAAGATCCCATCCATCTTGGAGCCATCGGACCCCTCCTTGGAGGGACGTATGCGTCTGATGGATCTTCTTTAGTCCCATGGAGCAATGGTCTTCACCTTAAATGGGACTTCACGTGTATAGACCTATTTGCCCCCTCTAACTACAACAATGATTCTTTAGCTGTCGCAGAGGGGCGGAAAACAAATAAATACAAAGCCTTATTATCCTCAAACATTTTTATTCCATTGGTTGCTTCGTGTTCAGGCACCTTTGACAAACAGGCCTTAGCTTTTTAAAGAGGTAGGAAGACGTTCTCCCCCGTCTAAACATTCGGTATCCTTTTTACTTAAACAAAAACTTGGTATTCTTATAGCCAAGTACAGTTTTAAATCGTTGATTCATGGCCAATTTAGGAAGAACCCCTCGATGATGATATATCAGAATAGTGTATTATTTTATTTGACGCATTGTCTTTTATATTTCATGTATTTATATTATATTACTGTCAACGGATTTTTAACAAATAAACTTTTTACAAAAAAAAAAGTAAATCCATTCAATTATTATGCAATGTCATCCTCAGAGTCTACATATGGACATCTAGAAAAAATACTTTCAAGATGCATTTATTAAATTATATAACGGTTTGTTATAAATTTCCCAATAAATCTTTTAAAACGATGTTAAATGTGATGTTTTTATTATTTTTTTAAGTTGTTGATGCATCCTACATGGGGCTATTTTAAAATTTCCTTTATTTACCCATTATTTCCCTTATTTTCCCCTAAATTGTTTTCTTAATTTCCCTTCCCCAATGCTTGAGTTGGGGGAAATATGACATCTCTATTACCACTACACCTTTCATGCCCTTAAATAATTGATCCATTGTTTTCTGGAAAATGGCCGCAGCACAATTAAGTCCAAAACCTATTCGCTTGACTTAAAAAGGCTCTTGTGAGTTGAAATTGTTAGGTAGAGACTTGTATCAGAGCTCACACTGAATTGGTGGTACGCCTTGGCAAGATCAATTTTCGTGAAGTACGCTGCGTTTTCCAACTCAGTGAGCAAATCGTCAATCTTGGGAAGAGGGTACAGTAATCCTTGCGCGTATGTTGACCGTAAAGCGACAGACGATGCAGAGTCTTAGTATTCCGTCATTTTTTCGAACTGGCACCAAGGGGCTTGTTCAACGGGAATACTCGACTGGCGCGTTCACGTCGTCCTTCACCCACTTGTCCAAATCTTTCTCGACCTCCCTCCTCCATGCTAAGGGAAGACGCGCGGTAATGAATACCGGCTTGACCCCGTTTTCCATTGGTACCTCGACTTCTAGGCCCCTTATTGCATGTGGAGTCGCATTTCTTTGGATTGCCATCTGTCTAATCGTATTATTGATGTCGCTCCTAGTTCCGGGTCCTTTCGCGCTTTGATCGTCGATGAAGTTCACTCAATAGCGCTCCATCGCTACTTCGAATTCCACCGCACCTGTTCCCATTTATCTTTCCCGAATTCCTTTATCCAATTAGTACCCAGCAACGGCAGTTCCTTCGCGTCAGCCACTAACAGTGGCAGCATTTTCCGTGTTTGGCCTAGTCGGGGCTCGACTTTTAGGTAGGCGATTATCCTTATTTCATTTTTTCCATATCCGTAGACGGTGGGTGTGGGTTTTGCTACGGTTGGTAGGGGCTACCTCCAAAGCTAGCCCGGCACGATTGCAACCGAAGAGCTAGTGTCCAATAAAAATTGCACCAAATTACACAGGTTTACAAAAAAAACATCCCGCAAACCGACCAATAATTCTGATAGACTTTGTTTCCATACAATTAAATTTTTCTCCAAAACAAAATTAGATTTTAATGTTTTATATCCTAATTTATAACAATATGGGTTCTGTTTTTTTCTTTATTACATTTGTAGACATCTAAATCAAACTATAGTGCAGAATTGAGGTAAAGTAGCTTATATACAAACAAGAATTAATTATAACCGAATCTATGATTAGAAAAATTGAGATAATATTGCAAAAAATAAAATGATACTAGAAAATTGATAATGTTAATTTATAGAATATTAGGGATTTACAAAGCTGCAAAAACAATAAGCGGTGGATATTTTCGTCATGATTATCATTTGCCAATATTTTGATAACATATGTCGAAACGCCTTGCGCAAATTAAAAAAGGCAAGTCGCTTTTAGAAAAGGTAAAACCTGGCAATTTTTTGAAGATAAGAATACCCGCTGGTAAGGCCTCCGCAGCTCCACCATTAGGTCCCCAACTAGGACAGGTTTAAAATATGCATTAAATGCAATTTTTACAGCATTCCGTAAATGTAGCACAATTTTGTAAAGAATTTAATCAAAAGACTGAAAACATTAAAGATGGTGTGCCTGTTTGTTGTAGCATTAAAATAAATGTGAGCCTTTATTTTATATATGAATACTTCAACAAATTTGTATTTTTACTATATTTTATGAAGTTATTATTAACACTTTTTTGTATCTGTATATTTTTGTGTATATCTATTTATATTATAAATGTTTTGATGTCATTTGATTAGTTGTGTTTATATGAAATTGTAAAGCTAACGCAAGGCATTAATTTTAATTATATAATTTTTCAGCCTGATAGAACATTTAACTTGACCATTCATCCTCCCACAAATACATACTTTATCCTGTCAGCTGCAGGTATAACAAGAGGAGCTATGAGACCTGGTATTTAATTTATTTTTCGTTAAATAAAATATAAAAATGACTTATAATTAAATATTGTATTCATTGTAATTAGAATTAGAATCTTGTGGAATGCTATCACTCAAGCATATATATGAAATTGCAAAACTTAAAATTTCAGATCCAAACTTAGAGGGGATTTCTATCGAAAAAATGTGTACATTATTATTAAACACCTGTCGTTCCATTGGTGTTAAAGTAATTCCAAAGTTAGATGTCAACAAATATAAAACATTTTTGGAAGAAAGATCAAAAGTTGTTGAAAGTCAATTGAAGGAATTACAAGATAAGAAACAAGCCAAACTTTTGCGAACAATAACTTAAATATTTTCATATTTTAATTGTAAATATTGAAAATAAATTGGTTACATTTCTTTAAATTTGTTTTTATGTGAATTTATTTTGTAAAGAAAAGGATGTGGGATAATTATTGCTCAATTGCCCTAAAACTTTTTAAAGATTTGTGCCTATCTAAATATTAAATTTTTAAAAATTTTAGCTCCTTTCTAACTACTTTTTAGCACTCCCAATTGTGTCATTACCCTAATTCTGGAAAAATCATACATTAACAATCTGGGTAGACTTTTTATAAATTAGATTTAGCATTTTTAAATTTAATTTGTTAGAATATTAAAAAAAACCCTCATTACTCAGCGAATTCGAATTTTTTTGCCAAGTTCCAATAAAGACATACATTTTTTTTAAAGAAATAATCTACCTAATTCTTAATCTAAATTTGAATATTGAGTTTTTTTAGATTTCAAGTGGGTAAAGGCACAAGAGGTGCATTACATATAGCAAATGTTGAAGGCAAGTGTAAACTTAAGCAGATGCATTTGACAGACCTTTACAGATCCAAGAAAACCAGTTTATTGTTAAATGTGGTTAACATTTAAAAAAATCAGATTTTAAATTTTTACAACATTCTGTCATAACAATACCTTCACAGTTGACACTTTAGAATAGTTGTTTGCCATTTGCACATGAAATTGATATATGAATTTCTGTTGACTGTTAATTTATTGTGCTATAAGTTTAATTAAAAACTCATGGACGTAGCTAGGGGGAAGCAGGAAAGGCGGCTGCCCCTAAATCTATAAACTCTTAAATTTATTAAAATTATGACTAATTGTAAATATGATCATTTATTGCCCCCTCTAATTCTGGCTACGCCAATGAGAAAGCTTCATCTAAAGACGGCCATACCAGGCCCATCTGTCAGCCAACAAATTTATCCCCGTTGTCGCCTCATGCTTACACGCTTTCGGACCATGCGCATCGGCTGTGACCTATTTCCAAATATTCCCTAAACTTTTTGTTTAACCCAAAAATAGGCATCTCTAAACATAATTTCCAATCCCTGGTCTATAGCTGGCCACCTCCCCCGGGTTTACTTGTGATACCTTCGAGCTCTATTTATTTTATCCATTTTTATATTTTAAATCTGTTTTCATAATATTTATAATTGCTAATTTAATCTCCTTAAACAACTATCAAAATATATAACCTCCATTACACACGATCCCAAAGAATTCTTTTACATCACAAAAAATCACCATGGAAATCGTAAAATCTAATACAATTTCAATCCATGGCTCGATGCCAGCTCATTTAAAAGCAATTTATACATATATAATATGAATCCCATTCATAATGCCAATCATCCACAATGCCAATGACTGTATTATTTTTAAGTAATAGCTCATTATACAGTTAATTCTATTATAATGATTATATTATATCTATGTGTACTAATTGTACTTATAATATTCCCTAACCCTAGCACTAACTTTAACCCTAACCCTACCCCTTAACTTTGTTTTGATTGGTTAAGCCATTGGCGGTCTAAAGCATTGGCATTATGGACGATTGGCATTGTGAACAGAAGCGATATAATATATCAAAAACTAATTTTTTATGGTTGTCGATACTATAAACTGTCGATATTTTGAACATGATTCATTTTAGCATATAACATACATAATTATTTGGAAATAAACATCTATTTAAAAAAAAATAACTAGCACCTGAAGATGTGGGGAAAGGTTAAGATAAACTTAGAATTAATATTTGAGTAACATCGATTTAAAGGGATTGTGCTAATTTTATATCGAACCGGTTACGACCTCGAAATAGGTAAAAATTAAAGCAAACACTAAAGTTAATTTAATTTTTTATCCTATAGCTTATACCCATAGACTAATAAAACTATAGACTGCCGAACAGCTGATTTTTTACTACTAAAATCATTCAGACACCAAAATAGCTGCCATATTGTAGGAAAATTTAACAACAGTTATATTTATACTTCTCCACAATAAAATATTGAAGAAAATAAATAAGACTAATAACTTAATTTATAAATCAAAAGTAGATTAGAACAATAAATTTTGCTGAATTCTATTGTTTGGTTACAATTTCCCACAAAATGGCGGTTGCTATATTTGCTGTAAAATTATCAGCTGTTCTGCAGTCTATGGTTTTATTAGTCTATGCTTATACCCTGCCTTTCGACTAATGAGATGTTACATAGCTGAAAAATGTCAAAGTCAAGTGAGGATAAAAGTGATAGTCATAAAATAGGCATAAAAATGGGCAAGTTTTATACATTAGTTGTACATGATAACCACTATGATAATAAATAGTATCCTATGTATTATTCGCCAATAACGATTTTGTTTCTGATTTTATATTAACACTACCTACGACGGTACTCCGTGTGCAAATATGGAGGGTTAGTGTCAGCTCGGAAACCGGCTATAAAACCAACTCCAAAATATTGAGTTTTAAACAAAATTTTGCAACATAAAGAGAACTGCAAAGTCACTTTTTTTCTACCCCAACCCGACCCGACCCGAAATCATTTTCAAATTTTCAACCCGGACCCGACCCGAACTTATTTTCAAATTTTCTACCCGGACCCGACCCGAAATCATTTTCAAATTTTCTACCCGAACCCGACCCGACCCGAAAGCATTTTAGAAACTTCAACCCGAACCTGACCCGAAAATTTATTAAAACAAATGACTTTCGAGCGCGAAAATTGCGGTGTAAAATTAAATCGACAAATAAAAGTGCTATTAATGAAACAAACTGGAACCACAAATTTTGTCTAATGAATTTATTTAAATGCTTTACTATAATGATGTATAAATATAATTGCGTCTACAATATCAGGTCGCAACCTCACCCTTCTCTCCTCCAAAATTCAGCCAGCAGTCGAAAACGACCTTTCGCTGGACGAAGATGAAGCAGGAATGGCAAGATATTTGCGAGCAATAAACGATAACGTCGGATATGTACAAGAGTTCATTCTCCACCATTCCAAAACATCACAAGTTTCTTCTTTCTTCGAAAGCTTATGCCCAATATATGCTTCAAGCTCGTCCTTTTCCGTAATAATATCTTCCTCACAACTTTCTTCCCAACCTGAAAAATTCATGAAAGAAGAGGACTCCAAAGGATTTTTATCTAAAAATTATGCTTTAACATAAAATTATATATTAAATACCTCGCTCACTGCATTCTTTTGGTGTTTCACTAGAAACCACCTTCTCTTGGCCAGATTGACATTTACTTATTAACAACCTAATTTCTGCTAATCCTTTAATTTGATCTTCCGTCAACATTTTCATTTGTTTGAACTTAGGTGTTAAGAAGGTCGCGATGGTATAAAAAGAGTCCCAAGGGAACTTTTTGTTTAAAAGTTGCCTGCATCTAAGAGCTAGCCCCTCAAGCTCAGATGTTTTTCCAAAATTTGTTAAAAAATCCTTCAATTTGTAGTAATAAAGAATCACTTTTTGTAAAGTGGGGGCAGTGTCTGGCTCCAGATCTGTTAGGGCGCATTGGAAAGGGGTTAACAGCTTTATCAACTCTTCAAGCATAAAAATGTCGATACATTTGATTTTCTTGCTGTGAAACTCCCCCATGTCCATCAACAGATCTTCTATCTCTTGATAATTACTTCGGACCGATTCTAACATCTTTAGCCGGCTATTCCACCGGGTCTCAACATACGCCTGCACAGAATTTTTCAAACGATTTGAAAGACTAAAATTATATAAGTCTAATTAATAAATATTAATAACATACCCGGACTGTTTCAAATACGTTACTAAAGCCTTCGTATCGGTCAAGCAATTATAAACGTCTATAAACTCTTGTTTCAAATCATCTTCTTTAAAGGTGTTTCTTAACACAGTGTTAAGCAGGTGGCAAATACAATTAAGGCGATTGAAAGATTCGAGCCCCCTAACCATATTTGTTCCCTGATCACTAACAAAGGTTATTTTATCAAAATCCTCCTTATTGTACCCTTTAAAAATTATTTAAAAAATCAAATAGAGTACCTTGCGACGTGAATTGTCGAAGTAATTCTTTTCTGACATTATCACCGGTCTTTCTCTCCTCGTCAAACTGTGCAGTAAATAACACAAGTTTAACTAAACTATACTCTTCATTTATATAATGAATAGTCAATGTTATATAGTTATTCTTCTTGTAATCGTCGACCCACATATCAGTTGTGGCTATAAAAAGTAATGAATTATAAATATTATGAAAATACCTGCACACAGACCCTTATTAAAATATTTGGTCAAGCTTGGACGAAGCATTGACCTGTCGGCCCTGTCAATCATATTTCTTGCTATCGTTGTTGGATCTGGGCAGATCTCTGCCATATCTATCCGACCATAAACGCTCCCAATATAAATTAAATGGGAGCATAAGTCCAAAAAACCGTCACCATGAATTGATGCAAAAGATCTAAGATCTTTTGCACAAAAATCAACCATTTTCGTGGTAATGTCTTTTTTGATTTTAAAAATATTTCTATCGTTAAGGGAGACATGCTTAGTCGCCATAAATGCATCAATTGATTGTTGATCTTTTTTCCTATTATGGCATATGTGCTTCCTAAGGTGGTTAGTTCCTTATTTTATTTAATATACTTAGTTTAAAAAAAATAAATAAAAAAGGTAGTAATAGTACTGATATTTTGTTAGCTATATTTATAAATATTACAAATAATTTATTATTAACATAACAGTATAATAAATTACCTGTAGAAGATGCATTGTAAGAATAAATTGCTTGACATCCACTACAGCTTACAAAATTCAATTTCTTATTTTTTTCATTAAATATTAAATCAAACAGGTTCCACACCTGTGATTTCCCACTTCTGTTTTTTTCTACTCTGTATTCATTTGTTTCAAACTTTTTTTTAATCTTATTATATTCAATATCCTCATTCACTATAATGATAATAAATAGAGTAACAGTTATTTACAACAATTAATAATATTTCATATTCATTTATTTAAATATTTTTATGTTGCTTTATGAATATTTATTTATGTAATTTAAATACATTGGTGATTTTCAATATCAAGGGATTTGGTATCTGACAAAAGATCTTTTAAAAACAATATGTAGTTTTCTCATCATATTACTTAGATTCCTCAATACCCATTAAAAACTTAGAACTTTCAATATCTATTAATCTATTTAACTGATAAAAAATATAAATATTTTCAGAAGTTTTTTAATCACTTAAGGTGCTTATTCTCTTATTCTAGATGCTATTTGTTCAAGCGTGCCCTGCAACAGTTTAATTCACTTTACCTAATTAATATGTTTCTTGTACTTTTAAGAAGCATAGACTAATTATAAAAATCCACTGAAAAAATGGTATAAAAATAGAATGGCAGATGATTATATAGTCGTTAATCTTAAATCACAATCATCCTTTGCATTTTAGGAGTTAAATATTTTTTTTTATTAAAAATTTTTATTAGGTAAAATCTATATATATGAATAATATAAAACACGATCAATGAATAAATAAAAAGCGAGACTACTCTTCATCGAGGGCCAGAGAACAGGTGTCGTAAAATGCCTTATAATTGTATTTAGTGATGCGGAAAAACTGAGAAAAATCTCGGTCTCGTCTCGTCTCGAAAAACCTAGACGAGACGAGACGAGAATTCGAAAAATGGAGTCGAGATCGAGACGAGAATTTTGATGTTGAGACGAGACGATACGAGATTTTCTCGGCGAGGTCTCGACTTTTTATTGATATATTTTAGTAATTGTGTATTTTCATTTACATGATTTACATTTAAGGTATATTAAGTATAAATCAATATGTTTGGAATATATTTGATATTAAAAAAATTCCTAAGTGTAGTAAATATTATATATTTTTGCAAAAAAATTAAAATTTGGCAATCATTTACCTAAGTATGGGATTTTTGTCATACATTTAAATACGTACTCTTTAATTTAAAGTTTAAAACTTTATGTTCTTAATTCTATAATAATGCTGCTTTTATTGTTGTTTTTACAACGTTTTAATTTGTGCAACTAGTTATCAATTCTGTAAATAATAATAACATCATTATATGTCACTCCCACTTTGTGGTTTTTAACGCTATAGTAAACACGCAATAAACACTATGGGCTATAATTGATGATGGTTATATAAATAGACTTAAACGTTTGCCTTAAATATGTTAAGGTCTACTTTGAAGCTTTAGCAAGGGTTAATAAAGAGTCTCAATTTGCTCAATTATGCAACTAAGTCAACTATAAGTTATAATTTTTGAAGTCCATTTATAGTTGACAGACACAGTTTTGATGCAAATGTTATAATTTGCAAGAACAATAAAATTTAATTTTCTATATTTCAAATTTATTTATAGTTTTTTTAGTCTGCACCTTTTTTAGAAAATGTTATCTTTATGAGTTAATTCATATCTTTATATTGTCAATGAGATGTCGTGTCCCGCTAAATCTTTAAAAAGTTTGTGTATTAGAGTTTTTCCAAAAATATAAAAGTTTGCCATTTGGATTTTTGAACACTTATTTAATATTTTTAATAAAAGAGGAGAAATTTTTATTCCATATATATTTTTTTTAAATGTCGAGACGAGACGAGAATTCTCGTCAAGACGAGACGAGATTGAGATTTTTTTAGACCGAGACGAGATCGAGATTTTCATAATCGCTCCCGAGACGAGACGAGATTTTGTTTTCGAGACCGAGACTAGACGAGATCGAAACACTAATTGTATTTGGCTATTAAAATTCCTATTTTTTGGCACAAAAGAAAACTTGCTGAGTATTTTCCTTCGGGAGATCTCCTTCCTATCAATTTAAAGCAGGCTAATGCCTGTTTGCCAAAAGTGGCGGAACAGGAAGCCACGATAAGGATAAAAATTTTAGAAGGAATTATATCGCGGTATTTATGAGTTTTGCGTGCTTCCGCTAGGGCTAATGGGTCAGCGTTATTGTTAGAGGGTGCAAATACGTCGATGCAGGTAAAGTCCCAAGATAGGAATTTACCATCATCCCATGGAATTATGGATGTTTCATCGGGGCGCATTCTACCCTCAAGAGTGGGTTCTGATGGTTCGAGTAGAAGGGAAGCCGGCTTTTAGTAAAGCGGTTTGAATCAAAATATTGAATAATACAATAAGAACATTTTAGCGGAGTTTGAACCTTTTTCTCCCAACCTCATCACTAGGACGTAAAGGAACGTTGGGCAGTATTAGCGAAACATACCACCTATACAATTTTTACTTTTTAATGCTTGTAATATAAAGATAAGTAAAAAAATAACAATATATAGGATACTGTGGAGTTTCCATTATTGATTTTGGTTTACCTATATTTAACCCGCTTATAATTTTATCGATTTTGTGTTCGTAATTCAGTTATCCCCCCCCCCTTCTCTCGTACTATAAAAATATTTATATATAAATAGATTATACCCCTCTCACTAAAAAGATATTCCTATATATTTAAATACTTCGGTGTTTCCAAAATAAAGTTGTTGTATCACACACGCAAATGCGCACACTTATCATTTTTATTAATGTTGGGAACTTCGATAGTATGATTTATACTAGCGTTAACCGTAAAAGGAAAAGAGTGAAATCACGATTGATATTATTAGTTTGTTTTACTGTATTTTCGTTTTCAAAAAGAAATATTATTACTCATAGAAAACATGACTTACAAAAAATGTTTTGCTCACTAACATATACTCAGAATTACTCATCACCCTGGATTACTCATTAAAAAAAACACACTCAAAATAAATATTGCTCATCAACAGATATATATATAATTAAAAAATCATTATACACATTATTATTATTCTTTTTGTTGTGATCGTGCGAGAAATATTGAAATAAAGAGAATTACTAGATTTAATCCTTAGGCACTCGGACATTAAAGTGGTGTCAGAAGTTAAAACCTCAGGAAATAAAAACAACTTCGTATCAATTATAAAGTTCGAGGACCAGATTAATTATAAAGTTCGAAAACCAGATTAACGAGAGCCGACGACGACCATGGATAAAGGTTATAGGCCCTAAATTAAACTGGTGGGGAATTTGTGAGTCAAATAATTTGGATAGAATTTGTAGTTTTAAAGCTGAGTCCATAGTGGCTTCGCGACTGCCCAGTGGTGCTTCACAGAGCCGGGACGCTGATTCTTGTAGCCATGAAGCACCCCATTTAACTAATTTACAGTGCAGGATTTCATTGAAATCAGTTGACCATGAATTAGTTCCGAGGGCAGAGGCAAAACTTGTCACAAAATGGCCAGCAGAAATTACATCGATTTTGGCTAAATTTTCGGACATTTTTGAAAGTAATTTGGGATGTGGGAAGGATAGAATTATCTCAATTAGAGTAAATTCAGATGCCATTCCTAAATTTTGTCCTGCTAGACGATTACCTTTAATTATAAAAGATAAAGTAGATTCTGTAATTAAAGATTGGCTGAAAGACGAAGTAATTGAACCCATAGATTATTCAGAATGGGCAACACCTTTAGTACCGGTCAGGAAACCTGACGGTACGGTACGCGTCTGTGCTAACTATAGAATAACAGTTAATAGATTTGTTATTGAAGTAAAATACCCGCTGCCGAGATTAGAGATGATTTTCGTTAAATTACAGGGAGCTAAATATTTTTCTAAAATTGATTTAGCTAACGCGTATTTGCAACTTAAGGTAGACGAAAGGTCGTCACGGCTGTTAGCAATTAATACTGATGCCGGACTGTTTAAATTCAAGAGATTACCTTTCGGCTTAAGCGTTGCCGCTGCTATTTTTCAACAGACAATGGCGTCTATTTTTAGTAATTTAGACGGCGTAATATTTTATTTAGACGACATTTTAGTTACTGGTGCAACTAAAGAAGAACACGATATGCGCCTAATCAAAGTTCTTGAGTTAATAAAAGTGAAAGGATTAAGGGTTTCGGCTAAAAAATGCGTATTCGGAGCCGAGCAGATCTTATATTTAGGCCATATTTTAAGTGATGGTAATATTCAACCTAGGTATGACAAAGTTACGTTAGGGATATTAAAATACCAACTAATAAAAAGGAACTTTTGTCATTTTTGGGTGTAATGAATTATTATAGTCGCTTTATTAATAATTATATGGAATTCGCCGGACCATTATATGAATTCACCAGAAAGTCTGTTTTATTTAAATGGGACGAGACGCATACTGATAATTTTAATTATTTAAAGAATGTTTTACTAACTAAACCCGTATTAAGGTGTTACAATCCCGACAAGCAACATATTTTAAGAGTCGATGCGTCAAATGTAGGCATCGGCGGCGCGTTATGTCAAGTCGAGGATAATGTTGAACACCCTATTTTATATTTTTAGCGTAAGCTAAATAAAACAGAGGTCCGATATTCTGTTATTGAACGAGAGGCTCTAGCAATGATGTACGGATTACAGCGATGTCGAGAATATTTAATTGGTAAATCGTTTACTGTAGTCACGGATCATAAACCTCTAGTTGCTTTATTTAAAAAGGCTAACGACCAACTATTAATGTCTGGTAGATTACAGCGTTGGCTAGTTATGTTAGGAAATTTAACCTCAACTCTTAAATATTGCAAAGGTGAAGACAATAATTTAGCTGATGTATTATCGCGTTTGGGCGCGGATGACATCGAGGCTAATAGTGATTCTTTATCTTGTAAAATTGTCGGAGGAGAGGTCATAAACATAATTAAAATTTTGGATTTAAAGGACATAATAACTGAGAGTAATGCAGACTCTGATATAATTAAAGTTACAAACATTTTACTTGGCTTGGACAATGACACTAACATACCATCACCCTTTAAACATGTCTTAAACGAACTCTATTTAGAGGATGACGTGCTGAAGAGACAGGAAAGGTTAGTGGTTCCTAGTAGACTGCGCCAAGATGTGTTAAATGTTTTACATCAAGGTCATGCAGGAATGGTTAAGATGAAGGGACTTGCTATGTCTGGTGGCCTAAAATTGGCAAAGACATTGAGAACTTCGTACGGCAGGGCGAGCTATGTCAGCTTGACGCACCAATGCCGCGAAGGAATAAAAATGCCAGATGGCCACGTCCTAAATCTCCGTGGGAGAGGATACATATTGATTTTTTTGAATTTGACAAAAAACGTTTTATATTAATTGTCGATGCATATTCCGGTTGGACGGAATTTAGAAACATTTTTAGTATGTCAGGTAGAGTAACAATAAATATTTTAAAGGATTTATTTGGCGCGTACGGATTGCCTACCTACATTGTTACAGATAATGGGAAGGCTTTTGTAAGCGTAGAATTTAAAAGTTTTTGTTCAGAATTTAAGATTAACCATTTACTAACGCCTCCTTATCACCCTAGCTCCAATGGGCAGGTGGAAAGATATGTAGGAATAGTTAAAAAAAAATGGTTAAGAGTAGCTAAAGAGACGAAGGGAGGTACATGGATGTTAAGATTATATCATAATATGGCTCCTAGGTACCCTGATCGTCCTTCAGTTAGCTATGAATTTTTAAATAGAAAGTTGAGATACCCGCCTGATTTGTTGCACCATCTTGAACCTGAATTACCTAGGGCAGATAGTTCTAGATTGAAGATAAATCAAAAGATTTGGTATAGGAACTATTTGAAGGAACCTAAGTGGGTACTAGGCGAGATAATAGAACAGGTAGGTTCGAAGATTTATAAGATTAAAAATGCTGAAACATATAAGATTGAGACTAGGCATGAGGAACAAATTAAATTGTACAATGCTTAGTTGTTGTAAGACATTTTTATATATGAAATGTTAAATCTTATGTTTTTATATTCTGCATTAGATGAGAATACCTACCGCTTGGTACGATGTACGCGTGGAAGTGATTCCTACGGCACCAGTACATGTGCGGAGGCCGCTGTTGATAACATTGGAGGTGGAACCAACGGGGAGGATAAGAACATCTAGGATGAGACAAAGAGGGAATGTACAACCAGCTGCAGGATTGACCCGTGCAGGCACTGGAGTTCCCAGATCGGTACATACGGGGCTAACTACCGACACTCGACGAGACGGCCAGGTGGCCGGTCCAGCTATTCGTAGGAGAAAGTGTTGGGGATGCAGAGGAAGGCATCTTCCCCCGATGTGTCCAAAACCGTCAACGGTTAATAGGCTGATAGTTCGAAATCGGGAGGAGGTAGAACCGGCAGTCCGGATCGAGGGGGCTTTTGAAGTCCTGAACCTCGATGGAACGGTCGTTTCGACCTCTCTGTAAAGGGCGGAGTCTAACTATTGGTTTTTGTTTATTTAAATTTTATTTTCCCCCCCCCCCACACACATGCATACTCATATTATATACGTTATACTCCCGTAACAATGAATATTATACACGTTGGTTGATGGATATTGTATATACTTATTATCCAAAATACCGTCCGGAATGGTTATCGTACGTGGTTATTATCCGAAGAAGAAAAAGAAGGAAAAAACAACAACGTTGACCACATAAGTCTTCGACTTTCAATAAAGGGGGAGGTGTGGAGTTTCCATTATTGATTTTGGCTTACCTATATTTAACCCGCTTATAATTTTATCGATTTTGGGTTCGTATTTCAGATATTCCCTCCCTTCTCTCGTACTATAAAAATATTTATATATAAATAGATTATACCCCTCTCACTAAAAAGATATTCCTATATATTTAAATTCTTCGGTGTTTCCAAACTAAAGTTGCTGTATCACAACGCAAATGCGCACACTTATCATTTTTATTAATGTTGGGAACTTCGATAGTATGATTCATACTAGCGTTAACCGTAAAAGGAAAAGAGTAAAATCACGATTGATATTATTAGTTCGTTTTACTGTATTTTCGTTTTCTAAAAAAGAAATATTATTACTCATAGAAAACATGACTTACAAAAAATGTTTTGCTCACTAACATATACTCAGAATTACTCATCACCCTGGATTACTCATTATAAAAAACACACTTAAAATAAATAATGCTCATCTACAGATATATATATAATTAAAAAATCATTATACACATTATTATTATTCTTTTTGTTGTGATCGTGCGAGAAATATTGAAGTAAAGAGATTTACTAGATTTAATCCTTAGGCACTCGGACATTAAAGATACAAAATTGATAAAATAATTAATAGTTTTATTACTTAAAACTCAAGACCTAAGCAACTTTTCATACACCTATTCGTATATAAACAGGACCTTACATTTAATATTAAATAATATTAATCTTTATGTAAAAGCCATAAATTACAAATCTTGAAAATGATTAACTGATTTCAGTGTTCATCTATTTTTGGCTATATAGTTATTATAATATTAAATTTCTGTCTCAAAACCCTAATTGGGGAATTTAAATTACAATGCAGCGAATGTATAGCATTTCAAATGCCATGATTAAACTAAGGTTATTTTGATTCTTATTCATGTGTACCAAACCAATGTAGTTTGTCGATAGAATCTTTTTTCAATATAAATGTTAAAATAAATGCATCAACCAATTTAGACTAATTACTATTTGGCATTATGCTCGTGTAATTTTTACTCTTTTTTACAATAAAGGTTTGAATTTAACAATAACATTAGGAATTGCCTAAATTCATATAAACAATTAATAGTGATTTCATTTGAATCTCCGTTATGCTTCAATAATATTTTTGTCATATTTTACCAACACCCGGAATTTAACGTTAAGATGCAACAGGTGTTCTTGGGGTACATTAGTTATTTGTTGACCATAGTAAGGTTATTTTTAGGAAGCTCGTCGTTAATTCTGCAAATTTCAATGCTTCCAGAAATATAACGTAAGAAATATTTATGCTTTTTGTATTGCATTAATTCGTAAATGGATGATTCTATCGATTCGCATTTATCTTTTCACGTAGAAGGGATACCTTTAAATTGTACTTTTTCTCCAGCAACCCCTTCTTTTAAACTTAATGCTTCCCGCTCCTTATTTCTCGAAGATAAAGAGTCTCGTAGCGATAATGATGATTCTTTTGCTGCACTCACACAAATTATCAAAAAGTTTCCCATAATTTTTAAATCTCCCCAAAATCATAAAGATGCTCCCACAAAAGGTCCAGCATTAGAACCTTTGCATTCCTCACCCTTGAACAATTCTTTTAGTGGAAACAAGAGTAATCAAAGGTTTTTAGCAAGAAGTTTTAGTGAAACTTGGGTTGAAAGTCCTCTTAAGCATGCTTTGAATGAAGCATACGAGAGTCCTGATTTAATTGGTGATTTTTCAAAACATTATGCATTGCCAACATTAATTGGTAAAAATCCAGAACTCAAAGCTATTTCCCCCGATACAATGCAAGATCTTTTTAACAATAAACATACAGAAAGTGTAGAATCTTTTTCAATTGTTGATTGTAGATTTCCTTATGAATATGATGGAGGCCATATTAAAAAAGCTTTAAACATATACACTAGGGAAGGGATAATCAGCCATTTTTTTAACAATCCAACTTATGCTACAACTGCCAAACATCATATTTATATATTTCACTGTGAATTTTCGCAACAAAGAGGACCAAAATTGTATCAATTTTTACGTAATTATGATAGACAAATGAACAAAGAACATTACCCAAAGTTATATTACCCTGAAATATATATTCTTGAAGGTGGTTATAAGTATTTCTATGAAAATTACAAAGATTTATGTGAACCTCAAGAATATAAACCAATGCTTCACACTGCTCATAAAGATGATCTCAAACATTTTAAAGCTAAATCAAAATCATGGAATGGCGAGAAATTTAACCCTATATCACGGCCTACTATCAAAAAAAGAAATTTTTTTAGATAAAGATCATAGTTATTTAATAAACAACTCCTCATTGTACATTTAGAAAATTATAAAATAAATTTTGATGCACTCGCTTAATTGTCTAATTACTGTGATAATCAATAATCTTAGATACATTTTACTTTAACGTTTTTATAAAATTTAATGTTATTTATGAATATATATTTTATTAAAAATCGAAAATCATGTTAGGAAGAGTGCTGTATTAAATCACGTGCATTTCATGATGAAATGCAATTTGGTAGACAATAGCAAAATATCGGAACAAGCTAGACTGGTGGGCAAAAGACCAACTTGTATTCACGTTGACAATAAGGAAGGTCTCGCATGGCCTGGAGATAGAATTCTAGTTACCATATTGGGACTCAAAAAGAGGGCAATCGTAGTGGGGACCAGACAAAAACAAAGACCAATGGATCCTAAATTTGATGATAATAATATTGTGCTAGTTGATGATAACGATGCTCCACTAGGAACCCAAATATTGGCACCCATCCCCGGTCTAACACTCCGTAGAACTACTGCTAAAAGGGGTGAAAGGAGAGGGGCTGCTGATTGTTCAAAGATATTAGCTATCGCTAAATGTATCATATAACCTCATCTCTTCTTGCATATATTATGTATATGTCAAATAAATTTATCTATCACATGCTCTATTTTCACTGTTTTTTTCATATGTGTAATGTTTTTCTACATTGTTTTTTTTTATGCTAATGGTTTTTAAAATTGTTTAATAGTAGTTTGGTAAAAACGGCTGGGTTTTGTTTGGTCGACCTTTGGTATTACTAAAACGGTCGATTCTGGACTGTTTTTCAAATTTCGACTAAGCCAGGTGGTCGACTAAGAAAGATAGACCAAAAAATATTTAGTCGATTTATAATTGGGCGACCTAAACCAATGGGCGACCAAACAAAATCCAGCCGTTTTTACAACACTATAGTCTTCAATTAATGATAAAAAGCTAATAGAAGGTTATAGGCATTTTTATTACACTTTTGTGTAAATTGTTGAGTGTATTTAATCTGAGATATAAAAAAAGTTTGTTTGAAATAAAGACCCATTCATTATATAATTTTGAAGATGGAAATGTAAATTAAAATACAACAATGAAACTTTAACCCAACTATATGCCATAAAAACATTGTAATTTATACATGGTTATACATATTGAGTTATGATATTTATAAAAGCAGCTTATTCTTCAGATTTTTGCGTCACTGTCAGGGGCTAATTGTCGAAACAATTTTTCCAAAACAGACACAGTCGGTCCCATATTTTCATCCAAGTTTTGTTGTGACCAGTTGGCTTTAAACAACTTGATAATGTCCAGTAATCTAGCAAAAGTTCCACATTAAATTGCGTTTTGTAAAATCACCTTTTTTAATGAACATTATATCATCATTTATATTTTGCGACTAGTTAAGATATATTAATAATAATTTGGCGGAGTCTAAAACATAATCAAGTAGAAACTGCAAGTTTTTAATAATTTATTGTAAGCATGTTATATATATAGGCCCCATTTTGGACTATCTTATAAAATTAAAAGTTCAACCCTAACCCTGCCTAAAAACTAATAAAAAATTATATAAAAAAGCTACTTCAATTCATTTAATCTCCATTCGGTAAATTTATCAAACATTAATCGCGTTCACTAGTGTTGTAAAATGGCTTGGATTTTGTTTGCTAAGGGTCGACTCTAGTCTGTTTTTCAAATTTCGACTAAGCCTAGATGTCGACCAAAAAAAAGCCAGCCGCCTTTACAACACTTATGCAGACAGATACGCTCTCGGATGCTTTGAAAGCCTTAAAAAGCTTCAATCTTCAATTCATCTTCGACAAAGGTTATCAAATTAAAATCTTTGAAAACTATTATTTAGCCTCCACTAAGACATAACATAAAAAGGGAGTGTGTGTAAGTAAACAAACTTATTAGCGAGGTCAGTTTTGTGTATGGCATTTATGTTTGCCAATCCCACGTTGATGATTTCAGTTGACGAGGGAACGTTAGAAGGAGATAGGGGTTCGGGGTTTGTGCCAGCCACCACTAGGCATTTAGCTAATCGACAAGCGAAAGTCATGAGTTCTACAGCTATGACGTAACTGGGTAAACGATCGTCTTTGGGGTCTGGGGAGACCCCGAGTGCGAAATGCTGGGGTTTTTGAAAGGCTACCAAACCACTTTGAATCCGCTTCAACGTTTTCAAAGCTTTCTAACACGCACACACCATAATAAATAATAATAAAGTTGTACATGGGAGAACGAAAAATTTTTAATTAAGATCGTATTTAACAATGAATAACTTATTATTTATATATATATATTAAAAATAAGGCTAAAATCTAATGATAAAGATTTATTAGGGCCAGGGGTTGGACATAAAGAATAATAATAAAACAAATTAAGACAAAAGAAAATAAAAAGAAGAAAACATATGGTTTTTACCAATTCGACTTTGGCTTACGTTATAGCAATAATATAATCGTAGAAAATGATATACAAATAAAAACTATTCTTCTTTCACGTATTCACATATACGACAATATATTAAATCGTGCCCGTCTTAGATAAGGCTAAAATGTCAGTGTTTTCCATTTGCATTAAACAGCTCACATTCACGAGAGTAGACATATTAGTGATATAAAAAAACATAATTACCATTGGTCAAGCAAATTTTAAATTTAAAACCTATTAAAATATATGTTTAATTCTTTACAATAATATTCATCTTGGGCCTTAAAAAATTTTAAAATTTTTTTTAAAACAATACAACCCTCAGGGTTTTTTATCAAACGTCTCGACAGCAAATCATATACAAGGCAAGGGAGAACTAATTTGCCAATTGATATAAAAAAATAACAACCTAAAAATATATTTTCTTACATTGTACACTTCTGCGGTAAAATGTTTCAAATCGATTTCTGCGGGCAGAGAGAGGATGTTATAAAAGAACGAAGCTTCTGGAAGGATTTTATATGTCCTAACTTTAAAAGCGTCAGAACTTTGACGATTCAAGTTTTCTGGAAGTGATGTCAAGTCATATTCCAAGTTCCCTAATTCCAGCAAAGCTTTACTAAGCGTGCATTCGACATCTTGCGGGAAAACGTACCAACTTAATAAAGACGCTAAAGCATTCTCCTCGCGCTGTTTTATAAAACGTAAAATCAATTTAAATTAAATATAATAAAAGATTACAATGGAAATCGTTATATCCAACACGATTTCCATACACGGATCAATGACATCCGTTTAGTTATAGCTCGTTTTTATCTCCTTTTTTAGTCGTGAATGTAATTTTTTGTATACCATTTAATAAATATTTTGTACAATATAATTACTACGTTTTAGAAGAGAATCTCTATGTTTATACATAAAATTTTAAACTATTTCAAGCAGAAAATCATTGTGGAAAGCGTAAAACCCAATTTCAACTCCTTAATCCAATATTCAACATATTTTAGGGTCTATTTTTAGACTGATATGCGAAAACGTGTATGTTAAAGGCAAAAATAACAAAAAAAGGCCAATTTTTCTTTTGAAATTTAATATCATTCATTTATTAGACCAAATGCTTATTAAAATTGCTGCTTTTCTATGATCCATTTATAATTAGAAAATTTATCGAAATAAATATAAAAAAGTGAACCGTAGAAGCAAAGTTTAATTTGTTAGACCAAGCCCGAGAGGCTAAAGCCAATAGCATGGGCCAAGCAAAAACGTAGTCGGCAAACAAGGGCGGTCCCGTACAGCACAAATTGGCCACTACGCCTTGAAGATCCAACTCCTCATCTGACGCCACGAATTGTGATGGTGCACAAAGGCCCGCACTCTTATCGTAGGGGAAATCGCATTTATAATTACCGGCAACCGAACGTCCCCAAACACTATCCACAATCGTGAGATGGGTCAAACTAAATTTAAGTTTAATAATTATTATTTATACAAATTTAAATTAATATAAATACATGTAACAAATCATCGTTTACCCTTGATTGCGAATGGCGTGGGATATAGCCTTCGAGTTTTGCTATGTATAAAGAAAAATTTACCAAAGTTTATATTAAACATCGCGAATTATTAGGTAATAATAGTGTTTAACTCATAAACGACAAAAGATATTTTCGGGGCCAAAAGAGGGTCGAAATTAAAAATCAAATATATTATTTTCTTAAAATTTAAAAACGGTCAAACTTTCAAAACAAAATCATTTAGCTAGTTTTGCAGTTATCCGATATATAGTAACAACCTAGACAAGTTGCCCAAAGAAATTCATTAATAAAGGTAATGAGTCGGACACAAAATCAATTATGGAATTTGGGCTCGGGCGAGGTCGAAAAAGTAAAGCCAATCAGCGGTCACTAGCTAGTGTATTTGCTAGAGTTGTTAAATTGCTAACTTTCTTTAACACCAGCTACCATCTGCTCGAGTTTCTGCTCGGCCCTCGAGCATTTTTATATGCTAGTGTTCTGCCTAGTGCACCGAACAGCGAGCACATATTGTGCTAACGCGCAGATTGAGCAACTCAGTGTGCGGCTCGAGTCTGTAGTTTGAAGAAAGTTAGCAATTTAACAACTCTAGTATTTGCGAAAGCAAAATAAAAGTATTTTACACAGCCATTCCCGTATAAGTTTCCACGGCATTTATTCAAAAATTACATTTTGGACAGGACGGACGGACAACCAAAAGCAGCGAGCCCATAAATTGCAAAGCAATTAAAATAAAAAATGATCTCAAGTCTAAATTACGTTTCCACTTTGTAAGGCAATAGTAGTATCCGGTCCAACGGCCTCTAGCAATGTATTTATTGCTTCTTCTCCCTTAATAAGAGAGCAATCCAAGAGAAGAGAAAATCCGTTTGAACGTTGAGATGGATTGAAAAAAGAATCAAATCCATGGGTATTATTGGAATCAAGCTCTTGCCCAATTGACGATGGGGTGGCGGCCAATGCGTTGCATAACCTAGGGCCCACGTAAATCTCCCTACGATATATGAAAAGCCCGGGTTATTAATATGACGTTGTTGAATAAGGCAAAAAATGAGGATTTCGCTAATTTCTTGGCTAGAATTTTATGAACATCTTTGAGCCTTGCTGTCCATTTATTTAACTTAATTTTGTAACTTGAGCGAAAATTATTCTTTATAAACACGATCGTTTACAGTATGTTTCAAAAATTCAAATACTTTTTACACGTTTTAATTTATTTAAATGGTTAAAATTTTTATAATTAATATTACTTTTAAAGTCAAAAAAACTAAATGTTTAAAAATATCGCGGTTCTTATACAGTCCAATGATCTGGCGATAAATTAAGATCTGTTATAAAATCATCCATTTTTCTAATTTTGCTAAATAAATGCAGTAAAATATTTTATGAAAACTAATTGCAAAATATATTGAAAACCAACTTGTAGCTAGTGAAAGAATTTAAAAATCGTTGAATGGCCGGTCGCAAAAATTTGAGATATTCTTGGGTAGGGAGCTGGGATCGAACCTCGATTGCGGGGACGAGAGTCACACAACATTCCTGACAATACCTTTCCAGGAAGAGAATATCCATGGGAGAATAGGCCACTTGCCAATCTCTAACCGATTCACCATTAAATTCTTCACCCCCAAAAACGGTGTAAAGAAAGATCTGGTAAAAATATATTCAAAAATAATAAAGATTCCTTAAAAATTTCAAAAAGAATATATTGTTACTATCATTTACCCTTAATTTGCTTGAATTCAAGCTTATTTAGGCTTCAAGATAAGTTTTAGTTGCAATAGTTAAATAACTTGAGGCACTCGCCAAAGAATACGATTTTGTCATGTGAAAAAATGTTTTAAAGGTGATTAAAATTAGGCCATATACTGGTTCAATTAACATAAAACAATTCGAACAAAGTTTTTAAAATTACCCAAAAACTATTTAAGAATTTTTAAAATATAAATATACTATTATCACACATACTTTATTGATTTTAAGTCCAGCCAAGGAGTCTATAATTCGTGTTAGGCCACCAATCTTTGGTACTTTGTTCATGGATATATCCATAATAATGCCACGTGTCATGTAAGCGGGCCAATCTATAATCTATAAAAGCAGACGATTGTTTAGGCAAAAATTAAGAATATTTAAATAGGTTAAATACCGTGAATTGGGGCAATATAAATTCTGGGCTAGCCCGTAATATTTCCCTTATTGTTGATATTCCATAATAGATCCCGGGGATGTCACGAGCTATTAATTTGATCTAAGTAACATGAATTATATATTGTTTTTTTAACAAAAATATTGATTATTTTACTATTGCATATTATAGTAGTTTTAATACTTTTTAGAGATTTATTTTTTTTATTAAAATACACAATATTATCAGGTATATAACTTGTTTGTAAACAATAATAAATTTGAATTAAGTTACTAACTAATGCTTTTTAAATCTTTTGATAAATCAAATTTATTACTTTTATTAAAATACCATATATTATCTTGTATAATATAGCAAGTTAGTGAGACATTAATTGATTTGAATTCGGATTATAACTGATGCTTTTAAATACTTTAGATTAATAAAATTTATTAATAATCACAAATTTTATATATTTAATATAACTTGTTTGTGAGTGACGACAAGTTTGTATCCCTGTTCCTTGGGGAATATTCTGTCGTCGAGTAAGCAGACGATATTTGATTCGGTTAGCATTGAGGGTGGTTGCATTAAAAGAACTGAACCCAAACCAGAAAAACTTTCTCTGAATATTTCCCAAACTTCCCACATTTTGATACAGGTAACTAAATTAATATTTATATTAATATGTATAAAATATTTTGCGACTAATTATAATTGCCGCTTAAAATAGAAAAAATCATTTTTATAAGTTCATGTGCTTAAATCTATAAACATCGGCTAAATAGAGTACTCATGATGCCATAAATTTCATATAATTAAGTGTACCATATATCCACCATTTTGAATTTAACTATCTCCCATATCTTTCTGAAATGTACGTGTTGTTCAAACGGAAAAAATAAATTTACCTTCGTCATGAGTTAAGAAATAAAATTATTATCTGATAAAATGCAGATGGCACTAAATTGCTTCAATACAAATTCAATATTTTTTTAATACATTCTAATTATAAATAACTGAAAGTACTGTAACCTATATGTCCTTCCCTTATTTATGCACATTTCAAAATAAGGGAAAAGCGGTGCACCTATTTAAAGTTGATGACCAGTCTATCTAGTCTATGATTACAATTTAAATACATTATCTAGGGACAAAAACAAAATGTTCTCTAAATAATTGAGAAATAATTCTAATTACTTGGTATATTTAATTAAATTTATATTATAAACCAAAAAAATTTTAAGGCAAAGGCCTATTTGAAAAATTAATTTTAACACTAGATAATAAATATTAATGAACAATTAAAAGATGCAATTAAAATTAGAAATTACTACGCGGGCTAAGTTTGCAATTTGTAAACAAAGCACATAAGATGCTAGAACATTTTTATTCGCATGTAAAAATACACTAGTATCCAAATATATTAAGCCTTATTTGCTACTTAAATAAAAGGCACACGGAGGGAGACCTATGATTAATTATAAAATAAAAATATAATAAATGGGAGAAATTTTTTAAGGAAAACTGGCTTTAATTAAAAAGAGAGCAGGTGCCAGAATTTTAAAAGCCTTCAATCTTTCCTACTTAATGCTATAATTGTATCCTCAGCTACTTTACTTTCATTTTTTGACCTGGATGTTGTAAAATGTTGAGAGCTTAGATGATTCCACTCAACAACTACTAACGACATTGTATAAAGAAAGCTAAATAGTATCATGGGCTTTGGCCTATTATCTAATCAACTCTACAATTCCATATATACAAATTGTTCTGGTCAAACCTTTAGTCTGTTTATCTTTAGTCAACTAAACCGGAGGTCGACCGAACAAAACTCAGCCCTTTTTACAACACTAATCATCATCACTTACCAGAAGCGAGGCGAGATATGAGGCAAACGTTAACGTTAGGTGGCAAAACGAAGCTTTTCTGTTGTTCTTGGTCCATGAAAACTTGCCTAGGACGTGGCCATAGGACTTTGAGAAATGTGCGTTCGCCCATCTCCACATCGGTCAGCTGTTTGGGGGCCGGACCGCAGGAAGTTACGTTGTTCGTACCATCCGCTACCTTTTGATCTCCACTAGTTATGATCAGCTGATCGAGATCCATCCCATCATCCGTGCCATTGCCGTTAACGCTAGGCATAGGTTGAGTCTTTGGGTGAAATTTAAACGAATTTAATATCATAAATTATAAGGATTTCTTCCATCCATGGGTATATTATGAAAAATTTCCCTGCCGTTAAAAAATATTATATACTACTACATACATATAATGTTGTTGATAAGTGCTAATTTAGCCTTAAAATACATAATAAATAATTAAAACATAAACGTAATGCTACAATATGTTTTGGCATTTATTTTGGCCATATAAGAATTTATTAGTGTTATCAAGTTGATATTAGTCTTAAAATTAATCGTTAACTTTTTGGTACCATCTATAGTTAAAAGAAATACATTCTCGCAACATTTATATATACATCAAGTTTATGAAATATTAGCTCTCAAAGTTGCTAAAAACACGATTGCATATTAATCGGTAAAAATTTAAAATCAAAAAAACTAAAATATATTTGTGTTGATCGTTAAAAAACTTTACCAAAAGTTGATTTGTTGACCAGTGTAATTAGAGTATAAAAAACAGATAGATTCAAACACATTTTAAATAAAATTTGAGAAATATCTATAAATCTTTTAGGATAAAATATAAAATACCCAAAACATTCAATGCAAATAAGACTTATAGATATATAAATGATAAATTGTATTTAGATAAATGAATAGATTTTATTTAAATCACCAATTGACTTAGAAAGATAATAATAGAATAATATTAAGGCAATTCGATAAATGAGGGGAATAATTGAAAAATGACCTAAATAAACGTTAAAAATAAAAAATTTCCAGCAGAATATATACGTGAGACTAAAAAATCGATAAATAGCTGAGAATTTCTGGAGGGTTCTAAGGAACTATCAAAATTCGCGTCTATGCGTCATAATATCTGCTGAGAAGGAGGAAATTGCTTAATCATTTCGCGTTTTGTAAGGTAGTCACGATAAGAAGGGCGTAACCAGGATTGGACTTAAAGGGGGAGGGGTCAATAATGATCATTTTTTTTTACATTTTAGTTATATTAAATTTGAAAGAATTTTGGATTTAGAGGGGGGCAGCCGCCCCTCCTGCCATTATAATGATCAGACTTTTTAAAGGATTTTGAAATAATACGATACGTGTCGAAAGTTCCAAATTTCCTCTTTTTAATTGCTATGCAATTTATGGGCTCACTTTCCATTTTGTTTTGTCTTGCTATTCGGCGTGCGCTATTCGGCGTGCGCACCGAACGTGGATGTCACGCACCGAGTGTCTTGTTTTGTTTACTTTTAATTTTTGTTAATTTAACCAGTTTTTGGGTTCGATTCCCGGGTTTTTTTTGACTATTATGATTGTTCCTGTTACTACCATTGCTATTATGACTTTTTGGCCGTCCGTTGGGTGCTGACCAATGAAAAAAATGACCATTGGCCAAAATGTGAATCCAAGTTTATTTTTTCGTTTTTTTTTCGCCTATTATGATTGTTCCTGTTACTACCATTGCTATTATGACTTTTTGGCCGTCCGTTGGCTGCTGACCAATGGAAAAAATGACTATTGGCCAAAATGTGAATCCAAGTTTATTTTTTCGTTTTTTTTCGACTATTATGATTGTTCTTGTTACTACCATTGATAATAAAACTTTTTGGCCGTCCGTTGGCTGCTGACCGATGGAAAAAATGACCATTGGCCAAAATGTGAATCCAAGTATATTTTTTCTTTTTTTTTTCGACTATTATGATTGTTCTTCTTACTACCATTGATAATAAGACGTTTTGGCCGTCCGTTGGGTGCTGACCAATGAAAAAAAATGACCATTGGTCAAAATGTGAATCCAAGTATATTCTTTCGTTTTTGTCCGCCTATTATGATTGTTCTTGTTACTACCATTGCTATTATGACTTTTTGGCCGTCCGTTGGGTGCTGACCAATGAAAAAAATGACCATTGGTCAAAATGTGAATACAAGTTTATTTTTTTCGTTTTTTTTCGCTAACATTGATTTATAGACCATCTGTTGGTACTGACCAATTAAAAAAAATGACCATTGGCCAAAATGTGATTCGAAAATTTTTTTTTTCGTTTTTGTTTTGACTTATAAATATATATCCACTTTTACCGTGTCCTGGCTGCTGACCAATGAAAAAATGACTATTGGCCAAAATGTGATCCGAAAATTATTTTTTCGTTTTTTTGACTATTATGAATTTATAAGTATAACCACTTTTACCCTGTCCTGGCTGCTTTCAAACCTTCTTTTATTATTAAACAAACATTTGCTTTTTATATTTCTACTAACTGTTTGGTATCCATTACAAAAATAAAACATTTCATTTTGATTTTTATTCATTTTCTTTGTGTTTGGTAAATTGCATATAATTTTAGAATTACTATTTATAATTAAATCCTTTTTTTTACAAACCTATAGAGGCTTTAATAAACTTATATTTAAAATTTGAGATGTGTTACTCTATTGGTTTTAAAATTATGATCATTTTAAGAATGGGGTCCTACAAACCCCATAAGTCCACTTCGTAGGTGGGGTGAAGTAATAATGACCCCAAGCCGTTTAAAAATGCTGTACAAAATAAATTAGTTGTCTCTAATTATAGGCATAAAATTTAAACCACTTAAACAAATAGGCAAAAAAATATATTAATGAACATATAAGAGTTGAAATATTATTCTTGCAAATTTTGGCAAGTTTATATATTATAAAATATCTAAGCTATAGCTATTTAAAGTTTGGGGTATTTTTATAGTTCTAAAATGCATATAACAATTAGTTAACTCCATGTTTTACCAATGTATAGCTCAATCGATGTGCTATAGGATGTATTAAATTTCCCTCTGTAGCATTTACTTTAATTCACCAATTAAGTTAAATCTTGTAAAGAAAGTAGTGAAACTAGGAGGAAAAATTGTATATTATTATATAGCAATTAAAAGGGGAAAGGGGGAAATTATTCCTTCGTTATTTTATATTGATTTTTTTTTCAATGGCGCTATGCCAACGTTAAACCCCTACCCCTATCTTCCTCTCTTATCCGCCCAACGCTAGGGGGCGGGAGTGGAGAAGATGAAGAAAGGGAGAGAGATCATCTCTCATTATTTCACAATATTGGCATTAATTAGATTATTTTGTCATATATATTTATGTTGTTATCCCAAATCGAGCAAAACCAAAGGTTATATCTTGGGAATGAAATCAAATTCAAAGTGTTTTACATTCCTTTTTGTTAATTTTTTTTGATTAAATAATGTTTTTGTAGATAAAGAATTTCTATTATAAAAAATGAATTTAATTTAAAGAGTTGAAATGAAGCAGTTAAGCTAAATATTATTTTAACAAATTTATTCGTTTTTTAAAAAATAAACAAATAAACGACATTTAAAATCAATTTTTTGGTAAAAAAAAACACATTTAGACAAGCTATTTTGTTTTAAACAGATATTATATCAATGAAAAGTTATCATAATTAAAAACATTAAATAAAATATAAAGTCAAAGACGTTTAATTTTTTGATTTCACCCCCCCCCCCCTTGCCTAGTTACCCCCTCCTTGCCTTTTATATTTTAGCAAATAAATTAATATAAAATTAGTAATACACTAAAGAAAGCCTAACCTAGACGAGGATAATTGTTGTTATAACTGGAAACATTCTTTACGACAATATGGATTTTTGAATTAATAATAGAATTTTTAAAGTATATTTGATTATTTAATGTTCACATTTTATTTTACAAAACAATCCCTTGTTACATAGCCAGCTTCTGCCAAATTAAGAAAAAATACTATCTTTTTCTTCTTCAAATTTTTATCACATGCAAAACATACGTTATAAAACGGCGAGTAAAATTGAGGGTTTAAATTTAAATGAATTTTCATTTATTTTTTTTGGACAAAAAAGTAGATTTTTATGTTGTGTAACTAGCATGGGAGTAGTAGCCAAGGGGGAAACCCTAGCAATTATCCTACCCCCTATAGGCATTTTCGCCCCTTCCCACCTTTCTTCCTTATAAAAGCATATATATTTTTTTATTGGGTTAATATAATTCATTTAATTAGATTGTGATTTCATAGAAAACCTAATAGTTGGCTGTCTTTGCCAAGGGGGAAACCCTAGCAATTATCCTACCCCCTATAGGCATTCTTGCCCCTTCCCACCTTTCTCGCCCATAAATTGCATAGCAAATATGCTACATTTATACGGAGAATAGATGAGTCGTCCTCCCTTCCCTTCTCCCCCTTTCCCGGGGGACTGGGGCGGAGGCCGGTCTGGGGGCGAAGCCCCCAGTTACGCCCGAAGGGCGTATTTTTTTTCAAAAAAGATAGAACAAATTAACACTCCGTTGGCTAGGTGGGATCAACGAGGACCCCAAGTGATTTATAAATGTTGTACAAATTAAGTTAGTTATTGTTATATTTCATTTTTTCAGTAGCTTAATAAATAAATTATTATGGTAACTTATAATCTTTAATGAAATTATAGATTTAAAAGGGAAAGATAAAGTGGCATAAAAAATGTCCAAATAATATGATAAGGACAAGAAAATCAAATATAGTGATGCATTTGCCAGGTGTTAAGCCTTATGGGCGAGGAGCCATAACTCCTGTGGATTGTTTCAATTTACTTATGACAAAGGAGATGCTTAATAGTATATCAATTTTTAGTAACCAAAGAAGTCAAGAGCTGATATCTAGTGATGAATTAAATGCTGTCATTGGACTATTGTATTTGTTAGGATGTACCTAGTGTTAAAACCTAGTTACAATTGTTTTGAGGTTGGTATAGATTAGAGAACTGCACGGGTGACCCGAGACCCGACCCGACCTCGGGTCGGGTAGAAAATTTGAAAATGATTTCGGGTCGGGTCCGGGTAGAAAATTTGAAAATGCTTTCGGGTCGGGTTCGGGTTGAAAATTTTTAAATGCTTTCGGGTCGGGTCAAATTTATAGAGTCGGGTCCAAGGTACATTGTAAAGCGAGACCTATTTTTGTAATTAATGTTAATTGCTAAGCAAAGAGTGTTTTAAATATCGAAACGAAATGTACAACTAATTTGGATCATTCATTTAATTAATTCTCTTCCTATTTTTTTTAATTTTAAAACTCCGAACTCTGAAGTGCTAGCTAATTCTCATCAATAATTCAAACTACATAAATTACTCCTGTTTTTAATTTGACTATTAAAAGGTAAATTATTTCAATAAAGTTATATTTTAAATTTTTTTAATGTTAACCATGAAGTTTTAGGTAATCCTCATCGCTAATTTAAATTACATTTAATACATATTCAAAAGCCAACTTAAAAGTAAGTTATAATTTTATAAATGTTTCATTTGCAAATTAAATTAATATAGTATGACAACTTGTTTATTAATAAAATATTTTGAATCATGTGCAACATCTAGATGTTTTACCCTAAGACAATATATCTAAAGCATAAAATTAATATTAAAAAATAATTGCATGTAAAAATTTAATTTAAAACAACAACAAAAAACATTAATATTATAATAAATATATAATAATTAGCTATATTTTTAATAACAATGATTTGATATTAAATAGTTGCCTCTAAAATCTATAACACATTAGTTAGACAAAATCTGTGGTTACAATTTGTTTCATAGCACTTTTATTTGTCGATTTAATTTTACACACCGCAATTTTCGCGCTCGAAAGTAATTTGATTTAATAATTTTTCGGGTCGGGTCGGGTTCGGGTTAAAGTGCTTTCGGGTCGGGTCGGGTTCGGGTAGAAAATTTGAAAATGATTTCGGGTCGGGTCGGGTAGAAAATTTGAAAATTATTTCGGGTCGGGTCGGGTCCGGGTAGAAAATTCGAAAATGCTTTCGGGTCGGGTCGGGTTCGGGTTGAAAAAAAGTGACTTTGCAGTTCTCTAGTATAGATCTAATCACCAAAATCTGCATGATTTATGGGGTACAGATGGCTATGGAGTGAATATATTCAGGGCTACAGACAGTGTCTCTAAAAAGATTTCGCAGCATACTAGGCATCCTTAGGTTTGGTGATTTAGAAAGTAGAGAAACCAGAAAGTCTTTGGATAAGGCTACTCATATCCGAGACTTTTTCAATGAGTTTGTCAGCAACTGTCAAAAGGCTTACACTATCTCTGGATATGCAACTATTGATGAGCAATTGCCTCCAAATGTCCATTTAGACAATACATCCCTAGCAAGCCCTCTAAATATGCAATCAAATTTTTTGCATTAGCTGATGCAAAGACATTCTACACATTTAATATGGAATTATATGCAGGGAGGCAACCTTTTTTGTGTCAGTAATAAGCCTTTAGATGTTGTTGAGAGGCTTATTCAACCTATATCAAAAAGTGGTAGAAACATCATGACTGATAATTGGTATACAGGTTACCAATTAGTCGACCAACTTTATAAATAACATAATTTGACAATGGTTGGAACATTGAGAAAAAACAGCCTCAACTACCAATGCAATTTACAAACACTAAAAAGAGGCCTACTTATTCTAGCATATTTGGATTTAAAAAAATAAAACACTAGTATCATATATTCCAAATAAGGGGAAAAATGTAATTCTTCTATCATCTTTTCATGATGATGACAACATTGATACCACATCTTTCGAGCTGCGATACCAAACAACATTACAACCTTAGATCTTTGGTGTTTGATAAATCTGGACATGAATGGCTAGAGATAGAGACGTATCCTAGCAAGTTCTCCAATATGATGTTAGAGGATTGCGAGCTATCCTACAATATAGCACTACGCCTTGGAATAAAATACACCAAGGTTTCAGGTTTCATTTTTTTTTAAAGATGAAGTTAGTTTATGGATATATATCTAAGCATAATATTAAATGGTACAATGGTACAATTATATAATAATTATATTTAAAAAAACATCATATGAGTAATATGTCTTGATCTTCCTCTTTTAGAAGAGGCCAGGAATGCAAAAAAGATTTGAAATTAAACTTTGCAATTAAGATAGCTATTGATTGTTTCAATAAAAATGCGGGGGAATGTTTGGAGGGAGGGGATCGCCTGCCTATTTCTTTGAATAAAGCCAACGCCATTTTTCCATAGGATCCTGAACAGGAGGAAACTATTGGGATAAAAATACTAAAGTCTAAAGGGGCCTTGTATTTTTGGAGCTTGCGTTCTTCAGCGAGGGCCATGGGGTCATAATTAAGATTAGAGGGGTCAAACAGGTCTATGCATGTAAAATCCCACTTTAAAAAAAGACCATTTTCCCATACCACTAACGAGGAACCGTCAGAACGCATTCGACCTTCAAGGGCAGGATCTGAAGGTTCAAGTATGGAGGGAATATGGGCCTTTCTAAGGGCTGACTGGATAATAGAATTGATTTTAGAGTGTCGCAAGTGTCTAAATTTATTTAGTCTGCAGTGTAACAGATGGCGTGCTTCTTCATCCACTGGCAGGTTGCAATTTTTACAGGCTATCACCTTATACAATAATACAAAATATGCAGTAGATACTGTTGATCAAATGTGCAGGAGCTAGTGTTGCAAGGAATTTATCCCGCTGACCTCTCAACATTTTTTCCCATCTTGTAAACATAGCTGCAATAAATACACAAATCATATATCATCAAACACAGGTGAGAAGATTCGAAAACATGTATTTATTCGAAAGTTGGCATCACAGCTTATTAATAAGCACTCAGTTACAAGGCAAGGAAATTGTTATCTTAGTTCTTCCTTGAAAAATACTTTACATGATATTTTAGGAGTGGAAAAAGTAGAATCAATTCCAAATAATGCCAGGGCAAGGTGTCATTTTTGCCCTAGGAATAAAGATAGAAAATACAGAAATTTGTGTTATAATTGGAATAAAACATTGTGTAATAAACATATATTTAAATTTTGTGAAATATGTAAAACCTTTATACAACATTCAAAATTATGTTGAAGTATCCTTTCTTTTTGGCTATTTGAAGCTTACGAATTTAATACACTATAATAAAACATGTCTAAAATACCAATATAAACTACTTTAAACTACTATTTGAATAAATGTCATTGTATAAATACGGTGGATTTAGATTGATAGCGTAGGTAGAGGGAAATGGAACGCAATATTTCGGACACTTATCCATCTTCAGAAAAAAAAGGAGAAGATGAAGTCTCAAAAAATAAAAATGAAGTAAAGTGATTATAACAACGATGATATAGATACAAAAAAAAATTACAAAAACTGGTTATAGCGAGAAATTAACAATAGCGATTGTGGGGATGGATGTTCTTTAAAGAATAGAGTAGATACATATGGAGATAGGAAAAAGGTGCGAAAAAAGTAAATAGCTAAATAATAAGAGAAAGGGGGGGGGGAACACAGTTATTTAATATATAAATATAATAACTGTGCTTAACAAATTATAGTTTTGAGTATTAAACGGGTAGGTAGACATAGTGAATAATATAAAAATATGTGTGGATGTATGGGCTTGTGGTAATGAAATTGGATGGGTTAGTAGTTGATTTTTTTTTGTTTGTTTTTTGGGCTTGACGCGGTCGATTAAAACGCTTTCTACGAACTTCCTTTGTTGTATCGCGCTATGTGAATGGCAGTGGGTTATCCAATCTGCCATGTTGAATCTTTAACGATAGTTAGGCTTAGGGTAAGGCGGAGTAGGTCGCGCATTTTTGGAGCTTTCTGTCAGTGTTCTTTTTTGTTGTTGTTGTCTCTCCAAGTCTAAAAATTGATTATTTAGCTAATTACTTTTTTTTGCACCTTTTTCCTATCTCCATATGTATCTACTCTATTCTTATAAAAAACATCCATCCCTACAATCGCTATTGTTAATTTCTCGCTATAACCAGTTTTTGTATTTTTTTTTTGTAGCTGTATCATCGTTGTTATAATCACTTTACTTCATTTTTATTTTTTGAGACTTCATCTTCTCCTTTTTTTTCCTGAAGATGTACCATAAGTGTCCGAAATATTGCGTTCCATTTCCCTCTACCTACGCTATCAATCCAAACCGTATTTATACAATGACATTTATATAAACGGATTGAAAATTATTGACTATATACTATTTGAATCTAAAATAAATCAAACCTTCAAAGATTTATTTCTAAAAATATAAAACTAGTTGAAATATTATTAAAAAAAAATATATCAATAAAAATAGAAAACTTTCTGTCTCAAAAAATAAAGGGTCAAAATTTGCTTTAGTTTAGACAACTCTATTATTTATTTTGAGGTTTTTTTTAAGCCAAATGTAAAAAATCATGAACTTTTATTACCATTGTTCACTTATAAACTAACTTTTTTAAACTTTATCTTTTCAAACTAAAATTTTTTTTAATTTTAAACTAACAAAAGATGTAGGAGAACTTATTTTTTATACAAAATTCACTATTTTTAGAGCCTCATAAAATTTTTGTTTTAAGATTTTGCGATTAGATTTTTTTCCTATTCTTAATTCTAACCTTCTATAATGTATTTCTATTAAAAAAAATTTAATCGAAGTCCAAAAGTTAGAAAAATAATGGCTTAGAACAGTAATAACTTTTTGCCCTAAAAAAATGTAGGGCCAAAAATTCCCTAAGTTTGGACATCTCTATTATTTTTGTTTTTAGGTTTTTTTATCCCAAATTTTTTATAGTTTTAGCTCCTACCTTATTTCATATGATCTTATAAATTAAATTATGGAATTGAAAGAAAAAAATTGTTATGAATAAATATAGTTACAGGGGAAATTTTGGGGGTTGCACTAATTGTAATTATAAAATTATAACCCCTTGTTCAAATACCCAAAGTAATATATCAATTTACAGATAAGAGTTGTAGAATTATGCTTTTAAAATTTGAAAAGTTTATATTACAATAAAAAAAAGTTATAGCTATTTAAAGTTTGGGGTTTTGATGACCCCCTTTACCATCCGTGTTAGGAATTTGACCTGGCCAACGAAGTGTAAAATTAATTAAAGAGATCTCTCAAGATTATGATTAACAATAGTAGACACATGTCATAGAGACCCGCATGAGTGACCCGAGATCGGGTTCGGGTTAAAAAAGTGACTTCGCAGGTCTCTAATGTGTCATAGCTAAAATAACGCGAATTTCTAGTAATAATTCTATTAACTAGGCTGTTTTTGACTACCATAAAAAAGTTTTTATACAATACTATCATGAAAAGACTTAAAGCAATATTTTGGAAGATAGGGGGAAAACAGACAACTTAAAGGACTTAAAATTAGTGTATGATATAAGCAAAAATATTTATTATTCTGGATAAAAAAATATAAAAAAAATCTTCAGTTTAAATGACATTATCACATTTTAGTTGTTTATTAAAATTAAAGTGTAGAAATCTGTCTTCACTGTTATTTATTTTCTACTAGTAATAATTTAACAGTTTGGAAGTTTTAAAATACAAATACAGTGCAAACTTATATCAAAAGTCCTTTATTAAAAATTAAATACACTATATGTTTGCTATTAAATTCATCCAATGCTTGTCAATTTATCTGTAGCAAAAACTTCTACAATTACATATATATTATAAAATTGTTTTAAAATACATATAATCATAATTTATGGTAGTTTATCAAAATATAAAGCATTTTGATTAAAATTGATTTACCTTATAAATAATAAGGGAACATATAGAATAGAATATAAAAAAAGCAGACGATTTAAATAAGCAAACATTTAATTTGGTTAAATAACAGTGACCATAAATTGTTGTTACTAAAAAGTAAGTCTTATAGATTTTAAAACTATATAAAATGATAATTTTATAACCAAATTTACTAAAAAGATTATAATTCTAAATTTAATTTAAAAATAGTGGTGATTAAATTTGAAACACATAATATAAAATATACTAAATTAACAAACTCACCTGAGAGTTCCTGCAAATCTTATCTAAAGTTTCTCTTATCATGATTCCAATTTTGGGGTCCTGCCCTGTGGTAAGTTGGAGAGTAGGTTTTCCAGCAAATTTTCTAAACAAATTAACAACTTTGTTTAGAATAATTAAATATCATTAAAGATTATTAGATATTTAATTTTGAGCAATTATATGAGAAATCTAAATACATGTTTACCCAGTAGATGGTGTGGTAGTACAATCAGCTTTAAGATCCAACAATTTTTGCACGTTATCAACTTTATTTGCCAAAATTGCTTCTTGCAATGGTGTCAAACCTTTATCATTTTCAACTTCCAAATTAGCTCCTTTACCTATGCAAATATTACCACATTTTTAAAAACATAAAGATTTATCAGAAAAATGTAATTAAATTTAGTAATATAAGTCATTGGTAAAAATTTCCCTATAAAATATATGCCAAATATTATCGATTAAAACATTGAAATCCAATCTGTCAAACATCTAACCATATTAATGAACAAACATTATTATTAATGTTTTTAAAAATTTTTAGGAAATTAAAAATTACAAAGTCCCAAAGACAAAAATTGGAATGTGAACAATTCAATATGCATTAGTTTATAATAAGATTTACTATATAAATATTGGACAATATCTGGTGAACTGAATATAGCTGCCCAATGTAGACAAGTATTATGATCAAGAGAAGGTATTGAAATATTTATATTGAGGCCACCTTTGAAAAGCTTATCTATGTATTCCAAGCTGTTTATTACAAACATCTGATTGAATTATTTAGAGTTAATGTTTACTCATTTCGAGATATTCTTCTGAACAATTCATCAATATAAATTTGTTGAACCTTAAGTGATGGATTAATTTTAATGGGTGTTAAGCCTTGATCATTAAGTAGTGCAGTGTCAGCATTACACATTAATAATGCTCTTATCAAATCTTGATTCCCAAGCTAAATTTATTAAAATAACATCGTAGTTTTGATAAACAAACTTTTGAAGCAATATGCAGCATCGTTCCATCACTATCGATATTATTATGTATTATCTTATCATCTTCAATATCATTAAGCTGAGTTTCTAAACAAATTTACTTTATAACAAAGAATTAATCTAAACTACTTAAAAAAGCTAATATAATATCAGTACGACCCTCATAAAGTGCACTTTTAACGTTTTCAATAAGCGTGCTCATGTGTTCGGTATCGTTTCAAAATGTCACAGTCCAAAATGTAACAAAGCTACATCGTGAGATTCGCGAATCTCACGATCGTGAGATTCGCAATTACTCATTGCGCAAGCGCATAATTTCCATTGGGTAGTGTTTTAGGTCAGCGTTTTAGGTTAGGGGTTGGGTTAGGATTAGATGTACATCAAATTCCCTCCCCATTTGAGATTTAATTTTTCGTGATATTCGTGTGACATTTTGGACTGTGACATTTTGAACCCAAGACCATGTGTTCAAGGATGGATGTCAACTAGGCAATGTATGCACTCAAAATTACAGGTGTAATGTTCAATTCGCGTATCGTTTGATATCGCGGAAGTCAATCAAACCGTCAATCATGTATTTCTGCACTATAATTGCAAAAAAGATTATTATAGGCTGGTCTGGTATAAACGTCAATCAAAAATTGTGGTTTGTTATACAATAATTTTGTTAAGATTTTTTAATAAAGGTTTAACATAATATAAATTAAGTTCATTAAATATTTTTTTAATAAAGGTTTAACATAATATAAATTAAGCTTCATTTAATATTTTTTTAATAAAGGTTTAACATAATATAAATTAAGCTTCATTAAATATTTAATTTTAACCATTATAAACATTCAATTTATATGTATTAAGTTTTTAAACTATTATAAAAAGTGGGGAACTTAAATAATTATTTTATATAAAGGATCTTATAATCCCTGATGATCTTAGGTGTCATATATTTGGTTTTAATTCTTTTATAAGTGATCCAATCTATATAAATTTAACTTAATAAATTTATTTTGCATCTGATAAAGCTAATATAAAATAATGATATTGATATTATTATTATAATAAATATATATTTTTAGCCATTACATATCATCTTTATTGGAAAAAGGCATATTTAAACCATGTTTTGTCAAATATCATTAGACGTTGAAATAAGAATAATATATTCTATTTAAAGTAAATATAAAGTAAAAATAGTATAGTAACAAATAAAAATATTTTATAAGCAACTATCAAATATATAGGAATAGTCCCATTTTTCATATAATTTATAATCTCAGCAAAACCATATTCTTCCATTCTATTAAATAAATGCTAAATTAATCAAAGTATAAATTTAGTAGTTAACATTTATAATCTTAGGAACTTACTTATTACAAACAAAATACTACAATTTCAACAATTATAAAGGCATACATTTAAAAAGATAAATAACAAACTTTTGCATTAGCTTATATTTATAATCTTAGGAACTTACTTATTACAAAATACTACAATTTCAACAATTATAAAGGCATACATCTAAAAAGGTAAATAACAAACTTTTGCATTAGCTTATATTTATAATCTTAGGAACTTACTTATTACAAAATAAAAAGTTTACTACAATTTCAACAATTATAAAAGCATACATCTAAAAAGGTAAATAACAAATTTTTGCATTAGCTTATATTTACAATCTTAGGAACTTACTTATTACAAAATACAAAGTTTACTACAATTTCAACAATTATAGAAGCATACATCTAAAAAGGTAAATAACAAATTTTTGCATTAGCTTATATTTATAATCTTAGGAACTTACTTATTACAAAATACAAAGTTTACTACAATTTCAACAATTATAGAAAGCATACATCTAAAAAGGTAAATAACAAACTTTTGCATTAGTTTATATATGTTTATAATCTTAGGAACTTACTTATTACAAAATACAAAATTATATTGGTAAAAAAGTTTGCAAATTACGTGATCTCAAATGAATGTCATTACGTAAAATAAAATGTATGTTTTTCCGAAATTTGAACCAATCATGTTAGTCAAAAAAATCACGTGATTGACAAAACAAGTACTTTTTTCGTGTTTTTAACGAATGTGGAGGCGTGGTTGACGATTACGCGATCTTAAACGCTACGTCGTCTCATACGCTACACCGGTGTAATATCCATTTTCACGACGCTTAAAAAAATCGACATGCCTATCAAAAATTTTTCTTAAAATTTGAAATTAAATTTCTATGTGCTAAGACAAACGTCAATCAACAGATGTTTTTAGTTACTAACCTATAAAATTCACAAAAAGGATTGATTATAATTCAACCATGGTTTACAAGATTAATTAAAATTTATCATATTTGTAATTAAAATTTTTCATATTTAGCATTCTGCATTTACTTCTTTTGATATGTGTTTTTGAGCTTGAGCTGATGATCATTGATCTATGTTTATAATTCCTTTTAAATGGCTGATATAATTTATAAAGTCAATATTGTATCTGGTACATTTAATAACCTAAGGGATATTTGAGTGAGTATTTAAATACATTAGCTAATGATCATTATATCTGATCTATGTTTATAAGCCTATCCTTTTAATTGTAATTTTGGTAAAGCTAATTGATGAACTCAATATTGTATTTGGTACATTTATAATAACCTAAGGGATATCTGTTGAGCTTGAGCTAATGATCACTATATCTGATCTACGTTTATAAGCCTATCCTTTTAATTGTAATTTTGGTAAAGCTAAATGATAAACTCAATATTGTATTTGGTACATTTATAATAACCTAAGGAATAGCTGAGTTAGTACTTGAATACATTGAGCTTGAGCTAATGATCATTATATCTAATCTATGTTTATAAGCCTATCCTATTAATTATTTTTATTGTCTATAAGCTTAAAACTAAGGTAAGGTTTATAACTTAGACTAATAAAGTAAAAGATTTTTTAATAAGCTTCCAATGATTATGTGCATTTTTATACAAAACTAGAGATGAAAATAGAAATGCTTGAGCTTGACTAAACTGATATTCATAATTTTCTTGATCTAACCTAAATTTAAAAATACATGTGAAAAAAAAGATTTGATAATATACTTAAATGGCTAAATTGATAGTTTGTTACGATTCTCTAAATTTAAATTTAGATAATTATGCATAGTAATTCCTTGAAATATTTTGAAATTGTGTCGTCATTTTAGTGTCTTTAAAAAAAATACATGTTTTTGTGCCAAAACTAACCTATTGAGCTTTTAGGAAGATCACGTGATATGGCATATAACTCGTTATTATGCCATTATAACCAATAGGAATGTTCAAATGAGCTTCGTCGTTTTTTAAATGTCGACGTTTCAGATCATTACACCGGTGCCCTATCAACTCGCCGAAAACCGTCTCGCCAAATTTAATGTCCCCTGGTTAAAAAGGTCCCCTAATTTATAATCGTCCCCCATTAACCAATCTCAACCAAACAAAATGTCCCCCGTGAATTCGGCGAGATGGTTTTCGGCAAGTAGACGGGCCACCAAAATTACCCCATTTGCTTTAAAATGCGCTAAGGTGTATCCTAATATACATACCACCATTCATAGTTAAAATTGCTAGTTCCATCTGAATCCTTTATAACATATATTTACAATTGCCATGTGATATTTATGCTACAAATTTTCATTAAAGCTAAATGGCTCTTAAATTGATTTGGCAACTAGTACTATAATAAAGGGTGTTATTTAACTGGTAAGTAAATAATTACAAATTGTTAAAGAAATTTATGCTAAGTATTTTATTTAAAGTGCTAAGTATTTTATTAAAAAACGCTAAGTATTTTATGCTAAGTATTTTAATCTAAATGCTAAGTATTTTAAAGGAAAGGCTAAGTATTTTATTTCTAAATGCTAAGTATTTTAAAGGAAATGCTAAGTATTTTATTTTTAAATGCTAAGTTTTTTATTTTTAAGTGCTAAGTTTTTGCTAATAAATTGCAAAGTTTTTATTTTGATAAGTTTTTTTTATTAAAATGCTAAGTCTTTTAATAAAAAAATCTAAATTATGAATTTCAATCAAAATGCTGAGTAATAAAAAAATATATGATAATAAGGTTACGGGGTAGTCCTCTTCCTCTCTTCCTCGGTACCTCCATGTCCAGTACTTTTTTATTTACGTCATACGTGTCCATTCTTAGTATATGCCCACACCTTTTTGTCTTGAGAAAGTCATTCGTCATGTGGTCGAGCTTCTAATACCCCAAGCTCTACCGTATCATTCTCATCTCTATGGCTTGTAATAGCATTTCTTCCGTGGTGTTTAATGCCCATGTTTCACTTCTTTAGAGTAACACCGGTCTTACGATGGATTAATAAGCTTTGCTTCTCAACTATATTGGCATTTTCTTGTCGCATATTACAGATATGCTTCGCCATTTAACCATCCTTTTTGGATCCGCGCATTTACTTCTATTGAGCACGTCCCTTTTGATGTAGATTCGTTATATTTTCTTCCATAACTTTTGCATTTTTCTGCAGTTTAACCTCATTTAAAATGGCGGGTCGAGTTACTTAATAAATTTTTAATGCAAAATATAGCTGTTCTCCAATCTATTGTATTCTATTAGCACAGGTGTCCACCACCCTTTTTACTTAAGATTATTTGTAAATTTTAATTAGGTGTCTTGCCTATAATCATTAGTTAAAAAAACATTTAAAAATATTCAAGTCTAAGGGAGTTCAAAAAATTTTCATTTGTCTTTAGTAATTCACACGTGGCCTATTACAAAATTTGCTTCTATACCCTTTGTAATAAGAGTTAATCCCAAATTATTAAAAAATTATTAAACATTGTTAATAATTTTTGTAAAACTTACATAATGATAACAATTTAGGGTTTAACAGGTCATACACGTGCGAAGGTAGATCTTAATCTTTTGTAAGAAATAAAAACGTAAGAAGTGTTTTATATCTACATTATTAATACTTAATAAAACTACATCATGTTTACTTAATAACATTTATAAACATTAGTTTTAATTCAAATATACTTATCAAACCAATTTTTATTTTCATTCATAGTAAGTAAATTCACACCAGCTCTAATAAATTTATAAAACATTTAATAGGAGAATCAAGTGATCTATAAATTTTGCTAGGAGATGTTTAACAAATTATAAATCTAGGATAGCCTATAAAAATGAGACACGTTTGCATAGTCATTGTTATGATTGTACTATGTTATGATTGTACTATTTATGTTTGTAACATCGAATTGTAAAACATAGTTCGTTTTGTATCAACAACCACAAGTGACATAATTTGAATAATAATAAACTTAGTTTTAAAACACCTTCTGAAATTACGGTCGTTTCATTTGGTGACGAGGAACTTATTATTCAAGGATGAATGATGCTATTAAAAATGAAACGGATCAAGGAACTCGATATATCAAAAATCGTTCTTCAACAATTCTCGCCAGAGATTCCAGTGGAAGAATATTTTCCAAGGGGGAAGAACTGAAGCGTATTTTGAAAAAAAATATTCTTAGCTTACTTTGGAATCGCCAACGTTATTCAGGTTAAAAATTTTCTCTTTCCAAAAACTTTTCTAGAGGCCAGTTTTGATGAAATTTTGGAGACTTGTCAAATTATTTTTAAGCCCAAATCGAGCATCATGGCGTCAAGACTTGAATTCATTCGGATTATAAGAGCTGAAGGAGAGACTGTTTTGGATTTCACAAACGTTTGAAAAAAACGGCTCAGCTTGCAAAATTTGAATAGGATGTCGAAGAACGGCTGCGTGACCAGTTTCTAGCTGGAATTCGTTATCCAAGATTGGAAGTGGAAATTCGAAGTAAATATCCAAGTATGATGGATCATGATAGTATGCCTAACGTTTAATCAAATTTTGGATATGGCATTGGCATGGGAAAGAGCGGAAAACGAAGTTAACAACGCGAATATTATTAAAATCAAAGATAGTCTTAATGTGACAAGTGTCAATAGAGAGCACCAGGAGGCGAATCGTTCTTCAAGATGTTACCGCTGCGGGAGGTCCCACTTATATGCAAATTGTCCAGCAATCAATGCCACATGTAACAAATGCAAGAAATTAGGACATTTTGCAAGGGCTTGTAAAGGTAAACCTATTTATAATATTCAGGGTGGAGAGGGATATGGAAGTTCAGATGACGATTCAATTAATCAAGTTAAAAGAGTAAGGGTTAATAGAGCTACAATAATGGCATGTTTGAATGATATTCCATATTGTCTTGAAAATGATATTGGAGCACAGGTATCAGTTATTAGCAACAAGACATGGAACCAAGTGGGCAGTCCCAAGTTAAGACAAACTAATAAACTAACCTCTTATGGTCAAAAGACGCTAGATGTTATGGGTGAAGTGATTATTAAAGTGGAAGTTGGAGGAAAGGTTAAGAATGTACCTGCAATTGTCACTAAAAGCATGGATATACCGTTGTTTGGGTTACCTTGGATTTTAGAATAATGTTTTCCTAAGAAGAATCAAGAAACCGCCAAGTGGATTGATTGAAGAGATATGAGGATGTAAATAATTAAGCGGGGAGAGATGTTATGATTGTACTATTTATGTTTGTAACATCGAATTGTAAATAGTTCGTTTTGTATCAACAACCACACGTGACATAATTTGAATAATAATAAACTTAGTTCTAAAACACCTTCTGAAATTACGGTCGTTTGAGTCATGTGTTAAAGGGGTTAATTATAGATTAATAGGAGTTCCGCTCTCAAACGAGCCAGAAATACCTTGTAGTGGTGGTTGACTTGTGAACTCTAGTGATCCAATAAGCTATACCTTTGGTAGCCAAACACAATTTTTGTGTTTGTTACTGGTGGGGTGACCCTATTGGCAAGGTTCTTGGTGAAGGGTCAGACTAAAATTTATGGGCTTTTTGAGAGAGTACCAGTGAAATGGAAGTGCTAGATTAAGCCTATCAATACAAGATGTCTAAAGAAAGGTTTAATTCACCAAAATGACGGCATCACAAAGAATGGTAGGCAAGCGCCAAAATCTAACATAGTTCCGTCAGGCTTGGAAGGCCGGGATATCAATACTTCCTAATTCCAAACCAAAATGTATACTACAACAAAGAAGCAGCATGAAAACCAAGCTAGAGCGTCCCCCTTAAGCGACGCGCGCATTCTTCGCCTGAAATGTAGGGAAATAAACGAAGGCTACCCCTCTTTCAACAAACGGAAGCGGTTAAAGACATTAGTTTGCGTAGTATAAAGTTTGGGTCAAGGAATATTGGTACAATGACTAGCAAGAGCAGAGAATTGGCAGACGTTCTAAGGAGAAGAAAAATTGATATCGCTTGTATACAAGAGACCAAATGGAAGGGCCAAAAAGCAAAATACATAGATGACGGATACAAATACGGTACAGAAACTCATCGGAATGGCGTCGGTATAGTGCTATCGGAAGAATTTCAGCAAACTGTCGTCGACGTTAAAAGAATCAATGACAGAATTATGACGATACAGTTTTGTTATAAATCTACTACGATAAACGTTATACCAGCATACGCCCCTCAAAGTGGATGCTCTGAGGCGGAAAAAGCGTGTTTTTGGATGGAACTTAAAGATGTTCTTTCCCAATTCGGTAAAGAGGACTAATAATTATTGGAGCGGACCTCATTGGACACGTGGGTAAATCAAAGGAAGGATTTAAAAGAAACGGTGGTCGGGGTTACGGCCTAAGAAATGAAGGAGGTACGGAAATTCTTGAAATTGCTCAAGCTTTTGACCTAGCAATAGGAAATACGTCAAAAAGAGACAGGAACATCTTATAACGTACAAAAGCGGCAACCGTACCACTCAGATAGATTTCTTTCTAGTCAACAGAGCGCACTTAAAGTATGTTCAAAATGTTAAGGCTATACCGAGTGAAACATTGGCCTGCCAACACAAGCTGTTGGTGATGGACTTTATATTAAAGGGCAAAAGGTACAAAGAGTAGCGGCTACTATACAATGGAGGAAACTAAAGGATAATATCCAACATTTTCAGGAACAAGTAATTAAACATGCTAAATTTAAGGAAAATACTTCATGTGAGGATCAATGGAATGGTATAGCTGCCACAATGCGAAAAGCGGGACGACAAATACTAGGTGAAAGCAAGCTCAATAAAAGAATTCTCAAAGAGACGTGGTGGTGGAATGAAGAAGTGCAAAAATGTATCAATGAAAAGAAGAGATTGTACAAAATTTGGTGTTAAAGCAAGGATAGTAATGATAAGCAAGCTTACCAAGTAGCTAAAAGGTCGGCTAAAAAATTCGTAGCAAAAGCAAAAAGCAAGGTGTATGAACGATATAAATGTAAAACTAAACTCAAAGGAAGGAGAAAAATTGATCTACAAAATCGCAAAGTCAAGGGCCCTAAATTCTAAAGATTACCAAGAATGCCGGCTAATCAAGGGTCAAAAGGGAGAAATACTAACACACGACAGCCGTATACTACAAAGTTGGTACCTCTATTATAGCGATTTATCAATTGAAAAGGGGCCTGTAGTCGAAGACATCAACAGGAAAATACAATAGGAGAATTAAGCACAGCGGACTGGATCACGGAAACGGAAGTCAAAGTTGCTATGGGTAAATTAAAGTCGGGAAACTCTTGGACCGGACAATATACCAATAGAGGGCTTCAAAGCGTTAGGCAATACTGGTGCACAATTCCTCGCCAACCTTTTCAACATTATCTTGAAAACGGGTTTAATGCCTAACGAGTGAAGGGATAGCTACATGATTCCGATATACAAGATGAAAGGGGACATTCAGGCTTGCAACAATTACAGAAGGATAAAGCTTATGAGTCACACTTTCAAGGTGTGGGAAAAAGTGATCGAAAAACGGCTTCGGAGTTTGGTCCAAATTCGAGATAACCAATTCGGATTCATGCCGGAGAGGTCTACAGCAGATGCTCTAAACAGTGTTAGAAGATTAATGGAACGGTTTAAAGAAAGGGAAGAGGATTTGCACATGTGTTTCATCGATCTAGAAAAAGCGTTCGATAAAGTTCCTCGTACTTTAGTGTGGATATGTCTAAAAGAAAACAACGTGCCAGAATTATACGTCAGAGCAATAAAAGATATGTACAAGGGAAATAGAACGTACGTTAGAACAACGGTGGGGACTACAAAAGGCTTTGCCATTAACACTGGAGTCCATCAAGGTTCAGCTCTTAGTCCTTCCTATTCATAATGATAATGGATATTATTACCAAGGATATGGGCGAGGATCGTTGGGCAATGATCTTTGCAGACGATATAATCCTCTGTGCCAAAAGTGAACAAGAATTGGCTAATATTGTAAATAGATGGGTAAATGCAATAGAAGAAAGTGGTCTCAGGGTAAATCGAAAGAAAACAGAATACATGAAGACAAAGTTTAAATCGGATAAAAACCAGCTAAATGCATTCCTTACTTTAGGCGATTGGCAACTTACAAGCGTGGATTCCTTCAAATATTTAGGATCCATACTTCAATCGGATGGTGGAATGGGTAAAGAAATCCAAACAAGGATAAATTCTGGATGGCTTAAGTGGAGGGACTTGACAGGCGTTCTGTGTGACAAAAACATTCCGAGAAGACTAAAAGGCGCATTGTATAAATCCACCATACAGCCAACAGTCCTGTATAGCTCGGAATCATGGGCTATACGTAAAAGAGGAGAGCAGCGTCTTGCGACCATGGAGATGAGAATGCTAAGATGGGTGCTAGGAGTAAGCAAAAAGGAGCATAGGCGAAATGAAGAAATAAGAAGAATTCTGGGTATTACATCTATTATGACAAAATCCTAACAAATAGACTAAGATGGTATGGCCATGTCGAAAGAAGGGACGATAGCTACGTCGGAAAGAAAATCGAGATGATGTATTTCGCAGGAAACGAAGGAGAGGAAGACCCAAGCTTACCTGGATTCATAAAATACGCCACGATATGAGTCCACAAGATAAAAAAAGATCTATGTAAACATAGAAACAAATGAAGACGAATGCTGAAAGGACTGACCACCAGCCTAGGTGACAAACAGTCATAGATAGAAGAAGAAGAAGTTCCGCTGTTAGAATTAGTTTTAAACTTTTATAGTATAGATGGAAATAAGCTATAAGCATAATGTTAAAAGGCAAACAATATGCGACTGATTTATGTTATATTATTTTCAACAAAAAGTTAATGACTACCATAGGCGTAGCCTTTTCAGGCAGCTCATCAAATATATGGTGACTATCTGAGAGAAGTCTCATGATAATTTGTCGAAGTTATAGTTTTGTAAATATGATAAATTTTAAATTTAAGGAAGACGCATTACTCTAACTACGTCCATGCTGACTGCTGCATTACAAAGATTTTAATGATTTTAAAACGGCATTAGGATTAATTATTATTAATTATACGATAGATTACCTTAAATAATTAAACGATGTTTTACTAGACGAAACCATATGTTGTATATAAAACGAAACATAAAAAATGTGAAAAAGGCACTATTCAAGGTAAAATTATTAATAACAATCTTTAAGTTTATTAGATGCATTTAATATATGTGATATACCACATGGAAACGAGGTATATTAATGATTTTCAAAAATTTTGTATTTTATCGCTTAAAGCCATATCAAATAATCGCAGCCAAATCAATGTCAACTCAAGGGGAACATGAACGCAACAGTCATTACACTATCTGATGGAAGTTCAAAAAATTTCTCTGTGTGCTGGAATGGTTGGGCTCGTCAATTGAGCACTCTAACGAGCTTACATTTAAATCAGTAAATTCTCTCATTACGCATCAAATTTGTTTATTCATTTAAACTCTGTTGTTAAAATTGTAACTACATAAATTTTGTTTTTTAATAACACCTTAATAAAACTTATTAAATCTAATTTCATAAGTGTATCATATATGCTACAAACTTGCAAGTGAGTTCAATATGTTAGCTATTCTCTAAATAAATTGAAGCTCAAAAATTAAGTTTACTAATCTTAGAATACTATGATGTACTGCAAAATTAGCTTTGTGAAGTCCTAACTATGAAGGATCCTGTTACTATTTTAATTTCATATTTAATTTAATCAACTAAAAAAGTAACTTCGTTCTTTAAAGTAATTTGTTAAGTTAAAAAATAATAACAGTAAATTTTGTATAACTTATTTAGTTTTGATTAAATGATTCTGGGATGATCCGAATGAAATAAATTTAAATTATCCTAACAGCTTATCATAGAATTTTTTGCCTAAAAAATAAATCAAGGAGTTTAAGGTATTAAATCAATTATTAAATAAATACATCTCATTCAAAGGTTATATATATGTTGCGAAGATCGCGATTGATATTATATATCATATAAAACAATAATTCACCAATATGTTCGATCATTCTAGACCACATCTCGTTGTTTATAACAAAGTGGAATTATTTGAGGCATCGGGTATTTCTGTGAAATTCAATCAAAATTTCGACAATTTAATAATTTGATGAAAGCGCGTTTGAAGTGGACATTGGCTAAAGCGTACATGAAGGGATTTAGTGGACTATTAAGATAGCACAACCAATAGGTAAAGGCATAAAAATGTGGGTTTATATAGCAATTATCACAGACGCCCCATATGGTCTCTAATATGTGGTACGGGGTCCAACACAAAACAAAAGCGCCCATAATACATGTGATAGTCTTAAGGGCCTTCCTAGCTCTGCTATTCTTGTTCTTTTGCTTCTTCTGTTGACGTTGTTGCGAAATTTGATTATTGCTCTTCGTTTTTTTACGGAATTTTAATTTTTGAATAGGCTTAGCGATGCCTTCGGGGGGTACTGGTAGCGTAAGGCTATCGTCTTCATCGTCGGGGTCGTCGTGGATATCATTATTATTTTGTTTCTTAGTGGTGGCTATCTTTTTTATCAAACCCATGCTAAAGTTACTCGAGGGCAGGGCTGATGTCAAAAAGGACGAATAATTATTGGTAGTATTGCTTTTATCGCTGCTCTTCGTTTTAACCAATTTAGCAGCTTTCTTTGACTTTTTTAGTTTTAGCGATACCATCATTTTTTCGGCCATACTCATTGTTCCACTAGCTTTAGACTCGCTCGTTACCGGGTCTATTACTTGAGACTGGCGAGTGTTGTGACGATTATCCAAGGTAGATGTGTCACCCAACCGGTGTTTTGGAATTTCTAAATGCGATTTTTTACTCTCGGGTTTAATTTCCGGTTTAATCTCATTATTAATAGCCAAATTCCCCTCACCAGGCTTCGATAGGATGCGATTTAAAGCCGCTTTATTTTCGAATACAATAGCGCCCTTACTTAGGGCATCTCTATCGTACTTGTTGTTATCGCTAGTAGATAATAACTTCCTTCGTTCGTCGTACTTAGCTCCTTGGTCAACATCAAATCTGGCGGGCCTGGGTTGGGGAGCTCCTAGGGCCAAGCTTTTCCTTTTTTTAAGGGCTTCCGTCAAAAGATCATCATTGTATTGGTAGTGTTGTGGGAAACTATCATAAAATTTGTTGGGACCGACCGGCAGATCCTTACGTAATTTAATAATCGCCTGGTTTCTAACCTCGGTCGGGGGACACAAGGGATTAGGGATGGGTGGAATGGGTAAAAATCTTTTTTTAGTAGCCAGTTGAGGACACTTAGTAGCCACATTCGGCTGATCTCGACAAATGTCTTCCAAATCCTCGTTATCTTCGTCATCCATCATGCTGCTTTTATGCGTGTCATAACTAGTGTCTTCTTCGGTATAACTTTTTTGTTGTTGGTTTTGAAATGTTTGACTCTTCTTTTTTTCGTTGTGGTTATCTATAAAGGTTGAGTAATGCTGATTGTCATTTTGTCCTGTAGTGGAAAAACTCCTATTACTACAAATGTCTACGGGAACTTCGTTGTCAGAATCAGTGGTAATTTTATCAAACGTTTGCAATTTTAGATGCTCCCCAGAGGCATCTTCTCTCCTAGGCTTATATTTTGCCATGGCCATTATTGGTGATGCTTCCCTTTTTTCATTGTCCGTATATTCCTCACTTTTAACTTTAGGAAGCCCTCTAACACGTATATTTTTTGTTCCCTCCTCACCAAATCCTATCGGTTCTTGTGCCAAGGATTTATGCTTTTGTAACCTGCGCATTCTAGTGTCAGGGTCAGACGGGTAATTCGGTTGTGTAGAGTTAGAATTTAGTAACGAGTTACTACCATCTCGCAAACTGACACTATAGTTATCCGAATTGCTTTTGGAATGAGAAGTGGTGGGTGAAAATGAAGTTTCACTTTTTCTTTGCGTATGGTCGAACGTATTATACCGCTCAAAGTTTCTGTTAACCTTGGTGTGTGTATGCATTTTTGGGCTCAGTAACAAATTGGAAGTGGGAACTATATTTCGTTCGTTATCGTGGTCCGGATGATTTGTTATTATCAATTTCGTAATAGACGTTGTCATTTTGGAGTTATCGCTGGTCTTCGTATTTAAACAATTCATACCGGTTGTAGTGCCACCACCGTGTAAGAATGAACTCTCGGGAATGGCAGTTTTTGCAGTTGTAAATATGATAGCGTTGCCCTGTATGAGAGTTGTTTGCAGCTTACGATTATCCGATTTTTTGGCTATTTTATAAGCTACACGATATATACCATAATAAAGGACAATTAAAATGACCAATGACATCCAGTAATAGATGAATATTAGGGTAGTGTTAAAGGTTTTATTATTTCGAAAGGGTACGTAGCATTCGAAATCAGTCCTGACTCTAACACCGGTAATGAAGGGCCATCCTACGATCGAGGTGAAAAAAATGGCGAACGAAATGAACCATACAAGAAATATGAGACATTTCAATTTACGATTTGTCCGCCAAGCCCTGTATTTAGCTGGTATCTTGACCGAACAGTACCTATCAATGGTTATTAGCAAGACTGTATATTGGGACACCAGACAGGCTGTGTAATCGGTAGTTAACCAGAGATCGCATAAGACGGGGCCTAGTGGCCAATAATCGAGGAGTAGATATAGGGTATAGAATGGCATGGAGAAAAGTCCAATCAACAAATCGGACACCGCCAAAGATACTATGCAGTAGTTGTTGGGTTGACGTATGGATGAATCTTTCAAGAAGGCAAGCACCACCATGATGTTACCAATGACAGTCATAAAGCACAGAATTCCAACGAAAACCCAAATAACAATTTCTTCCCAAAGTGTAAATGGACGGGTAGTTGGTGGTGATAAAACAGGGGCCTTTGTCAACTCTCTGATAATGTTCGTAAAACCAAATTGCGTCGTGGCGTTATATGTTGACGGCCCGGCACTGGTCGTAGGATTAAAGTATTTAGCCAAAATATTTTCTAGCGACTTAACTCCCCCCGGCTCCCATACCTCTGTGAATGGACTTAGGGTGGCCAGTTGAGATGTTATGTCATAGTTTGGAGTTGTGGAGGGCAGTAGGTTAGATGTATTTAAGGCCATTTTGAGATCCAAAATCCATGGTGCTCTGAAATTATTCATTGATATCGTATATTAAGGCCTGTCTCGATGCTACATTTGATCGCAAACGTCTGTGAGGGAATAAAAATAATATGTATTGAACTATATATGACTTTATATTAAACATACGAAATATTAATAGTTGAGTATAAAGGCTATTAATGTGTATTCTCTGACAACATTTACTGTTACAAATTTCAAAGAGTTTACTTACATGTGTACGTTAACATGATATAAAATATGTAATTATAAACTGGCGTGAGGAGGGCTGCCTAAAGGGGGTTTTTAAAATTTTCTTGATAACTGATCATTTAATCGAAAATTAATTAAGATTAGATACATCAGTGGCTTAGGCAGGACTGTCGGGGGGAGACGGGGCTAGGTTTAATATTATGTCAAATAATTTCGATTAAACAAAAATTGCTTAAAAAAATATACATTCAATATCACAATGGGTATGTGATAAAAAATGCATTAATAATATCTTCAATATAAAATTTTTATTCAGAAAAGGCATAAAGAGTTAAATTGTTTAAATTTTGTGACCCAATTCGGCCTATGGGCGTTCTTCCAAGGACACACACAATTCGCAATGAGCTTCTTTCAATTTGCCTGTATATGTCAACCAAGACCATTGTTTAAATTTGAGATAGCCTTTTAAGCTTAATGGGCCCACCAGTACAAAAATTTAAAACACCGATCCGGTCCCAGCCCGTCAAGGCCAAAGTATTAATCGAGCCCGGCCCGCTAATTTTTGCAAAGCAAGAGTTCAACCTGGACACTTCTTAAAAAATTCTTTTATTTTGCCGCTTTTTAAATGAAATCCTTCTTATCAATATTAAGACAATCATTTATTTATGTGTTGAAAGAGCTCAATAATAATTATGCTAAAAATCATCAGTTTTAAACAGATTTTTATTTCTTGCAGCAAGCGACTCACCGTTTAACTTTCACTAGTGCATCTAAAGCTGCATAAAACCATTTATCTCAAATATAATTAGAAAATAGACTGCTCATATGTTTCATAAGGTAAATGTGTACCATCAAAACCACCATTTTGAATTTAACTATCTCCCATGGCTTTCTGCAGTGTACTCCATTGTTTAAACGAAAAATGAATTTACCTTCCTTATTCGCTAATAAATAAAAAACAATGTTAATAAATTATTATTTACATGGGCGTAGCCAGGATTGGATTCAGAGGGACATTCGTTGATAATTTGGTATGAAATTAAATTTTTTTTTGGGATGGGGGTTAAATGATTATTTTAACGAAAACCAAGTCACACATATTAGCATAATACAAAAAGATATATTGGTTTGATTCAAAGATCATCATTATCGTCTAAGGTAGACCAAGAGTCGGCAAAGGACTTAAAGTGTATCGTACAACAGGAGTCGCTAGTTGTTGCCTAAGTAAGAAAGCGGAAATTTTAGATTTCGGTAAACGTTTTCAGATTTTTTATAAAATCCATGACCTGTTTACCGAAGGAACCAAAGCATGAGGCAACATCAGGGATAAAAAAATTGGATGCCAAAAGGGCAGTGCAGTGGCGATAAGGTCCTACTAAAAATGGAAATGAGCAAAAACGTCGATACAAACAAAATGCCCATTAGAGGGATAGGCCATTTTGCCAGGGGACTAGAGTGGAGCCATCAGTCGCATTCTAACTCCAGAGCAGGATCCGAGGGCTCAATGAATGAAGGGATTTTCACCTTTTTAAGGAAAGCTTGAATTTATAAATTGGCTTTGTTGTGCTTAAAATGTATAATTTGTTTGCAAGGCAGTGTAGAGTGTGCCTGGCATGTTCGTCTTTCAAAGGTATTACCAAATGAGATGTTTTGTTGGAAATGATATTGAACATGGAATTATAAACTTAGTTTTAAGAGGCAAATGGGCATAACACAACTTTAAATCCTATTCAGCTTCAAGAGACCATGTAATCATAGATTAGATATGCTCATCAACGTTATCCGCCATTTTTAAATGTGCACAAATAAGGATGTGTTTTTAAACCGTAATGAAAAAATTTAACATTAAAAACAGAATTAATATATACCATTTATACAATTCACAAATAAAAATACTGTGATGATATGATGTTAAAGCAACTTATTGCCATCGGCATATTATTTAATAATCATTTATTAACATTTTTCAATTATTAACTAATGAAGACGGAAAATTTAGTTTTTCTGTTTGAACAATGGGGGACACAGCAGATATATATGGGAGATTGTCAGATTCAAAATGGTGGATAAAATGATACAGGTTTTACCATATAAAACACATGACATGAGCAGTCTATATAATCTATGCATGTAATAAGCAAAGCTTAAAATTTTTTAAAATAATATTATGAAGTTAATGCCAAATAAGCTGCCATGTTGACAAGTTATTTTTGACAACCTAAATATTCAACTTGTATCATATATATTATGGACTTTGCAGAAGAAAAGTATCCTGACTTTTAACAATATATTTGATTAGCCGATAACATTACAGCTTGGATGTAACCCATGAGATACTATATAAATGATGAGTACTTCTAATTTCTTATTTCCCAAGACTAAATCCAATATATATAATTTTTATTTCTTCTCAATCTATTTACTATAGGTACAGTCCTTAGGACCTCGCAAGGGGTCCCGCTTCTTAAACTATACTTCATAGAGAAACAATATTTTTTTATATACGATTCAAGAGAATTGGCAGGTTTTTAGTAGTTAAACTTACCCAATTTATAGCAAAATCTTGATGAGCTTTGTGCTATCAAACTCTTATATTACTCTATTTTAATTACTTTAAATTAATAGGATAGCTTAACCTAATCCGTTTAAAACAAAACAAAAAATTACGGAAGGCGCAAAATGGATATTTTAAAGCCAATTTCATGTTGCAATTTATACGAGCATAACAATATAACTATCTATAATCTTTAATATATCTGTCTAATTCATGAGAAACAAATGTAAAGAAACGTAGGAGGGGGAGTGGGATGAGAGTAGAGTATTTGAAAGCGGCACCAAATATTTATGCCTGAACCCAGCCCGGTCTAATTTTTAACTAAATTGCCCGCCCGGCCCGCCCGAATTTTACAGCCGGTTGAACATTTCTTATCTCTGAAGGGCACGAGAGTTTGCGGGTAGACTATATCATATCAGAATAGCCAATAGATGGATTGACACTATTGACAATTTTGGGGGGAATTATTTTCTATGGCTGAGTCAAAGAAAAATAAACATCTATATATGACGACAAAAATCGGCTAAGGTGGTATGGGCATATATTAAGAAGGGACACGGTTGACGTAAATTGAAAAGTACTGTACATGGAGGTTCCGGGGGAAGAGAGGAAGAGGACGACCCCGTGTCACGTGGAAAGGGCAAGTCGATAAAGTTTGAAAACTAAAGAGATTACTCAAGACATGGCACTCACCCAGTCAAGATGGAAGAAACTTATCAAAACAAACCCCACGAATGTGGGACCAAATAACTGATAAAGAAGAAGATATGACGATATCTATAAAAGTTTTGTATTTTTTTCACATTAAATATCATTTTCGAAAATAAAAGCGTTAAAATATTTTTTAAATTTCGGGCCACTCCCCATTTCAAAAAATCCTAGCTTCGCGCTTGTATTAATCTATATACATTAAAAGACTGATTCGCTTTTAAACTCCATTTAAAGAGGAAGGATGCTCTAGTATTTTAATTTTCAAAGAGGTGCAGTACTGAATAGGGTTGGACAATATATTGGTTTTTTCCAAAATTATAATTATTATTGTAAAACAAATTTTTTTAATTATTTTCCTACTTAAGGGGGGTGGGAGGGGGGGGGGGAGTTGCCTGTCCTTGCCCCCATAGCTACCTAGTGTACGGATATTTATTAGATTTAACCTGGAGTTATTTATGCAAGATAATTTGTCTTTTTTCATTAAAAAATAATTAATTTGTATTTGCCTGATGGCATCCCCGACCGACAGATGGTTTGCTCTGCTTAAGGTTCCATTATATAATCATGGATGATAAAACTAAGGCGACCAAACCCATTTATAGTTGTGATAAGATTTCCCTCAGGTATTATATCAAAAGTTAAAAGAGCATACTCTAGTCTCCTCCTTATGTGTTTTATTTGTAATTTCATATTAAAGATTGTTTATAATGTTGTTAATAAATATACTAGATATAGATATTAGAGAGGTCAAGACTGTTGATTGATTTTGTTTTATCTTAAATATTAATATAAAGATAAGGTGGTAGTCTTAAAAAGCATGATTCGACGAACTTATTTGCATTTTGATTTAAGGAATTTGATAAAATTGCTTTAATGATCAGTAGTGTCTAGTGTTGTAAAAACAGCTGGTTTCTGTTTGGTCGACGTTTGGTTTTGGTCGACTAAACATAAACAGACCTATGATTTTGTGGTGTGTTCTTCTTAGTCAATGTTTAGGCTTAGTCGAAATTTGAAAAACAGATCAGATTCGACCGTTAGTTTTTTTAAATCATAGGTCGACCAAACAAAACCCAGCCGTTTTGCAACACTTGAAGTGTCGTTAAAAGAAGATTTGAAATTTAGCATATTTATATTCACAATTATTTAATTGTGATTATTTTTTCAAAGAATAAAATAAAAATGTTTTTAATGTTTTTATATTTAATTTTTTTTAAATATATAATAAATGTATTTATTTAATTTTTACAATTTAATTGAATATAACAATAAATTACAATATTTTACAAAAATGCTAATAAATAAAATGCATCATTAAACTAGAAATTTAATTTATTAAATTTTTTGTGACATCAAATGCTATAAAATGAAATTTTGAAATATGAATGATAAATTACAATGATATTAATAAGCTCTGACACAAAGATAAAAAGTTTTTTGATTAATTTAAGAATAAATTTTTTTGGCAAAATCAATAAATTTTGAAAAAAACAACTCTCATTTTTTACTATAAATTCATATTTTGATTCAATATACATAAATATTAAAATTATTTAAAATATATAAATTAGTAAAGTTCATTAATTTTACCATAAGATTTTGGGATGATAAATATACTTTTTAAGATGGGAATCTAATAAAAAATAGAAAGATTCAAGTGGCTTCAACTAAAAATCATAAAAACGGGGTTTTACTAATAAATAGAATTATTTATGATATATATAGATATTAATATATAAGAATTTATGAGGCCGCTATATGTATATATATATGTGTGTGTGTGTGTGTAAGAAGGTGGAATAAAATTCATTAAAATAAAAAGTTTTATTAATTATTAATGTTTAATATACTCTTGAAGAAACGAAAATTTATAGATTTTATATGAAATCGAATATTGTGTATATTGTTAAGAGATACGTAGGCCAAAAGGGGCTATCTAACCTTAATTTTATCTATAGGGTATATATGACCTTGTCGTTAAATTTGCATTTTCATAAATTTAAATAATTAAATAATTTATTAATCTATAATAAAATCAAGTTTCACACGTAAAATAATTTGCCTTTCTTTCTATTATTACTCTACTATTTTAATAAATTCTATTATTTTATATATATGGATTATTACAAAAATTAGGAGTGCTTTCATGATCATGGGCATAGCCAAGGGGGGGGGCTATGAAGGGCGGCTGCCCCGTCTAAATTAAAAAATTTGTTGAAATTTATTAAAATTATGACTAAAATTTCAATAATTTATCATTTTGCCTTTCCCTAAATCATTATTGCCCCCCCTCTAATTCCAATGCTGGTTACGCCCATGGCTGCTTTCTTACAACAAAAAATGTTATTGATTACAAAATCACTTATCGGGAAATATCAATCAATACATACCCGATCGGCTACAATCCCCTAAAGGCTAATGCAAATGCGCCTCTCGTAGCCCGATCAATTACATATAAAAACCCCAAAACCCCTTTTAGATAAAAAAATTCACAATCTGATTGAATATCAAAAAAACATCATAATTCTCTTGCCCACTTACATATCACTAATTTTTTCAAACAAATATAATCATGGGCGTAGCAAGCATTATGATGAGGGGGGAGGGGGGCAAAATGATTATTTTATAAATTTTAGCCATAAAATTATTAAATTTTCACAATTTTTTGGATTTAGGGGGGGGGGGCAGCCGTTCCTCCCTGCCCCCCCCCTTGGCTACGCCCGTGCGTGTGATGACCAATTATATTGATTGGAATCAATAAATACACCTTATAGTCAGTCCTCTTAGGCGATAAGCTATAATTTTATTGATTGCTTTGATCTTTTTAATATAACAAAGCGAGGCCAATTAAGTGCTTAGCATTAACAAAAAATCTTTTCTCATATATATATAAGAACGTGCCCGGGGTGGAGGGCCTTGCCCCCCTTATGGGTCAATAAGGAGGTATAATTAGTTGATTAAATGGCAACACTCTTTTCTTTCTAAATCCTACCTCTATTATTATAAATTCCCCTAACCCCCTTCTATTAATTTGGGTAAAGCTAATGCCAGGTGAGTATACTTATTAGGTTAGATTGCCTAATATCGGAAAAAAAATTAATTTTCAAAATAATTTACTGTTAGTAAAGAAAATCTGAAATTTTTAGGTATTTTTTAAAAATATATAGAAGTTTTTATATAAAAGAGTAGATGTACCTTCTTGCCTCCCCTAACTAGATCCAAGAATAGGAATGTCGAATGTTTTATATATATTTCCTTTAAAAAAATATAAAAAAATAAAAAAAACGAAACTTTAGAGCTTAATTGAAAAATTACTAAACTAAATAACCTAAAACCGATCTCCATTTCTTAATTTTTTTTTAAAAGTCCATTACATTAATGGAATTTATAAATTATTAATATTTATATTGTCCCGTTTTTCTTCGTTTTTTCCTAAATTGTAAAAAATGCATTTAAGAAAATGTAATTACATTAATTTGTCGATATAACTGCAAAATATATATAAAAAGAGGCCTAATTAAAAAAACTAATTATATAAAATATTTTACGTTATAAAAGTTTGTTTTCCACATAAATAAACATTTTAAGAGTATTTTCTATCTTTTAAATAATAATTCTTATCATGGGCATAGCCAGGGGGGGGCAGGGAGGGGCGGCTGCTCTAAATCCGAAAAATCCTTAAAATTTTATATATATTTATGGCTAAAATTTTCCCGGCTACGCCCATGATTCTTATAGCATTTTATTAAAAATATATGTTGAAAAGGCGTAATATTTTGCAAGATTCAAACATTTTTTATATGACTTACTGAAAGAATAAATATTTTCATTTTTTCATTAATTTTTTTTATATATTACCTTGTATTGGAATGATTAAAACAGTATAAGAGAGAAAAAAATAAAATGAAATTAGTCCAGTCTAGTTTTTGAAATGCTTTTTGCACTTTTTAATAAATAATTAATATGAAATAATAAATAAATATAATTATTTCTACCTAAATATTTCATATGTTTCTCATAAATTATAAATTAGGATCAATAAATTATTTATTTTCATATTATTCATATATAAATAAAATAAATGCACTTACCTTTAAGAATAAATATAAATTTTTTTGAAAAAACTGATTTTTGGGCGAATAAAAATTTAGTATTATTTTTTTTTATAGAGAGAGCAATAGATTAAATTGGAGGAAAAGGTTAGCTTTAAATCAATACCTATGATAATGGTTATGCCTCCATTGTAATTTCTCTAAAAAGATCGATTAAAAAAATATTTTTATCAAAAATACTTGAATAAAGAATATTTTAATTTAATAACCTTTAAAAATAATAAGAATTAAATCTAAAAAGAATTAATAAATATTTTTATCTATTTTTTGAGAAAAATTGAGTTTATTAATTTTATTATGAACTTTGATGTCAAACTTTGGTAAAAATTAATTACTAATTTTAGTAATCAAAAATTTAAAAAAAACGCTTTTTTGTTTTTCGTGTTAGATAAAATATTTTTACGCTCCAATGAAACTGGGATTTGTTTTCTAGACTGATAAAATTTTCCCATAATGTTAATAACACTATAAAAACCACAAATTAAACCTTACCAAATGACAAATTAATTTTTAATTAAAAATAATTGAAATTATCTTTCATTTCAGACTTTTTTTTCATTAAATTAAATTTTTTTTGGCAAAATATCAATTTATAAACGAAGAAAAAAAGATATTTTTTTGAAGAAAAAAAGATATTTAAGATATTTTTTTTGAGAAAAGCGCTTTGTTTGTTTTTTTGTTTCTTAAATAAAATATAAGTCTAAAAACTATAAAATATAAATTGAAGTTTGGTGGTGATCGTGAAATTCGTGACAATTAATATAAAAAAACAATTTCAACACTTGATCTAAAAAGAATGATTTACATTTGGTTACATTTTCATTGACAACTTAAGGCGTAATAGAAAAAAAGAGAAATATAAAATTATTATATAAAAAAACAAAATTCCAATTTTAAAAATTTAATATTTTTAAACCTTTTGTTATGTTATAGTTAGTAACTAGGCGCAGCCTAAAGATTTTAATTTTGCAGAGGAGCGGGGGGGGGGCAAAATTGTGGATGATGGTATATAAATAGGTATAGATAATATTCTCTATATGGGGATTGGATCCCCCCCCCCACCTGGTACCCTTGGCTATGCCCATGTCTAAAAAGCAAGCATTTTAAAACTGTATATAGGACTTTCGTTTAGTTAGGTAATATTAAAATTCATAACGAATAATATAATTCACCAATATTGTTGAAGAACCCTATTTAAAAAATATAAAATTCAATCTAATTTCAAATGATCAGGATTCACTTACGAACAAATGTAAAAAGTTTTCGTAAATAGTAAATGAGATAATATTATTGACTAGTTGATTTCAATCATAAATTTTATAAAATAAATGATAAAATTAGGGGGCGTGTTAAGTAGGGAGCAAAATATATATATAAGATATGAGTTCTTTCAAGCATAAGGCAATTCTTGGCATTTTACATAGGAAATGAATATTTATCCTCGAGGGAAAGGAAATTTCGAAGAAATACACAGGTTGATACTTGATAGCAAATGCTGCAAAGTAACGTACGTAATAAATTATGTTTTACAAATGCATTGTACCACGCCTATAGACTTCAACATACACGAGAGAGGAGAAAGGACAAACGTTATCGGAAGGTCAGTTTCATATGACCACTTGATTTATACATTGAAACCCTTTTTAAAACCATTAACTATTCACCCCTCTCAACAAACCCCTTTGCATAAATATTCTCCTCCCAGTCAGAGCAAAAGGGGGGAGGGGAGTCTTGTATTTGAATGATTAAAAAGAATTGTAGCCTCTATGCCCTCATTCAAGAGTCGTGACATTATGATACTTTAAATAATCGGGGGTCTGGGAAAGTACGAAGACTCTTTTAATATTTATTGATCTGTCTTTAAAATGTCGTGCAAATGAGTGATTGCAATTGAAATCTCACATATACACATAGATTTTGAGACCCGAAGCAGCTTACTTATTATTGTGCATTAGGGGTCTGCATGGGCCTGTCCAGCCCGCGGGCCGGGTTTAAAATAGAGGAATAAAAAAAGTGCGGGCCGGGCTTGGGCTTTAAAAAATAAAAAAACTTGTATCTATTTAGCTTTATACTCTAATTATAATATAGATACAAAAAAATGTACTTATTAGCTTAATGATAAAAAAAAATATTTTTTCCAAACAACAATGTGGTGGAACTCAAAAATCATTATGTTAAAAAGTTTGCATAAGAGTATGATGAAATAGTCATTTTTTATCTGGCAAAGATTTAATGTAAAAACTTGGAGGCATTTCCATAAAATATATCATGCTATTTATGCTTTCACCTTATGAAAAGGCAAGCATCGAGTTAGAAGCGGGTAAGACACCAACGCTTTATAAAATATTACCCTTTTTTACATCATTAAAAAGCATCCCAAGTTTGTTTCCATCTCCTACGTGGAATAATAATCATGGGGGTACGCAGGTTTAGGGGGGGGGGCAGATTAAAATTTTCCTGAGAGCAAAAAAATAAAAAGGTCACGACTATCCAAAAATTTTTCTTAGAGCAAAAAAATACTATCCAAATATTTTCCTGAGAGCAAAAAAAAAGGTCTCGACATCCAAAAATTTTCCTCAGAGCCAAAAAAAAGCAACTGCCCCTAAATTAGGCAGTGTGGGCAGCCAGACCCCCTGCCCCCCCTGGCAAATTAGGGGGAGCAGGAGGTCAGGCTGCCCCCCTCCGGCTAATTAGGGGGGGGGGCAAAACGTTATTTTTTTTTATTTATTAGGGTTTTTGTATTGAATTTTTTTTTTAATTAGAGGGGGGGAGGGCAGCCGCTTCCCCCCTGCGTGCGCCCATGATAATGATCCTGTTGACTTAAATAATTTCAAAGTTTAATATCGATATTTATCATAACTTTATTGTTTCTTAGTTTCGCACGTTAAAAATGCTACCCGAATATAAAAGAAACTTATTAAAAACTACGGTAACAGAATTTTTAAAGAATTTATGCAAGAAGATCTTGGCTCCTCTTTCATACATCTTCTTGCATAAGTCGTCCAACTATATAAGTAATCCACTCAGGCGTCAACACTAAGCAATTATCTATTTTCTATTTGGGACGTGATGAAAGGGAAAAGATAGATGTATCTTAAATTAAATCTAAACCTGAGGATGCTCAGCTTGATGTTATTTTATGGTGGAAAGAACACCAACTTAGGTTACCAAGCTTAACAAAATTAGCTAGTCAGTTTCTGTCGACCAGCTAACAGTGCTATGAGTGAAAGGCACACTCAGTAAGACAAGTCGCCTTATAGAGCAGAGTAGAACGAAATTATTGTCTGATGGAATAGATAGTCTTTTAGTTTTAATTGAAACTGATTTTATATGCTATAGCAAAATATTTCATGAACACTAAAAAATAGTTTTTATACAAATAAATAATTTTGAAACAACGTAGACTTGTTTTAACACGTGCGGGCCTGATGCGGCGGAAATTTTTGAGAATTTTTTGGGGGCCGGGTGCGGGCCAAAAAATAATGTTTTTGCGGGTATGGGCCGGGCCTGAACCTAAAATTTCGGCCCATGCAGACCTCTATTATGAATAAATTTAAACTAGTTCATCTCCGCCGATGTAGATTTTAAAAGTTAAAAGCTCCTAACACTATCTCCATGGGCGTAGCCTTGGGATTTGAGGGAGGCAATAATGATTTTGAAGGGTAAAATGATCATTTAAAGAAATGTTAGCCATAATTTTAATAAATTTCAACAAATTTTAGGACTTAGATGGGGGCAGCCACCCCTCCCTGCCCCCCCCCCCCTTGGCTACGCCCATAGATGTGATACATATGTATTGTATGGTATGGATTACAAACTTACTTTCGGGTGAATAAGAATATAGTAAATGGATGTGTTTACATATGAGAATGGACAAACCTCGGTCGCGACAATTATGTAGACCAAAAATTCAATAATGTCAACCAGCACCACACTGATTATGGGAAAGTTGAGGAAGTTGGTAGGCATAGGGGAGGAGGGGGGATGACTTATTAATTTTCATTTAGATTAAACACATCTTACAAATATCAATAATAATTAGAGGGGGAAGTAGGGAATTTCGGATGACAAGTGTCTTAGCTAATTGACAAATTTATTATCACAGTATTATTCACCTAAAATAGTGTTGCATATAAAGGCACGTTTTGTTTTAATTAGCTAAACATAATGTCATTAATTTTAATATATTTCCTAGTTTTAAATTTTTTAGACTAAAGTAATAAATATATGACTTATAATTCCACACAAAATTCCTTGAGACGCAATCATAGAACGTTAAAAAATTAGTAATGTAACTATCATGTTTCAACATAGTGCATTGCGCATTGCACAACACAAAATATGTGATGATATATCATCACTAACATTTTAATATATATATATTAAAATTTAAAAACCTTTACGTAACACTAAGTAATGAACCGCTTTTGTTTTACACTATCTATCTATATGTATATAACAATGTGGTAGATAAGAGAGAGAAAGCAATAGTATAACTTTTAATATAAAAATATCATTGAAAATAACTGGCACGAGGCATCCCTTGGGATATTTTAGAAAAATTCATAAATTCATAGCTCGGCAAGCTATCTATTAAATTAATTAAGTTTATCCTTTAGTGTTAAAACATTGTTTTAACCTTTCCCTATTATAATGACTATAGTTACATTTCAAACTCCTCTTTAAATAATCAAAGTTAGAGTTGTAAATTATTACCAAATTATTGTCATGTTATGCGTCTAATCATAGTAACTTTGACTACCTAAAACTTTAAATCAATTGTAGATGCCATATGTATTATACAATTATATTAATTATAATTTAGAAATAACATAGGTCGTGTTTAATCAGAAATTAAAAAATGTTACAAATAACATACGTTTAAACGTGTGCACATAGTTTGAATACTAATTTTTGCCTAAACCTAGTTATCGATCTGTTACCCTTTTTTACATTTCAACAAGTTTAAAGAAACAACGTCGATAAAATCAAAAATTAATTTTATTAATTCATTGAATTGAAAGAGTTGAAAAGTTATAATAGACAATCTTTGATCATACTATCATATCAATTGCATTAACTTTAAAAACTACTAACAAACGCCTTCTTTGTGCATGCTAACGTGCTTTCAAACTGCCCATTTTTATAATCTGTAGGTTTCAAAAAAAGTTATAAATTGATAGGATCTCGGCGAATTTTGCTTTGTTTACAATTACCAATAGCTTAGTTAATCAAGGACATAATTAATTGATTTTTCTTAAAGACTACGACATTCCTCCTTTTCTTCATTGACTAATTAAGATTTTTAAGGCCGCTATCTAATCATGGTCAGGAAACTCTATCTCTCTCTCTGTCACTCTTTGAAAAAATGACTTTTCTTTATCATATATGTATTGAATTTTGCACAATTTGCTTCTGAAACACACTTTATGAATATTAAAAGGTATATGTAGAAATCTCGTTTTTATACCTTTTCTGTCTTTTGGGATTTATTTATATAGTATATATCTATTTAAAGTTAGATTTAGGATTTCTACAGTTATTTAATCAACTATCTATTTCTTATTATTATAGATATATGATATGGATTACTATTTCCGAGGAATCCAACTTGGTGGTAGTCTTTATAATACTTTTTTCTTATTAACTTTACCTAGATTTAATTTGCGTTCTGACTTAAGGTGGAAAAACTGATTTACAAGTAATCTCACGCTGCTCTCCTAACATAATTAATATTGGTAGCTTGACAAATATATATACCACTTCATATAAATCTATTTTTCTCTCTCTAAAGCTACATGACTTACAATGACCAGGGAAGTTAAGTGATTTTTGGACCAAATCAAGATGACTTAATCATAAATATTATATAAGATTCAGTTTGAAGGCTATATCAAGTATCAACCCCCTATACCTTTCTTGCCCATCTTCCGCACCCCAATGAGTAGGATGCAATTTTGATGATATTAGCTTTTTGTCATACCTCCCCCCTATACTAAACAACCGATATTAAAAAATCAATAAAGTTTAGGATGAGGACTCACAGCTTAATAACACCTATTACGAAGTCGGGAAATATTTAAAAAATAAAATTGCTTACACTGCCTCATACCGATATTTTTGCTCATCCTTGTCTCCATAAACTACAGTACCTCGCCGCATGTATTATGATGACCTAGTTTCTATAAGCGCTCTGCAAGCTATCGATGTTACAGCGTTAAAGTTATAGACTCCATGGTAAGTTAACATAGGCGTAGCCAGGATTGGATTTAGAGGGGAACTATAATGATTTAGTGAGGAGCAAATGATAAATTTTAGTCATTTTAGCCATAATTATGATAAGTTTTAAAGAATTTTTGGATTTAGAGAGTGGCAGTCGCTCCTTCCTGCCTACGCATATGATAATACGTATGATTGGTTAACGTCACTTAGTATTAGGAAATGTTTTAAACTTAAATGCAAAATTTTAACATACTCTAATGTTCAACCAATTAAAATCGCAGCATTGCTTCGTCACAAAAACTTGCGTCATACAAGTCCACTAAAATAAACTAAAGTTGTTTAAGCATTTAATTAGACATCCTAATTTGGCACTAAACGAATGATGACAGTGTAATGGTAATTAGATGTACTAGGTTCAAATGTAAGTAGACTGACTAGAGGGTGAAGACACATTTTATCTTGTTTTAGTCTTCTCACTAAATTTAATCAATGTACAATGGAATAGTTTTAAGCGCTAAGATTACCCATGAGCTATTTTATCCGTTCCAACGTTCTCTCCAACTCTGACTCTCTCAACGACGTGAGACCAGGCTGGCAAGGAAGGAAGAAAGTAATAAAGATTTTGACATGTTTATTACATTAAATGCAAGCAAGTGGCACTACTCTAACTTTAGCTGCATTAAGATTATTTTACGCAAGATTGAACGCCTTCTCTCATATACACCCCCTCCCCCTTATCACCCATTCATTGTCTCCTTTAATAAATTCAATGTCCAAAATGCATGGGGTGAGAGATAAGAAGGAATAAGCAATGTCCCATTTATCCAAGGTTTCATTTTGAAAACAAATAAATTTTTGCACACGTAGGATATTGCTGGCTGCGCTTATTCACTTGTTTGCAATAGTGACCATGTGGATAATTTAATAAAGATGATAAACAACTACGTCGTCGTCGTTGTTTGGTTGTTAGATAATAATTTATTAGTTTCCTCTCCTCGCAACAACATAGAATTAATATATTTGTCAGAGCAAAGTGAACAAGATATAAATGAAGTAGAGTAGAGTAGGCGTGTACGATTGCCCTAAAATGATTAAACTGATATAGAAGTCATTAGCGTTTGATTTATATCAAAATGCAATATATTTTTATGAGTATCGCAATTTTATTATTAAAGTTAGAATGTAATTATTTCTAAAATGAATTTGTCATGATTAGGTATATTTATAAAGGAAAGAGAGATAAATCTTACATGTTTATTTCAAAGGGGGGGGGGGGGGATTGATGGCCATTACCCAGGTCAGATTTGTTAGAATTTTTGTGCCCAAACCCGGCCCGGTCCTGATCTGCCCGCCCGAACCCTTCTATGTGTCCGCCCGGCCATGCCCGAATTATAAAAGCTGCCCGAAATGGTGTGTTTTAAAATTTTTAACACTGATATCGTTATATTGTTAAAAAAATTTATATTTGATTTTTTGGATAAAATTAGGATTAACAAACATTATAGTATCATATTAAAAGTGACAAATTATACACAAAAACAATTTAATACATTGTTTTAAGAAAACAACATTGAGCCCGAATCTTGTTATGGTGCCCGCCGAAAGTCAAAATTTACAACAGTTGCCCAGCCCGTGGGCCAGGCTGGCAGGTTCGGGCATTTCTGGTCTCTGCCCCAAACAATACACTCTGACTAATTATAAACCTGAAAAACTTTATAGTTTACCATTTTAATTAATTTTCTCTAAAGAAAATGCTTATTTTTTTACCTTCCTATACAAATGAACTAAGCCTTATATACGATATCTTACCAAAAAAGAAAAAAAATTATATTGTGACAAGTAGTAGGTAATAATTGATACATAGATCTCTGATAAATATTAATAAAAGCATTTGAAATGAAGAGATAAATATAATATTTTATCTCATTTATGATTTAATTTAATATTCTTTAATGTTTCATATAATTTTTTGAAAAATATTACAAGCTAATTGTTGTTACAATAATGTGTATAGGGATTCCAATTTTAGGTCAGGATAAAATGTAGACATTCAATTAGTTTAAGTGTTAATTTATGAGCAGTAAATTTATTAAAATTCTGAATAAATGTACATTAGATTAAACAATTACACAAATTACATTTATTTCCAAACGCATTTAATTTTCATAAATTAAATAAACAATCATAATTTATATTGGTTTAATGTTTCTTCTATTTTAATAGGTTGACATTTTAAGATTTGAGCCAGACGTTTTATAAGAAATGATCTTTCTTTTGTTGCTTTTTCTAATTTTTTGACTAATCTCTTTTGATGATTCAATAAAGATGTATTTACCTAAACAAAATATAACATTCGCTATTAAATATTACATAGACATTTTCAACGAAAATTTTATTGAGAGCATTAAATTTTGCGTAATAGTTATTCGGATTGTAGATAGTCATTTAATCGCAACTGATTACATTTTAATTTAATATCAGCTGTATGATAAAACTTGGTTTATTAAATTTAAAAATTAGAAAATATTGATTTTGTTAATAAAACAATAGATAATTTTTGAATATAAATTTGGACAAAAAATCTCATCTACATTTACCATTTACAAAGTTATTGATTCCACATAGAGGGGTGAAGCAGTCTAAATTTTTTTGGTTGAGTTGACATCAAGGATATGCTCTAGGCCCCTCTTATTCAATATAATAATAGACACATTAAAGAGAGACATCCAGAAGCTAACTACTTTGTGTATACTATAGATAATATCTTAATATGTGAAGAGACAAAGGAGGAAGTATTTAAAGAAGCCGAAAGGTGAACAAAACAGTTAGCTGGATATGGTCTAAAAGTTTATAATTAAATAATTGATTAAAAATTAATGACGTCACAGGTGCCATCGTTGGATGATCAACTGAACTACCCAAAAGAAGACAGTCTACATACCTCAGTTTGATGCTACATCATAAGGGAGGCGCTTAAAGGATAACAATGCACGGACCCATAAAGGATGGCTTAAATGGGGAAGTACATGCGGTGTAATGTGCGAGAGAAGATGCCATGATCTAAATAGAATTTTTTATTCTTTTGTAGAAGGGTATTACTTTAAGAAACAACACATGCAATTAAAAATAATACATTATATGAGGTACACAATGCTCGACCGTATGGAGAATGACTGCCTGAAGGAAAATAGTTCAACCTAGGACGGACATGAAAAACGAAAATTGGCAAGAGTGGTATGGACATATATAGAAAAGATGCATAGTATTGGATATGGAAATGTCGAGCAATAGAGGAAGAAGACGACATTGTGTTAGGTGAATATGGTAAGTGGGTAAAGTTATAATGATAAAGAATGATTAAGACATGGATTAAGATGGAAGAAATCCATCAAGAATCCAATCACCTTTTAAAAGAATTACGCATATTTAAGAATTAGCGATTTTTAACCATATTATTTTCGCATATGTATTGTAGTTTTAAGTGAAAATGCCGTGTACGCGGAAGAAGTATTGATGACAGGATAATGAGAAGGTGCCTTTAACTCTAACCTATATCAAAACTTTTAATTGCTATGCAATTTATGGGCTCGTTTTTGGTTGTCCGTTGTCCGTTGATGTCCGTCCGTTTACCCTCCAATGTATATATTTAATTAAATTAATATTTTGTTCTTGTTAATACCATTGATAATATGACTTTTTGACCGTCCGCAGGCTACTGACTATTGAAAAAAATGACCATTGGCCAAATAAATCGAAATTATTTTTCGTTTTTATTTAATTTAAATAGTTTGTTAAACCCCAATAATTTTGACTGTATACTGTAACATTGATAATATGACTTTTTGACCGTCCGCTGGCTACTGACCATTGAAAAAATGACCATTGGCCAATAAATCGAAATTTTTTTTTCGTTTTGAATAGGTTAACATTGATAATTACCCTTCCTTTCCTACAAAAGCCTATGCCTCTACTGATATGGGTCCCTATGCCCCTACAAAAGTTTTAATTGCTATGCAATTTATGGGCTCGCTTTCCATTTTGTTTGTAACGCTGTTCGGTGTCTTGTCTTGTCTTGCACCGAATGTCTTGTCTTGCACCGAATGTCTTGATATCTTGCACCGAATGTCTTGTCTTGCACAGAATGTCTTGTATAGTTGTTTACTTTTAATTTTGTTAATTTAACTAGTTTTTGGGTTCGAATCCCGGAGTTTTTTTTGCTTATGATTGTTTTTGTTACTACCATTGATAATAAGACTTTTTGGCAGTCCGTTGGGTGCTGACCAATAAAAAAAATGACCATTGGCCAAAATGTGAATCCAAGTTTTTTTTTCGTTTTTTTGTCTATTATGATTGTTCCTGTTACTACCATTGCTATTATGACTTTTTGGCCGTCCGTTGGTTACTGACCAATGGAATAAAATGACCATTGGCCAATATGTGATTCGAAAATTTTTTTTTCGTTTTTTTTTTTTGACTATTTTGAATTTATATCCACTTTTACCGTGTTCTGGCTGCTGACCAAAGGAAAAAAATGACCATTGGCCAAAATGTGATTCAAAATTTTTTTTTGGTTTTTTTAGACTCTTATGAATTTAGATCCACTTTTACCGTGTCCTGGCTGCTGACTAATGCAAAAAATGACCTTTGGCCAAAATGAGCATCAAAAATTTTTTGGCCAAATTTTATATATAACTCAAAAATTTATTATGGATGGTCTAACAGACAGCCAACTTTGTAATATATTTTTAACCTTATAAATGCATGTATATTTTTTTATTGGTTTAATATATTTCATTTAATTAGATTGTGATTTCATAGAAAACCTAAAAAGTAATAGTTAAAAAAATATAGGTTTTAGGTCATACTCATTTATTTAATAATTTAGTTTAGAGACCTGCACGGCCCTTCCTTGCCCGAGTATGGGCCTAAAAGCCAGATAAACGTAATTCTTTTATCTTTCTTATTCGTTGTGGTTAATAATAACTAATTAAAACATTTTAAATCTTTTGATAGTTACCCTTCCCTGCCACCACGCCCATGACCCTTTTATTAGTTTGTTATATAGTATTAAGTTTATGTGACTTATTATTTATATTGCTTTCCAAATAATAATTATATCGTATTTTTCTTTTAAATACGTTCTGAAATTGAGGGAAAATGGAGGATGATATTGATAAGGGAGAAAAAAACGTGCGAATGAGAAATTGTGCTTACTAAGGGTTATTATATTATTATACAAACACACGCACACACTCTACGCTTGAATTTGTTGTGCGCTGTTTATTGATAAATTGAATACAACAACCCCGTCCCCTATCGTAAAAAGGGCGGGAGAGAGAGAGAAGGGAAGAGGGGGTATATAAAACAAAATCGCGTGGGTTATAATAAATCAGGGTAGGTAAAAAATAATAAATAATAATGCTTGTTTACTATAATAAAATCCAGGCAAAAAGGAATATGTAGGAAGGATGATTTATTTGTGTTAAGGCGTTTGTTTTGATATTTGCGCTCAAGTGAGTGGGGGGGGGAGGGTATGTGATGTGGGCGTTTATTGATTTTTTTACTTAGACTACGTCTTAATACGCGCTACAATTTCAAGCCCGCAATTTTTTTTTCTGTCCAAATACGCGCTTCACGTTTCATGGATACACATACTTTATTAATCATTTTACTTGTTTAGGATTGTCAAGTTTAAAAAATAAATATACATTATCAACTTAATATATTGTTATTAATGCTTGATTATCAAGTTTAGAAAATAAATTCATTATCAACTTAATATATTGAATTAATGTTTAGAATAGTAAAGTTTAGAAAATAAATATAAATTTTATTGTCTACAATATCAATTTAATATTGTTATTAATGTTTAGGATTGTCAAGTTTAGAAAATAAATATACATTATCAACTTAATATATTGGATTAATGTTTAGAATTGTAAAGTTTAGAAAATAAATATAGATTTTATTGTCTACAATATCAACTTAATATATTGTTATTAATGTTTAGGATTGTCAAGTTTAGAAAATAAATATACATTATCAACTTACTGTTTAGGATTGTCAAGTTTAAATATAGATTTTAATGTCTACAATATCAACTTAATATATTGTTATTAATGTTTAGGATTGTCAAGTTTAGAAAATAAATATACATTATCAACTCAATATATTGGATTAATGTTTAGGATTGTCAAGTTTAGAAAATAAATATAGATTTTATTGTCTACAATATCAACTAATATATTGTTATCAATGTTTAGGAATGTCAAGTTTAGAAAATAAATATACATTATCAACTTAATATATTGTTATTAATGTTTGTTAAAGTTTAGTAAATAACTATAATTAAGCTTATTGTTAAGAATGAAGGAATATCGAATGAAATATTGGAACAGAATATTTACAGGTTTCGCACAATAATCATAATAATGGAATATTGGAACAGAATATTTACAGGTTTCGCTCAATAATCATAATCATGGGGTATTGGAACAGAATATTCACAGGTTTCGACTAATACTCATAATTTCAACCGATAAATTATCCGTAAGAAACAAGATGGTGGAATAACGCGTCAAAAACAATTGGTTGTCTCGTTTGCGAATTCATATTAAAATACAATATTACCATATCAATATTAAAATACAATATTAAATTATATAACATAAAATCCCATATATATCATAAACGGTCATTTGATCGACAACGCTTCACACTCCTATTAACTCTCTACACTTATAATACTTAAAACTCCTATAAAAACAAAGCTTAAAAAGGCTGAAAAGATAGCTCAGGGTATTTGTTCACTACAAAATGTACTGATAATAAAGATTTGCCTATACATGATTATGAGATTAATAATAACAATACTCAGCAAATAACAGTTGAAAATATCTTTCAACCCAACAAGCTAGAGAGATTTGAGATATTTGTTCATATTCCAATAACTTAAATACTTTATTCATATATAAATACAAGTTTTGTTAAAAATTTATTGGGATCAAATAAGGCTTTAAATTTTGAAGAAGAAAATCAAGAAATGTCTTTTCCAGATCCTGAGAAGTTCTTTGCTTCTCTGCCTCTATGTATATTTTCTTCAGAGTGTTTTTTATCTAGTTTTGCAATAATCCACTTTTAAAGTTAGTATTTTAATTGATACTAGTTACCAGCCAAGTTGCATTATGTGGCCACCAAACCCCAGGCCTATTCCATTCAATTATTTATGTGGAGCTTTTCATGTGCCTTTCCACACTACTTAATAATGTTTTTACTTGATCTTGTCAATCTGTAAACATATTAGGTCACAGTATAAGCTTACTCAATAGCTTGTAGCTTGTTGATCGCGGTCAGGGTTTCTTTCAGAAAAATTGCTCCGGGGGGGGGGGGGTATTTTTAACTTCCGGGGGGGGGGGGGGTAAAAAAATTTTTAATTGCTAAACCATTATGTATAATATTTACTGATTTTGATCGGTGATATAAGTGATATATAAATAGATACATACACGCATAATTATTAAATAAATACATGTAATATTTTAACGGGCAAGTGTTCTTTTAAGAAGGTATGGATGGTGTAAAAAGAACAGACAGAGCATAAAGCCCCACCTAAGGCTTCATCAAAAATTAGCCATTTGTATTTAGATGTCCCAGAAATCATAAATTTATATGATGGTTTAAGTTTTAAATTTTGCCCATGTTTTTCACTTTCAGAGACTGAGCAATTAGTAGAGTTGCCAATACACTCATCTTTATCAATATATATTAATAAAATAAAAACAACTTGCATAATTTTTATTACCAGCTTTTTTATTATAAGAAAAAGAAGAGACAGTTTTCCCCACTCTAGCAGAATTACAATTTTCATCTTGACCTAAAACATGAAAATATATATAATACTTCTGTATTAAAACCAAAATCTTTCTTGCCTCTTTCAGAGTTCATGTAAATTTTACTGCTGGAAGCAGATTAATAACTGCCTTTAACTTATATATATTTAAAATATCTAATGCTTAAAAATAATTACCATAATTTCCCAGAGTAAGGGATAAAACAAGAGTTTTTTTTTAATTCAGTCACATCTTTACCTATTACAAACAAACATATTCATGTCTTATTTTATATAAATACAAATACCCATACATAATTAAAATTATTCCAAATTAAATCATATTTACCATCTTTTTTATTAGGCTTTTCCTTTTTAAAGTAGTGTAAAATAATACTTTTATATTTACCAGACATATGCAATTCAAAATAAGCATATTATAAATAAAAAACAAACAATAGAATCTATTATTAATAATAATTATTTTTAAGTTTATAAGTAAGATAGTGATTTAATAATTCTTAAAGCATTTATTTATGTTTATTTACCTATTGATATTTTTTTAATAAAGATAAATTGTAACTTTCAAGATTGTAAATTAGGGTTACAGATGTTAAAAAATGATGTCTATCGTATCGGTGCATTCGACCAAAGTTAAACTGACCAAATATCTATGAATGTCTATGAATATTTAACGAAAATGCTCCTTGAGAGGGGTTTACAGAGACGAAAACGTTAGGGTTAGTGTTTTAGGTTAGGGTTTGGGTTACGTTAGATCCACACATTTAAATCGACAAATGCATTTTCGTAGACATTTATTTGTTATTTGCTTTTTGGTCAATTGCAACTGAATCTTGTCTATGAATGATTCCCACCTGATTTGTAAAAAAAATTTAATTTCGCCAATTTTATATTTTTTATTGACAAATTAAAATAATTTATTGAATTTCAATTTTAGCCTATTAATATAATTTATGACTTCATGATGGAACTTGATTTCATGCTTCCTTCAATCAAAACTCTCCGGGGGGGGGGGGGGGTATTTGAAATTGTCCGGGGGGGGGCCCCCCCCCTGAAAGAAACACTGATCGCGGTTGAGTTGATACGGCAAAACTACAAAAATGACGTGACGCTCGTATTAAGACGCGTCTATGTTTTAACATGCATTCGCTTTTTCAAGCTAGCTACAAAAGCGCGTATTAAGACGCATCCTTAAAGCTTCACTATTTATTGATGAAAATTGCGCGCCTTTAGGTTGTAGTGTAAATATAAATATTACGTCCACGAGGAAGCTAGAAATTTGTGTAGTTTTGCTAATTTATCAAAAACTTAATTTATTATAAGTTAGCAATAAAATATATTAACTATTGTTTATTACTCTTTAAGTTAAAATATTTTTGGTGCAAAATGGTACTTAAATTTTTTCAAATATGCTTAAAACTATATCATGACCTTGATTTAATTAGAATAGTTTATTTAAAAGCACCGATTAATCTCGCAATGAATAGAATCAATCTAAGATTTCAGCACGACATAATGTTTATAAGCTGTGATATGATCTTAGATATAACCATAGACTGCTTATCAACGCACAAAATGTGTACCCTTTTTTCCGCCATCTTGACTTGCACTTTGTATAGTGGTAAGGTAATCATATAGAAATTCGTAATTTTCGCAAATAAAATAATCTTAAAATGGTAAATAAAAATAATATTGAATTGGGTAGATATCAAAAACAGCATTTTAAAATAAATATCATTTAAAAAATACATAAAAATTAAAAATGTAAAAAATGCGATTAAAGTTTGTTTAATAATATAGCTCCATCAATTTTAATTGCTATTTTGTATAATATTAATTTATTTACGTTCGTTTTAATTTATAAACTAGTGATGAAGGTAAATTGACTGTTATAGGGCAAAATTACATGGTTAAAATACACCAATTGCTCTCCTCAAGATGGAGGTTGATCGTCCGCAGGCTACTGACCAATGGAAAAAATGACCATTGGCCAACGAATTTTTTTTTCGTTTTTGAATTGGTTAACATTGATAATTGCCCTATGCCCTCTTAAATTAATATTATGTTCTTGTTAATAACATTGATAATATGATATTTTGATCGTCCGCAGGCTACTGATCATTGAAAAAATGACCATTGGCCAAATAAATCGAAATTTTTTTCGTTTTTGAATAGGTTAACATCGATAATTACCCTATGCCCTCGACTACAAGGGCCTATAACTAATTATTTTGCATTTAATACCCCCCTATAGGCATTCTCGCCCCTTCCTACCTTTCTCGTCCATAAATTGCATAGCAAATATGCTACGTTTATACGGAGTATGGAAGAGTTCCCCCTTCCCTTCCCCCCTTCCCCTACTCCCATTCCCCCCTTCCCCTTCCCACGAGGGCCGAAGGCCCGAGTTTTTTATTTTATAAATCAAAATAGGTGTTTATATAATAAGGTTAATTAAGGGGCAGATTATGCGTTTCAGAAGAGTATAAATGACATATTAAAAGTTTAACAAACCGCAGTTAAATAAACATTTTTAAATTGTTCCAAAAAAGAAGTTATTCCCTAAAATATATCCGTTTTAATAGTAAATGCATTTTTAATAAATGCCAATAATAACACTTGTCCACAAATAATGGACTTGTGAAATCAACCTGCGAACTGTTTGCAGATTCTGGAATAGTTTTTTACTTTGAACACAAATATGTTTTTAGTTTTTTCCCTATACGTCAAGTTTTTTAAATATTTGCTGTCAAAGTTGCCAAAAACGCGTATTAGCGTTTTTCAAACGTCAACAACTTGCAAATTAATCGGTAAAAATTTTGTTTAATCGATTTAATTCGTAGATATATGGGAGAGGAATGTATTCACAATTTTTTTTTATCCTAGCACTTTTACTTTTTAAATTATATACAAAATTAACTATACAAACAACAACACGCACTTAATCCTTAGTGTTAAAGAGAAGGGCGGGCGACGTCAAGTTTGGTGTAATTTGTCAATGTAAAAAATAGGGATAGTTAATTTTGTATATAATTTAAAAAGTAAAAGTGCTAGGATAAAAAAAATTGTAAATACATTCCTCTCCCCTTTTTCTACGAATTAAATCTATTAAACATAATTTTTACCGACTAATTTGCAAGTTATTGACGTTTAAAAAACGCTAAAATCGCGTTTTTGGCAACTTTGACAGCGAATATTTAAAAAACATGACGTATAGGGAAAAAACTAAGGACATATTTGTGTTCACCGCGAAAAACTCTACTAGAATCTGCAAACTGTTTGCCGGTTAATTTTTCTTGTTGATCCGTGTAATTAAACATTTTGCCTTATAGTTTATTCTGACAAACGGCATTTAAAACATGAATTTATATAATATATATTTAAACTATACATATATTATATTTGAACAATTTCTCGTTCAAATTATAGATTAAAAAACAGAATTTTGCATTTATATCCTTTTTGGTCTCATATTTTCGTTTCGAAAATTAGTCATTATATATGGTTGATAGTTCCACAAGCATCAACATTCGAAGGCCTAACTTCAGGACGATGGGGCGGTATACAAGGAATAAACCAGACTATAGAAGGTCCTATAGAATATAATTTTACAAACTAAATTATTTGAAAACAAATTAAAATATATATTAATTTTAATAAAATTATCAAAGCAAAAAATGACAAATATAATTTAATGCTTTTAATTGTATGAACTGTCCTAGCAAACAAACAAAAAATTTATGTTTAAAATGTAAAATTATTATATTACCAGATGTCCCACACATAAATGAGAGGGCTTGAATACAACCGACTTTATTTTTTCGATTTTCCGACAAACGATTTTCTAATATTCGGAAAAATAAAAGTTTTAACATTTACAAATTTTCAAATATTTTACTCAAACATAGATATTTTTAAACATATACCTAATAAAGGTAATAATTCAGATAATATTTTTAAAAATAATAAGAAAAAGACAAGTTACTGGTTAATAAATAAAAGTTTATGTGCACATGTAAGACAAACATAAAAATGAAATTTGCTATACCTTGATTCGTTTGATTTTGAGGTTTTTGAGAACGCATTTTACGATCAATTACGGATTCTTGTTCCAAAACAGATTTAATCTATGGTTAATAATAATGATCAATATAATTTTATTTTTTAATAAATAAATTTAAATATAGATAATGCTTTTTCATTTATTATTTAAAACAGATATTAAATAGCATTTAAAAGTTTTCTTGCAAAATTGTAAGTTAGTTTGAGTAAAGTCATTTAAATAAACCATTTTTAGAAAATTATAAAAATATGAAATTGCCTATTTAATATCATAAATAATTTATAAAGAGGTTTGAATGAAAATTTTACAAAAGTTATAAACATTTAAAATAAAATTAAAGCTAATTACATATTTTAATATAATCGTGGATATTTTACTTGATCGTATAATATTATGAGGGCGAATGTTATCATAAGCAAGCAGACGAAAACTAAGATGATGGAATGCAAACTATTTTCAAAACAAAAATCAGACGATATTTAACTATAAAAATATGGTTTGGCATAATTTTTAAATTAAATAATAGATGTAGTATATATTACAACATAGCATTGCCCAATCTGTATTCTGGACATGTAATACATTGAGTTAACCATGGTATGGCCGTAAGGATTATTGCATAAATGCAGGTAAGAACTAAATATAAGTAAATCTTAAAATCTTTCTATTATCTATTTTTAGAAATAATATCTTAATTTATAAAAATCAATATTTGCAAAAATAAATCCAATTACCAAATTATATTTTAATGAATTACAAGGCAAAAGATCACAATGGAAATCGTTAAATCCAACACGATTTCCATACACGGATCAATGCCATCCGTTTAGTTATAGTGCGTTTTTATATTTTTTTTAGTCGTGAATGTAATTTTCGTATATCATTTAATAAACATACTTTAGTATTAAAAAAATTTTAATTATTTAAAATTCTTACTATCAATAGGAAGAAAATAGCAAAATTATTTTTATATTACGTAAAAATAATAAAATTTGTAAATTATTTGTAATTAACCTCCCAAAATCTAATTTTGTTTGAGTAAGTGAAAAGTTTTTAAAATTTTCTTACAGGTATAGATTAGCATGAGGACGAAATATTTTTGATTACGAAGAGCCACACAGTTGTTGATCCTGGATTAAAATTAAATACAAACTAGATTTTTGAAAATTTGTTTAAAAAACAATTTTTAAAAACAATCTTAAATTCAAATTAAACCAAGGGCAATGGTGATCCATGGCAGCTATACAAACCCCACAAATGCTACAATGGTGAGCCCCAACTGGTCTAAAAATTGCACATTTACGACACCATGTTTTATCATTCTCTCCTTCCTCGTCAGGTGTTACTCTCAATTCCACCTAATAAAAACATTCATTCTTTAAATTTACTTTATTAATTTATTCACACATTTGTAGTTAAGTTCAGATTTAAAAAATTCTAAGCTAACTATACAAAAAACATTGATTTGATTTACTTTTTACAGATATTCTATATTACTTACATTCTGTCATTTTATGGTGAAAATACAATTCAATCAGCCATGTGAATAGTCATGTCAAAGGGGGCCCTATACCCCCCCCCCCCCTCTATAAATTTAATTTGGACTAGACCCATAATTACATGTAAAAATTTTTGGATTACATTGCTAGGTATAGACCATAAACTCCTAATAGCAATGTATAACTTGTAATAATGGACCTAATTAGGATATAAATTAAAGCAAAAGGATATATTTAAACATTTTTGAGTTAAGGGGGGGGGGGGGGAGGGCAAATCTCCCTCTGACTCAGTTTTAGGAATTAAAACTCTCATACCTAGCTTAAATATAATAGCCATTAGGTAAATGTCACAGTTTCTATTTTTTATAAGTATAGATGATAATTGTATATACAAAAAGTTATATTGGTTTGAAGTGTATAAAAACATTTTTTGGACCAAGACATAGTCAAGGTACAAAAGTATTTTAAAATGTCATATCTAACGTTCAAATTGATATTCTTTTTATTAATTTAAAAATTATTGTAGTTTTACACAAAATTTTTACAGCAAAATTAAATTAAGCTCAGTTATTCATTATTGTAAATGGTTAATATTCAAAAATATTATATCAAAAAGGGGTACTTGTTGTAGCTGAGTTTCATTATTATCCTCCTCTTTATATGGTTGATTTGTTGTATCTACTTGCAAAAGATCAGGTTTTATGCTGGTTTGAGATTGAAAACTCAACTTTTTAGAATTTTTACTGCACATTTTACACCAAAATATTGAGCCAATTGTATGTGGTCTAGTTGATTTTTTTAGTCTACCAGGGTTTGTAAATGCTGATATGGCCTGGCATAATACTATTAATCCCATTAAAATATTGAGAATTGTGATGAGTAGCCAGGCTATCAAACTGCTGGATAAAAAATTAAATTTTATACAACTATTTTTAGTTTTACTCTGCTAATTATGTAAGGCTGTGAATTCAACTTAGTATTATTTTATATGAATTTAAAAATAACCTTTTTGAAAACTCAAAACTATAAAATAAATATTAATAGGATGGTACTAATTTATCATCTCAGTTTTTAAATAACTTTATACCAGATATTCCAATTACAAAAATATAAAATAAAACAAATAAAAAATGTATTAATATTATATATTAGAAATAAAATTATTCTAAAAATAAAAATTTTATTTACTGGTTCCCATATGTAGGAATTATCATGTAGGTGATTAATATGTAATCCGCATAAGTAATCAAAAGATAAGTACTTAGAATGCAAGCCAAGCCGCAAGGATCAATCAAAGGCATTTAATTTAAAATAACAGCTGGTAGAAGGCAATGCATTAAGAGACATTGTCAGAAAAGATTTGCAAATGCAACAATTTTCTTTTACCAATCGGTCCGCATAATTTATGCATACGAGGCTTAATTATTACCTTAAATCTAATCCGCTACATAATTTTAGTTGTTGGTGCAAGAGGTACCAAGACTATCTTAAAAGGATGTTAAAAATATTTTTTTCTTTAAAATACAGTAAATTAAACACCACTTTTTTAATTGCTGGATTTAATATCTTAGTCGTATGTCATTTGTATATGACGGCATAGATACACCTATGTTCTTAGCAACGTATTTATCGCGAATATTGCGTTCTCATTTCATCTCGTAAATAAGCTGAATAAGAATAGTGTTTACTACTCGTCTCGGTCTCGAAAGTAAAATCTCGTCACGTCTCTGGTGTGATCATTAAAATCTCGATCTCGTCTCGTCTCGGCCTAAAAAATCTTGATCTCTTCTCGTCGGCGAGATTTCTCGTCTCGACTTTTAAAAATAATTAGACCATATATTTTTTTTAGCTCTTATAAAATATAATATAAGAAAGTTCGTCATAATAATACCAATTTTTTATCCTTAGCCCCAAAACACAAGCTAGAAAAGTAACTTAAGGTAGGAAGCATTAATGGAGGGGTTATATCCTACTTGACTCGAAGGTATAAAGTTTTTGATTAATAACTTTTATTTCCTGGCTAAAGCTCAATAAAAGGATAAAGTTTAATAATATCATTATATTTTAACATACAAGGGTAAAATAATGACAAAAATGCGAGATTAAACTTTTAAAAATTTAAGTAATTTTCTGAACATTGCAAATACAATAAAATAGGCATTATTGTTGGAAAAACATAAAAGTTTTGAAAATATTATGTTATTTAATTAAAGTTGTTAGATATGAAATTTAAACAATTCTATTATAGTGTGACACTTATTATATATAACAAAATGCTTACTTAATCTATTTATTATTAAATTCGCACAAAATAATTACTTGCTAAATAGCTTATGTTTATATAGTATTTTAATTTACTGATGAGTTGCAGCATTTTGCAAAAAAATTTAGTGAATTTTAATGCATCTGACAAGCCTACATTTTGACGTACAATGTTATGAATGTGATGAGTTGAAAATTGTTAGGTGTGCCAGGAGTTTAGGCATAGCAAGCCCCTGACAGATTCATGAGTTAATCTATTAAGATGTATTCGAGTCAGAGACGCCTTCGAAAAGAACCTTTCGGCAGGCACCGACGTTGCCGGGGTGCTCAGAAAATCTCTAGCCATTGCTGCTAAATTGGGATAATCATTTTTGTTAATCAACTAATTATATGATATATAAAATTATTTTGTCATTTTTAAAGAATATGCTTGATATATAATAACTGTTAAATGCTTAGATTTTCTGAAGCATCTAGGTTGGCTGGAAAAAGTTGTTAGCCAGTTTAATTCCTTATTAACATGAGTAGGGTAACGGTTATAGTAATCCTTATGATGGTAATGTTTATGTTGTCTATTGAATAAGATTATATTATAAATTTGAAATTTAAGCGAAACCAATAATTAGGTGCCTAAGTAACTTAGTATGAAAAATATATTAATTTGCATTTAATATCCTAAATGTGAATCTCATAAAATAAATTCTTAATTAGCTAAATTAAGTCTCAATAGTTAAAAATAAAAATTAAAGCCGAGATCTCGCTGTAAAATCTCGCCTTGTCTCGAGGTAAAAATTCTCGTCTCGTCTCGGTTTTTCGAGACGAGACCGAGATTTTTCTCGGTTTTTCCCTCACTAATTAAGAAGTTCATTAATGGGGATTTATTTAATTTGTTAAAACTAAGATTAATGCAAATTGAGCTTCACTAGTTACATTCTCAATTTCCTTTGCTCGCAGGTAGGCGTTATAAGGAAACCGTGGTATATTCTAAGCATTATTAGTTTCCTGCTTACTAAAATGGCTTTCATCTGAACTAATATTATTCCAAAATCTTTAAAGCCTTTGTATCTGCACCTGAACAGATTCTTCCAATTCGGATTCAATTTTCTAAATTATTTTTTTTGATAAAGTTGCTTCATAAACATTATTGCAAGTAGTGATGCGGAAAAACCGAGAAAAATCTCGGTCTCGTCTCGTCTCGTCTCGAAAAACCGAGACGAGACGAGACGAGAATTCGGAAAAGGGAGTCGAGATCGAGACGAGAATTTTGATGTCGAGACGAGACGAGACGAGATTTTTTCGGCGAGATCTCGACTTTTTATTGATCGTAAATTTTAGTAAATTATTGATTATTTTAATTTGCATGATACATTTAAGGTAATAAGTGTAAATCAATATGTATGAAATATATTTGATATACAAAAAAATTTTAAGTGTAGTAAATTTTATACATCTTTGCAAAAATTAAAATTTGGCAATCATTTAGATTTACCTAAATATGGTTGACCCTTAGGGTATGTGAATACTTTTATAATGAAAATGTTAGGCTTAGAATAAGTTCTAATGGAATAGTAAATATTACTAAAGCATATTTGAATTTCGCAGTTCTCATCCTGCATAATGCGTTAATTATAAATTGGTGTTCAATCTTTGAACAATTATACAACTTGAACTAAGGTGGCTCGAGGTTTTTGAGCACCCGCCTAACGATTTCAAAAGTTAAAATATTAAATGACACAGTAATAGATTAAATCTTGAGTCATAAGTTTTTTAACTGTTTTTATGCTTAAACTAAAAGTATACCTCCCAAATTTTTGAACCTTAATAAGACATTATGTGAATACATAGTTTTGACGTATGCATTACTGTTCATATTATAAACAGGGTTGGCAGGTGCATTCAAATTTACTATAATTTCTCTAATTATGCAATATAAAATAAATACACGAACCTGTACTTTCCATATAAAATGTTATCTTTATGAATTAATTCATATTTTTCTATTGTCAATGAGAGTCCTGTCCCGCTAAATCTTTAAAAAGTTTGTGTATTAAAATTTTTCCAAAAATATTAAAGTTTACCATTTGGATTTTTTTACACTGATTTAATATTTTTAAAAACACTCGACAAATTTTTATTCCGTATTTATATTTTTTAAAAGTCGAGACGAGACGAGAATTCTCGTCGAGACGAGACGAGACCGAGATTTTTCTAGACCGAGACGAGACGAGATCGAGATTTTCTTAATCGCTCCCGAGACGAGACGAGATTTTGTTTTCGAGACCGAGACGAGACGAGATCGAAACACTAATTGCAAGAACCCTCGATAATTGGTAAACCTTTTTACCAGGGCTGTTAATTGATCTGATTATAGATTTTGGAGAAAGAAGTCAACTTACTTAACTAAAGTAGCCCAGCTGAGGGGACGGGGCGAGCATTAAATTTAATCAAGTGATAAGGGGGGAAACGGCGGCTAAATTTTTTCCCATACCTGTTTGTCAAACTATTCTCCCCTTATGCCTCTATAGACACCAAATTCGCTCGAACTTGTACTTTTTCAATCCCGATTAATAAAGTGTATCCAATCAGCCTAGGGGTTGCCACGTTTACATCGACTTACGCCTTAATAAATCCAAACAAATATCCCCGCAAATTTATTTTTTATTTTTAATGAATATAACGAATATAACGAATATAACATATTGTAAAATAACAACGACAAGATGTAAAAAAACGGCTTTAAGATATTAAATTATTTAATGTATACTAGTTTTATAAAAATTATTTGTATAATACACAATGAAACCGGTGTAATGACTTAAAATATATGATTCTCGTAAAATTATACAATTAATAAAACTAATAAAAACGACCATTTCTTAAATAAAGGGTGGTATTGCATCACACCTTTAAAATCTAGCCTCAAACATACATGTCAGCTTTAAGAATCTTCAAGCAAATTCATGTTCTTGAAGGTATCATGCTTTTAGTTGAGTTTTTGAGCCGCGAATATAGTGGCAACATTTAAAGCCTTTTAAAAATTGAGAACCTCCCAAGGCGAAATCATGTATATATTATATATACATAACTTTATTAAGTGGTATACATAAAATTACATACACGACTAAAAAAAATATAAAACGCGCTACAACTAAACGGATGGCATTGATCCGTGTATAGAAATCGTGTATAGTTTAATTAAAATTTGTTATTTAAATAAAACTATTAAAATGAAGTAAAACAAATACAGGGAATTTAATAAATTTACTATTTATCCCGAATAAAATTAAAACTATTTTGCTTTTCATTACACCATTTATTCGATTTTGCAAACTAAAATGTGTAGGTAAATTTATTTTCTGATTTTTTTTTTGGTTAGAGTTTTTTAATATTATGAGCCGGGCTCTGACAAAAATCAAATTAATCGGGCTTGAGAAGGGCATGAGGAGCCAGTCCAACCCAGAGCCCCATGACCCAATAACAAACCATTGTAAAAGTAATTTTCCAGAATTAATGCAACTCTTTATACTAATATAACGTTCCTACAGCGTTCCCTGTTGTAGATAATTATTTTTTTCTCAAAATGTTATCATTTAATTCTTATGTTTTTAAATAGAAAGACACATGTCAAATTGCGATTATAACTTTGAAAACTAAAATAAACTATTTAAAACGCTTATTACAATTTCTTAAATTGATATTTGCAATTTTAAGGTAGATTATTATTATTATTATTATTATTATTATTATTATTATTATTATTATTATTATTATTATTATTATTATTATTATTATTATTATTATTATTATTATTATTATTATTATTATTATTATTATTATTATTATTATTATTATTATTATTATTATTATTATTATTATTATTATTATTATTATTATTATTATTATTATTATTATTATTATTATTATTATTATTATTATTATTATTATTATTATTATTATTATTATTATTATTATTATTATTATTATTATTATTATTATTATTATTATTATTATTATTATTATTATTATTATTATTATTATTATTATTATTATTATTATTATTATTATTATTATTATTATTATTATTATTATTATTATTATTATTATTATTATTATTATTATTATTATTATTATTATTATTATTATTATTATTATTATTATTATTATTATTATTATTATTATTATTATTATTATTATTATTATTATTATTATTATTATTATTATTATTATTATTATTATTATTATTATTATTATTATTATTATTATTATTATTATTATTATTATTATTATTATTATTATTATTATTATTATTATTATTATTATTATTATTATTATTATTATTATTATTATTATTATTATTATTATTATTATTATTATTATTATTATTATTATTATTATTATTATTATTATTATTATTATTATTATTATTATTATTATTATTATTATTATTATTATTATTATTATTATTATTATTATTATTATTATTATTATTATTATTATTATTATTATTATTATTATTATTATTATTATTATTATTATTATTATTATTATTATTATTATTATTATTATTATTATTATTATTATTATTATTATTATATCACTTACGATTACGAGCATAATGAAATTTTTTTTACTTATTGTTCATTTAATGATTAATTCTAATGCTTTTTTGACAAATGTTAAATACAGTTGCGTAGCTAAGGGTGGGCCCGGGCCCCCTTAAGAGCAAACACCGAGCTCCATGGACCCCGCCCTCAAGGGAAAAATATTGGGCCCCTTAAGCCATTTTTTTATTTTACCTTAATTAAGAGACAATATGAAGATTATAATTATTTGCTTTTGTATGAAACTTTTACAATATTACAAATAAAGATTTTGTATAAGACAATAAAGTGTGAAAATTGTATAAATTGTTGAGTTGACATAATTTCATATTAATTTTTTTTATTAAAACCCGAGTTTTTCATAATTAATTTCCGCTTTATTTTTATTAATTAATTTGCAATAAAAAAAAGGCAAGCAATTAAAGCTTAACATATTTTTAATGATATATCTAGGGTTCCTCTTTATTAGTGATATATCTTATCATAAATTTGATAAATTAATATTAATAACCAATTCCTGAATTTAATAGACAATCGTTAACACATCAAAACTTTCAAGGGATAAAAATCCTAAAAAAACTCTTTATGCATGTCTTTGATTCAAACAAAATTTACACAAAAGCTAAGTTGTTCTGTGCATCTCACATCTCTAATTTCATTAAAATTTTTAAATAAAGTTTTGATTCATTTAATTTTGACATAATATTTTTAAGGTTCATTTAGCCGTTAAATTTATTAGTTAATTTTAATTTTTAGGTGGTGTAAAGGGGGGGGGGGGGGGTTGTTCAAATTAAATATATCTATGATATCATCAGGGGCAATTTCTAAATACTCATTCAAACGAATTTTAATTTCATAATTAGTTTTTTTTATTATGTTATAATTACGCCTTTTGAGGATTTAACCTTAAAAAAGGCTTTTAAATGCTCTCATTGTTTTCCTGATATAAATGCTACCTTGCTGCCAATATTGCATATGTAAAATTAAAATTTGTTATATATATGGCCAAGATCTTTTGGGGTTGTGGCAATAAATATTTTTATAAAAACTTTGTTGTATAGTTTTTTTACTATTTGTATTATTTTTTAAAATGTCAAAGATTTCTTGTCAATATTTCAGTCCCACACTTTAAGCCCTTACAATTCATTTATACAAAAACTTATTATACTTATGAAATTTTCTATATTGTTTCAACTACTTACTTTGTTTTATTTATGAATATTTTATTTATTTTATGCCCTATAATATAAACATGAGGGTCTGAGACATACCAGTGTGATGTTACTAGATAAAATACACGTAGCGGAATTTTCAGTTTGTCCAACGTTTATGAGGGAAAAAATTTTCAATTGCATTTGACCCATGGGCGTATCCAGGTTTTGGATTGGGGGGGGGCGAAAATGTTCAAAGTTCAATTGGGGAGGGGGGGGGGCAAAACATAAATATTTTTTATTTTTAGGGTTTTTGTAGTAATTTTTTTTTCTCCCCCCCCCCCTACCTACGCCCATGGTTTGACCAGTTCAGCCCCCCCCCCCCACCCCCAAGGCAAAAAGGCTAGCTACGCCACTGGTTAAATTATATTTTAACTCTCGAGAGTACCCATGGAGAATGAGAACCCCACGAAAGTTTAAAATCACTTAAACGGTGATTTAAAACGTTGGTTTTTTCAGTATACTACTTTAGAAAAAGCTATATTTCCTAAAATTTTCATGAGTTTGCCCCAATAATTTTGGAGATATAGGCGTTGTGCTGCATATATTTCATAAGTTCAGTTAAGAAAGATTTTATTTTAAATTTTTTATTTAATAAGTAATTTAGGCAGGTATGTAATATTTGAAATGATTATTATTACTATGTTTTTTTATTTTAATAGTTATTTAAAGTCTTTTAGAGCTAGTTTTAGTAATGAGCTGTTGATTGCTTCTATCAGAATACTTATGCATATAGATATATTATAATTATACGTAGAGCTGTTAAGAACTAGTTCATTTTGAACTAGTTTGTCGAACTAGTTCACTTTTTTCTGAACTTGAGTTGAACTAGTTACCTTTCCAAAAATTGAACTATGAACTTAACTAGTTCTTTTTTTAAAGTTGACTATGAACTTGAACTAGTTCTTTTTTTAATATTCTGAACTTGAACTTTACAATCTAAATGAACTAGTTCATCACCATAGACTAGATAGACTGGTTATCAACTCACAAAATGTGTACCATTTTTTCCACCATTTTGAAAGGGACACTGTAAAGTGGTAATCATATAGAAATTCGTAATTTTCGCAAATTAAATAATCTTAAAAAGGTAAATAAAAATTATTATTGAATTGGGTAGATGTCAAAAACAGCATTTTAAAATAAATATCATTTACAGAATACAAAAAAAAATGTAAAAAATGCGATTAAAGTTTGTTTAATAACATAGCGCCATCAATATTAATTGCTATTTTGTATAATAATAATTTATTGACGTTCATTTTAATTTATAAACTAGTAAGGAAGGTAAATTGATTGTTATAGGTAGAGCTGTTAAGAACTAGTTCACTTTTTTCTGAACTTCGAACTGAACTAGTTACCTTTCCAAAAATTGAACTATGAACTTGAACTAGTTCGTTTTTTTCAAGTTGAAATATGAACTTGAACTAGTTCCTTTTTTAATATTCTGAACTTGAACTTTGCAATATAAATGAACTAGTTCATCACAAAAATTAGTATTTAAAATGATTTTATAAGCCGAGTTTGATTGTTTTTAGTGTTTCGATCTCGTCTCATCTCGGTCTCGAAAGCAAAATCTCGAGCGATTATGAGAATCTCACCTCGGTCTAAAAAATCTCGGTCTCGACTTTTTAAAAAAATGTCATACTAAATAGAAATTTCTCTTGTTGTTATAAATTTATAAAATAAGTGAAAAATCAAAAATGGCAAACTATTTTATTTTTCAAAAATTTTAATATGCAAACTTGATAAAGATTTAGTGCGACATGTCATTAACAATATTAAGATACTAGATGAACCCGGCAAACGTTGTTTTGCCATTTACCCGGGTTCCCGAGCTGGTTCCGTTACACAACTTTGTGGATTTAAATTGCGAAGGATCATTATAGGTGAACCAATTTTCAGAATCCATTTGTGAGGTGGCATTCCCGATGGTTCCAATGAATTTAGAAATTCAGTTGGATAATTCACCGCCTAATCTGCATCGATAACTGTGTCAACAGATGTGTAAGTAAATGGTTCACCGGGAATGTTCAATAGAATGCGATTATTTATTTTGTTCACGTCGTCATTCTTCGGAGCCAAGATAGCCCGTTCATAAAGCCAGTCGTGATTTGTGAAGTTAATAAGAATTTCCGGGAACACCATATTTATCTTCAATTGATGACTGTATTTTGCAAAAGTGCGATTGAAATGATATTTCGTGCGTTGTAGGTTCAATTGGAAATTTACCGTCTCCCAAGTCCAACAGTTGGTTAGCAAATGGTTGCGCCGAATCATCTTGAAGTAAATGAACACGCATGTTGGTGGTTAGCGTGATTATCTTCACACTTCTCCAAAGATATGACGCTTTCAGGCAAGCATTAAGCTCATCTGAGGGTGTTGACGTTGGGATGACTGGCAAGGTTTGACGGAAGTCACCGGCTAGCAGCAAGAGAGCTCCTCCCATAGGACGTGCAATCTGTCTCAAATCTCGGAGTATAAAATCCAGCGCCTCGAGTGCTTTTTTATGTGCCATCGTACATTCATCCCAAATGATGACTGTGCATATTTTTCCAGAGTGTCAGGAATGAAGTGTGAAATTTTGAATCAAATCGGTCTGGTAGATTTCCAAAATTGTTGGCGTCTCCGAATATTTGTAGATTGTCGGGATGGAAAAAAAGGCTCTGATTATTTGTAGATTATCGGGATGGAAAATTTTTTTTTCGCATTCCGGAGTGTCAGGAATGAAGTGTAAAATTTTGAACCAAATAGGTCTAGGAGTTTTCCAAAATTGTTGGCGGCTCCGATTATTTGTAGATTGTCGGGATGGAAAAAAAGGCTCCGATTGTTTGTAGATTATCGGGATGGGAAAAAATTTACCTTTACAATTCTGATTATTTGTATTGTTTCTGAATAAAAATAAACGTCTTATCATTATTAAATTTGATTGTTGTCACAAAATAACGTCATATTACGTCTTTATTAAGTGCCAAACTTATAAAACAAAAAAACTTGACCTCTCGAAAACTACTGGACCGATTAGGCTGGAACAAACCTTAAAACATGCTCCGGAGTGTGGGGAATAAACTGTAAAATTTTGAGCTAAATCGGTCTGCTAGTTTTACAAAATTGGTGGCGGCATACACACATAGTTTCATTTTTATATATAAGATGAACCAATTATTAAATTAAAAATAGAAAGTGCAATATGAAAAAAAGACTATAAATAAGCCTAAAGTACAGAATATAATTTTTATTAGTTTTAGCGAATAACATTTACATCAAATTCACTGTGTCAATTATAAATACACATAGAAATTTATAAGTTTGCCTATAATTGACTTGAATATAATTTGGTGTAATTGAGACACTTTTTAACACTGGATAAAGCTTAAAGTAAACCCTTTGTTTAATTAATTTAAGGCAAACGTTTTAGTCCGTTGATATTACCATCATCAATTATGGCCCATAGAGTTTATAGCTTGTTTACTATAGCGCTAAAAACCACGAACAAGTGTATACTTTTAATAAAATTTAAAAAATTGATAGCCTGCACGTATTGGAACGTTGTAAAACAACAATAAAAGTAGCATTATTAGTGGAATAAGAACTTAAGGTTTATTATTTTGTTTATTTCATAACAAAAATCATTATAACGAAATATTAATGTTTAATGGTCCCATTTTATATACCAAAAAATTGCCTCCCATTTCTACCTAACTTTGGCGTTAAGTATTTATTTCTCATAAAGTATATCTCGTGTATTTAATTTGCAGAATTTCCATATGGAAATTTTTGTTGAATGCACCTGCCAACCCTATTTTATAAGTTCATCTTTATTAAATGATATTTTGAAAATAATATTTTATTCAAGTCGATTCCCATCTACTTCCCCCTGATTTCTATTATAATTGTAATCCTATATATTATATTGTTGAAATGAAAAATAAAAGTTTTACAAAATTATATAGCTGATTTAGTTTTGTATAAAAAAGCTTTTTGGTATATGAAAAATATTAAATTAGATTTTATAATGGACTATTTTTAATTTAAATAATAATAAGTTTAAAAAATTTAACTCAATCATCATTAAAAATTTGATTCATAGAATCTTAAAATTGCGGATTTGACTTAGATTTAAAAAAATGGATTTTAAAAAACGTTTTTCAAAAACCCCTTGGATCTGATTAAAATTCTATAATATTAAAAAAGATGAACTGAACTAGTTCATTTTGTAAAATTTAAACTAAGAACTGAACTAGTTCATTTTTTCCAAAATGAACTTGAACTAGTTACTTTTGGAAAAATATAAACTTGAACTATTATTTTTTTTTCAAACTGAACTATAAACTAGTTCAGATCTAAGATGAACTAACAGCTCTAATTATACATGTTTTCAGCCAGAGGGTCCTTTTAAAGTTAGTAACAACCCTAAATTTTTTTCTGTATAATTACTTTATTTTAAATGCATGCTCTTTATACTTTAAACCTTCTTGTAATAAAAAAAAACATTTGCATTTTCAAATGTAATAAAACACAGCATTCTGATTTTTATAAATATTCTTTGGGTTTAGTAAATTTTAAAATCAAGGAAGTGTTCCTATGGTGTTAAGGTTATGATCATTTTAAGAATGGAGTTTCATATACCCCCCCCCTCCATAAGCCTGCACAGGATTGATATCATAATGATATGGCTTTTTCTCTGCTTTCTTCTTAACCCAAAATTGGAATTTGCCAGATTTTTATGGTCAACGATAATAATTAGATCAAAAAGTGGTTGACCATTTTTCTTAGTTCAGACCTAAACATTATTAATTCTAACAAAAGGAAAACAATTTTTATTTAATTTTGCTATCGAAAATTAGAGTAAACTAAAATAATTTAAAAATTAAAGGATATTAATAACCTCGAGGTATGCTATATTAAAATTTTAATTTTTTGCATATAAGCTTACATTATTTATAGGTCATTGTATTTTGAAGACAACTCATCTCAAGCTTTTTTTAATTGCCCTACATTTAACCAAATAAATAATATGTGAAATTTAAATTTTGCTTTTTAATGCATATTACTCAACCTGATTTCAATAATTTCCTTCAAATCATATAATTGTAAAAAATCAATAGCCTATACCACTTATTAATAAACAAAAATAACAGACATCTTGACAAAAACATGATAAACAATTTATTACAATATTAAGAATTTATTTATCTTTATATTGATAGTATTGTCATCAAACAAATTGAGCATTTCCAAAAACTCTGAAAATAATCCTCTACAACTTCTCTGTACGAATGAAATTATGCATTTTCTACAAATCCAGGCAAAATAAACTCAAAAACACAATCTTCATTGTAAACAACAGATAAGTGAATTAATCGTTTGTGAATCATATTTAAAATAACATCATCAGGAATTAAGCCACCACTTTGGGCTTGATGACTTGATATAAAAGCAGATAGTTTCTTTAAATCTACTCTAACTCTAATATCATTTCTATTTTCCAAATTATTTTGATCTTTACATATACTTAAGTCTGTGAAATGAGTAGTTATATTAACCATATCTGTTTCAATGTTCACAGCTAATTCACCATTAGGTTTTACATTCAAAGTCTATCATTAAACAATATACACGTTATAAGTAAGGTTTCTAACCACATGGTTGCCCATATTTTTCATACGCTCAAGCACATTTCTCAAAATTTTAAGACCTGGCATATATAAGCTAATCTAAATAAGATATTTAACAATTTAAAAAATACAAACATCGTAAGAAGGTATGATGGGTGCATGATATTCTGACCAAAACTTTTTACTAATAAGGTTTACTGGCACATCGTGGACCACATTCCTTAAACCTGTTGATGTTGTAATCTGATAAAGAAAAGTATTCATAAATTATTGAGCTATAAAGCTATTTGTCGTATCAAAAAGAAACATAATTATGATATAATATACATTTTCTGCCTCAATTGTAAGGGTAGGACCTTTTCTTTTAGTCAATTTCATCCTGATAGATTTGGTGGAAGTAGGATTTTTCAAAGCACGTACAATGTTATCAACTAATATTTCCATATAAATTTCATTAGCTTCATTAACATTTAACCCTTCCATTACATACTCCTCAAAAAACCTTCCCTGAAGATATTTAAAATTTAATGTTAAAACATTTATTAACTTTGGATATTCACTCTATCAAAAAATATCATAATACTTGAGATATTTGGCAAGTGGTAAAAACAGAATTTGTTGCACTTTGATCTGACAAAATTATAAAAACATTATCTGAAGTAAATCGCACTACACATAACTTTCCCAACTTTAGTAAACTATTAAATATCTCTAAATTATGTTAATAAATCTATACTAATATTACTAGAAAATAGATTAATATAAGCTTGATCATTTATTTTTGCGCGTAGCTTCATTTTAAATTTTTAAAAAATGTGCCGATCGCTTAACGATATCAAATTGTAGCGATACCATTTTAAACAACAATTTTTAAGTTGCTATGTTCATCCTTATATAATTTCGTGTTTTTACCATATCTACACCATCGTTTGTATCGATTTTGTAAAAAAAAATTTTTAAGTTGTCGTATCCTTGATACCGTGGATATTCCTCATTTCTCCCAACCCCTTGTAAAATAGTGTATCCATAGACTAATAAAACCATAGACTGCCGAACAGCTGATAACTTTCTAGCAAATATAGCAAGCGCCATATTGTGGGAAATTGCAACCAAACAATAGAATACAGCAAAATTTATTGTTATAATTTACCTATTTTTTTATTTATAAATTAAGTTATTAGTCTTATTTATTTTCTTCAATATTTTATCATGGAGAAGTATAAAATACCTGTTGTTGAATTTTTCCTACAATATGGCAGCTATTTTGGTGTCTGAATGATTCTAATAGTAAAAATCAGCTGTTCGGCAGTCTATGGTTTTATTAGTCTATGAGTGTATCTCATTCGATTAATTACAAAAGTTCATTTATTGTTAGATTTCTTAACATTGTCGGGTCGTTTGATCTTATAACATCTGCCTATCAGAGGCATACTCACTGAGTAACCCCTTTTCCTGTAACCTTAAGTTCATATGTGATACTTTTACTTTCTATTTAATTTTAGTACGTGTGTTACTTTACCCCCCCCCCCCCCCCCCCTACACGCGCTTATATGTATTTGTTATTTCTTCCCCATTGATCAACTTGAATACGCATCATTGAACTAACGCGTTTCGATTCATAATTATTTTTTCAGTCTTAGTATATACAATAAAAATGTAGCCTGATTCTCCCTTCTAACTAATCCCTTTGGGGAGGGGGTAAGGTTTATCCCTTTACGGCCCAATATAGTTTATCCTTTTACGGCCCGATACATCCCTCTATCTTTCCTATCAATTCGCCCAAATATTTATTCCTATTCTTCATATCTTAAAGGCCATCCTGCTCAAATATAAAGATTTCATCATGATCATGTTTTTTAAAAATAGAATATAAATAATCTTAAGAGTTTTTCAAAATTGTTTTTTCCATGATCATTGTGCGTGCCAAAACCCAGAGCAATTTTCCATTTTTTTTGATGTATTTCGAGCCTAAGCCCTGCTCGAAAACTTTCAAAAATTGTAAATTTACAAAATAAGTAATAATTGCCAAAAGTAGCCGATTTGAAACAATAAAACCTATTATTTAAATTGGAAATTAGATTTTTTATTGTCCTACTATGTAATCAACTCTAAATACTTATTTTAAGAAAATAATTTTAAAGCTTGAAACTAGTGTTTCATTCTCGTCTCGGTCTCAAAAGCAAAATCTCGTCTCGTCCCGGGTGCCTTTATGAGAATCTAGTCTTGGTCTAGAAAATTCTAGATGTCTCCACGAGAAATTTTGGAAATTTTTTGTACTATATAAATTTTTCTCTTAATTTATTTAAATTATTACTAAATAAATATAGGGGAACCATTTATTTGTTCAAACACCTATATAAACATGTCATTTACATATTCAAACGAGATGGGAGCCTTAGTTAGCATTGACAAAAATATATAGTGCCATTGTATAAATTATTTAAAATAAGAGTTTTAGTCCTCTGATATAACCGTCATCAATTAATATTTATCGCAAGTTAATTTAATTTTTTATGTTAAAGGCCCTATTTTAAAAAAGTGTTAAATAAATAATGACATTAAAAATAGGATATAAGAACGAAAATAATTTTAAATAAAATTATAATGTAGACGTCACGACCTTTCTTCTCCCTTATCTTGGCCAATTTGTACATAAGCTTGTCACCCCCTCTTTGATCGAATTTGTTGGCCATCTCTGTGTAAGCCGTATTTTTCGCTATGGCAACCGCCTTCTTCGCAGAACTTTTTGCCTCCTTATAATCTTGATAATCCTCCGACTTTTTTGATATATGCCACCGCTTATATAGCGCTTTCTTGGTTTCGATGATGTTTCTAACGGATTGGTCCCACCACCATAGTTCTCTATTCAGCGCTTTGCCTACTTTGGTCTGCCCTAAGACCTGAATGGCCGTTTCTTTTAGATGAGCGGTGATCATTGTCCAATTGTCGTTCTCCGTTCCAGAGTCTTGGCATTAAACAGTGTAGAGGTTTTCTGATGGTATTTTTCGTTTGTTGTCGTATCCTTAAGCCTTCCGTACCTAATTCGGGGCTCATAAACTTTTCTCCTTTCGGTAAATATTCTTCTTTCAAGATTCATGACCAGTTCACGATGTTGCCTGGCGATTTCTTCTCCCGGTATTACTTTGCAGTCCTTAATCGTCCTTAAATCTCTTCGTCGTATAAGCAGATAGTCAATTTGACTAAACCGCTTCCGACTTCTGTACGTCACAATATGTTCTTCACGTTTCTGAAAATAAGTGTTAACGATCGCCATGTCATATGCTTGGGAAACTTGTAGAAGTCTATCTCCTTCCTTGTTCTTCATGCCATGCCCATGCCCTCCATGATTTCCTTCGTAATTTTGACGATCTTTTCCCACGTGGGCGTTGAAGTCTGCCCCAATAATTAGCCTTTCCTCCTGTCGTATTCCTTGTATTTCTTTTTCCAATGATTCCAAGAAGGTGTCTTTTTCGGATTCCAAACACCCAATTTGTGGTGCGTAGCCACAAATAACGGTTAGGAGGCCACCTTGATCTGCGATCTTCCCACGTCAACCTATCTGAGCAACTTTTGACTTCAACAACCTTGTCCTTGAAGAATTCGCTGAGAACGATACCGACCCCGTTTCGACCTGTTGGTGACCCGCTGTAAAATAGCTTGTAACCCTCTCCTAGCTCTCGTGCCTTTGTTCCGTTCCATCTCGTTTCCTGTAGGCAAGCGATGTGTATCTTTCTGCTTTTGAGCATCTGTGCGACCTCAATGCTTTTCCCCGTCAGCGTGCCCACGTTCCAGCTTGCTACCAGTAATTTGTCCACAACTAGATTCCCTAACCGCCTTCGTTGTGAGTCAGGCGGTAACCCTTCTAAATTTTTCGCATTGCACGGGCGAATGTTGCACTGCGCGTCGTTTGTAGAGGACGCCCTAGCTTTCTTTTGTTGCACTTTATTATTAGAAACTGTCATAATTTGGAAAAGGTTTTTTTACAGCCAGTGGCTACAACACTACATCGCTAATCTTCATTTAAAAAATTTTAAATTTGGAAATATGTTAAATAATGGCACTGACGCCAACCCTCCACTTTTTGCACACGCACTTGGGACCGTCGTTGGTAGTGTTGTGCCTATTATACTTACATTTATTAAATTTATAATTCAGAGGGTGACGCGCTTCTTATCTACAAAAGAACTACGAAGCCGGAATGGGTAGGGTATCATATATTTAAATAATATTAAAGGAAAGCATCGGGCTCTCTAAAAATATTCCAGAAAACTTGCTAGAGTATGTTTCTTGCCATTCATTACCGGATCGGTCAGAACTCAATGACCTAAGATTGCAATGCTATTTGGCGTCGCATGTCGAAAGAAGGTAAGCAATAGGCCGCCACACCAAAGTTGCATGGAAATCCTTTTGGGCATAAGATGTTATAGAAATATGAAAGGTACGAGTGATATTTTTTATTATTATTATTCATAACATAAGTAATTGGTTGTACCTACACATTACAACGTTGGAAAAACACCAATAAGTAGCAACTGGGAATAGAACATAAGAGTACTGAGGCCTTAATAAATTGCACATATATAACTTTTTGACCAATATTTTTACATTCACAACGTAAACGATTCTATTATAGTGTAAAACTCTATTTTATGTCTCAAAAAATTACTTGATCCATTTTTATAATAATTTAGCCATAAAATTTTTTTTTACTGCTAAAGCTTGATTTTGGTGTGGGGGAAAATCGCACATATAATTCTGTGGATTAGAGTTCACTTGCCAATTGTAACTTTATATTTTAAAAGGTGATATAAATGGCAAAACAAATGCATAGTGTGATATATGGATTTAGAATTGCAGAGGTGTACCATGAGTTAAAGCTTAAAATACTCCTAGTAGACGGGCAATCGTCCGGCAGGTACAGAAGCAGCTGGGGTGCTCAATTTTTAATTATTGTAGCCAATTTTATGATTATTTTATTTTGATTAATTAACCACTTCAAAATAACATTACATCAGAGAGAATGATGTAAATGTTGCAAAATTTAGAGATGCTTTATTTATGTTTAATTCTTTATCAGACATTTTAAATCTGTAGGTTTATATTTTATTGGATGCTAAGGATGATATGCAAGAAATGGTGATGCGGAAAAACCAAGAAAAATCTCGGTCTCGTCTCCAAAAACCGAGACGAGACGAGATTTTAAAAAATTGAGTCGAGATCGAGACTAGAATTTTGACCTCGAGACGAGATTTTATAAGCGAGATCTCGGCTTTAATTTTTATTTTTAACTACAATAAAATGAATTTGGTTTATTGTGCTGTTTTAATACTTAACCCAAACTTTTAAAATGACCTCATGGGGTAAGGAGATAACCGCCTTTTAATTAGGATCATAAATTGCATAGCAATTAATTATGTGATTGTAGGATGTTTTTAAACGCTTTTTGTTGCTTGAAAAATAGACACTTTGGCTAGTAAGGAGATGATATCGACTCGAGGACAGCCGAGTTAAATCGGTATTACGCCTCACGACGATCCAATAAGTCGGAGGATATTTTAAATTAATGGCTGATGAACAAAAATAATTATCCCAATCTAGCAGCAATGGCTAGAGATTGTCTGAGCACCCCGGCGACCTCGGTCCTGCCGAAAGATTGTTTTCGAAGGCGTCTTTGACTATTCGAAAACATTTTAATATATTAACTCATCAATCTGCCAGGAGCATGCTATGCCTAAATTCATGGCATACCTCAACAATTCAACCCATCACGTTCATAACATTTTACGTCAAAATGTGGGCTTAACAGATGCATTGAAATTCACTGAATTTTTTGCAAGGCGCTGCAATTTATCAATAGAAGGAGGGGAAGGGGGGAGGGAGGTGCAGGAGGGAAGAGGGAAAGAAACTCATCTATACTCCGTATAAACGTAGCATATTTGCTATACAATTTATTGGCGAGAAAGGTGGGAAGGGGCGAGAATGCCGATGGGGGGGGGGGGGTAAAAAATGCAAAATGAATAGTTTTTTATTTAAACAAATATTTAAAAAAGTTAAATTTTTGTAAAACCTGCTATAAAACATTTATAAATACTTTATTTATTGAGAAATAGGTTTTCTTTTATTCATTCTTATTTATCAACTTCTAAATTAATTAAAATGACGAAAGGAACGCAAATAGAGGGTATGACCTTAAAAAAGCCAATAGTCATCCTTCCAAAACCTTTCACTTTAGAGTTTTTTTGATACTGTATAAATTTAAACAATTTGGTGTAAGCGACCCATAATTTGAATTATGACTATAGAATCTATTAAAATCATGCGCATATGTATAGTAAAAAAAAGATATTAAAAAACGAAAATTTTTTGTAATCAGACCTTGGCCATTGGTAATTTTTTTCATTGGTCAGACGGCCAAATAGCCTATAATTACTTTATAGAAAAAAATGCGATATGCACTTTGGCCAGTGGTCATTTTTTCTAATGGTCAGCAGACAGCCAAATAACTAGCCTATAATTATACTCTAGAAAAAAAATCGATTATAATCGCACTTAGGCCAGTGGTCCTTTTTTTCATTGGTCATTAGCCAGCAGACTGGCAATAATTATAATCTAGAGAAAAATTTTTGATTTTAAGCTCACTTTGGCCAATGGTTTTTTTTATTGGTCAGTAGCCAGCAAACGGCCAAATAGCGTATATTTAAAATATAGAGAAAAGAAATTGATACACTTTGGCCAATAGTCATTTTTTCCATTGGTCAGCAGCCATAAGACGGTCAAAAAGGATAAATAAATACATTAGAGACGAAAAAAACGGAAAAAATTTGATTTACACTTTGGCCCATGGTCATTTTTTTCATTGTTCAGTAGCCAGGACACGGTCAAAAAGAATATAAATACATAAGAGACAATAAAAACGAAAAATAAATTAGATTTACACTTTGGCCAATGGTCATTTTTTTAGATTAGTGGCCAGGACACGGTCAAAAAGTCATTTTATCAATGGTTTTAACAAGAACAATATATTAATTAAAAAAAATAAAATTTGCCCTTGCCGGGATTCGAACCCACATCAGTAGAGGCATAGGCCTTTGTAGGGAGGGGGGCACAGGGATCCATATCAGTAGAGGCATAGGCCCTTGTAGGGGGGGGGCATAGGTTAATCATCAATGTTAAAATAGAGCAATTCAAAAAACGAAACAAAAAATTTCGATTTACACTTTGGCCAATGGTCATTTTTTTCACTGGTCAGTAGCCAGGACACGGCCAAAAAGCCATATTATCAATGGTATTAACAAGATCAATATATTAATTAAAAAAAATTTCCCTCTCCAGGATTCTAACCAGCAATTAAGAGGTGCCCTATCAACTCGCCGAAAACAATCTTGCCGAATTCACCCTAGGACATTAACGACCATCTCCCCATTATCATAAAGAAGGCCCTAAATTGAGTACCTTTTATACTTATCAATATTATTATAAAAATACCAAAATTATAACTTTAATCTGAATTGTTTCCATCTATTACGTGTAATGATGATCCTGTTGACTTAAAGATCTATCTACAAATTAAAGTCAAGAGCCCAAATTATGCTAATTTCAAAGTTTAATATCGATATTTGTCATAAAACAATTAATATTAACCTTTCTTATTTCTTAGTTTCGCACGTTAAAATTATTTTTAAAGAAATCCATCAAGAAGATCCTGGCTTTTCTTGCATTACACTGCGTTCGTGATGACGCACGAAGCGAAAAAAGCGAAGTGAATTTTTGAGCTAATTTATTAAACTCTTCATTTCTTAATATCTTTATATTCATCGTGAAATTTATCATATATAACACGAAAATAACAATTGTAAGGGCGTTCATAGTGAAACCGCAGACGATTATTTTCGCCCGCGGCATAAAGCGAACGAAAATAAGATACAAATCATTTGTATTTTTCGCGCGATGGTTAAAAAATTGAATTTGATGTTATGTATTTTTTATATAATTTTATATGTTTATAGAATAATTACAATCTTATCAATAATATTCGTGCAATACCATTGATCTATGATAAATTTCACGATGAATATAAAGATATTAAAAAAAGAGAGTTTGATAAATTTAGCCCAAAAACACAGTTCGCTTTTTTTCGCTTCGCGCGTCATCACGAACGCTCCCTAAGTCGTCCAACTATGAGTAATCCAGCTGAGGTGTGCAACACTAAGCAATCATCTGTTTTCTATTTGGGACGATGATGAAACGGAAAAGATTTAAGATTTCAAAAGTTGATACATCTTAAATTAATACTAAACCTGAGAATGCTCAGCTAGATGTAATTTTATGGTGGAAAGAACACCAACTTATATTACCAAACTTAACAAAATTAGCTAGTCAGTTTTTGTCAATTCCAGCCAACAGTTCTACGAGTGAACGCACATTCCGTATGGCAAGTCGACTTATAGAACAGAGAAGAACGAAATTATTGCCAGATAGTATTTTAGATTTAAATGACAATAATAAATTGTAATTTTTAATTAAAAACGATTTTATATGCTATAGCTAAATTATTTCATGAACAATACAGAAGTTTTTATACAAATAAATAATTTTGAAACAGCGTAGACTTGTTTTTACTCGTGCGGGCCTGATGCGGGCCAAAAAAATAATATTTGTGCGGGTATGGGCCGGGCCTGAACCTAAAATTTAGGGCCCATGCAGACCTCTAATTCCAACCCGAAATCAGACCAATAATTCTGATAAAAGTTTTGCGCTGAAAAATAATGTTTTTATTTTTTTTTCACAAAACTTCTTATTTTTAAGATAACGAGGTTGAAGGTGCAAAAAATGCCCATTTTAACCTTTTTTGAGGTTATATTGCCACGGATTTTTAAATATATACTATAAAATATTATATATTCCTGTAGGGATAAGTTTAATCTACAGGATAATTATTTTGTTTCTTGTTTCACTTCTATATTTAAATTTATTCGCGTTTACGTGAACTCTTACCCCTATTAAAATTTGTCCCTCTATGGTTGGAAAACGGAGTACATACAACACACGCGATGTTTACTCCTCCCTTTCATATCTATCCAAGCACACATTGATTATTTTGCAGACCTGTGTAATTACATTTAATATCCTAAATGTCAATCCCAAAAACAACTAAACTTGATATAATATGAAAATAAATAAAGAAATTTTAAAGCCGAGATCTCGCTGATAAAACCTCGTATCGTCTCGAGATCAAAATTGGCGAACCCGATCTGGGCTAAATTTTTCAAAATCCCGTCTCATTTTTTAGAAAAAATTAGATTTTTTTCGAATTTTTCGCACCACTAATTAAATCAATCCTTTTAAATTATTAAGATATTTTATAAGTTATAATCTATTATATATGTGTGTTAAGACTTTATGTAGGCTATACAAACAATATTTTAGGTAGAGTTAGATAGAAAACAAGTATTTGTCCGCGAGTTGAGCGGGCCCTTCTGAACTTTAAGAAATCTTAAGGACATGTAACGATTTAAATGATCACTTTTATATAACAGATATACCTTCTTTGCACCTTTAACCCCCTCCAAAATATTCTAAACACCGCGTATTTATTTTTTGCGCACTTCCTGTTTTTACTCATGATTGATATCTTCCATTAATAGTGTGCTTTAACGCACTTTTGTTATTTCTATCGACACAGAGATAAGATTCTCAAAAGTATATGTAATTTGAAGAGGCATGAAATTAACAAATAGATAAATTTAAGTGTTTATTAAGCTTATCATTGCTAATCGTCTCAATTTAGTATAGAAAATGCTTAATTTATTAGGTCGCGGATAAGCGTTAAGACGAATTTAAAGAATAAAATAGAGCGTGCATATTCGATATCAATTATAGAAAAATAATTCTCATACCTATAGGATGCTTAATAAAAAAGACAGCCATTTTTTTCTCATATAAGCACGCCTTTATTTGATCTTTATTTGATCCCTAACCTCCATCTACTAGTATCATATATACCTATAGTGTTGCATGGATAGTTTTGTTTAGTTAACCTTTGGTATTAGTAGACTATAAACAGTTGACTTCAACCAAAGATCGACTAAACAAAACCCAGCCGTTTTTACAACACTATTTACCGAGGGTTACAATTTGCAATATTACACAGGTCTACAAAAAAACTGGAAAACAATTAACATAATTTTATAAAGTTTTTTGTGGTGAACACGAATATACTTTTTGTTATTTTCCTATACGTCAAGTTTTTGAAATAATTGAGTTCAAAATTGCGAAAATGAGCGTTTTGCCCCTTTTTGGAGTTAAATACCGAGAAAACAAATCGACAAAAATGTCCATAAAAATATTTAAACCGTTTTTCGGTTGATTTCGCAAGACTATTATTTGTTGACTAATGTTATTTAAACTGCAAGAAGAGTGATTTCCTCAACATCGCATAGCAGATTGTCATAATTAATTGACATTACAAGCAACAAATAATATGGTATATTTTGCAACTACACACGCTTAACCAAGAATATCATAATTTAATATAAATTTGACGACACTCGCATTGAGCAAGAGTGACGTCTCTTCATCGACGACATATAAAAGTTTGCTAGACGTGTATTAAATCAAATACGAACATTCGATTTATTCCTAAAATATATCACGATTGTTTCATTCGTCCTTCAGGGGGTTTAAGGGATGGGGTAGGCCCGCATGTGATTCGGAGTTAACATCAGCACGATCAGTAGCTGACAACCCTGTATCCCCGTCTAAACGCGTTATAAAATTAATAGTACGTGTAACATTGCACAAAAATATTATAAAGTTTATAAGATTAAATCTAAGTATATAAATGAGAATTTCGAAAAATTTATTTTGAATGCGCCTTATGCAATTCCGCGTCGAAATGAAACTTTAAGACAATTTAAGTCATGAAAAAGCGGTCTTACCATCCATAGGTGTAGGGGATGCATCTTCTAAAGCAGTAGAGGTGGCGACGCTCAGAGTAGACTCTTGCGCTCGCGCTTCGTTTTGAAGCTTGGGAGGAGCGGCGTCGCCAGCGCCCGAAGCTCTACGCACGGTGTGGGTTATTTGAATTTCAACGTTGGGGAAGTGTTGTTTGATGAAGGCCATCAGGATGCAATTTTCCTGCTTGAGCTCCTTTTATTTTTAAAATTATTATTTTTAATACATAATAAAAAAAATTTTAACCCGAATTTATATGGAAGTGCCTAGTGTTGTAAAAATGAATGGGTGCTCTTCTCCTTTTTATGTGACACTGGCCAGGAGCCAGGAAAGAATTTGTAATTACATTTTGCGATTAAAAGCTTTGAATTCCAGTGTCTTGGAGTAGGTTCAATAATATTAGAAGACGTCTGGTCATGGGCGTAGCCAGGGGGGGGGGCGCAGGGAGGGGCGACTGCCCCTACTAAATCCAAAATTTTGTTCACATTTATTAAAATTATGGCTAAAATTTTGAAAAATGATATTGCCGCTCCCCTCTAATTCTAATGCTAGCTACGCGCCTGGCTGTTTAAAAAAACGATATGAGGCTTATTTGCCAGAAGTAGCGGGACGGGATGGCACAATCAATAGTAATAAATTTTGGAAATTATTCAATACACTAGGGTGGAAGAAAGACTATGCTATTGCTAACCCATTGTTGAATTGAAAGCAAAAAACTTATCTTTAATAGAAGAGGAAAGATTAAGTAAATCTCAAACTTAAAGAGTTAAACCAGTGGCCAAGGGAGGGTTTTTATGTTGGTAAGACCTTAAAACTCCCTGACCCTTCCGGCAATATCAAGACAGCCATTGGCTGAGCGATAGCATTAACGGGGCAAAGGCATAACTAAACATAGCGTTCTCAAATGTCTCAAGGAAACGTTAGGATTATATAGTTTGAAAACGCCTATTTCAACTCGAAATCAAGTGAACAAACCCCCCCCTCCCTATCAATGGTATTTTGCTCAAACCATTTATGATTTTCAAGTTATATTTTGTGAAAACACGAAATTGTCTTCTGTGACCACGACTTTGGCCACCAAGCTTCTACCTTGAAGCGCTGCCGCAGCTGATGCAATTCGGAATCGTCAGGGTCGGTGCGCTCTTGTGTTGAGGCTGCAGCAGCTTGTGACCGAAAGAGCGCCAATTTTGAAGCCAGCTCTAGGTTGGTTGAGCGTAAACGCTCCAACTCCGAAGCGTTGCGCTCTGACTCTTTCAACGCTCGAAATAAGCTCTCATTAGCGCTCTTGAGTTCGTGGATATAATCCGCAGTTTTTGCAAGGATACCACCTTTGCTCTAAAATTGTGGAGATATAAAAAATGGTTTTATTTTTTAAATTAATTATTTTCTTTTTTTATATTTATACTTAGTATAACTATTATAGCTCTAACTTTCATAAATTAAAAATAAATCAAAAAAATTGGTGAGTCAAATGTGGGAGGATGACAATTAAAAAATTTGTAATAAAATACTAATAACTTTTGCAAAAACTGAATCATACTTTTTGTATTTTTCATTTGAGGACCTATACAAACCTAGCTCAATCGATTAAAAAATTATTCTATAATGTAATATATGTAGAGGGTTAGCATAAAATTTCATGGTTTTGTGTTTATTTACTTTTGCAAGTTGTAACATAAAAAACAATTTTAAATTGATATTTCAAAATATAAATAATAAATACCTGGCCTTGTTTAGATTGGTCACTGTTGCAATCAGGTACAATTTTAGATAATTTTGTTATCCATGTATTAATTTTATCCCTTCTCCTCCTTTCAACTGCAAAATAAATGCTTTAAATTAAATTTAAAATATTTCATTAATTCTTTAAGTTAAAGAAGCTTTTCATCAATTTAATTTAACATTGTTTATTATTTGTACAGAAACAAAATAACAAATTTATGAATGCATACCTTCATTGTGTATGAATCTTCTTTTTTCATCTTTACCTCCTTTTGATTCATTGTTTGACATGGCATTGTTTTGTAAAGCTAATTTATGATTTTGCAATAATTCTGGAGACATCATTAACACCAAATGTCCTAAAGAAAAAAACAATTTTCATAAAAATTACTTAAAATATATTATATGTGACAAACATAAACAAATTAAATTTTATCCCTAAATTGAATAAAAATTTAATTTCTCTTATTTAAATTCAAAACTCACCTGCATTTCCTTGAAGTAAAGTTTTGTCCCTGTAATTTGAATTGTATAGTGTGTTGGCATTATTTAACAAAGAATTATCTGAAATATCAGAAGAATAGAGAGCCACTCGAGGAGAGTTATTAATACTTTCTAAGCCTGGCATTGCTATGTAGGATGCCGGATGTAAACTTTGAAGAGAAGTTTGTAAAATTGTAGCATTCTTATACAAATTAGATATGCATAATAAACTATATTACTGGATTGTGTGATGAGAAATTAACGTCGGATATAATAGGTCCATTATCATTTAATTTATCTACTGAAGATATTGGAACAACCCGATAAGTAATTTGACCTAATAATTATTTATTAAACAATTTATATAATTTACCATCTTTTATGGTTTCTTGTTGTAGTTGATATTGCAAGTTAGGGTCAATAAACGCTGTCTGAGCTAATTCAGACAAACATTCACTAGAATTATCGATAATTTCAGTCTCTATAAAACACATAAAATTAGTAAAAATTTAGTATACCTTCATTTGTATTTTCTTCCCCAACAATAGTAATTTTGGATCCACTAATAATTAAAGTAAAGGAAAATAATTTGAAATTACTCACGTGGAATGTAACGAGGTATTAAGCATATCCATTGGGCACTTTCTTTTATAAAATAATCACGAGCTTATAATCATGTGCTTCACATATGATTTTTTGGTCAACCAATTAATGTAAACAAAAGGCAGCCATTTTGTAAATCGATGGAATTCATCGTATACATCGAAAAATATTCAAAAATATCTTTTCAAAAAAGAAGTAAGTGCTGAAAAATTTAAACCTATTGTATTAATATTTTGACTTGTTTATATAATTTATCTAAGCTGAAGCTTAATTACCAAATTCTATGTGCTTTTCTTAATAAATAAGCAATAAAGACTTTAGGTGTATGCCATAATAATGTATCTTACAAAAAATTGAGAAATAATGTTTGCAGACGGTTTAAAGTGAGCAAAATAAAAACGAACAAGCAATTGGAGATAGATGGGCAGGGGTAAAAAAAAATTGAAGGTAAATCACATAAGACAAATTAAGAAAAAAGTGTTCAGTTCAATAAAAATTCGTAAAGCCTATAGTATATTGGGTAAATAGAAACTTATAAGTCTAATTTTGTTTAAATATCTGAAATCCAAAACACAGACGAATGGTGGAATAATAAATATTTTAACAAAATCATGCTTATTAGTTTATATGGAAAAATTTGACAGAATTGTTAGAGCAGGACTCTATATGTTATTTTTACAATCCTGTAATGTTAAAAGTCAGTTGGAGGTGAGAATATCAATATGAATGTTATGGATAGTAATGTATCCACAAAAAGGGCTACCAATAATGAGTCCGCAAAAAAGGATACCAATATTAAATCCACACTCCTTTATTTTGGTAATATAAATGACTATGTACAATTGGCCGGGGTAAATAAACAAATATAATATCAGTCGGATCATGCTCTTCTGAAGAATGTTAAAGGTCGAAGCTGAATGATGGCCGGGGGGTTAAATATCCGTGCAATCTAGGCTAGAACGAATGGGTATAGTGTTTCGATCTCGTCTCGTATCGGTCTCGAAAGCAAAATCTCGTCTCGTCTCGGGAGCGATTATGAAAATCTCGATCTCGTCTCGGTCTAAAAAAATCTCGGTCTCGTCTCGTCTCGACGAGAATTCTCGTCTCGTCTCGACTTTTTAAAAAATGTTTTTACGGAATATAAATTTCTCCCGTTTTGTTAAAAATATTAAATAAGTGTTAAAAAATCCAAATGGCAAAATTTTATATTTTTTGAAAAACTTTAATATGCAAACTATTTTAAGATTTAACGGGACATGACATCTCATTGACAATATAAAAGATAACATTTTCTATGGAAAGTGCAGACTAAAAAAAGTATAAATAAATTTGAAGTATAAAAAATTAAATTTATTTTCTAGCAAATTGTAACATTTATATCAAATTAACTGTGTTTGTCCATTAAAAATAGAATCAGAAAATTATAAGTTCGCTTATAGTTGACTTAGTTGCATAATTGAGCAAATTGAGACCCTTTATGTATTAACCCTGGCTAAATATTCAAAGTAGAACTTAACATATTTAAGGCAAACGTTTAAGTCTATTGATATTACCATCAGCAATTGCCAAACCAGCTTATAATGCGAAAAGAATGCATATGACAAAACTATGTATTCGCATAATGTCTTATTTAAGTTCAAAATTTTGAGAGGTGTATTATTAGTTGAAGTATAAAAAATTCAAAACTCATGATTTAAGATTTAATCTATTACGGTGTCATTACATACTCTATTGTACTTTAGAAATTGTTAGGTGGGTGCTTAAAAATTTCGAGCCACCTTAGTTTAGCTTTTGTAATTATTCAAACTGATTGACCACCAATTTATAATTACCGCATCATGCAGGATTAGTAACTGCGAAATTCAAATATGCTTTAGTACTATTTATTATTCCATCAAAACTCATTCTAAGCCTAAATTTTGTAACATTTAATAATATGCATACAAATATGTGCTAATTATATTATGAAATTATTCACATACCCTAAAGGTCAACTTTACTTAGGTAAATGATCGCCAAATTGTAAATTTTTGGAAAAAATATATAATATTTACTATACTTAGGAATTTTTTTAAAATAAAATATATTCCATATATATTGATTTACACTTAAACCTTTAATGTAAATCATATTAATTATAATACAAAATAATTTACTAAAATCAAACGATCAATAAAAAGTCGAGATCTCGCCGAGAAAATCTCGTCTCGTCTCGTCTCGACATCAAAATTCTCGTCTCGATCTCGACTCCATTTTTCACAATCTCGTCTCGTCTCGTCTCGGTTTTTCGAGACGAGACGAGACCGAGATTTTTCTCGGTTTTTCCGCATCACTAAACGGGTAATATGAAAGGTCTTGGATTAAGGCCGTTAAGTTCTTCGTCGATACTGCAACTGGACCCACGCGTTCTAAAGGTGCAAAATAAACATCTTCCCCGCAGGACTAAATAACAAATTAAATAACTGACCAGAAAATTAAATAACTGATTATATCATGGTCAAATTCTCGCTATTTAAATCTTGTTGATGCATTTCTCAATTTGCTTGAGCCATGAGGGATGCCGACCGTTCGACGTCTGCATCAAATTAGTGCACGTCTATTTACATAACAAATTACACTTTTATTCACACGCTTACATTAGCGTAGGCGCGTGAAAGTTAAGTTATCTAACGGCTATAAAAATAACTAAACTCATTTAAATAGGCACCAACTACCACAGATAGCAAGAAAAAATATTAATAAATACTGAAATTGGGTTAGATCTAAGTACAACATTTATGTATTGATATCTAATAGGCCACATATTAAGATGATAATGTAGGGTGAATTAAACGGAAGTGATTAAAAACATAAGAGGACAATTTTTGAGATGAAACGAAAAATTACATAAATTGTTGTGGTAAAAAGTAAATGTTTAAGCATAGAGAATAATTTAAATTAACGTTGAAAAAACTTACTATAACAGAAGGTAAAAAATTTATATGATGTTTATATTGGTTAAAATATGTAATTTACTGATTGGCGTAGGCATGGGGAGGGGGGCGCAGGTGAAAATTTCTCTATGAAATTAATGTAATGCATTTAAAAAAGAAAAAAGTAAAATAATCGCTAATACTCAATTTCAATTACTTTGTAAATAATTGATTTATGTTTAAAAAATATTTTTGCTGATAAGTTACACAAGTGTAATTTTTATAACTTTTTATTCAAATCAACAAGTGGTAAATTTAACTTACATCAGTAATATTAATAAAAGCTTATAGAACGTCCGAAAAATCAATATTATGAATTAATATTTGCATATTTAAAGTATAAATTTAAAAAATATAATTTTATATCTATTTTGAGAGCCAATCAGACTTGAAATATTCCAGCATTGTAATGGACCAAATGTCTTACAATGATCGGGCTTAGACTAGCCTTACCTAACGACACTGGTCTACAAAAAAAACCAACCGGGAAATGGGCAACTTATTCTGATAGAGTTATTTGTGAAGAACACAAATATGTTTTTAGTTTTTTTCCTATACGTCAGGTTTTTGAAATATTTCGTTCAAAGTTGCGAAAATGACCATTTTTGGCCTTTTTTGACGCTCTATATGGCGAAATTAAATAAAAAATTTTAAACCTCTAAGTGGTAGAACCAACTTAGGGTAAAAGATTGAGAAATGATTTCTTCCCTATTTTTATTACTTCTTAATATATATCAAAAATTCACTTAGTCTCTATACGAAATCTCGGCATCCTTTGAGCCTCCCTCCCTCTTTATCTAATGTGTTATATGCCTATATAACACTATACCCTTAGTGCATGTGAGTGATTGATGATGTGTGGTGTGTACAAGAGTAGTGGCCTAATACGAGCTATTACTACTACTACTACGCCTCTGGAACAATTTAAAACTACCTAAATTCGATTTAAAATAATTAGGTCGTTGAACCTACATAGCACAGCTTTAAATTTAGCCACTTTTCGCTAACTAAGAGCATTATGTACTCAAACTATAAATATTTTACAACTTTTTTTTTTAATTTAAAAATAATAAAATAGTTTTTTTAAAAAATCGAGAAAATTTGATGTTTAAATCGTTGCATGATACTAATCATTTATCGATACTTTTCTAATAGCTTATTAATTAATATTATATCAATTCTATTGTATAAGAGATAGGGGTTAACTAGGGTTAGTAGTTACCCGGGGCCACTATTATCTTTGTAATTATTTTTTAAAATAATAATGATATATAATTAAAATTTAAACCATGTATTTTTTCGTAAAATATAAGTAAAAATTTTTGTTTAAAAAAATAAAGTTTAAAATTTTTACAGAAGAAAAAACGGTTTTTGAGGCTAATAGTAGCCTTGACAAAATTTTGTATTTTGCACATAAAATTTTTGGCTGTATATTTTGAAATTTAAGTTTTATCTTATAAAGGGATTTGTTTTATATAAAAACCTTCTAATGATTAAATTTTTATTAGCAATATAACTTGTTAAATTATTAAGTGTTTATAATAATAGGGGTCGGGGCTAGTCGGTGAGGGGCTAGTTCTAGCCATATTTTATTGGGTCTTACAAATGACAAGATTAAAAAAAACAATTATTTTGAGTATAATCCAACTTAGTGTAATTTGGAATATAAAGACTATTATTATCCTTCAAAAAACGACTAAAAGTTTTTTTCCATGGCAGAATCTGTCTTTTGAGTGTACTTAAGTTAGATCGTCATCTTGAGCCTTTTTTTATTTGTATTATATAAAATACAATCAGATCACATTTGCATTTTCTATGTATTTTTATAACGTAACAATCTTTTTATTGATTTGATATAACTTATAAGAAGTGAAAACGTCAGGGTTATTCTATCCCCTAGACAGGACTATTACTAGCCCCGAGCACTTTTAAAATTTCTAAGATTTTTGATTTTTTCAAACTCAAAAAAACTATGATCACTTTTTCTCAATTTTTTTCCTATAGTAGAGATAGACTATAAAAATATATTCCAATAAAAAAATTATAAAAAACTTTACTAGTTTTTTTTAAACGTGATTTAATTTTTTATGGTCATTTAGTCCCCGGTCTCCCCTTTTGAATTGTTAATAATTTTAATAATTACGAGGGTTGGTAAAGCAAAAAAAAGAGCTGAGCCCAATTAAAAGCAATTTGCAGGGCCCTATATTTGCTTAAGCAGGTTCTGTTAATAACAATTTTAGAATCTTTTTTAAATCTCAACTTAAACATATTGCAAGCATTAAATGATCGATTTGCAAATGTAAAATAATTGAAAAATAATCTTATAGAAAAAATTCATGATAGTTTCAAAAGTGGTAAATTTTTAACCTACACCGCTTAACCAACTCACCACAATATAAGGTATGTAATAAATATTTTATTAGAGATGTAAAATTTAAGTTTTACCCTATATGAAGTTTACTAAATATCTAAAGAAAAAAATTAAAACCCACTTCCTCCTCCAAAATAGAAATCCTGACCATGCCATCAATTTAATTATCATAAAAAATAAGTAATTTTTTGGCAAAAATGACCGATGCTTAGATGACATGCAAGCTTCTGAGTTATTTATCTACTGAAGCATTCCGGGTGGTGGCAGAGAATGCCATCCCAGAGAACCCAGCAGAATGGGCTTTCGAAAAATTAACCAGAAGGTTTAGAGACTTATTCAAGGGAACAATTGTCGTCTGACTCAAAGATTGTTCTCGAGAATATTCGCCAGATACAGGGAGAGCCTGTAAAGCAATTCGTGCGCAGACTCAAGGCCACGTGGTTGTAAAGCGAATGCAACAGGTAGCAGCCCAATATGTGTGGTGGCCAACACTGGTCCAGGATATCGAAAACTATCGCATTTGTGGAAAAAAGGAATGCGATACAAAAACTATAAACTAACAGGTTTGAAGGAAGGAGGAATCATCATCAGGAATAATATTGGGACGTATTGGGGGATGGCCGGGCTTAAAGCCACTAAATAAAGATAACTTTACCGCTCTACATTTCGCCAATCTATTTTATTACAAGAAAAATTATATTAATGTATATCAATCTCCTTATTACAAATCACTCATCCGTATTCATGTTGATAAACAATCATATATGGGGAAATAAATAACACAAACGTATAAGCGCGTCGGGGGGGGGGTAACATACGCGTACTAGGAATTAAATGTAAAAGAATAATGGTCTACGCTATGAGTGTACAACGTGTAAGATCAAAAGAATTGTACCGCGTGTTGAACTCTTAACTTTTGAATAAGATGAGGTGGGAAGATATCTTCATCTTCGTATCTCCGGATACGATACCTTTCCCTTTTAAAAGTCGAAGACTTAATGTATTTTCGATAGAGTTCTAAGAGCTCAGTGCAACTATCAAGGCGGCGTTATTAACATTATAAGTTTCAAACATCTGGCATCGAATACCAACTCTGGCCTTTGCTCACACGACTGATATATGTAATAATCAGTGATAAAAAGGCAACGTCATGGCTAACGGATTTTTCTTCCAGCTCTGTGACTCACCTAGCAACAGCCTTGACAAAACTTATAATTAATATAGAGTGTAAACTGCCATCTTGAAAATTATCCTTTCTTGCCCACGCGCAGACTGTCAAATAATAATCAAAGAAACTGCAGGGGGGGGTTTAAATATTGGTTAACAATATAATTTTCATATAATTAATATATGTAAATAAATCAAGTGTATAATTCTGTCTTACAATAATATTTTCGCGGCACATTAAGAATTTAGGCCTTGAGAATCAATTAGGGATCATTCTGCATAATTGATATTTTCAGTTTTGGGATTTTCATTCTTTCGAAGAATTCTGCCATCTGTTTTCAGACATATTGGAATTTCCACTGAATTATGTTTGCGGTTTAAATTTGGTAGCCAATTGTTCGAAGGAATTGTTTCTCCGTCTCCCAATATTACAAAATCATGGATTGGTTCGATTGTTTTACTAGAATAATTTTATCCGATATCCCTGCGCTGTGACGGTTGTTCATGGCAAACGGGATGTTCCTGGAATAATTTTCCAATATCCCTGCGCTGTGACGGTTGTTCATGGCAAACGGGAAGTTCCTGGAATAATTTTATCCGAATAATTTTATCCATTCCATTCAGAAGAAGGGGGGGGGGGGTGGCAATTTGAATTCCAAATTAATTTTTCTGTATAAATTATTTCCTTTTTCGTTTTGTAGAATAATTCCTGGTTTCCTCCTTCGGGCGTGAGTAGAATATCTGACACCAAATATCGCATTTGGCGAAGGAATACCAATCTATTTTATTCCAAGAAAAATTATATTAATGTATATCAATCTCCTTATTACAAATCACTCATCCGTATTCATGTTGATAAACAATCATATATGGGGAGAAATAAATAACACAAACGTATAAGCGCGTCGGGGGGGGGGGGTAACATACGCGTACTAGGAATTAAATGTAAAAGAATAATGGTCTACGCTATGAGTGTACAACGTGTAAGATCAAAAGAATTGTACCGCGTGTTGAACTCTTAACTTTTGAATAAGATGAGGTGGGAAGATATCTTCATCTTCGTATCTCCGGATACGATAGAAAACATAGTTGCAGGAGACACAACTACATTGCCCTCGCACCAAAAAAGGCACCGTTGATCAAGGGTGAATAAAATTTAAAGCCTTGGAACCAGGTGCGCCTGGATTTGTTTGGGCCGATGCGTGGCTAGTCGTATTTAGTAATGGTGGACAATGAAACAAAATGGTTGGGGGTTTTAAAACCATATGTTAACCGCGATCATAATCATAAAGCTGGCCGAGGTGTTCGCCAGGTTCGGTAACCCACCAGTCCTCTTATCGGATAACAGCTTTCAGTTTAGAAATCAAGAGATTCGGGGATTTTGTAGGCGCAGGGGGATAAAACAAGTTAGTCAGCACCTTATCACCCAGCGTCAAATGACTTGGCTGAGAGGTTCGTTTATCTAGAAAAGGAGGCGGTTGTACGCAACGAATACGGCATTGATTCAAGCTTATTCCTAGAAGATTACAGGGCAACAATCCACCCAGCGACGGGGATCAGTCCTGCAGAAGGAATGTTAAGGCGAAAATTTTGAATCGAGTGGGAGGTGTTAAGGGAAATCAGACCACAACTATGGACGGAGAGCGGGAAATCGCGTACGTTTGACGTATGAGACAAAGCTTGGTGCGCATTTTTTGGTGCCGAGCAAATGGGTAAAAGTATCTATAACTGTTAAATACGGTAGTCACTCCTACATAGTGTGGGCTCAAGGGAAAAAGCACCATAGACACCTGGATCTAATACGAGGACGAAAAATGCTTGATTGGAAAATGAGTCTTGAGAACTGTTGACCCAATAGAAATAAGCAAGAAAACTCCCGGCAGATAGTCAAAAGAGAAGCGGCGAAGCGAAGTCAAACGGGCCCAGGGGTACCGGGATACACTTAGGGAGGAACCTAGATACCCACAACGTATTCCACAAGCCACAGGATATCTAAAGCATTATATATGTGTAAAAGGGGATGTGTTGAGGGTTAAAATTTGTGAGACTACGTGTGTGTAATGTTTAGAAAATTTGCTGTATATATATATTTCTATATTCCTCGTGATGTGATGTTAAATGTGCATTTTGAACATCCTATTTTGAAATACATCGCGTGAATTCCTTTCCTCCCTAATAAATATATCGTTCCTTCCTTTCTCAACAAAAATCAAGATTTTTTTTCTGAAAAGTCTGAGAGAAGTTGAATATTTACGTTTGAATATTTACGTTGTCAAAAATAACTTGCCAACATTGCAGCTTCTTTACCATTAACTTAATCATATCAGTTTTGAAATTAATTAATAAACTTCATTTTAGAGTCACATGCCAAAAAAGAGAGGGATATATATAGTCCATAATCTCTAATTAAAATTGCCTCTAGATGGCGAGAGTGTACTTTTAAGTTAATTGCGGCACTTCTGAAAGGGGTTATTATTATCTTCTTCTGATTATTAATCATATCACTTCAAAAATTTTAAATATTGCTATTAGAGTGCTCATGTCATCTATTTAATATGGTAAAATGTGTATCATTAAATTCACTCTTTTGAATTTAACTATCTCCCATGTCTTTCTGTAATGTGCCCCATTGCTATAACAGAAAAAGTGAATTTACCTTCCTCATTAGTTAATAAATAAAAAAGAGTCTAAATAAATGATCATTTTATAAATGCAGATGTATAAATGGCTTTAGCATCATTAAAAAAGTTTTATATTTTGTAAATGATATATATATATATATATTAAAATACTGTTATTGATGTTTAGTTAAATATTGTTGTATTAAGTTTTAGAAACATTTCAATTAATCAAATTATTATAATCTATATGCCCTTCTCTTAATTGTGCACATTTCAAAATGGCCGAAAAGCGGCACACTCATTTAAAGTTTATGGGCTGTCTATCAAGTCACTGAGTGCGATACACCTTTACAGCATTTAGGGACTCTTGGCCTACTTTAGATGATAATGATTTAAATCTTTGTACATGTTTATAAATGTGACTTCCATTTTAATAAACTTTTATATCATGAAGGCGTTAACTAGGCAAATTTCCATGAATAGATTTAAAAATAAAAACATTTCTATAATGTATTTCTATAATTTCTAAACAAAATTGGAAATTCTCAAGTGGATTTTATTATCACACCTGCCTGATGAAGAATAAAACATCATTTTGAGTGTGATATTTAAACATCAACGAAGTTTGACAGCTTTTATACTATCATAATGCTTAATTACATTTGTAATTGTCTGAAATTTTATTATTTTAACTATTCACTATAAGCTTGATTTTATTATTGGGAAATAGTTTTCAACTGTATTTGCCATTACATATTTAAGTTTACATGAATGTTATCAACTTTTTATCTACAATAGTGCGGTAAAGGTTATAAATGAATATTGATTTTGAAAGTAAGAAGTAGCCCTTAGTTTTTTTTAACATCAAGCTTTTTGTTAGAATTGGGAGGAATTAATTAGCGTGTACCCCCCTTTCCGACGCTGCCCTCCTCTTTGTACTTACCATTGCATTCACCTAATATAATATATTGCATACTAATCTTTATTTTATAGTGTTAATGAGCCTCTACCTTCCATACTTAATTTGATAATATATTTATGAAAAGGGCAGTGGTCGTGGTTAGAATTTGCTTTGTCTTTGAATAGGTGCTCTCGGGTTCAAATCCCGCTTTCAGCCTTTCCCTAAAAAGATTTAAAATAATTTTACAGCGTAAACATGATTGTCAGGTCTAATAGCCAAGCGTAAGCTCATCCAATTATCTAAAGAAGCTGACCACCTTAATGTGGCAAACAGCTCTTATGAATTTTTTCATATATAAATAAGGCAATCACTAAGTATAGTGCGATAAAAGAGAACCCTCAATAACATAAAACCATTATTTATTTATAAAAATAAATCATTATATAGTTGTTACTAAGGGAAATTATGTAAATTATGACATTGAAGAACTTCCTGATTAAAACTTACTCGATTATAATTACCGATAGTATCCCTTACAAAATTCACATTAGGGTTTTTCATTATTGAAACACCACCACCATTTACATCATTGCTCGCCTTTATATTACCACCAGGGTCCGAGATGTGGAAAGCTGGTCTATTGCTATTAGACGTCACGTAAGATAGTATGTAACCATCATATAATTTTTTGTTCTCATTCAGACGTTCAAACGTCCGAGCTTCTTGAAGCTGCAAGGTCAAATGGTAATTATGATCCGAGTCCTCAGATTTTAGAGATTGATTCACAACACGGTCCCCAAATTCTTCTTCTATCGCCATAACCATTTCGTAATCTCGTACGTATGGTCGACTTGTTAAGTATACGGGTATAGCTATATTTTCTGTTTCGGGCTGAAAATTTTGTTCGGACGCATAGGATTCGTTGTAAGATTCTTGAAATGGTATAGTGGAGTAGGATGTGGCCTCATCTACTTTCACACTCTCTTCTCTCGTGACTTGTTTATTAGGCAACATGACACTACCTTCGAAACCGTTATAAGAATTAGACTCCCTTAGTTGTTTGTCATAGTGTTGAAATTGTGTTGTAAACGTCTTCTCCTCAACATGTTTCTCCGCCGTTGCCCCAAACTTGGGGCTTGTTATTCCATCATTACTAGCACTAGGTTGATCACTTTTATATTGTTTAGATGTTTCATCGGAACTGCCTTGGTCATCTTCTGTTTCTAGGGGTTTAATTGGTGTAAGTGATATTTGTGAATTCGAGGATTCAGAATAAGAATATGACGAATGTAACGGCGTCTTTTTAATATTGATTTCTTTCGCTTTAGCAGATTGAGATTTAGCTTGTTTACCACGCTTTTTCTTTACAACTTTTTTCTCACCCTTCTTATTCAGATATTTAGGCTTATCTGAGTTAGAGTCGCTGTCGTCAGTTGTATGTGCTGAATTATCTTTAGCCTTCACCTAATATGCAAGCGATTTGATGACAGAGAGTACAACCTTCTTTAAAAGTATGGCAAAACTGTCAGTACTTAATGCTTTCATTATGAAATCAATATTCAAATAATTAGTAAAAAGTGCTAAAAAATTTTGTTGCACATATCTAGAACATGTTTAATGTAATTTTATTATACAGCATGTTAAAAAACACATAGTTATAGATTATAATATTAATGGTGTTCCGTAATAAAAACAAAACAACATCTAAGACGGGTAGTGTTGTAAAAACTGCTGGATTTTGTTTAATCGACGTTTGGTTATGGGCGTCTAAACATAAACAAACCAAGGTATTTTGATCTATTTTTTCTTAGTCGCATAATCAGAAAGAGTTTTTTGGTCAAACCTTTGGCCTTTTTATGTTTAGTCGACTAAATCAAAGGTACCAAACAAAACCAGCCGTTTTCACAACAATAAAGATAGGTATGCATATTTTGTATTACCATTTCTTTGGTGCTGTTGGAAATAGAATCCCACTCCTTAGACATTGTTTCGTTGGATGATTTTGACTCAACTACAATTCAAATACATATTCTTAATGTAAACAAATCTTACATATTAAATTATAGACTAAATCGACGCCTTTTGTGTAAAGCAATGAGAAATAACACGAGATGACCGAGACCAAGATTTATTAAAAGATGGTCTGAAGAGGTAGCAAGTAATAGTTGATGACTTGAAAGAATATAAAGTCCGGTTTTAAGCTTTTAACTTTTGTAAACTACATAAGGTATTTTTTAGAAATTTATTTGATTGATGGTTGGAGTCAATTTTTTTTTAATTGTTTGGCGTTTAGGGTTTAAATATTCCTATGGTCTCTAATAAGGCTAAAAACAAGCTTGATAACTAATATTAATATACTAACTACATTTCTTAAGCAAATACCTTTTCTATCTCACCCCTCCCCTCTCTTTTGTTTAGAAATAGTTATAAATACATTCAACCTTCCGTTTGATTTGCAGTCACTTTATCTAACGGTGTAGGGTACTCATTGGTGCTGTCATCGTAACCACCTATGTAAACTATTTATAATATACGTTAGTTAACAAATTTAGCTGTTATAGAAATTTATACTTTGCCTATAAAAATAGATTTTTTATCTTAACGTTGTCATTTAAAGGTTTCCGAATGAAGTGTTAAAAACATAGACTACATAGACTGCTCATCACGGTATAAAATGTGTGTGTTTTTTTCCGCCATTTTGAATAACACTACCGTCCTATACCACATAATGGCGTTTTGCGCTGTGCCGTTTTGTTCGAACAGGAGAGGTAAAAAAAATGGTTTTGATTCCATAAATAAGTAAGATATAACAAAATATATGATATTTTTAAAAAATTTTAATATCATTACAGTTTTTAAATTTTTAATTTTTATGAAATGTGTCAATAATAAATTTTAAAAAATATCATATATTTTGTAATATCTTACTTATTTATGGAATCAAAACCTTTTTTCTTTACCTCTCCTGTTCGAACAAAACGGTACAGCGCAAAACGCCATTATGTGATATAGGACGGTAGTGTTATTCAAAATGGAGGCAAATTTCACACACAATTTGCCATATGGAACATATAACATGGGCAGTCTATGTAGTCTATGGTTAAAAATTGACTAGTTATCATTAATGAAATCATCTGGGTGTTATTAATATAATATAAACTTTAAATAACTTTATACATTTCTGTTTTCTAATATTTGCAAGTTTGGGAGCGCCCGATGTCAAATCATCTGACTTTGGAACAATCCCATTGGTCGAATTTGCCGGTTGGTCTTTTGAAGTCACGTGATAATCGAATTGTGAGAAAGTTCCTTGAGATCTTGAATTTGGAATAACTGAAGAGTCAATATTTTGATTGGCAGGTTTATAGCTAATTTCGCTAGAAATGTTTAAATATAAACTTTTTAATAAATGAATGATATAATGTTTAAAAGAATAAAGAAGTGAGGTAAATAAATAAACTTGAATATTTTGGATGTTAATGTAGAGCAATGTGGATTGTTTTGCAATTTTCGAAGACAATAACCTTTTTCTTCCTGCGTCAACTGGTCAAAATTTAGGTAGCGTAAAAGGACGGGTAAGTATTGCTGACGCTCTTCATGACCTTCGCGCCATTTCATAATTAAGTCAAATTTTTCAATCTCTCTACCAATCAATCGTTTATAAAAATATATTAGTTTTATTATTTCTACATTATATTCTTGGAAACTCAATTAAATAATAAATAAAATTAATATGAAAATGATGAAACTTGCACGAGAGTTGATCTTGTTCTAGTAATTGATTTAAACAAGCAACCGTCATCGTCTTTAAGTCATCCTTCGTATAATTATTGTCAAACAACAAAGCGGAAATTGATTTATCTTTCTTGTCATTGCCCGATACATCGTAATTAATTAACCTGCAACTTTGTTTCAACACTGATCTTTTCAGCAATTCATCCGCCTATTTTTATATTTGACTAACATTGAAATATGTTATTAATATAGGATAATAGAAGGTATATTTCTAAATGCATGGCCTTAGCCAGGTGGGAGGGGGGGGGGACAGAAAGAGCTGCCTCTCCCCCTCCCCCTTATAAATGTTTAACCCATTATTATCATATTTATATCTATATTACCCATTCACAGACTGTTTGTAGCTTTTCCATTCCCAACTTTTCCGATATCAAAAGCATTTCCCGAATATTTTCCCTTTTCAATGTGATCGCCCCTGTATATAAAAACTGTTTAAAATGTAATGAATGAACGAATGTAGATGATTGTAAAGGAATGAGGATATACTTTAAGAATTTGGAAAAAGTTTTTGGAAGTGACAAAATTAAATTCGACTTTTTTGAGATCGCAAATTTTTGTATCTAAACTTTCGTTCAGCCATTTTTTGAAGTAAACAGAATGACAAGCTAAAACTAGTTTATGAGCCTTGAAACTACCACAGGGCAACTCTACGCTAACGTCGGGGACTATAATTTTCCCTTCATTCCATAAGGTATGAGCAACAAATCGCCCTGGTTATATCAAACAAAAAATATTTATTTCCATAGGCCATCATGTGTATTTTGCCTTAGAATTTATTGAGCAACCTAGGATTGTGAGGAGTTTATTCACAGTAATAGCTGAATATTATATATTGAAGATGGCGCTAGTGTTGTAAAAACGGCTGGCTTTTGTTTGGTCGACCTATGGTTTTAGTCGACTAAACATGAGCAAACCAACGGTTTTTTGGTCTCTTCATGTTAAGTCGACGTCTACTAAGAAAAACATACCAAACAACCTCAGGTCTGTTTATGTTTAGTCGACTAAAACCAAAGGCAGACCAAACTAAACTTAGGCCTTTTTACAACATTAGATGGCGCTAATGTATTAGCAATAACAATCTATCTCCTCATTGATTGTGAATGTTCTACAGAATTTTGAGTATTTACGGTGGAGTTTCAAACTTTTTAGCCTAACATATGTTTTGTTCTTAGTTGAGAGCCTTTGCCATGTTATATTTGCTAATAATATGAATTTATTTCAACACATTGAACAGCCTTGAGTATGTTGATATATGGCTCAAAGATGGCCGTCTAAGTCTTTATTATCTAATTACACAAGTCTATAAATATTGACTTTGTGATTCCATCCCGCAATCAAACCAATAATTCTGATAGTGAATTTTGCCTATGTCTTCAAGCACATATGAAGGGGGCGGGAGTGTAGGAGAAAGGGAGAGAGAGAGATGTGTTAGTAAACATAGCGTACGCAGTATGTAATCTAATGTACTCTGTTTTTCATTCATAAATGGACGAATTTTAATAAGGGGGAGGGATCCGCGTAAACGCGAATAAATCTATGTATAGAGGTGAAATAAAAAATAATGGACCTATAGATGACACTTTAATCTACAGGAAAAAACGTAAATATTTTTCAGCATAAATTGCCGTGGCAATATAGCCTCAAAAAAGGTCAAAATGGGCATTTTTTTACACCTTCAACTGCAAGTTTTGGGAAAAAAACAAACAGATCATAATTCTCTATATAAAAGGTCCGATTGCAGGATGGTTTTTTTGTAGACCTGTGTTATCAGCTGTTCATCAATTTTATTATCGGTCTATGTTTATATCGTAATATATAAAGATTATCAAAAGTTCAGGTTTCTTATAATAATTTTATTTAAAGTTATATTTTTTTATAAGATGTTAGAAATACCATATTTGAGAAAGTGATCTGAAGAATTGGTTGGTGTCAGGGTTAAACCGCTCTGTTCTTCGGTCAAATTTTTAATTTTGGACATGTGTAAAATATATAACGGTTGAAATCAATAACGATACAAATACAATCATGTAAGGGGAAATAATAGTAGAAATAAAAATAATAAATTATTAGAATATAATCATCGTTTAAATAATGTTTTTATTGTTGCTGACGCAAAGGATAATTTTGATTTCTGAAATCAAATAAATCGCTATAAATTCTTGAGCCAACATAATTTAATTTAGAAAAATAATTAATTTTAATCAACCCCCACGTATAAAACTAAACTTGTTTTTATTTATATATTTTAAAACACAGTTTTTGACTTAATTGTATTTCAATAGAATAAGTGAGACATTCTATAAATTAATTATAAACTTAATTTTCCATTTTCAAGATGGCCACTCTCGAAACGGGATCTAATATAGAAATTACCACACCATCAGATGATAGTATCATGAAAGCTAGGCGGAAGTCAATTTATGGAGAAAGTTATGATCCAACAGAAGATTCTGACCCTAATTTTTGCGTAAATAGTATTAATTTTTAAATTGTTTTATCATCTATTTTTTTCCATTTATTTTAATTGTCAATTAAAAATTATTTATTAATATTTTTAGTATTTTTTTTTAAATTTTCGCGGAAAATTAAGTTTTCAATAATTATAACATCACATGTCATTTATAAACTATTCGAAATTAGTTTAATTTTTTAAAATAAAGATACAATTTCCCAAAAGTCCCGAAGATAGAGAAATGATTTCGAATGTACTAAAATGCGTGTGGTTGACTAAAGATATGGATTTTGATCAAAAGGAAGCAATTATTGATGGTATGGTACTCAAAACTTATAAACCCAGTGACCTCGTAATAACACAAATTCTGAATTTAATTTTCAAAATTATGTTCAACTATCTTATTTGCCATATACATTTTGGCTATAAAATAAATACTTATTTTCATGGCATTATAATATCAATTAAATTAAGTACATTAAAGGAATCAAAATTAAAAAATTATCAAGATTATATTAATAAAAACAAGATTATCCCCTAAATTCCTGGCTTAAGATAAAATTTTGTTGATTTTGACGTTTTATATCTTACATTAAATCTTTTGTAAGAATATTTTTTATGACCACTTTTCTTGATAGGTATACGAAATTGGTCAAGTCGCCGATAAATTTTATATAGTAAGTAGCGGTATATTTGAAGGTTTTGAATGGCGAGCCGGCAAGACTGGTCATGATCAAAATTTGGAAAAAACAAAAATATTGAAAAAGGGTGATTATTTCGGTGAAATAGCTCTTCTCTACGATGCTCCACGCGTTATGAAAGTCATTTCTTCTCTTGGTACATTTATTTATTTTTAAAATAATTTATTTATTTGAGTTAGATAGTATGACTCCTAACGCAACTTACGAAATACAAAGACATCTTTTTAGGAAATTGTCCGTACAGAGAGCTTATCAAAAAAGGAAAAAATTGCAAGAATTAATTGATAAATGTACTATCTTTGAACATTTATCTGATCGAGAAAAGGATAAAGTCGTGAATGCCATGAGTAAATCATTTATAAATAAATATTGGATAAACTTGATTGAATACAAAAATGTCTTTTCCATTGTTGAGAGTAACTAAGGGTATAGAATATTCATCAAACTCTAATGCAAGAAAAAAAGGCAGAATTGGCATTATTTAAAATTTAAAAACTTAACAGCAATCCTTTCATCAATTGTACCTATAAAAATTTTATGAATTAATGGTTTTTGGTAAAGAAAACCAAACGATTTTTACAAAGCTTTTGAACTGGTCTTAAATTAACACGTCTAAATATGTTCAAAAAGGTTTTTGTATTTTTGTTTCAATTATTAATATTCTCGACATCTTTTCTATTCTATTGTAATTAGTTGTAACCTCAACATTTGTTTAGACGTATTCATTATAAACCAGTAAAAAATCGCCCCCTGTATAGCAATTCTAAATTAATAATTGCTATGCAATTTATGGGCTCGCTTCCTGTCCTGTCCAATTAAATACTTTTTAATATGATTTTAAGAGGTGACTTCTTACGAAGATAGAGAAATAATTGTGAGCTTGGAAGAAGCATTGACTGGGATGTATTTCGTTTTGAAAGGAAAACTAAAGGTGCAATTTAACGATGTTAAAAATGGTGCAAGAAAGGAATTTGTGGCCAACCCAGGACAATGGTTGGGTGAAATCTCACTATTAATGTCGAATAACGAATGTCGACGAGGATGTATCTTAATGGCCGTGGGTGCAGTCACGACGGGATACCTGAATGCAGCTGATTTCGAAAAAATGTTGGGTAAAAATTCAATCCAAAGGAATAGCAAAAGATACGAAGAATTAGTTAACCGTGCCATCCACTTTTCTAATGTATCCTCTGCCTCCAACAATCAATAAATTATATAAAATTTTATGCTAATGTTTATAAGTTTATCTAATTTTAAATGCTTTACTTGGTAAAATTATGTGACCTATAATAAATAATAAAAATCTTAAAAAAGAGTTAATTTTATTTTAAGATTATTAGTTTACAAATGTGGTCATAATTTTAATAATAACATTTTTAGGTCATTATTTGAAAATTGTTATATAACTTTATCTTTTATTTTTGTAAAATTCATGTGGATATAAGGATCTTGAGCATCCATGGTTTCTAATGTACGCATAGCCTTAGAAAAATTTCCATAAGCTGGAACATATCCAAGAGGTTCTAAGTCGTTGTAGCATTTATCAAATACACTATCAACAATACTAAGCGCTTCATCCATAGTAACATTTGTTCTTGACATCATCAATGAAGAAGCAGCTCTAAATTTAACACAATCCTAAATACCAAAATAAGGTAAGAATAGAGATAACTTGCATAAATAATAATACTTTATGAGTCTTTTTAAATTTGTAAGCTGTTTTGGGGGATTGCCAAAGGTGACTACCAAATTGACAGGGGGTTAAATTATAGGCTCTAACCTTGTTTAGGTAAATACCTTAATTAAATCTACAAAATTTTCACAAAAATATTTACTTCTGTGCATGCCACATGTCTTATATTTGTAAAATCAATATTTGCCCTACACAAATCATACATGTGGATCATTTCGTGTGCCATTATGCCTTCACAATAATTTCTATTTCTCCCATTTTTTTGGCATATAACTATCTATTTTGTATTAAAAAGTAATTTTGAGCTTAAATAAAAAATTGAAAGCAAACTCAAAAGGTTACCTGGTTTGTAGCAGGATCATAACCCCCTGCAGCTACTTCACTACAATCTTCACATGCAACATGCCTTTTAGGGTCAAATTTGCAGCCCAAGGAGTTCATAGCTTGGATTAGCATTTTAATGTATGGACCTTTCATTAATCAGAAATGATACCGGACTAATTTACTTTTTTCAATGTTATGTGACACCATTTGTTCACACAAAATTTTATCATTATTTGGAGTTAAGAAGCCAGAAACTGAGTCCCAAAAATTCTTTACGTCAGGACTTCCTTTTTCACTGCGTGTTTTATATCTTTCTGGAAAGAAACTGTATCCGTAATCCTCTTCTTTATTTCCGGGAGCTCGATATTCATTTGAAACCTTTTCTTGCGAATCAGCTGACATTTAATAGATTTGCCACCGGGAAAGGACAAGATAATCAAAACAAAGAATTATAGAAATTGATTCGAGATCAAGAGGAGAATTTTGAACTCGAGACGAGTATGGTCGAGATCAGGGCTTAAAATTTTATTATTGGCCATCATAAATGAGCAGATAGTCAATTTGACTAAAATGCTTCCCACCATGGGTGTAGCTAGCTTTTGGATTATGGGGGGGGGGGGGGCGAAACGGTCAAAAGTTCAATTACACAGGGGCAAAACATGAAAAATTTTAATTAAGGGTTTTTGCATTAAAATTTTTTTTTGTCATTTGGGGGGGGCGACTGCCCCCTCCCCCTAGCCACGCCCTTGCTTACCATTTCTATAAGTCACAATATGGTCATGGCGTTTTTTAGGTGTTAACGATCGCCATGTCTTATGCTTGAAATACTTGGAGAAGTTTTTCCCCTTCTTTGCTCATAAGACCATGCCCATAGACTCTATGATTGCGTTCATACTCAAGGCGATCTTTCCCTACGTGAGTGTTGAAATCCGCCCCAATAACTAGCTTTCCTTCCTGTCCTATTCCTTGTATTTTATTTTCCAATGAATTGAAGAATATCTCTTTCTCTGATTTCATACACCTAATATGGGGAGCATCGCGCACATAACGGTTAGGAAGCCCCCTTGATTTGCAATCTTCACCCAGATTAGCCTGTCTTAACACGCTTAACTTCCACCACCTTGTCCTTGAAAGATTCGCTAGGAACGATCGACCCCGTTTACACTGGTGACACACTGTAGAATAGTTTGTATCCTTCTCCTAACTTCCAAGCTTTGATTTCGTTCCACCTCGTCTGGAGTGGGTAGGTGATGGGTAACTTTCTTCTTTTAAGCATTTGTGCGACCCCGATGCTCTTCCAACATTCCTGCATGTTATTCGCATTCTTTCCACAACTAGTTTCCTTAATAGCTTTTAAGTTGGGCAGTAACCCTAGTGTATTTTGCACATTGCACGGGCGTAGTATGCAGTGAGCGTCGTTTGTAAAGGACGCACTTTATTTCCGCGCGTCGCATAAGGTTTTCATGCTGTTTCTTTGTTGTAGTATACATTTTGGTTTATATGGAATGAGAGAGTATGGATATCCCGGTGTTCCATGCCTGACGGAACTATGGTAAATTTGGGCGCTTGATTACCTTATACCAGCATCTTGGTAAATTTGACTTTTGTGTGACCGACTTGTATTGATAGGTCAATCTAGCACTCCCAATTCACAAGCACTCCCTCAAAAGGCCAAAGAACTTAGTGTGATCTCCACCATTGCCAATAGGGTGCCCTTTCAGTAACAAACAAAAAATTGTATTAAGTTACCAAAGATATGGCTTTTTGAATCACGAGAGTACACAAGACTGTCGCTATAATTCAACTTTTCGTGTCTTCCCCTAACAATAAAAAAATGCATTACTCTATTGTTATGGTTTTTAGATCGAATATAATTATAAAATAACAGCTCCCTACTTTTGCCTTTACTTAGAGCCGTTTTAAGTCTAAAAAACTTTAAAGTAAAGACGCCACATTTTGGTGTAAAGAGTTATAATTTTTTACTTCCCCCGCCACCTTGGACGCACACGTACCAAAATTAAGTTCTGCATTCTTTACACCGATAATGATTTCTGACCAAAAGTAAGCCACTCTCACAGGTGGATCGTCACTTGTCACGCGCTGGAGAAAATAATATTTATTCTCGTAGTATTAAAAAAAATAACTATAAGGAATGTTGACAGACCTTTGCAATTTTAGATATTAATTTTTTCTCAAACTACAAGCAACGATGTTACATAGCAATGACCAAAAAATAAACTAAGGCAATCCATGCTGATACACCCTTTCCACGCCTTAGAAACTGGTTGGCAAATATCTAGAATTTAAAGCTCGTCATCCAACTCATAATTTTAAATCATAATTTCTAACCTAGTAAGCAGAGAAATGAATTTAGCATTCTGTATTTAGAGAGAGAAGATTTAAGGAGTCCACATATATAATAACGCAAAAACCTTGTTTATTATTTAAACATATTTGTCCTCTCTGAAAGTGCAACTTAGCTTGCATTGTTTCTGGCAATAAAATTCAAGATTTTTTTATGGTCTATGGTAAGTCATAAACTAATAAAACCATAGACTGCTGAACAGCTGATTTTTACTATTACAATCATGCAGACACCCATATAGCTGCCATCTTGAAGAAAAAACTCAACCACAGGTATATTATACTTCTCCACCATATAATATTTAAGAAAATTATTAAGACTATTAACTTAATTTATAAAGAAAAAAAATTAGTAAAATAAAACAATAAATTATGTTGACTTCTATTATTTGGTTACAATTTCCCACAAATTGGCGGTTTCTATACTCGCTGAAAAATTATCAGCTGTTTAGAAGTCTATGGTTTTATTAGTCTATGGTCTTAGTAATTAAAAGGCATAAGAGACAAGAAGTAATAATCAATTACATAGTCTTTTTTCAGGCCCGTAGCCAGGATTTTCTCGAGAGGGGAAGCTGGCAAATTTTTTTTACATTTTGTAATTAAAAATAAAAATTCAACAACCAAAAAGTCGGGCTCGCTGCTGGGCCCACTCGGCTAAAGGGTCGAGCAGGCTACCGTTCTAAATTGAGATTTTCGAGTAGGCCTGGGCGGGCACCATATTGCGATTTTTTATATAGTTTACTATTTTTTTGTCACCTTTCTATTTATAGAAATTCTAGAATTAGATCAAAATTTTTTGAAAATAAGACAAAATTAATTCTTGAAATTTAAAATCGTCATTGTGGGCCCGGCTGTTCGCACAGCATTAGAGAATTGGGTAATTAAAGGGTTCTAGCTGGCCTTAGCAGGCAATTTAGTTATCAAACCGTGATGGCTTCTCTAGCAGAAAATTTTAAACAAATATGATAAATGAAAATGATAAAACTATTAATATTATATAGAATGAAAAACATTATAATATTCGCTTAGTTATCTACTTCCTGGGCGGTCTGATGTTTTCTCGTGACTTAAATGTTCAAACAAATTTTTTTTCATAACAATTTTCACAAGGAAATTTTACAAGCATTTTGTGAAAATTAAATCAATAAGATTAAATATTAATTGCTATGCAATTTATGGGCTCGTTTTTTGTTGTTTGTCCGTCGTCCGTCGTTCGTCGTCCACCAAGTTATTGGCGCCAGCTATATGACCTGGAGGTCTTGAGTTCAATCCAAGGAGAGGACGAATTTTTTTAATGTTTTTTAAATTAAATTAATATTTTGTTCTTGTTAATAACATTGATAATATGAATTTTTGACCGTCCGCTGGCTACTGACCAATGAAAAAAATGACCATTGGCCAAATAATCGAAATTTTATTTTTTTGTCTGGGCGGGAACGGGGCATAGCTTTTCGATTGATTGCTCCACCCCCTCGCCCCTTAAAGGAATGAATCGGCACAAAAACCGCGGGCCAACTTATCAGCCCTCCTTGGCTACGCCCATGGCGGCTGCCTCCTCTAAATCCAATTTTTTTTTTAATTTAATATAGTTTAGACTAAAACCCTTTAATTTGAATCTAGGCTCGCGTATATATTATTGATCACAACTACTAACTATAGAATATTCACAAACTCAATTGGCGAATTAGAAAGGCGTCCTAAAAGTATTAATTGAAGTTGCAGCCATACTAAAGATGCAGCTATGGGCAGGTACAAGGAAAGCCACCCTTAATTCCATATATATTTTATGTTGAATAAATTAGCTAAAAATACAAAAAATCTTCTTCTTGAGGCATTTATCACCTTCCATTTTGGTTACCCCATGTTACAAACCCATTCGAACATTTGTTATTTTTAACAAATACCTTGGCATTACAAATGTTGCAAATAAATTAATGAGATAGAAGGCTATCCTTTTGGCAGGCCGATTTGTAAGTATTTTATCACTTAAATTTGATAGTAAATCATAAGAATTAATAATTTTTGGCTTTGCACCAGCCTAACCTTTTAATTATTATCATCTTTTATTTTTTCCATATTAATTTACTGGGGGCATTTGTTGGAAAGCAAAATAACGAATAAACTTTAACTTCAAGTCTTTAGTGTTAATTAATTAAATAAAAAAGCAGGTAGGCAGAGACATTTTAATTAAAAACGCATTTGAACATAGGTGCGGAAATTCATTTAGCCATAAGATTACATTCTTGACTTATAATTCATTAAAATCGTAAGTATATTTTTACTTTATTCCAATGGCTGGCTACGCACTTATTTTTGTTAATAACTATTTTTCCCTTCCCCTTCATTTACGCCACTGGGTTAAAATGTAATGTATGTGTTATCTCTCCCCTCATACTACACTTTTGTCCACTATAACACACAATAGCACTTCGATGACACCACCATATTCGATGTCTAGCCCGACCCTGGCCGGGCTTTAACAAAGAATTATAGAACAGTCGAGCTCGGATCAGACCGGGTTGCATTTAATACCCACCTATGGGCATTTTCGCCCCTTCCCACCTTTCTCGCCCATAAATTGCATAGCAAATACGATACATTTATACGGAGTATAGATGAGTTTCGTTCCTCCTTCCCTTCCCCCCTTCCCTCTTCCCACGAGGGCTGAAGGCCCGAGTTTATATATTATGTTTCTAGGTATTTATAAGTGTCTTAAAGTCTTTGATGTAACTAAACTATAATATTTTAACCCATTTAAATTAGTTATTAATCAAAAAACTTGAAATTTTTTCCGAGGGAGGGGGGAGATTTCCCGTTCCCTTCTGAAAAATAAATAAAAAAAACAGATTAATCACTCTTTCATTAATAAACTAAATTACAAATGTGGTGTGAATCCCCCCCCCCCCCAAGGGAAAAACTTGGGCCCCTGTGCCCCGTAAGCCATTTTTTTATTTTATCTTAATTAAGAAAAAATATAAAGATGATAATTATTTGATTTTCAATATAAGTTTTAATTATAATATAAAGCCCAAATATTTGTTTAATAAATGCAATTTCAACAGTCAATAGCCTGATATTAACTTTAAATGATATTAGAAATGAGGATCACTATCAAATGCTTTATAATAAGGCGAAAGATTTAGCTTCAATTTTTGATTTAGCGTAGCTTCTAAACGTATTAAATAACCAAAAAAGTATGACATTTTTTACTCTTTTGAATCTACCAATTAGTGTTGCGATCTCGTCTCGTCTCGGTCTCGAAAACAAAATCTCGTCTCGGGAGCGATTATGAAAATCTCGTCTCGTCTCGTCTCGGTCTTGAAAAATCTCGGTCTCGTCTCGTCTCGACGAGAATTCTCGTCTCGTCTCGACTATTTTAAAAAAAATATATACGGAATATAAATCTTTCTTGTTTTATTAAAAATATTAATTAAGTGTTAAAAAATCCAAGTGGCAAACTTTTATATTATTCAAAAAACTTTAATACAGAAACTTTTTAAAGATTTAGCGGAACACGACATCTTTGACAATATAAAGATATTAATTAATTCATAAAGAAAATATTTCTATGGAAAGTGCTAATTAAAAATAAATTTGAAGTATAGAAAATTAAATTTTATTGTTCTAGCAAACTATAACATTTGTATCAAATTCACTGTGTTTGTCAACTCTAAATAGACTGAGAAAATTATAAGTTCGCTTATAGTTGACTTAGTTGCACAATTAAGCAAATTGAGACGCGTTATTAACCCTGGCTAAAGCTCCAAAGTAGACCTTAACATATTTAAGGCAAACGTTTAAGTCCATTGTTATTACCATCATCAATTATAGCCTATAGTGTTTATTGCATGTTCACTATAGAGTTATAAACCACAAATTGCGACTGATTAACTAGTTGTACATATTAATACGTTATAAAAACAACAATAAAAGCAGCATTATATAGGATTAAAAACATAAGGTTTCAAACTCTTAATTAAAGTGTACGTATATTTAAATTTGTGACAAAAATCATTATAATCAAATTTATATTCCAAATAATTACCTCGCAATTCTAACTAACTTCGCCATTAAATAGTTATATATCGAATACAATATAGGTTCGTGTATTTAATTAATATCGCACAATTACAGAAATCATAGTAAATTTGAATGCACCTGCCAACCCAGCTTGTAATGTGAAAATTAATGCATATGACAAAACTATGTATTCACATAATGTCTTATTAAGGTTCAAATTTATAATTACCGCATCATACAGGATGAGTAACTGCGAAATTCAAATATGCTTCCTCAATGTTTACTATTCTATCAGAACTCATTCTAAGCCTAAACTTTTGTAATATTTAATAATGCTATGGATATAAATATGTGATAAATATATTATACAATTATTTACATACCCTAAAAGTCAACCATACTTAGGTAATGATTGCCAAATTTTAAATTGTTTGAAAAAATATAAAATATTTACAACACTTCGGATTTTTTTTTAATATCAAATATATTCCATTATATATTGATTTACAGTTAATACCTTAAATGTAAATCATGCAAATCAAAAGACACAATATTTACTAAAATCTAACGATCAATAAAAAGTCAAGATCTCGCCGAAAAAATCTCGTATCGTCTCGTCTCGACATCAAAATTCTCGTCTCGATCTCGACTCCATTTTTCAAATTATCGTCTCGTCTCGTCTCGTCTCGTCTCGTCTCGGTTTTTCGAGACGAGACGAGACCGATATTTTTCTCGGTTTTTCCGCATCACTACTACCAATTTATTAATTGATTTCAAAATTGATTTATATTATCCTATCATCGATAGAATAATAGTGGAATTAAACATAAGATTTTCGGAAATTAATTGTAATTTATATAGTTTAGAAGGTTTCATGGGCGTAGCCAGCATTTGAATTAGAGGGGGGGGGCAATAATGATTTAGGGAGGGGCAAAATGATTATTTTTTCAAATTTCAGCAATAATTTTAACAAAATTTTACCAAATTTTTGGATTTAGAGGGGGGCAACCGCCCCTCCCTGCCCCCCTTGGATACGCCCATGGGAGGTTCAAACTTTTCATCCGTTTTTTGCGATAAATCTCTTTTATCAGAAGTAATTAACCATTATGAATTAAAACTGCAAGATGCCGAAATAATAATGGCAAAAAATTATGTAATATATTATAATTCTTTACTTCGAATAAAATGAAATGCAATGATATTTTTCACTTATTAAAATTTTGCCCTCAATAATGTTTTCAAATTTTATTATTTTGATTAAAATAATTTTAACTATCCCAATAACTTCATGTTCAAGCGAAGGATTGTTCTCATTGCTAAAAGGGATTAAAACAATCTTGGTTAAACAATTGGACAAGATAGGTTATCTTCCTTAGCTTTATTGAGCTTAAAACATGATTTTATAAATGTTATTCCCCCGGATGATATTATAAATTTTTGTAACATCGAGTAAAGGGCGTAATGAACTACTATTAAAAGACTTATTTTAATATTTAATGAAAAATTATCTGGGCTTTTAAACTTATTTTAAACTTTTTAACACCTTCAAAATATATTAAAAAATTATTAAGTTTACGAAAATTCCATCCAGGATTCAATTTAATTGTCCATCTCACATGCTTATTGTTTAACATATCTTGCATAATTTTATGCGCCACAAGCAAATATAAAGCCAATGATTGTCCAAAAAATAGTTTGTACACCATTTTTTCCCCTTTATTAGTGATATCCCATCAAAAGTTTTATACACTGATATTAATAAAAAATTCCTGATTTCATAGACAATTGTTAACGCATCAAAACTTTCAAGGGATAAAAATCCCCAAAAAATTCCTTTTGGTGTGATATTGGATTCGACAAGATAAACACAAACGCCAAGTTGTTCTGTGTATCTCACATCTCTAATTTCATCTAAAATTATTAAGTAAAATTTTGATTCATTTAATTATAACAGAATATTTATAATTTCATTTAGCCGTTAAATTTCTTTGTTCATTTTAATTTTTAGATGGTGTAAAGGGGGGGGGGGGGGGAAGGGTGTGCAAATATATCTATAATATCATCAGAAGCAATAACTTCTAAAAAACACATTCTCGAACTAATTATAATTTTATAATTTTTTTTTGTATTTTATGTTATAATTACGCCTTTTGAGGATAACCTTAATAAAGGCTTTTAAATGTTCTCATTGTTTTCCTGATATAAATGCTACCTGAAAATGCTGCCAATATTGCATATGTAAAATTAAAATTTGTAATATATATGGCCAAGATTTTTTGGTTTGTGGCAATAAATTTTTTTATAAAAACTTTGTTGTATATTTTTTATACTATTTGTATTATTTTTTAAAATGTCAACGATTTCTTGTCAATATCCCCGAACCAATTTGTGCCCTTCAATTAATTTATACAAAAACTTATTATACCTATGAAATTTTCTATATTGTTTCAACTACATTACCTTGTTTTATTTATGAATAAATTTTATTAATTTTATGCCCTAGAAACATGCGGGTCTAAAACATACCAGTGTGATGTTATTAGAAAAAATACACAAAGTAGTAGCGAAATTTTAAGTTTGTCCAACGTTTATGAGGGAAAACTTTCATTTGCGTTTGACCAATGGTCGAATCCAGGTTTTGGATTAGGGGGGGGGGGGAGGGGGCAAAACATAATTTTTTTTTAATTTTAAGGGTTTTTGTAGCTAACTTTTTTTGTCCCCCCCCCCCCAAGGCTTGACCAGCTCAGCCCCCCCCCCCCCCAAGGCAAAAAGGCTAGCTAAGCCATAGCCCCCCCCCCTTATTTATGCCCCTGTCTTTTTTAGTTGACTGGTCAATAGGCAATTACACTGTATTAAATTCTAATTATATCACTGTCGATTACACGTAACGTGCGTATACAAGATATCATATTAATATATACATAGCATTAGTTTGTAGTTTGTAATTAAATTCACGCCGGTGGCCTTATTCTTAATTTTTACATATCTATTTCACAATTTAATTAATATATTATATTATTGTTTATGACAACTGTAATACTTTACAACTAACAATATTGACATTCTTTAAAAAATAATTATTTGTGTTGTGTTTATAAAAAGTTTAAAATTTCTTTTGTTAGTAATTTTGACGTATTAGCGCAAAATTTAAAAATGAGCGATGTGAAGCCATTGACGCTAATACGAGCAGGGTTATTTAACAAGTTATTACCCGCTATTAAAGATGAAAATAATCCTGGTCAATCTCTGCAGTGTGAAACTGTGCGTAATATGTACAATTTTCTTATTCGCATATAGCTTCCATTAGGTGTACCACCTATTTTACCTTCTATAAAAGAAAAGCTTCATGATATATTGAGAGATGCTCAAAAAAACATTACCTACAATGTTGAACCTGAGAAAATGTTTTTAATTAAGTTATGTATAATATAAACTTTGTTTAGGATTATTCCTTTTGAATTGGATCATAGACTTCTTTTTAATTTCAATATTCCACAATTTCAAACTGAAATTAGGGAAAAGTTTGATCTTAAAACTGGTGAAGTTATAGGATACGAAGAGGTTATTTTTATCATAATTTTATTCATTATCTTACTCAGGTATTTAAAGATGATGATAAAAATCTTAAGTTATTTAAAGAAATACCAAAAAATATACCTGCTGATATAGGTAGGTTTCTATTTTGGTTTATTTCATTAATTTGTAGATGATGCTCAGGATTTATTTGATTTTTGCTTTCCTAATTTTAAACATAAGGAAAATTGGATACCAGGTATTAGACCAAAATATAACTTTTTATAATTCAACTATTAGATATTGAGAAACTAAAGAGAGATTTATTAGTTCAAGTACATAAAAATTAGTTATAATCTATTGGCTTTAGACTAATGGCTTGGCAGATAATTTGGATATTCTTAAAATATCAGAAGTTGATGATAACGTTAAGGCTGTAGATCCAAAACTGAATGAAATTCTTAAATTAACATCACAGAAGAAATCAGATTTGAAAAGTGTACAAGCTGGAGGTTTGACCTTAAATCAATATTTTTATGGACAATGTCCAAAAAAAATTTCTTATAATCTAAACAAATCATAATTATTTATCATATTTTGCTATCTTACATAATTTAAACAAAATTAAACTTTGAATTAATCAATGAATTTTAAATTCAAATTAGGTGAAAGTACAACTGCAAAAGTTAGTGGTAAAGATGCTGAAACTGTAAACACTCCTACAGAATCGGGATCAGTTTATAAATGGGCACGAAATGTTGATATTTCAGAAGAAATTACAGATTTTAAATTAAAATTACCAAATTTAGGACATGATTGGCCTTTTGAATTAGATAATTTTCAAAAACATGCAATATTGCACATATCAAAAGGAAACACTGTTTTAGTAGCAGCCCACACTTCAGCTGGAAAAACTGTAGTGGCCGAATATGCCATTGCTTTGTCCAAAAGAAATAAAACCAGGTAAAATTTAATTATTAAAATATGAAAAATTAAATGTATAGATTTCATTTTTGTTAATCATATAATTAATAGATAAGTAAATGTTAATAGAAGGGTACATATTGATAATTGAAATTGTAAACTTTATAAAATGATACAAAATGTTTAAATATCATTTTTTATCTCTTATAATGTATTTTTTGTAATGAAACTATATAGGATGATTTTAAAACTTATTAAACAACCATTTTAAATAATGAGTCTTAGATTATAAATTTATTTTTAAAATACAAATATTTGTATGCTTTCAAAATTCGTAAGATGGTAAATTCCTAGATTATTTTCTGGCCTAAAAAGCTGAGTTTTTATTATAAACTAGATGAACCCGGCAAACGTTGTTTTGCCATTTACCCGGGTGTATTTAGCAGAATATATATCATTTTATAGATAAATTTCAATAGATTAAGAACATATCAAATATAATTGGTAAGTGTTTATTATGCAAAGATTTTTAAACAAATAGTTAAAAAGGGTCCAAGGCCCAGGCCCACCCAAGAGAGAAATCTGGCCCCATGCCCCCCCCCCTTCCTTCCCCAAGGGAAAAATCTTTGGCCCCCTGGCCCTTCAAGCAATTTTTTTTTTAATTTTTTGTAATTAAGAAACAATATCATAATTAAATTATTTGTTTCTGAATAAAACTTTTAATTCTGAACTTAATAATGTCCAAAGAACTGAGTTTATTGGCACTTTGTTAATAGTATTTTCATTTTTCTCCTTATTTAACGCGCAAAAAATGACAAAATGAGATTTTTTAATTTATTTAGCCACGCAGGAGGGGACACGACCGTCCTATAATAATAATAATTGACGTGAAATATTAACCTTAATTTTAAATATTTTTTAAATGGCGTGGGCAAAGGGGACATCAATTTATAAAAAGTTTAAAAGAGTCTTGCAAAATAGTGGATCAGTTATAAATGTTCATGCTCGTTAATCAAATAAAAATATCGCGCCTGCCTTTATGATAAAAAAGGCGGATACGGATACGCTTATACATGGGCGTACCCAGGTTTTGAATTAGGGGGGGGGGGCAAAACGTTTAAAAGTTCATTTAGAGGGGGGCAAAACATAATTTTTTTTAATTTTTCAATGTTTTTGCATTGAAATTTTTTTTTCTCGTAAATTAGGCCGCCCCCCCCCGCGTACGCCCATGCGCATATAGTTTATTTAACGAAAAATAACAAATAATTGATATTTTAAGATAAGGTGTGGCGTTGTGCAAAATTCTGCACCTTTGCTCCCTCCTCAAGCAAATTTAAGTCAAAATTACCTATAATCAAAAATTAATCATTAAATTTTGGATACATTTATTTAAAGCTATCGCTAGAGACCTACAAAATGGTATTTTTGAAATCATAGTCTGGCCCAAGCCTTCCCCCCCCCCCCCAAGGGAAAAATCTTTGGCCCCCTGGCCCTTTAAGCAATTTTTTTTAATTTTTTGTAATTAAGAAACAATATCATAATTATAATATTTGTTTCTGAATAAAACTTTTAATTCTGATAATATTGTCCGAAGAACTGAGATATATCAACATTTATTGGCACTTTGTTAAAAGTATTTTAATTTTTCTCCTTATTTAACGCGCAAAAAATGACAAAATTAGATTTTTTAATTTATTTAGCCACGCAGGAGGGGACACGACCGTACTATAATAATAAAATTAATAATTGACGTGAAAAATAAGCAAAAAAATGACTTTGATACTCAATGTTTCAAATCGTAAAAACAGCACATGCCTACATTTAACTCACTACAAAGACAAACGATAGATACGCAGGGTGCGTTTGATTGACATTCGATTAAACGTCAAAACGTATAAAATTTGACCCCTCGAAAACTACTGGACCGATTTGGCTCGAACAAATCTTAAAACACGCTCCGGAGTGTCAGGAATAAACTGTGAAATTTTGAGCCAAATCGGTCTGCTAGTTTTCCAAAAGTGGTGGCGGCATACACACATATATATATATATATATACACACATAGTTTCATTTTTATATATTAGATTATCTAATAAAACCATAACTTACAAGTATATGTTTTAGGATATAGGAATAATCTATAAAGATAATAAAAATATTTATGGTTTAGGGTTGTATACACGTCTCCCATTAAAGCTTTATCAAACCAAAAGTTTCGTGATTTTAAAACAACTTTCGGGGATGACATTGGACTCATAACAGGAGATGTCTACATTAAATCAAACGCTTTTTGTCTCATTATGACCACAGAAATCTTGAAAGTGATGCTCTACACTCAAGACGATTTGATTAGTGAATTGGAATGGGTTATATTTGACGAGGTTTTTGCACTCTAGCATTTATATAATTTGTTTACTTTTTACCGAATGTTTTTTTGTCTTCTTAGTTAGAGCGTACCCGGTTTTTGGCCGCCATTTCGAAATGTGCATAGCTAGGGAATTTTGTAAACTAATTACTTAAAAAATTAAAAAAGATTATAAATATTAAGTAAATGTTAAGAACTATATCATTTAGACACCTATTAAAAGTAAGAAAATCTGTGGTGAAATTAGTTTAAGGTTGAAATTAGTTTAATATTTTAGCGCCATCTATAAATGTTTAAAATTCATTCGACTTATAATTTTAAATATAAAGATAAAAGTTTTTTTTTCAAATAATCACATATTAATTTTGTATAGTTTGATATTTTACTCTATTGTCTGTAAATTGATATTGAAGTGTATATGGCGGATAAAAAGTTACACAATCTATCATAACACGTGACATGAACAGTCTATGTTGTGTATGTGTATGAGACAATTGCGATGGGTCTTTAAATATAAATGATGAATAACCCCATACAGTTTTTCATCTAATTTTTGTTGATTCAATTTAAGCCTTTACAGAAGGCTTAGTCGACTAAGCATGAACAAACCACAGGTTGGACCAAAAAATTTCTGGTCTGTTTATGTGACTACTTTGGTCTGTTTTTGTTTAGTCGACTAGACCCCCAGGTCGATTAAACAAAACCAAACCCAGCCGTTCTTACAATATTAGCCTACCACAATATAGTCTTACTCGAACCCCATGATATTTTGATATTTTCGTTTAGGTTCATTACATCAACGACGACGAGAGGGGTGTAGTGTGGGAAGAAGTTTTCATTTTGCTACCACCTCACGTCAAAATGATATTTTTGAGTGCGACCGCCCCGAACGCCTTACAATTTGCGGATTGGATAGGGTCCATTAAATCTCGACCCATCTACGTGATTTACACCTCTAAGAGACCGGTTCCCTTGGAACACTACCTATTCGTCACTAATGTGATGTGCAATAATAATTTGGCTGCACAGCGGTGTACTCATCGAGAACCTCTCATGATTATGGACGCGCAAAATGAATTCAATCACGCTAACCTAGAGATTGCTAAGAAGGATTTAGAGGTACCTGGCCTTTTTTTTCTGAGTTGACGACGGTGGTTTAGTCAATTTAAATTACTGATCAGAGTCGTTAGGGTTTAGATTTTAGCATTGATAATCATATTTTTGCATAATTCTAATTTCAGGGTTTTGTTAGTTTTTCCGTTTTTTTTGCATTCTCTTTTGGTAGAAAACGAGTTATACTAGGAATAAGTTTTTAAAAGCTCATGTTAATTGTGAAGCTCCTTAAATTCTATTCTAAGAAACAGATCATTGCAAAGAAATGGGTTAGGTTAATATTTTAGCTAGATTATTTAGCATGTTTCTAATTTAGATACATTGTATATCAAGATTAATTTTCGACAATATTTGAGAGTGTTGACAAATATTTTCGAAAATAAATCCTGAAAAATATTCTTTACGATGGTCAAAATCTTTTAAAATTATACATACAGGTTGCACAACAACTCAGCTTTAAAACCTACAACAACAATTACAACACTCCTCGCGGAGGCAGAGGAAGGGGTGGGCCCGGAAGTGGGCGGGGCCAAAGAGGTGGTCCTGGGGGTCGAGGAGGATTGATGTCATCTCAGGGTGCTAGCGCGTACAAGGGTGGTTCTACGAATACAGTGGTAGTGATAAAAGATAAGAAGATTTGGGTCGATATCATACGTTATTTGCAAGCCAAAAATCGTATGCCGGCGGTAGTTTTTGTTTTTAGTAGGAAAAGGATAGATCATATCGTGGGCAATTTCGACGATCAAGAACTTACAGCTAAGAATGAGCGCTCCAAAATTCATACTTTCGTGAAAAAATGTATAAACAAGTTGAACCCTATCGACAAAGAACTGCCTCAGGTACAACTTTCACTATTGTGATATTCGCATTTTCCATGTCAAATCTTGAAAATAAGATACGATTTTGGGCCGACCATTTCATATTTGGATAATTATACGCGCTCGACCGTTTGGCCCTTTGAACGTCCATAATTTAAAAATTTCAGGTCCGAAGTGGCTAAAGTTTTCAAAAATTATTTAATGTATGAGGCCTATACCCTCACAAAAAATTACTCAAATCTGAGATGGTCGCTCGAAAATGGTTTTGATTGGTCATGGATTCCCATAGCTAATTTAATTAATGAGAATATTTAATCATTGTTTTATCTTTCGAATAGCTAGTGTTATTAGCGATTGACATGGATCTTGTTTAAATACAAGGTTTAATATAGACACTTGTGCATATCTAGGGGTATGAAGTAGTTTCGTAAAAACGACTGGATTGTGTTTGGTCGACCTTTGGTTTTAATGGAACAAATTTTTGTTTTGTTTTTATCAATCGACCTCTAGGCAGTCGAAATGTAAGAAACGAGCCAGAGTCGACCATTAGTCTTAGGTAAACCAAAGGTGGACCAAACAAAACCCAGCCCTTTTTACAACACTAGTATGAAGACCTAATTTTCCAGAACTTGATCATGATTCCTTATACTTGCTGATTTTCACTCAGGTCATGTACATGCAAAGACTTTTGATCAGGGGTATAGGCGTTCATCACAGTGGAATTTTGCCTCTGTTGAAGGAGATGGTAGAATTTTTGTTTCACCAAAGTCTCATAAAAATCTTATTCGCAACCGAAACATTCGCCATGGGCCTTAACATGCCAGCCAAAACTGTCCTTTTCGAGTCTTTGCGTAAATTCGATGGACAAGGCTTTCGCAATATGTTGCCAGCCGAATATATCCAAATGGCTGGTAGGGCTGGGCGGAGGGGCATGGACGTCACAGGTTCCGTTTTTATCCTATCAAAGGTAACGATATATTAAAACTTCACTTAATGTAAAATGGATATGGGAGAGCAAATAAGTGCAAAGTCATCGTTTATGTGTAGGGTACCGCGAGCTATATGAGATAATACAAATAAGTCGATTAACGTTTCGAAGTGAAATTAATGTAGTATGCCGCGAGCAATTTACGAGTCAATTAAATATTAATTTCTACAGATAGATACTGTAGAGGAGTGGGGTTTAATAGGATCTTGGAAAGGGGATGATAACAAAATAAACCCCCAAAATAATCTGTTTTTTTACATTAAAAAGATACATATATACCTTGCTTTAACAGGCAAATAAGAGGTGTTAATTATATGTAAATTAGTGGTGGTGCGAGTGGATGATATAACATGTAAATTAGTGGTTTGCGGTTACAACACATGTAGTAGTTTTTATAGGTATTTGATTAATTTTCAACGTTTTTCCTCAATTTTTAGAGTTCATTTAACATATTTTTGAGGGCAGACGACACGTTTCGTTGCAAAAAAATCGTTTGGTTTTTAATAAATTCAGAATGCATTAAATTAATTAATAATTGATAATAACGAAAAAATGTATTGATGAGATTATGATAATAAGGATATAGGATAATAATAAGATAATTTCTTTATATTAAATCATGATAGTGGCTGGGGAGGGACGTGATATATGAACAAAAGAAGTTAAAAAAATAAACAATAACATATGATTTTGCCAATTTGGTTTTGGTCTACAACATACATCTATATTATTATGTAGATAATGTTGTATAAATATTTAGACTTTCATATATTTACATTTGTGACGGTTTTTTTTTAATATAATCGTCTCTTTTTAAAATCATAACCACCTTAGGGGGCGCGAATAAATGTTCACTCTATTAAAGTTTTGTACCTTAAAACAAACTATTACAATAGCTATTTTATATTTTCAAAATGATGATGATTAAATCGCAAATTGTAGGACGTGATATTGGACGAGATAGAGCTGAAGATGATCATGTTAGGTCAACCGGCCAAGTTGGAGAGCAAATTTTACCTGAATTACGGAATGATTATGCACTTGTTGCAAAGCAAACACATGCGAGCGGAAGATATGATGAAGCGAAGTTTTGCCGAGTTTTACAACCAAGCTAGTGTGGGAGATAAGAGGGAGGAATTAGCTAAAGTGACGGAAAAAGTGGCGCACACTCCCGAATTTACTTGTTCCACTTGCCTCGTGGATATCGAAAATCTTTACCAAACTTTCAAGGATTACCTAACTAGTCAAGATAATTTAATGGTATACCGTAGAAATATAGCGCATAGATATTTATTTAAAATTAGGCCATATTTCACCTGACTCTAAGGCTCTTAAGATCTTTTACCAAGTATTTAAAGTTCTCATATATATGTTATTAATTTTTGACATTTGTTCGTAGAAAAGACTTTACTTCCACAAGCACTTGGGCAAGTTGCTGCCATCGGGTCGTTTGATAGTGTTCAAAAAATATGAAGAAAACAACCCTGGTCACCTAAGCAGCGCGGCTAAAATTTCTGCTCCTTTAAGTTAGTCTCAACACAACAAGCTAATATAAATTTTATTTTTATTTTTTTCCTGATGATGGGCTATAATAACGCGAAATATGAATACAAACCCACCGATTTTATACAATGACATTCAAGCTAAAACTGTTGTTTTTTTCAAAATTATTCTTACCGTTACCTAACAAATTTTAGACGGTTGATTTAGATGCTCTCAAGACTTATAAATGAAAAAGTATGTGACTAGAAAATCAAATATGGCATACAGATGAGCTCCAATAAGGGCGAAAACGTTATATGTCTGTTTTTATTTTCGAGTCACATTCTAAAAGAGGTAGGGATTATTTATTCAAATTAGTCTCTAATTTAAATTGTGCCCTAGATGGCATGTATATTAGAGTTATTCTTAGTTGATTCCTAAATCGGGCCCTATTTACATAAACCCGAACCGGAATCGTATTTAAATCCTTATTACAACAATACATTAAAACCACTTTCTTCTTTAAATCTCAATTTATTTAACATTGATTCACATAGGTGATGATGGGATCAAGACTTTTACCATGTGCCTGGGCCTCGTACTTACCATAAATCAACAGAGTACCAAACCTTGCCTGAATGTCCTATACGTGGAGCCCCTAAGTAACAAACACGCTGGAGGTGGAACTTTAGATGATCTCACCAAAATACCTGCCCTGCTTAACATGCTAATCAAGCCTCGGGAGTTTTTGAATAATTTTATCGGGCCCGAAAGCCTTGAAAGTATGATAGGGCATTCAATCTTGGATATGGCTATATATTTTGTAACTCTGCATATTAGTGTCGTAAAAACGGTTGGGTTTTTATTGGTCGACCATTGGTTAAACTATGACTAACGGTCGACCTTGGTCTGCTTTTCAAATCTCGACCAAGCCTGCCTAGTGCTCGACTCAGAAAAATAGACCAAAAAAACTTTGGTATATTTGGTCGACCAAATCCTAAGGCCGACTAAACAAAATCCAGCTGTTTACAACACTACTGCATAAATGGGCGATGGACAAAATGAGGCTTATTTCAAGTTCTAGACATAATTCCATTTAATGTTTGATAAATAAAATTTAAGAGGTTTATAGCGGTTGTTATTGCTAAATTTTCTTTTTATACTTTTGTTATATGGTGCTTTCTCTTTTGCACTCTTATTTAATTTTCACTTGTAAAACGGGCCCTTAAGTCCTACTAGGTAAGTAGCAACCTCAAAAACGCTCTTTATAATATCTTTTTTCCTAGTATTTATATATATATTCATAAACATATGCATATTTTAAAAGTTTCTTTTGCACATTTTTCCCGCTAAGCTCAAACCAACTCTAAAGCGGGTCGTCTGGGTATGAGCTTGGTGAAGTTAGAAGATACGCTCTACATCTCTAGCGTCGCCATAAAGCTGCACGCCGACAAAATTTTGGAAGACGCTCGAATGTTTAAACAACGCTTTAAGGCCTCTGCTCAACATAAACAACAAAATTTTTTCCACTTCGCGCCCCCGCTCTTGGCTCAAGTGCGTCAAAAAGCGCTAGAGCGTGGCGCTCAGAGCGCTAACGCCTTCGTTTTCGATTGGGATATGAGTAAAGCGTTACCCGACGCTGAGCTATGCGAACAGCTCAAACAGATGAGAAGTCAGGTTTGATTCAGTTTTTGTCAATATATACCTACCACTAGAGCTGATAAACTAGATTTTGAACTAGTTCACTTTTTTTCTGAACTTAGAACGGAACTAGTTACTTTTCTAAAAATTGAACTATGTACTTGCAATAGTTCGTTTTTTTAAAGTTGAGCATTAATTTGAACTTATTTTTTTTAAACTGAACTATGAACTTTTCGTAACTTAGATGAGCTTTAACAGCTCTACCTACCACTAAAGTTTTTTGCACTAAAATTCTTATGAGCTAATCACTTAGGGTATATTAAGATTTTGATGAAAAAAGCTTAAGTTTCGTTAACCAAGGGAGTTTTAATATAATTACGTAATACCAATCCTTTGAATATAATAGAATTGATTGATATAAAAGTTAAAATTATTTTTTGGTTTGCAAAAATTATAAAGCCATAGATGACCACACCACTCCATGATAACATAAATTAGCTATTGCTTGTTACAATTAATTTTTGTTAAATTTTGACATATACTAGATAAGTATCCTCACGGACTTTAAATGCTTGAAGTGCGTTTTTTTCACCACCGGTCATTTTGTGCAATATTATGCCCGAGCCCAAACGGACGAATTGCTAGCGCGTCTCAAGAATTTCACGACCGAAGAAACTCTCCAATTTTTGCCGGAATACAATCAAAGAATCGAAGTTATTACCAGATTTTCCATTGAATTTTTGACATTCTACATTTATATTTTTAAGATTAAGTGAATTATTTGAACAAAAAGGCCGTAATATTAAGGTTTTTGTTATGTAAAAACATGTGTTTATCTATCAATTAAACGGTGTTGTAAGCCCAGTTTTTAACCCGAGAGGTACCAGTGTAACCTGTAGGTGACACCACTTTGAACGCTTATAATTTTTAAACTATTGGATGAAATATTAATTTTTAAAATCAATATGAAAGTGCACACTTGGGCGAATTAGCTGATGTGTTTTATTCCCTTTCCTCTTTTTTCTTTTATTACAAATATCGCTAAATTTGAAATTACGAGCTTTTCATATATTCACTAAAAATGGAGACTCAAGTAATCTTATTTTAATTTATATCATTAAAATCTTGACACTTTCACAATTATTTTGATATAAAATTTAATTGTTTTTGGTTAATTAAAATGGGAATAATGTTGGTCCAAAGTTTGGTGTAACCTGTAGGCTACACTGGGCAGAGGTCCATACCTAAGCTTATGTTAATGAGTAATGCTACTTTTTTATTTGCTTTAATTTAATTTTTAATAAGTAATCTCGTATAAAAATATCCTTATTACAAAGTTAATATCGCTTTGAGGTAAAATTTATATAATTATTTTAACCTTTGGCCCCATCCACTTGGAAAATCATGAAGATTATTTGAAACAATTTCTTTCAAAGGATGTTATTTTATATTT